>OZ038436.1:22017138-23217138 GCA_964036275.1 Litoditis marina | reverse complement strand
CTACTCGGTGGTGTGGCTATTCACGTCAGAGAGCGTTTCGCGAAGAAGTTGGCCGATACAATGGAGACAGGAGAAGCCATTTCTGATAAGATGAGACATTCTCCGCTCGACCGAATTATCGCAACCAAGTGGGTTGTTCTAAAAATTATTAGTGGTTGTGTTGAGGGAGGGGATCAACCGTATTCGGCGAAAAGAAAGCTGAAATCATTAAGATATCGATAGAACATAAGGAGTAGCTGAGTCACTGAAAAACGTTTCGAAAAGCGACCAGAAGTCAAAAATATTTAAAAATGACTCCAACGACAAAACTTATTCTGCAATTGACACAAGAGGCACATTTTTGATTGCACTAATACTTTTTATAATGTCAATTACGACATATGAATGAGTAATTCAAAAAAAGTAGACTCCTGTGTTCTGATTCTTGCCAATTAAGACGGCTTTTTTGGTACTTTTTTTCGTTTTACAGACAACTGGTTTTCATATGTGAACCATGGACAGATGATATCTGGACTGACCAGTACATCAAAATGGGATTATTTGATGGCCGTCGCGATTTTCCGACCGCATTCAAGACGAAGCCGTTCCAAGAGTTCAAAACCATGATGAGCACTTGGGTTAGTTTGAAGTAATTTTACCTCGTGTTATTTTTTTGGAGTAGTTCACGAATTTGGTGGTCATTCGTTCGAAGAAAGTAGATTCACAATTACAAGCAATTTTATTTTTCCTGAATTTCGAAACAAAATCTTTCGTATCGTCTTTTTTCCGACAAGATTCATACACCGCTATAGTCCCTTATATGATACCAAACAATTCCTTTGAGAAGGAAAATATAATGGTCGGGAGTCGAAATCCAACGATTTTGATATGGAATTCTTGTAAAGTTATCGAATAATGTAGTTTCGGAGGGTTCGCGATATGTTTTTGCGGTCGAGTGACTTGGCGATGTATCAAAATATTTTATGGTTGTGTTTCAGGAGAATGACATCTACGTGATATTTGATAGTTCATGTAGTTTGGTTTCAATAATTGCCGTTCCTGTTCCTTACTTTCCTGCTGTTATGATTGTTAGGACAATTATGTTCTCTTCCTATTTCAGATTTATCCCAGTCGTATGATTGATCTCAAGGGAAAACCAGTTCCGAGCGATTTGGTATTCTTCGGTTGGTACTCTTTACTGACTGCTTGGTTGGCGGTTAGCCTTCAGCTACCTGATCGCACCTTGTTTTTTATGAACCTCTAAAATAGTGTAACTAAAATAAGACTTCTCATGGCCGGTTTCGTGTGAAAGATCAAAGCTTTTAGAAGAAATGTCGTATCTTACTCATTACATTCAAGAGTGAGTTACTTTTTAGTTTGAACCCACCTATATTCGTAATTAATCTCAGATATTCTCCAACTGTTGCACCTTGTTATCATTCACAAAATCCTAATAAACAACTTGTTAGGGACTGTTGGGGGCGCATTACTAAACAGTATAGTTTTCTGTACCGTGTACATTAGTCATCGTTGTTTCAGTGGTGAGCAGCAGAATGGAGTGGTTAGAAATGATGCGAAAAGTGGGATTAGAGGCCATGCCCTTATCCTCTTCCAAACAAAATTATCACTACAACCGAGAAGTCTTCTTTGTCAAGAGTTAGTTATTTCGAGCCTTTCGATTGCGAATGGTATCGATTATGTTAATCGGGATAAACCAGTCAACATGGCATTCATACATTTCGATTACTGATTATTCTTGAAAAATGAAATGTCTTTTCGTACCCAACCCTTTCTGACCCTTCATATCATTTATCCAATAAAGCATTTATGTAACAATTACTTGCACATAGTATGTTCTCATCATAAACATACACAGTTTTGAAAGTGGGAATTAGAACACATTATGCACACACCTGTAAGGTGTGACTGTTGTACGAGAATGTCCGTTTCATATACGTAAAACTTCTAGTTTTTACTTTTGAAAAAGGAAATTTTTAAATTTGGCGGAAAATTAGTTTGTTCATCCAATTTTGGTGGCTTTTCGAACAACAATACTGGTGTACGTCATTATGTTTTCAGAGGGTTCAGTGCATCAGAACCAGAAGGAAAGGTTGATGAGTCGCTCGGCTACTGGTCGTCAGTTGCCTCCCGTAGAAGTCAAATCTATCGAGGAGATGCATCACACGAAAAATGGATTGATGTGGGTTTGAGTCAAATGTGAGGTGACGTTGTTGGATGATCAGCTTTGGCACCCGTTTTTCAAAAATACCACCTGATCTTTGAGAATAATGGAAAAATGTCTCTCAAACGGCCACTTTTAACCCAGTTCTACATTTTTCTTCGTATTTCCCCCAACCAAAACACCTGATTTTCAAAAAAGTCTGTGCACAACAATGTCGCCCAACCTATGGTTTGAGTTGTCCAGTTTTGCTAGTAGTTCAGATTTTTCAAGTAATTTATTTGAAATTTTGGCAGGTAAATCGTTAGTTGTTCTCAATACGACTGATTAGCAGCGCGATATCAAATCAGTTGCACGAATCACTGGCTAAAGAAAGAGTGTTGATAGTATCACCTATCACGATTCACGGAACACTTTTGAGGTCTCAAGTAGTAGGTTTTTTCAATGTCGGGAAGCTTCTAAAGGAATCCTAGGTATTTTTTAGTTCCGACTATGTGAAGGGTGATTTTGGTCTTTCTAGATATTCGAAAGGAGCGCAGTCTGAGCTTACACTGGGAGAGTTCTTGGCTGCAGGAAATCTTGGAAGGGGGCAAAAGAGAGTACGAGATGGGACTATGGATCGGCCAGAAGAAGTTTGTTAAAGTCTGCATTCTCTGTTTGGTATCACCACGTTTATAAGTTGCAATACCCTTTATTCAAGCGACGTGAAGTTTTGCTGTTAACAGTCCTATTGTTTCCTTGGTCTAAAACGTGTTTCATTTCCAGCAAGGCTCTCTTCCTGCGAGTTTTCTGGACATTCCTTCAACTTCCACTGTTGGCACTGGCGTTTCTCAAACTTCTCCGGTAGCCGCATCGCCTAACAAGGTATTCGTTTCTCTAATCACATATGTAGATCATACTCGAGCTTGGTTGAGTTGGGTCATGTCACAATGCAAACACAACTTATATTCATGAAAAAGTGGGGGCCCAACGACTGTGAGATTTGTCTTCTGCTGTGCGCCCCTTAGATAACTACTCTCAAATGGAGCAGCTACTGCTACAAAAACCGTAAAATACTAATATACTCAAGTATAACTGTTCATTACAAACATACAAAAGTCGTAAAATATTTTTTTCAAACCTGTAAACTAGAATCTACAAATCACAGCTGCGAAAGAGAGAACAGAGAACAAAATGTCTATAACTTTGAATAAAACAATTTTTTCTTAATTTTTTTTTGCTCCGCCGGTGTTTGAGTAGGTATCACATGTCTTCCACAACTTTCAACGAAATCGGTTGAGTAGAAACCCTTAAACTGGGTTTACTTTTCTTGTCACAACCCACCCAAATTTCAGCCTTTTTGAGGAGAAACTAAAAAAACAGAAGCGCGCATTAGCCGGACCAAAGACAAATCTCGCACAGCGCTTCGCGCGATATAAATTTTTAGTGCATTCAAATCGGAAACGGCTTTATTTGTGTTTGTGAAGAACAGCCTTACTTTATTGGTGTGGGATAGTGTAGGGTCAATATTCAACTTGTTGTCAATGGGGTAGTTTACAGGCTCTCCAAGTGCAAGGGTCTTCGGCCAACATCACCGTTGGCGGTGTTCCGGTGATGGTGCCACGGGCGGTGCCGAAGGTGGTGAGAAAGTCAGGCAGAAGGAAGGCTGCCGTCGAAACGATAGCCTTAGACGACGAGGAAGATACAGATACGAAGGACGAGGTTCGTTTGATATTATAACATTAGAGACTCATTGGAGATGGAAACATGAGATTAGAGAAAATTAATTGAATTAGAGTGTTGTATAATTATCCATGTGTGATAATTGAAATATCTCAAATAGTTATTGTTAAAGAACAACTAGATTAGTTAAGAGAGGGAGGTAGAGAAAGGAATACTTGAGGTCGAATCTCGTAGATGTGTATGGGTAATGTTAACTCTGACTAGTCTTCTAAGTTCTAAGCTCTGTATTACCGATTCATAAGCGCTTGGGACTTGTCATCACATGTTTGAGCAAGATATCTTATGAAATTGCTGAATAGCAGTATATTTAATTCAGTTAAGCACTGGCCGTTGTTGAATTCAAATGAAAATATGTTATCGTTTGTAATTTCATAGCTGTCCTTCGGTCACCAGTTAATCCTCGTTTTAAGTCAGCATCCGCATCTCCCGAGAATGATGCCGCCGGAGGACCATCTGAAAAACGATCAAAAACGGTCCCGGAATTGACCGGCGGAACGGTCGTCTTCAAGTTCCCCCCTGGACGAAATTCTGTACCTAGTCAGTTTATACTTACTCCGTTCTACATTGTTTACCGCCTGGGGATGTGGTATCACGTAACATCATGTTGTACAACATCATACTTCCGTGAAGTTCTCCGAATACCCACAGAAATTCACAAGTACTATTTTTTCGCCAATATGAGGAAAATTGACTTTTTCTTATCAAAAATCAAGAAGTTTTGCGTATTTGAATGAAAAAAAACCCTCTGTCATGGAATAGTTCCACCCTACTGTTGTTTGATAACATTTAACTTGTTTGCAAATCTCAAATGTCAGTTCATGCCGACGATATGCGTGTGCTCGCCCATGGAGAGATGTTGAATGATTCGGTGATTGAAGTCTACATGCGGCTCGTACTTGATGGCCTGTCGAAGAAAGAAAAGTGGGTCACCGTTCCATCTGGCTTTTTTCACCATTACTATCATTAAAGTTGAGATTCAGCAACACTACCTACAAGATATGCCTCTTTCGTTTTTGTAGGTTTCTGTTTCAGATAGATGGAAGTTTATTTTCTGTTTCACATTTCACTCATCATATAATTGTTTGTTTTCAGCTCTCCCAAGGTGCATATGTTCAACACCTTTTTCTGGACTAAGCTGACGGACAAACCTCCTACTCCTCCAACCTCACTGTTCCGGGATACAGCCAGATCAGCAAAACAACGCTTCTCTTGGGTTAGTCGTGGAGATCTGGTCGAAGCTTTTACTAGAGATTAGAGATGTACGCTTGAGAGAGAGAGAGAGAAAAATAATCCTTATCTATCTCGAAATTGTTTCATTTCAATTGAACTGTGCTGCTTTTTCCGGAAAAGTCTGTTTATAATTATAAGGTAGTTCCTTTCTTTTTCTTCTATGTTTTTTTTCAAGCGGTTGCGGCTCTCATCAAGATTTTGCAGGTGGAGCGGAATTTCCAGAGCATAAAGTCTTGGACCAAGAAAGTGAATATCTTTGACATGGATTATCTGGTGATTCCTGTCAACGACGATGTGCACTGGTATGGATTTTCATATTATAGACTACTTCATATCCAATAGTAATAGTAGGAATATTTTATCGAAGTTTCCGAATTCTTACACTTTATACTTTATTTCGGAATAAAAATGCAGGATGTCTTTTTTTGCGCAGGGTTTGCAGCAGACTACTTGGAAACAGGTTGCACACTAAGCAAATAATGTTTTCATGATTATGACCCTCTGTTATTCAGTTTCCATTACAATGGTTTGTTTACCATATGCACTGGTTCTCAGGTATGTCATCATTGTGGTGAAGCCTGCCCTGGCTGTTCTTCCTGAGGCACCTGAAGACGAAGATGGACCGAAATCACGAGTCCGTGGTGCCTCTCGACCGGATCCTCGTACCTGCATAGTCGTACTCGATTCGTTGCGCGATTCACAGGATCTAAAGAGGTAGGTATTTCTTATTATATTGTCTTCAGTGTTATATTCAATTGAAACAAAAATTTTTTAGATGGTATTAGGAAATCATATTTTATCTCTACTGCGAATGGTGTACTTTCAACGTACTGTCCTGAGCTTGTCTTCCTTTCTATTCTTGTTACGGAATTCGGATTGAAATGTTCAGAATTATTCTGTCCTCTATGCCGCTCGTTGAAAGTGGTGGTAATGCATATATGCTTTGCTTTGCAGGATTTGTGTGCCTGACATTATCAAGGACTACCTCGAGTGTGAATTGAGGGATAAGAAGGGTGCTGAAGGCGTATTCGTTCGAACCCACATGGCTGGTTTGACCCTCCAAGACCTGCCCAGGCAGCTGAACTACGTCGACTGTGGTATCTACCTTCTCGGATTCTTTGAGACCTTCATCACGAATCCGCCGGCACAGGAGGTATGTTTTGTGCTAGAGTTTTCGAATGACCTAAATCTGGAATTTCGCTGTTTAATGTATTATACCGTTCCAGTCTTCTCAAGTTTCAGAACAATCAAGTGTTAGGTGTTACTTCATCTTTAGTCAACGTCTGAACTTGATTTGTGTGATAATGTGAAGTTTGCTTTGCTAGCATTTTCTAAGAAGAGATGCTGGAAATTATATCACATTGTTTTTAGAAGCTTTGTGAGCTCAATAGTAGCTGGGCTGAGTGGTACCCACATTTCGAACGAGTTACTTTGAAGTTTCTGCGGGATAAGATCGCTGGCCGTTTCAAGCAGCTCTGTGGACGTGAGGTGAGCGTGAGATTTTGAGACAATTGCACCTTACTCACTAATTCTTCATTTGACACTTCGTATATCTGTTTTTAAGAGCTCGTTATGCTAGTATTATACTTTTCTCCTCTCACTTTCTCAATTTCCCATTCGTCCAGAGTATAAATGTAAGGTTTCTTCACATAGTGTTGTCTGTAAGCTCACATGCGCCTGAATCGTGACATGAAATTTGAACGTTCGTTCAGATGTGGGATCGTGTTCGCGACTACGAGGTGTCGGTCGGTCGCGGTGTGAATGTGCTCAGCGATGAAGCGGTTATTGACGGTGCGTTGACGTTTTCATTTTCATATTTCTCGTTTTCTCCATAAAAAAACATTATTTCGGAAACTGCACTAATCGTGCCTCATTTTCGAAACTTGTAGACTTGATGTTCTTTCTACAATCCATTTTCAATAGCTGTTGCAGTCGGTGTACCAGTATCCAATAATGAATTGACTCCTATTTGTGACAGATGGGTATCACTTTTTAAATTTTGAGTTCCGCTACTAGTCGGAAGTGAGAATAGAATATGGTTACTTGTTACTTCTCACTTTCAATGAGAGCTTGACGGTACGTTAGCTACTGTAGACGCTGTTGATAGAATCAAGTTTAGGTTTGGTTCCTCGTGTATATGCTTCTGAATTTGTGGTAAATTTATGCCAGAGTAGAATACAAAAAGGCATATTTATTCGCGGACAACGAAAAAAAAATTTTTAATGCCAAATCATCAATTTTTCACGTGTTTGTTTCAAAAAGACGGTGTATCTTCAGCTGCTCGTCGACCCCGTCGTCACTCGGCTACAGGTTGTCCGGAGTCGTCGCGGCATGCTGCCTTCATCTCCCGGTGCGGCTCCGAACCTCCCGATCCGAAGAATTGTCCCCCACCTAAGGGATGTGCCGCACGGAGCAGCAATTAGTGATACGGAATTACTATGTAGGGTTGTATCACCACATATGTCGTTTCGTGTTACTTGCTCCACTCTACTATTTCGCTAACTTCTTCTTTTGAGGTTTTTTTAAAGTTTTGCATTGTTGTATGTGTTTATTTGACTATTTGTCCACACATACAAATATGTTAGTGTCGTTTAGTTTCTGTATATCGTATATTACCTTGAGCCTGTTGTTGTTTTTTTCCTTTTTGACGAAAGATGTGTATACTTTTGTCGTTTTTCAATAGAAATTGTGTGTGCACTATGCGCGCTCCATTGCTAATTTAGTATTGGAGCGCTGTATTTCTTTCTCATCATTTTCGCCGGTAAATTTGTTCTCTTTGATCGTATTGCACTCGTTTTCTCATGATGTTTGCTAGATTTTGAATGTTTTTCGTGTTCTTTCGTTTCATTTATGGCCCATGAATTTCTAATAAGAATTTTGGTTGTTTGCTCAATGCACTCGAGAGTTCCATCTCTTATTTCTATCTCATCTTGCCGATGTATGTTTACTTCATTCAATTGGTCTTGTAAAGTTCATTTCTCAAATTGTTCTTTTGCAGCAACTATGTCTATTATGAGCTACACTGGCGGTACAGTCCTGGCCATGGCCGGCGACGAGTAAGTTACTTGACAATAAAAAAACCATTGTTTTGCAGTTTTTCTATACAATTTACTCTTAGCTCTATGTTTATCATTCATCTCTTCTTAGACATCTGTTTTAATTTGGGTGATCTAGAAGGGAAAGAATGTTTTATTTAACGGTTAACATTAGGCACTTTACTAGATCACAAATGGGAATTTGTTGGATAGTTATCTGATAATCAAAGTCGATTTCAGGTGCGTCTGTATCGCTTCTGATTTAAGAATTGGTGAGCAGATGACTACGGTTGCTGTTGATCAAAAAAAGGTCCGTGTTTCAAATCATCTTGGTTACGATGCTGTCGAACGAACTGATATATGTTCTCCATACCCTAGGCAAAATTCCCTACAAACTAAATTACCGTAGCTGTTATTAAGTTTGTCTTGTTAAGCTTAGTTCAGCTTACTCAGTTCTTGGACGCATTCAACGCGTGTGCAACTGTAATATATCAATTGCAATGGCGAAAAATAAAGGAGTGATCGAGCAGACTTAGTGACTAGCTACATTAGTTCAATTTAGAGAAATCAGCCACGAGGTAGTTTGGATTTGTTCTCTGAGTATCTGCACTTTCAGGTTCACAAAGTAGGGGACAAGGTGTTTGTTGGACTTGCTGGATTTAACTCTGACGCCAAGACTGTTTTGGAAAAGATCAACTTCCGTAAAAGTCTCTACGAACTACGTGAGAACAGGAAGATAAAGCCAACGGTAACTTATTTTGAACTGATAATTAAATATTCACGGTGTAGGTTTTTACCACTTTCTACCTATGTCGTGGTCAGATTTTCCAAACTGTTTTATCATTAGCTAAATATCGCTTAAAATATACTACTTGGTATGTTTTTTCTTGCGTGACGTCCATATAACATAAACGTAGATGTGATTGATTATAGAGTCCGCGATCTGTTCTCACCGTACACTGCTTAAAGAATCCGTTCCGCTTTAATTTTGACTTTTGAGTTAACAAACTGACCCTATGGCAAATGAAAAACCATTATCAAAAATATATACTTTTATATCCCTATCTTGCTTCGTTTTCTCAGAAAAGCGGCGTACGTAATGACACCGATAGGGGAGTTGCGTACGGGGTATGCTCAAAATAGCCCATAGAAGTGCGAAAACGATTTCAAAACACTCAATCACATACGAATACACAATTAGGGACTGAAAAGTGAAAATAAATCTGGATGTAAATAAACCAAGTCAAGTTGCGTCACAGTGAAAATGTTCATGTCCCCTTATTTATTGCTTGATGTTCTGCAAATTTTACAAATTTTTAATCAGAAATTTTTTTCGTGGTCTATGGGAAGACATTAAGAATCTTTTTTGAGCTTTTTAAATTTTTCGTGAAACTCAGATTATAGCGGAACGGATTCTTTAAGCTCTATATGCTCTAGTATGCTGAATGTTTCAGGTATTGGCCACCATGATCTCGAACTTGGCCTATCAGCACCGTTTCGGATCATATTTCACGGAGCCTCTGGTGGCTGGTCTCGATCCCGTTACCAACAAGCCCTATATTTGCGGTATGGATACTATTGGGTGTATCGCTGCACCACGGGATTTCGTTGCTGTGGGAACTGGACAGGAATATCTTCTGGGTGTTTGCGAAAGTAAGTCAATTCTGGTTTTTAAGCTGTTTGTAAGAGGAGATTTGACATATCCAGTCGGTCAGACTAACCCTCTCTAACTTTACCTAATAGTCTACACTATAAAAATTGTAGCGCGATTGCACTACAGCGGCAATTGAAACAATGTTGATAGAAGTATAACGTGAACTACAGATTATTTTATAAACTTTGCAGGTTTCTGGAAAGAGGGTATGAAGAGTGACGAACTTTTCGAGGCGACAGCTCAGGCCATGCTTTCCTGCCTCGAGAGGGATGCCGCTTCAGGATGGGGTGTTGTAGTCTACACTGTTACCAAGGATAAGGTCGGTTTTCTCCACTGTCTTGTCAATAATCCATACCAGTCACACATATCCTGATTTATGTTGATTACCACATATACCATAGGGGGAATAGTGGGTAGTGGCGGTGTGAGGATTTGAGGAGTTAAACATCCTACCATGAGAACAAATCTATGTCACCTTTATCATTGACCAGCCAATAGAAACTTTATGTAATAGTTTCAGCCGTCCAGGGAAGTGAAGGAATATTTGAGGATCCTCGTGAACTAACAGCAATCTTATTCTTTATTTATCACCAAGCCTTATGGGATAGGGGTATGAGAGATAGTAGGCGGCGATAGCAGTTTGAAGAGGAGTTCAAAAAGAAAGTTAGCTCGGCTTCACTGCTGTTGGCAGGTCATTATTTATTTTCCAAGTAAAATTCATAGAGACGGTCCCATTCTTCAGTTGAACAACATAGTTTCAGGTTAACATCAGCACGCTGAAAGGTCGAATGGATTAACTGGTTCATCGTAAACAAGTATTTTTATTACGTGTTGTTGTATCTGGTTATTACACTGAGTTTAATTTATTTTCAATGCTTCCGAGTTTTGTCGAAACCGGTTAATGTTTTCATAAATACTTTGATATGTATGGTTAGATAGTTGAATTGTTTTTTTCAAACTGGCAGCAATCACAATGAAGTATAAGACAACCCATGAAAGAGGCTATCGCTCTTACTGCCTTTTTAGTTTTCGCGGTTGCCACCCATATGAAAGTTTTACGAACATAATATTTACTTAGTTGGCTCAATTGTCAAAGATTGAAGCTGGTGTGAAGTTTGAGTCTGTTGTTGGAGGGGTGTTGCTGCATTAACTCCGATCGGGCCATCTACTTGAACAAAACAAGAGCAAAACGTGTTTAAAAGACGGCTGTGAACAGAATACTGTGCCTATTGGAAGCCGTGTTTTGAATTGAGTTCCACAGGAATGAGGCTTTCTGTTAATTCAAAAAGGGCAGTATCCAGTATGTTCACTACAACCTCAGCTGCGCAGATATCTAATATTTATCATAAGCACCGCTGTACTTTCTTCAATGGCTTCCGAAAATGCAAAGCTAGATAAGAGTAGATCTTTAAATCGATCTATTGAGCAGATGAGGATGATTCAACTACACTTATTGCGCCGAACGTGCCGGCTGGTATTATACCTATGGTCTGACGCATGAATGCGTTGTTGGGGACGATTAGTGTGCCAACCACCCGTGCAAGCTGCAGGTAGAAAAGCATCGCTCGACCTGTGTCCCTTGCACAAAGGGGTTTTTCGTATTTTCACCGAATAGTAAATGTGGTACACAGAAAATTGATCTTCCATAACCCCCCCCCCCCCCCCAAATGTTTCAGTTTTTTTCTCGTCATTCTGCACTCGACTCATTGTTGACTGCATCGTGCACAATCAGAATTAATTAGAGTTTGTTGCGGTAACACGTCAGACTGGGTTTACCCTCTTCTAATTGGTGCGAGGACGCGATAGCTAATCACAAGTCGTTTTCAATTTTCTTTTCACTCTACGACCCCTCTCCCTCTCTATATCCATTTGGACGTGCTCATTTCCTCACTACTCTTCCCCGCTGACTCAACAGTCACCAAAACGTTGCTTGACTCGACATTTCAAAAATATATATAGTTTGTCAACGTTTTGTTCTTCGCTGGTCCCTAGGTAAAGTCTTTGCAACCTTAATTACCGAAGAAATTCCCTCATGTGTTTGTCCTGTTTTCAACTGATAGATCGTGGATTGCAACGTTCAAGAAAGATTGCAAAACTCCTGCAGACCAACAAAAACACTTTGAAACTCGGCCAGTATCTATCTGTACCCTCCACGATGTCTGCGTTGACACTTCGAAATGATGAAAGTTTAATTTGAGTAAGTACATGTAACCCTAGACGTCTCTCGTGCGTTCGTTGGCGCTTTCAAAAGACAATACTGTTGTGTGCACAAACTCATTCGAAATTAAATTGCCACCAATTCTAGCCATAATAAAAACGTAATTGAATTTTCCATCACGTGTTCCGCCCTTCTTTCTTCATCTCAATTTACCATGTCTGTCTGGACGACCAAGAGTACAAATCAATATTTGGGACAAATCAATATTGAAGAATGTAATGAGAAACCAGTTGTAAATGAATTGCCATATACTTGTAGTCAAATGTTTTGTCATAAATATTTATGCAATCGTGAGAAACTGCAGACTAGCTGCTGTTTCTCTTTTTTACGGTATCTATTTGCGGTGTCAGCAGATCAACCGAGCCACCAAAATGACTACCACCTTTTTGTTGCTGGTTCGATTCCTAGATGATTTATGCTAAATGTTCCTCCTACATATTCCCCATGATTTACGTGGTTCTAGCGCTGATGCAACTAGATCAAGCTACAAATGCAGCGGGATACCGTAGCGACGCGCCATGCAGCTCAAGTTTGGATCACCACTATGAGGATTTTTCAACGATAGTTGTCATGAAACTTCTTGAATTGGTTCAAAACTCTAGTGAAACTTGAGTCACTGATTAAAAAAAATACTTCCATGGGAGCTCGTATTCTTCTCTCAATATTACCGACTTGTTACCTGAAAATATTATGTTTACATGGGTTCGGACATGAGTTCGGACGTAGTTCTGAATCCCTTTGGTCATTATTTTATTTTCTCAGCTGTAAGGATGCGCAGCCTATTAACCCGTCTCAGTTCAGCTCGATTGAGTTAATTAATGAATATAATGAGGAAGTAACCCCGCTGTGGATTAGCCATTTGTAGTAGCTACAACAACTTCTCTTGCCATGACTAAGCTGCAAATACATTACAATACAAGCTTTATTTATCTCCCGTATCACTGTGTGTTGTGTGAAGGTGTTGTTGGCGTCAAAAGGGCGCTGGGAGTTGGAGGAAAAGAGTCTTCTAGGACAACGACAGCATGAGATCAAACTACAATCCATTTCAGCCTAGGATGGACTGTCATACAGTTATCTTGCCTTTGCCTGCTGTGTTTGTAGTTTGGTCGCCGTTCCTTTTAGGTTGGAGTTCGAAGATTATGGCTTGCTCCAAGATCAAGCAACAACAAAGATTTGGTCACTCCCTTCAGCTGTGTCTTGCTGTCGGGACCTCCCACAAATCATTTCTCTAGGGGTTTGTTACAATGCAGGGGAAAATTTTACTTTCGCCCCCCACCGTACAATCGCACCCCCCGTGATACTTTGCCCCCCCCCCCCCCCCCCCACCCGCACTAGTTTCAACAGAAAATGGTGGGGGGTAAAAGGTAAATGTTGTGCGTGACACTGATTCTCAATATTACTTCTTCTACACGGTCAGATTGGTCTGATAATTTGCATAAACAACAGAAGTATCATCTTTTGTGATTTTTTTCGTCCTTGATAAAGATGTTTCTCCTAGTGAATTGGAATTCAAATACATCCTCTTCGGACTATTTGTGGCTGACATTCATTGCCCCATTCATTGTGGTAATGTGGAACATTTTCTCCAATAAACAAAAGAAGTTCAGTTTTTCGGCGGTAGTAAAAGGTCTGCCTAATCAGATTAATTTGTCATGACGCACATAATTACAATTGGGCTCAAGTTTGAAAACAATGGGTTACTCAATTACTACTGAAGAACGCTTCTTGTCTCGACTTGTAGTTTTGACTGCAACGCAAAGCCTTGGGATCTGAAAAGTATGCTTCATTTAGAGTTTGAGAGTATCAGTCCAACACACAGTAAGTGCCTATAAAACTTTCTGACTGAGGATCTATTCGAAACAAATGTATACTGAAAGTTGAGGAATAGTTAGGTAAAGTATGTTGCAAAATTAAGACCTTCATCCTTCCCGTTTTGAGGTAAAGTACACGCTTCACGTTATCGTGCGTTTGATCAGACCTTCAACAGTGTGGAGACAAAAATATCTTGCGAAGAGGTAAATCTTCTCTAATCCGAGATAAACTGAAGAAAACACCCACAGAGTCGTGGAAATTTCCCGAACTTTTCCTGACGTCGAGATGACGTCTTCAATGTTGTTTATATGTTTTGTTGTATCTTCTGATATGATTTCGATGTCTCCGGGGATTCTGATTGGAGAACATTTAGAATAAGATTATTAGATGAATAACCACCCATTTACTCGAGTGCGCATGGATAACAACTTAGCAAAGTTTAGTTGCATGTCCCCTGGGGATTCTTCTCTCAATTTGCCACCCTTTGCACTGATCAAGTCATTGATGGAGTAGGTCAAAACAGAAAACTTTTTATTACATTGTTTAGAACAATAGTGTTTTAGCAAAATGTGCTGGTACTTCAGAAGTATTTGAGTTCTGAAAATGGATCCTAGTGGTTGGATCAAAAAGTTTCAGGCTTGCATAATATGTTAACTGAACTCGATTACCCAAACCACTTTCATAGTAGCAACCCACTTAATTGAAAGCTAGTTATAATTTCCGTTTGAGAATTACTTTGTTGCTTATAGCTAAATTTCCTGAATGACACATATAGACAGATAAAATAGGCAGATATTAAAAACTTTTGTATAATCACGTTTACTTTACTCTGGGTGGCTCGAGGACAACCCTCAAAAATTAGTTTTCGTCTTTCAACGACCCTGTTGTTTTCCGCTGACGGAAAACTTCTCATCTCGAGTGTGAAAAGATGACGAGAGCTCATTTCACCACACTTCATTTGTTTTGAATAACAACAAGAAAAAAGGAAGGCCCTAATTAACTCTTACTCGTTGTTTATGGTCACATCCAATGGAACACAATGCTTACACATGACTTCACTAAGGAAATGAACAAATTATGAGCAGATACTCACGTAATTGAAAAGTCACTCTTTTTCCGTTCGTCTGCTGGATGTGTCTAGTGGGGCGAAAGTATACAAATAGAAAGATTGGAAGCTAGTATAGTTTACTTCATTCCCATAGAAACTCACATAGTACACATTCAAACTATTCAATGACTGTTTCTTTTTTCAAACCTGAAATTTGTCGAAAAGAATGGGGAACACTCGTTCAGTATCGAATGCCAAAATTCTCGATATTTCCAATGACAATCACGGAATCAAGAAGAGTAGAACGCATTGAAGTCTTACTGTAGGAGTCTCAGTATGAATGAAGTACACTATATCCCTCCCACCAACTCATGGCTAGTGAGAACCGTTCATGAGCTGTAGGTCTTCATGACGTTCAAGCCGGAAATTTGTTTGACAGAGATACACGTATGTTCACGTTGCAAATAATTATTGGACTACACATCAGTATCCTTTGTTTTTTTTGGTTTTCACTCTGCTTAGTTCTCAGAAAATCTGACTTTCAATTTGCACTGAACGCAGAAGTAATTAATCTGATATCAATCGGTCTCTCTTTCTGTTAGTTCCGATTAATTGAATTTATTCGAAGACATGCAGTGATTTTCTTGAAAATGATTCGAGTATTTCCTAGAAATAATTCGAAATAATCATTTATCCATTTCCTCGTCTCCTTCCATGCAACATGTTTCAGAGTTTTAGTTTAGTTTTTCCTTTTCTGCACGGGGGAAGGGTCAAATATAACAGATAAATGGAAATAGTCTTTTCAACTTTACTTTATTTTTTTCATTACAGATACATTAGCTACACCTCAGCATTTTCATTGTATCATAATATTTTGTCATCTCGCCAGCCAGTCTTGAATCACACCAACGCAATTGGCTACAATCTATTGAAAATACAAAACTAATTGTAGGAAAAATTAGAATGACATTCACAACGAACATTTAAGATATTATCCATGTCATACTACTTTCTGCATTGCGAGGGAATAACAAATCTAGTAGTATAAATGGGATGTACGCGTGTAACGTGAATTAACAAATAATTTTCTTTTCTGAGAACATTAAAACACGTATTTGCAAGGACTTCTGAGAATGTACTTTGTGGTTACTTTCTGAAATCGGAACAGAATTTCTACCGACGCTACTTCACTCACCCACTTATCCAAAACCCACTACTTCAATTTGTCGAAAAATGCAATTTGCAACACTTATACTTGGAGTATGTACTCTGAGAACTAGCTCAGCTGTTGGGGAGGAAGTTATCAAGTCTTGAAACTGACTGCAACCATCTTTTGAAGGCTAAGGCAGGTTCCAGTATTTATGATTTCACCGAGTTTCAATTGCACTGTAACAGAAGACTATTTCATGTGGAAAACTATGTCAGACGAGGTTCTCATGAGATCTCGTTAAGTGATCGTGTTTTGGCAGTTGTTGACTGTAGGTAAAAATTCGTTCGAAAAGGTATATTCGATCTTCATATTCCGTTAATCACTTTCAAATGCGGGTGGGGCGATCTATGGAATTTCAAAGACAATGTTGTCTTTCGGATGAAGTGATAGGGCTGAAAATAGCTTTGAGCCCCCAAATAAGCTCGTTGATATAGTCGTAGACCAACAGAATGGAGCAACATCCGCACAACACCCACGTCTAGTGATTTGTGCCACAAAATAGCATCATATACACACCTACTCGTAGGAGGCTATTCTTAGATCCCAACGGATTTTAGATTAGCCCTATCAACCAAAACACGCCCAGACATTCGAATCTTGTTCTCAGTTCCCTCTACATTGTGGCGACTAGAAAGTGTATGTTTGGAATTTAATTGTCTACGAGTTACGTGCCAAAAGGAAGTTTACGAAAGTAGTGTATGAGTTTTCGAGTCTTGGTATCGTGATCTCATTATGAGCATCACGTAGACTTTGCAAGCTGAGCATGTATTGTGAAAATGTGTGGATATGATTGTTGGATTGATCTTTCATTTCTGAAACTAACCCCCTCTTTTCGACGAACCAAAACCAATTCTCACTTTTCGTGATTCTTGAGATTCTCATGTGGAGTGTTTTTTCTACACTTTTCCCGTGATTCTTCGTAATGAGCGTGAACCGGAGTGCTTGAAGGCTGGTTCTCCAGACGTCCTATTGGACCTTCCCTGTCCTTCTTTCCCCGACCCGCCCCTCTATTAAATGGAAATACCCCCTCTGAAGAGATTACATGCCACCCATCTCTCTCATTCTTTCTCATCATATTCAGCATAACTATGTGTTCTACCATTGAAAGCACCGCTGCTTCAGCCTGTTTCACGCACTCGCTACCCTTTACAGTATGATGTTGAACGGTCTATAGTCCTCCTCTAATAGTAAGAAACCCACTATAGAATATATTATCCAACCCTCTGTGTCATCACTCAAAAATCAGTTGAAGGGGTACTGTGGGGATATATAGTTGAAACTGAGTGTGAAGGGGCGGACCTTCAATTCAAGATGTCTAGTCCTGACGTTTCACTCCAGTGGGTGCGGTGGGCGTGACTGCAACTTCTTGAACTTCCAGTACCTTCTCTGTTGAGCTACATACACTATATGTACACTAGATCTCACATTCACTCCATACCCAGGTTTCAATAAAGATGTGTTTAATGGCGCTCTGTAGTTTGGTTCATATTGTACTCATGCCTCGGTCGTGGAACTTTTTTTAGATGAAGAATAAATCGTCTTTTCCGAGATTTCTCTATAGTTTCGAGTTTGTAGTGGAAACGCGGAGAATGCATGTATTTCTCATCAAGGATTATTTCTCGAATGAGAGGGTTTTCATACTTATGTTATTACGTGATTAAAGTAGTTCTGCGGCGCCCAAATCTAATTTGGCCCAGATGGGAGAGTGCGAATAACTGATTTTCGCAATGAAGTTAGCAGCAGTCTTTGTTCTTTGAATGTAGCGAGATCGCAACACTGAGAAGGATTATACTTTTTTTCAAAATGAGTTGTGGTAACCTTTTCTCTCTCCATCTCCCTTTCTCTCTTTTCACTTTTTTGTTTTTATCTTTATCTATGTTTCTTCCTCAGACCCTTAATAAATGAGGATCTCTAGCGAATATCCATCCCCAAAACTTGTCAAGCACACCATAATATATTCTATTTCCAACCTCCCTCGTCTCCTCAACAATTTATGGCACTCTTCCGTAGTTCATCATTTGCCTGACAGTTGCAAGACACAAATAAATAAATGAATAAATAAATAGAAAAGAATCAATCCTGCAATGTCTTCTTTTTCAATCTTCCCACTATACCGGCCGTTAAATGCATGGTCATGTTGAACCTATCAATCCAAACAGAGTTCAGAAGTTTGTAATGATGCACAATTGTAGACTTCTAATCTCATGAGAAGTTGTTATATTCTTTCTAATGAGAACCACATGAACATCTCATGAACAACCCGCAAGCTTCCATTGTTGTGGGATAAACTACCACAAAAACGTGACACGGTCGGGACATTGTCTCGGCCGTGTCAGTTCAAACTCTTGTTTATCAGCCTGCGTCTCCTCAAAACATATGCTATTTTCATGAATAAAACGTGATACCGTGTCAAATCCGACTCAGTCGGCGCGGCCGAGTCACTGAATTCTCAGAGTCTTATGGGAAGTTGATGAGATTTGGGTTCATAATGTAATATCATGAGGTTTACGAGGAATTGCTACCGCGCCTGATGTTCATTCATATTTTACGTTACCAACCCAATTCACTTGGTAGGAAAAAATAAAATTCTCTTCTCTCACTACAAGATTCTCTATTAATAACCACCTGAGATAATAAATGAGATAACTGAGATAATTTTTTGCGGTTTTCATTTATGTGTTCATTGTGCAAGTGCGAATTGTTGAAAATTAAACCAACGTCACCTTTAAGCATAGATCAGTGAGAAGGAGTCTCGACGAGAAATTGCTCGGTCAGGTATGCTCTTTCAACATTCCCTTCCGCTCAAAAGTTCAAAAGGAGAACAGATTGAAAATGGGTTGAGCTTAATGGTTCATAACACTAGTACGTGGAACATGATATTGAAGTTTATGTTCAGTGTCTCAACATGTTAATTCAGTCCGAAATGTTTTCTGTCGCGACAACGTGAGCACTTATTTGAGGGTTTAACTGTATTCTGTAAGAGTCCACATAGAAATGATGGCGAGAAACGCTCACCCAGTACCAGGCTGTACATGAAAATTATTTTACATGAACAACGGTATCCAGCTAAAAGTGCAATCATTTGTGGAGAGAGTTTGACTCACTGTTCAATCAACACACGTAGAAATACCACGTTCAAGTTGCAATCTGATCTGTCAAACACATCAGAAATGTTGAATGAACACAGACACAAATCGATGTTTTTTCTGTTTCTCCTAGATTGATATATATCATTTTGCGAATTAATCTTCGGCTCGGTGATTAATATAATAAAGTTTAGGAAATGACTTCGCAGATGATTGTTTTATGTCAATTCTCCGGAGGCTCCTTTTCACCTGATCAACCATGACTAAACTTGAAAAACTCTGTCACATTCAGGTGCACGCGTCACTCCCTTGAGAAGTGTACTGTAGTCTGAGTCTATAGGTTTATACCGTGATCGTAATCATTCTGCAAGATGATACATCTAATAGTGTATAATGGTTCAGAAGTTTCCTTCGCCTCGTGTAGTGTTGGTATAACCCTGGTCAAAAATGTACCTACTTCCATATACATACTTTGATAAGAAAAATAAAGAATATAAAAGCGTATTAACAGTACGTTGAAATTTGAGTTTAAACTCATCCTTTCTCTCTCTTCTATGTTTATCAGGTTGTTTTTACTTAAAAACGTACGCTCTTCTTATTCTTGTGGAACATTGAGAACATCTTGACTACATTAGAGTACATCAATTAGTTGTGATAAAATATCACGCGATGGTTCACGAAAAATATACATTTGTCAGCTTATTATGAGGTACATACATTATACAAGGTATCTGCTAAAAATAAACGACATTTTCTCAGCATGAGTTAGCATCGTTTTGTATTCATCAAAGATCGTTTCGTTTTTATACACCAAAGAGTCCAACTTTGAGCTTATCCCATCAGCAGCTGACCGGCTGTGAGCTACACTATACTTTAACAAAGGAGGTCCAAAACTATGTGACCAGATCCAAGTCTTGATTATGTTTAGCTCATCACGAGCATGACTTTGCTACGATGCCTAATCTAGTTTTTGGAACATCGCAGAATTATGAATTACACCCAAGATGAACCGAAATCGAACTACGAACGCATATGCACGGAACCGAAATACAGTAATTACCCTTCTCTCTAGAGCTCTGAAAGCTCGACAGTTTGGCTCGACAGTTCGAATCCGTCGTGAATCAAATCTCGATATGACCGCAAAACACTAGTGTCTAGCCACTCTGCAACATTACTTAGCACTTCCGTAGTATTCAGCCGACTAACTTGCCTCAGCAAGAGTTGCAAAGTAATTAAACTCTCCCACACTCTCCCGTCAGGTCGTTTATGTCAGTTATGCCCTGTGCAATTTCGTCACAATATATTATGGGAACTAATAGAAAATGACCTTTTCGGAAATAATCTACGTGATGAGTCTACATAGTATGATACCACGCATTTGTGAATGGACAATTACATTCATTATTTGGTTTTCGCCCTTATATTTTTTCATCAGTCCGCAGTTTCAACTCACCAGAAAATTCTAAAATGTATGAACTCTAATATTGTGTTTTGATGCGAATGATTAGCGAACGCTGTCAGATGTATTGTTGTTCGCTTAGCTTTTTTCTCGTTTTGTTGATTAACACTTTTCATGACCCATAAACAGCTCTTCCAATTGAATTCCAATCTAGCTGAGTTTGACAAAAAAGCAGTGAGCTCGCGCAACTGCAAATACGAATTATAGTACCTGTTGTGTTTTGACTCTCTTTCCGAATTGAAATCAATCTTGTCAGTTGGTGGTTTTGATTGTTGAACCGAACACGAAATGGTACAATCTCTTATTTCGAATGATGATCCAAACTGGCAATGTATCCATCAACATGCCGAGGTTCATCAACGACAGGACATGGAGAATCTTGTCCGTATTCAAAGAGTCTCCAATATCCATGTTTGGTTCAACAAACAAAATCAACATTATTTAAAGAGTGTTCACACAAAATCGCATTGCCGTTCATTTTATTTGTGGCTTTTCACACATCATAAATCTTAAACACTACACAGAACAGTGCTCATGCTCGGACTCTTTTCTACGTTTGACGTGATATTAGATTCTACTGTTTACGTCATCTGATTAATTGCAGGTAACAGAATGCGACTATCCGTGTCATCCTTGATTGTCCAGCTCATTCTTCTCTGTTCATTATTTTCGGTCTGCAGCGGGTCAGTTCAAATATCCACAAAAAGGGAAAGAAGTTTTATAGAGCTGACCATATAGGAGTTAAAGTTTGATCTACATACACAGATGAGAGAATATTTATCACAATGCAACACACGGGAATCAAACTACAAACACAATAGGCAGGTGCTGCAGAGATCTTCCTTGAGAAAACTACAGTTTTCACCCAAGCTGATCCATGTTTCTCTCTGTCCTCATGTGGGATCCCTCTGTTTTTCAACTATTCTTGTAGCCGAGTGTTGCAAGTATAAATCAATGATGATCGCGACCAGTAACGAACCGGCTCCCCTCAAATACATGGTATGTTACCAGATCGTTTCAGAAGGTATTTTTACGCCACATCCGACTATGACAGTAACTTCCGACCAATGAAGAAATCATCAGGACAACTACGGGCCTTGGCGGGTGGCAGAAACTGTTTCTTTAGGTAAGTGGCGGAGAGTCGCGAGCATTTATACATTACTGTTTCCACGAACTTTTCGAGAAAACACAACATCTCTATGCTTCACCAATCTGGGAACTTAGTTTTTTTCTAGCTTGATTTTCAATGAGAGCATTGAATTTGGAGACAATTTTGAATTGGAAATAAATTTAAAGTTCGTTTCATGAAGAAAGTATTCGTAAATATTTGTATCTCTTAAGTATTTGCTTCAGTTTTCAATGCACGTACTGAACGTTTTCAGTATATAGCAGACTAAAATAATAGTAAGTCAATCTGATACTTCCTGCCGATTTCCTCACGACAACGAGAATGTTACAGCCCCATCAACTGTGTGATAACTCACGACCGAGCTACCTACCGCAAGATGGCCAGCACAAACAGTTTCAACTGAGGTCACAGCATTCCGGACAATATCCGAGCCGCGGTTCCCACATTTTCGATTCAATGTTCAAAATTCTAATAATAAACTTTCCCTTGTTATTTATTTATATGATATTTATGTTTTGGGCAGACACGAATAACAAAAAAGCAAACATGTATTAAAATTGCAAACATAAAAAACAGACAACAAAATGTCAAAAAAGCCAACAATTATGAACACATCGGGTCGGTACTAAAACGGAAATCATCGGACTAAAGCAGCGGAAAACAACTAAAAGATAAGACGAGCATCGGCAAAAAGATCGGGATGAGATTCTACACGAACGAATTAGCGAACTGCCATCACCTAAAAAATGATGTAGGGTTGTACAAATCGAGCTTTTTGTTGTAGTTGTATAAAATAAGTTTTTCAGATACCAGACTCCAAAATATTTTGTTCGAGTGTCATAACTTGTTTACTTCCGTTTGAATGATAATCTTTCAACCGATATTCATAATTTCGAACAATTAATAGGTGTGCCCGAAGAAAAAACAACTTACGATGTCATCAATTTTAAGGATGGAGCGAACACATTCCGAAGCTTGTTTGATCGCAGACAGCGTGACAAGCAGAGGTTGAAGAACATTCTCTTCGCGAATGTCCGTGACGTATCCCTATAAACAACGCTATTCGTAACGTGCACGACTATGGTCAGTACCAATTTAAAAAGCAGCTTAAAATATCGAAATAATAAACAAGATAAGTAGTAGGGTTGTTAATCGAGTTCAAAATTTCGAGTTTTCGAGTTAGACTCGAAATTTTTCGAAAAACGAGATATAAGCGGTGCCACATATATGGTCAGACGGTCAACAGCGAATGATCGAATGTTATCCTGTATGTTCTATTGTTCTATATCATGCTATTGATGTCCTTATAATGAAGGGAAGATAGAAAACTAGCCCATGATTGTTATATCAAATTTTACTCGTTTAAACGCTTCCTAGAAAGCATGCGTTTATTTAGAAAAAATTAAGTTACCTTTCGGACGTTGACTCCGAAATCGGGATTTCCATTAGCATGTTGAGCACGGAGCTCGGTAACTGTATGGATGGGGGAGAGTCCTGCATTTTCAGCCAGCGTGTAGGGAATCTAAATAAAACTCTTATCAGAGTAAAAAATGACAGATTGAGATTCATCATTAACATATATATTCATGTTGGGGTTGATTTCGAAATTTGGATTTATATTGTTACGTCAGAAGTACGCCAAATAGGAAGAATGATAAATGAAAAAGACCACTCACGAGTTCAAGAGCATCGGCGAATGCTCTCCAACAGTATTGAGTGGCACCGGTTTGGGTCTGAGCGAGTTGACGCAAACGCACAGCCACTTCCATCTCTGGGGCACCACCACCTGAAAGGTATTTATGTAAATAAAACAGTAGTTGTAGTCAATACAGTTGAACAAAAACCAAGAAGTTGTCTCTGACCCTCTGAGAAAACCCAAAACCGTCTTGAATCAGGGTCGAAACGGTTTTGAGTACATCTCTTACTGAGCACATTAACCTAATCAAGAAGTTTCAGTTTTGTTGTGAAACTATTTCGACAACTCTTTTATAAGTTTACTATAGACGATCTTATTTCGCTCAGCCATTAGACTTGTAATGACAAAACAAAATTCGTACCGGGAAGAAGAGCCTTTCTCTTGACGAGACAACGAATAACACAGAGTGCGTCATGCAGAGAGCGATCGGCCTCCTCCAACATGAGCTTATTCGAGCCACGGATCAGAATGGACACAGCTTGTCCAGGATTTTGGACACCAGTAACCTGAAGAAAACAATTGCTCATAGAAGATTGATCGGAAAGCTTGAGACCTTTAATCGAAATGGTGTTATCTTTATTGGGTGAAGTTACGATTCTCCAAGTGTTTGTCGAGATAAATTCATCCGCAGGAAGCGAGAAATCATAACACAAAACTGTAGGCATATCCAAATCCAAATGACATGCAGAAAATATATCGAACTATTTGAATATACCCTGAGCTTACCTTGATCACCTTGCCGTCTCCTCCGGTTGGAATTTCCTCAACCAGATCAGCGCTACCGAGAGATTCCGGCACGAAATGATCGACGGAGGCGATAGGGCGACAACCGAGGATCTGAATCAATGCTCATTTAGAGATTTAGACAGACAATAATGCTATTGGAATCAACGCTATAACGTTACAATGGTGTGACTATGTGAGACTACCATTCAAAAACTTACCTTGGAGTAGAACTCGATATCTTCTCTTTCGATGTCCTTGATCACCATGATTTTCATTTTGGCCAGGAAATGAAGCGACAGTTCGTTCACAGCGTCTCTGTAACATTCAGGATTGCAAACTCGAATCGGATGTCTTAGAAGAATAAATAGTTTTCACTCGCGACACGCCAAACGCGAAAACTCAGCGCGCTTCCAAAAGCTGCATACCTTATTAGGCTAATACGCGAACACACATTATCCCTAGAGTTAGCGTTTCACATTTGAGTTAATGCGTTTTCAATTGCACATTCTATTCGTCCCATCTCTTGTCACCCGAGTTATAGGAAGTGATCTACCTCAGAATACTCTTCTGAATGAGCAGAACGTTGCATCCAGCTTTCTTGATCTGTTTGCATAAATCGAGAAGATACTGACGTTCTTCCTTGAGGGCACGATCCATTTGAGCATAGTCAGAGATAATAACTTGATTTTCCATCTGAAAGTGGGATACTTAGCAGCATATAAAATTGTCCCACGTCTACCTATAGGAGTGTATCGAACAAACAAATAAAAGTTAACTAGTTCAGAGAATTTCCAAACGTCCGCGTCACTATTCAAATTGAACTGACTCATCTAATTATGGTTAGTACGAGTACGCCTTCCTCCGGAACGAGGAAACGACGATATCGGGAAATAAACATAGAGGATTGATGCACTATTCACTAGATTAGTTCAGAAAAAGATGAAACCAAAAGACAAAACGATAAAATGCACAGATGCATAGAATGCAGAAAAGAAACCCAAAACTTACATCGGTCTTGGGGGGACTCAGCTGGAACTGAATCAAGCCGATCTTTGCTTTTTCCACTCTAGTTGGTCCTCCTCTTCCCATTGTCTTCTGATCGATTAGAGCGCCCTCGATCATTTCAGATTCCTATCAATATCAAAAATACAGATATACTTGATTTTCCCAATATCAATGAATACTGTGTCACAATCTTTGATCAGTCGTCTATGATTTGATTTGAAACAAACTGTTAGGGTCATCCAAATTATAGGCATGTCTGCAGCGGTTATATCACCCTCACTACCCATTCAAATTCATGTGTCAACTGACAAAGAAGTGTGTAATTGATAGACAAGAGAACAAAAGATTGATAAGTACCTCGACGGTATCTCCCATCTTTTTGATAATTTTGATCATCTTGAGATCAACGGAAGTTGCTTTTTCGACATCAATAATCTTCTTCACTGCATTGACCGCCATGGGGGCCAGCAACCAGGAGTGTTGCGAAACAACCTGTTGAAATTATCATTGAGGTAAGACTAGTTGTTTGCGAACTATTCAGAATCTAAACTTTTCAGAGCTGCCTGGCCAACGAATACAACTAAGAAGTTACCTTTGCACGTACAGAGACTGAGACCTATACAAACTGCATTGCCATTGAGAGAGAATGGTTTGAAGCTGAATATCAAATCACAGTTCAATGCCTCGATGTGAGAAAACGGGCTACTTACAATTTGACAATTACACACACAATTTGAAACATGCAGACTGGAAGACATTCTGAAAACTAACCTTTGAGTTAAGAGACGTCGTGGCCATTTTGGTGAGAACAGCGTCATCGGCGAGATCGACCGGTGAGCTCATATCCGTCAATATTTTCTCGGCTTCAATTGCAGCGCTTTGGAAAGAGTCCGAGATAGTGGTAGGATGAATACCTGGAAATGAGAAATGGTTGTACATCATTATATATGCATCTATAGATTTACATGTGTACCATACCTGCAAGAATCATTAACGTATACTGGCACATTACCTCATATTAGCTTCTAGTTTAGTATGTGGATATACCTTCAACCATACACCGATAAGATGTCACTATCCTTCGAAAAAGAGTCCGTTTTTCGTAGTATTGCTAACCTCACGAGTTCGCACCAAACATCGGCTAATTTTCTCGATATTAGCAAACAAGGAGTTCGTTCAATGAAGTTTGCTGACTATTTGAACAATTTTACTGGAGTATGACTTCAACCAAGCGACATTTGGATACGAGACACTATAAATTTGTAATAGACAAACCCTTCTGCAGCAGGTTCTGAGCGGCATCGAGCAAGGATCCAGCCATGACCACAACTGTCGTTGTTCCATCGCCTGCTTCAATATCTTGAGCCTTGGAAAGTTCGACGAGCTGCACAAAAAAATAATAAAATTAGATACAACTTTGAATGAACACTCGACACTACATCTACAATAGAAACTTCCGTTTTTTATTCATTTGTGTGAATATGTCGCAACCTAATAGGTGCATCATTTTCATTTTTCTCTCAAAATTATTAAATTAGATAAATTTTCTGACAATTGACATACCATTTGACTTCACTTACGATTTAAGGCTTAGGCAAACCATCGTTCCTAGGGTTTTCTGGCACTACATAGTAACAATTTACAGACAAATAAAAACTGCAGTTTGTGTTGTGGCCGTGAAGCCGTGTTAAATGAACTAGCAGTATGTAAGTTATTGCAACATATTCGATATTCGAGTGGGAGCAATATGTAATACATACCATTTTGGCGGTCGGGTGAACGACGCTCATCTGATTAAGAATGGTAGCTCCGTCATTCGTAATTGTGACGTCTCCATTTCCAGACTGGATCATTTTGTCCATACCACGGGGACCAAGAGAGGTGCGAACAGCATCAGCCACGGCCTTTGCTGCCACAATGTTGCTGAAGATGAGATCAGTACGAACACAAAAGTACACCACGGTGAAAACAAAGCAAAGGGATAAGGAGATTAGAAGCACAAACTAGAATACAAAACAATTAGCATACACACACACTTTCTGTCCTAGTCTGCTTAAGCACTGGAGTTAATCGTATTCGCAAAGCTGGCAGCGCAAACGGTTGTGGTGATAGCTGCCAGATAAGGAAGAGCCATTTCAAAAATTACAACCGCTTCATCATAGTATTGAAGACAGGATCGAATATGAGTATTATGAGTAAGAACAACGTAACGCATTATCTAACAGAATATTTTAAAAAGCACAACTGCGTGTATCTTCAAAGGTTTTTACGATAAAGGCACAGGACAACAACTGCAACTAACTCCTAACGGAAATAGCTATATTCAATGATCTAGAAAATGCTATATTACAACGAGTGATAGAGTCTTTACCTGTTTCTCACACTCTCCGGCTTGTCCTTGTCCTTGAAAGAAGACTCTTTGCCAGAAGCAGACTGACGGGGGCCCGCGGCCTTCGCTTGAGCTACAGCAGACATCCTGCAAACAAAATACTATTGAACAAAACCAACTCGGCGGAAACATTTCGCAAATACTCGACAAAAATAATTGAAACAATCTATTTTCACTGATTTGCACCGAATTCCATCTAGTTTTCGCTGTTGTAAAATCAAAGTAGCGGTTGGCGAATGAAAAGAAGAAATACGCATCAAATTTACAATGGAATTTAAATAAATACAATGCGAAGCTTTGCGAGATCGGCCCGAATTCTGCAGAAGAGTCTGGGATTATCGAGAATCTTCGGGATCGTCCGGGTGGTCGCTGTGGGACACTTCTTCAAAAACACGCATTGCGCCTTCACGCGTCTCATGTAAACCGAGTTATTGTCGACGGAGCAACTTTTAACTTAACACATTTATTTGACCCGATATAATTAAAAAGCTCCGCGATATTTCGAAACTACTAATCTACTAATCGTACTTTCCTTTATTGTTTCCTTTTAATTCATTGATGCATTGTTACGTAACTGTTTTTGGAGTGGTTCTAACGATATTTCAAGCATATGGTGTTTCAGTTTGGTTGGTATAATTTTTAAAAATAATTGTGGCAATGTGCCTTGTTCTTTTCTGTGAACACATCAATTATTGTATTTTCATTGATTGAAGAATAATTACAGAGTTAGAATTGATAATCTTCATTGTCGGCGTTAATACTTTATGATCAAACCAGTCATTTGTGGAACTAATCTTAAACTAATTAGCTACGTTATTACGAACATTTTTGAACTTCAAAAATGCTCCGGTTATTGAATGGGCCTATCATGTGAAATTCCATGCATGTCATAATGTTCTATCAACGTTTTATGATTCATCTTAACAGAAATGTCGGTGGACGGGTCTGGAGATGTAGGCGAAACTACATCGGTTGCTCCCTTGCCCCCAACCAAAGATTTGAAGAAAAAGTTGCCGAAGGACAGCGGGATTGAAGATCCTGTCTCTAAGAAAAGCAAAGGTTTGTCGAATTTTGTAGTTTTTTTAAAACTCGTTTTCACACATTATCAGATGTTTATCGTTTGAAAAAACGTTAGACAATATCATACTCTGGAAAACTTGCCTTTTTTCAACCACGCCTGCAAGAGTTTGAGTATTTGTGACATAATTAACAAAGTTAAGTTAGACGTATTTAAAGTTCGAGAAAAGTAAGGGGAACGTGAAATGGTTATACCGGAAACCGGATCAGGCAACATCTGAAAATTACCCAAATATTTCAGTGCTTCCCTTTGAAGCCACGTATTTGAGGTCAATCCCTTCTGCCGCCCAATATGAAAAATCGTTCATGCATCGTGATATAATTTCCCACGTCATTGCTACAGAGTGAGTTGAATAAAAAGTAGTTCTTTACCGATTTTGAGGTCAGTTTACTACTGAAGTGTTGTCTCTCAAGCATTATCTGTTTGAAAGTAAACAATTCAGAACATCAATGTGAGACTATATTTTTGGGTTTCATCATTTAAACAGAACACGAAGTCATGAACGGTTTTATGGAAAATGGTGAAGTTTCGGTGGATTTATATCAAGATCCCGAGGTTTATTGACAGTAGGACATCTATAATATATTCTGTTATTCTTTTATTGTCTTTGAAAGTTACAAGTTGCATCTTACCACCACCAAATTACAGAACCGATTTCATCATAACGGCTAGTATTGATGGTCATCTCAAGTTTTGGAAGAAGAAGTATGCAGAGGGAGTGGAGTTCGTGAAGCACTTTCGCTGCCATCTCAGTCAGTTTTAATTTCACTGAGATTCGGTTGTTGTCAAATGTCAATAGTCTATTTGACCATTGCTGAAGCTTGTGTGATGTGGAAGTCTTGAAAGAGAGTACAGCGACCAAGACAAGTTTCAGCGTAATAAAATAACTGTTAGATTTGATCCGTCCCAGTTGGTGGCACTAAAATTTCGAGTACGCAATGTTGCATTAGTCCTATTTTTCAGGCAAGTTCTCTGATTTGGCAACAAATTTCAATGGCACGTTGTTGGCTACAGTTTGCGAGCAGGACAAGTCTGTCAAAATTTTCGACGTGGAAAATTTTGATATGATCAATATGATGAGATTCGACTTCGTTCCAAAAAGAGCTTGTTGGATACATCAAGGTTTGTATGCGTTCCACGGTTTTCTGTTTGTGTTACTACAGCTTCATTTTACAGTATTCATTATTATATTCTTCTTTCTTGATGAGATGTTTTTACAGTCGAGACAGCCGACTGGTCGATAACTTATGCTGAACTAAGGTGGTATTATTAGGCACTAGTCATTTTAAAAACAGTTTGTAGTCGTTTATTTTAAAGTATGAGTGCTCACTAATTTCTTCTTGTATCGTGTAGCGAATCCGCGCTGCACTCATATTTCCTGTATGTGAGTAATAAGGGGTGTTTTCCATAGTGAGCGAAGATGAAGGCCTGACATTAACTTCAATTTCTGATAAGGTTTCCGCAATTGTCGTGCATTTTTCGTTTAGGAGCAGACATATTTGCTTATCTCGCCATCAGTCATTCCGATAGTGGAGATATCGTCGTGGTTGACGGAAAAGGGACGAAAGAAGCACTACATACCATCGAGAAGATGCATTCGAAACCCGTCAGATTAATGAGTGTACGTTCATTTCTTCTTCAAATTCTTGCAACTTTGAACTACTTAACTTTACAAACTTACTTTCGAGTGACCGTAACCGAATCACTGGATAAGTGGATACGTTTTTCATCATCAACTGATTGAAACATCTGTAGTAGGGACATCATTAAGTTCTGCAATATTTGATAAATTGAATTTAAGAAGTTCTTTGTTCTATATTTTTTCATTGTCCTGATATTTCAGTACAGTCACGTGCATGATATCGTTGTATCGATTGATGATGCTGGTATGGTTGAGATGTGGAGTGGAGCCAAGAAGGAATACGCATTCCCGGATAATGTTCGCTGGAAGTACAAAACCGACACCGATTTGTATGATTTCATGAAGGTAAACATAGTAGAAACAAGACCAGGACAGTATGAACTTTTATTTCAAGTACACATACATGTCCGAGTGCTGATCAAACAGGTTTGAAAATGCTTCAAGCTGCATTGTATATGGCAAAAAAATTCGAATTGCTATATATATATATATATATATATATATATATATATCGATCGACGATTGTGTCTATTTGCAGTTCAAGACATTGCCGATTGCTCTTTCCATCAACCCATCCGGAAACACCTTTGCAACAATGTCCGATGATCGTCGCATACGTATTTTCGATATGTTTTCCGGGAAAATTGTGATCACTCTGGATGAAACGATGCCCACTCTTATTTCACAAGCAAAGGAACGAAGGTATAATTTTGTCAAAGTATCCTCGTTAGATGCAAACACCATTTATACACATGTGAAATAATCCAGTTTTGAGAAATAGTAGTGGAGAGCTGGAGAGTAATCAAAAGTGTTCTATGAGCAAGAAAGTAATATTGTTCATTTGTTGATTTGTTCTTATTATCAACATCCGATTGTAGGCATATCCGTATATCGAATTAATGAAAAACCTTCTCGATTCCAGAAATCATGGTCTGCAGAACATGGAATGGAATCGCAGGGTTGCTGTCGAGAAAGAAATGGATAAGGACAAGACAGAAGCATTCCAGAATATTCGTCTCTGCTGGGATTATTCGGGAAATTTCCTTCTGTATCCCTCGCCCATAGGTGTCAAGGTTGGTGAACTCTGCTCATCACGACTGCTGCAGTTTCTTCTGTATAGTATACTGGAAGTTTGACTTCACTACTGTTACTGTTGAATATGTTGGTCTCCATTCGTCACATATTTCAACATGACAGAAAGAGCGTATCGGAATCGTTCTACGTACACAATAGTTGGTTCTTGATTTCGGAGTGCTTTGAATTTTGAAAATTGAATTCGTGTGGTAACATGTATAGGAACACAAATTATTATTGTCGACAATCATAAACCCAAAGTATTGAGCTCGATGAGCACGTGCTGATGAGTGTTTTACGTTGTGTCATTGATTTCACTGTGCAGGTCTACAACGTGACAACCGGTGAGGTGGTTCGAGAAATTGGAAAAGAGGAGTCGATGCGCTTTACAACTGTCACACTGTGCAGGTATGAAACTATTCTTACTGTTGCCTGATTCCGTTTCATGTCAATCCATACTATACAAATCGCTCTTAGGCAGGGTTCATACTCTTTGCTGCCAACTCTGGGAGCAGCAGCAGCCGCTGCCAAGCATTTGTGCAGCGTTGCCGAAATCTTGTTGCTGCCGGAGTTGGCAGCATGAAATGGCGACAAGAAAGTATGAACGCATTTTGCTGCCCAGATTTTTTGTTCTCAAAAATTTCATATTTAGATACTTAGTTTTTATTATAATATTTTATAAACCGCTTACATTATAATATTTTTTGAAAACGCCGGATGGATATTATTTTTTTAAAACGATATAGAATAATGAATCCGCCCTAAGCAAAGCGACTTCACGGTCTATGTTGCTCTATCTGACTGAGTTTGCAATCTGACCCTTTGTGCCTTTGTGGTCGAAGTTCGTGAATGTATTGAGATCTGACTACAACCACGATTCGGTGATTTGGTCCCTCCCTCTATGTGCCCCTCATGTTCTTATAACTTCAGAGCTGTTCCTGATATAAGGGCGCGCCTGCAGGGTGCCGCGGTCACCATCCAAACGGAAGCCGCTGAAAATCCAAATCTCAACAAAACGACAGATCCTGACCCGATAATGGTGAGTCGCTGAGATGAGTCAGCGAGCAATTATATGGAAATTTCCAATGAAAGTGTTAAACGTGCAGTGGGAAATTTCTAGAGCATTTCTTACGGGAGTTGTACAGTCTCGAATCAATCGTTGAGTAAGTTACTAACTAGGCTAAAACAGGAAAATATCTCGGAAACCGGGTTACTTGCACTTAGTGGTCGGAATCTTGTAGTTTTTTTGAGAACTGAACCGCGAACAACCGTAAAAATCACGTTAGGTCATACGCAAATTAGAGTCTCACTGAGTTTATTCTGTTGAAATGCAGGTGTGCTGTGCTTACAAGAAGAATCGTTTCTACTTGTTCACAAACTCGGAACCATACACTACCGAAGATGGAGGGGATAGCAGTGCCAGCAGAGACATCTTCAACGAGAAACCCAAGAAGGAAGATCAAATAACGGCAGTCGAGGTCGGTCATAGCTTATCCTTCTGATATGTGCAGCATTTTGTGTTTATATGGCTGCCTATCTTCTTATTTGTTATAATAATAATATGCATACGAATTATGTATATGTAGTATGTATGCAATCGATGCATTTCAGCAAGAGCGGGAAATGAACAAGTTGACTGAGAAGGCCATTCTGCACACGTCAATGGGAGATATTCACATGAAACTGTTTGGCGGCGAATGTCCTCGCACGGTCGAGAACTTCTGCACGTTGTCGAGACGTGGATATTTCAATGGTCTGGCTTTCCATCGAGTGATCAAGTCTTTCATGATTCAGGTATGTACCATTTGGGTTATATCGTAATCAGAGTAGGCATATAATTTATAGACTACATACATTCTATGCCTAATTGGATTGGATTTAGAATGCAGTATCGTAGTTGTAAAGCTCCAATAATGTTTGAATTGGAAAGTGTAGTGGAAAGGGAATTCGAAAGATTTCATTTGATGCATGATGCGTCTCTTCAGTTTGGATAGTTGCATAGATATCCCACTGTTAAATTATTACCCAGTTTACTTTATATTGTCTTTAGTTGCTGTCATGCAGTATCTCTTGTTGTTTAACTGTTGACAAACATTTTTTTAGACTGGTGATCCAACGGGAAAAGGAACGGGCGGCCAATCCATCTGGGGAACGGACTTTGAAGATGAGTTCCATCCCAGACTTCGACATGACAAACCGTTCATGGTACGTTTCTGTTGTTTAGTCTACTGTACGAAGTCATTGAAGCAGAGCTAATTGATCTTTCACTTTTTAACGTTCTCCTTTATTCGTTTCATCTGTTATCTGTTTATCAAGAGCGAAGAACCTACGCTTTTGTAAGAGTTTTATAGTTCCTAACTGTTTGGACAAGTGCTTTTTTCTAGAAGGTAGCGAGTATTATTGTGGTGTTAAATTCCTTTCAATGAACTTGTAGTAATTTGAACAATTGTCACTCTGAAAAGTCCATTTGTGTCAATTGTTCATTTAAAGGTTTCAATGGCGAACGCTGGACCGAATTCAAATGGATCGCAGTTCTTCATCACAGTTTGTCCAGCAGAATGGTTGGACGGAAAGAATACTCTGTTCGGAGAGGTGAGTCGTGTTCAGCATTTGTTTGCAGGAAAGTGGGTACCATTGAGTTTCGATCATACTTCAGCAACATTTTCTATACTCAATACCCATAGCATTAAACGAGCATACTTTTCCCGAATTTGAAATGAAAATGCAAAATCGAAAATCTTGACTTATTGGAAAAAAAAGACAATAAGTTCTTCTTTTTTTGTACAATATGGTCCACTTTCCAATATTCTTGTAATGACAGTCTGTAATCAAAGCAAAATACGGTACAGTATTAGTTGTTTGCAGTTGTAACAAAATAGGTTTTGGTCATTCATACGTTTGCCTTAATTTACTACGACCTGGATTATTTCTTTTTCTTTTCACTTCTCTACCTCACTCGATTTCAGGTCTTTGAGGGAATGAACGTGGTACGAAAAATCAATCAAGTTCAGACGTATGAAAAGAGTGGGCGACCGAAAACAGAAGTGAAAATCCTCTCCATAACATTGAAGTAGTTCCATTTTGTGTTTGTATTTATTATTCTGTTGGTCATTATGACCGGTGATTGTCTTCACAACCAAGTGTTGGTTTTTGTTATTTTGTTACCTAATTGAAGATCTCTAACGATAATTTTATACTTGTTGATTGAAACCTAGTGGAAATCCATGAAGCATATCGAGTACTTTGCATATTGTCTTGTTCCATGTTTATTTTCTGAGGATGGAAGCATGAAAGGCGAGGGCGAAATAGGGTGCAAACATGATGTTCCTCAAAAGCAACTAGGTTTAGTTTGATCACGCAGGTTTATATAAATACAGATTCTCGTCAAAACCCAATTCACACATTTTACATGACGTTAATCAGCTGGAAATAGCATCATAGTTACCTTCAATCTATTCTAACTGCTCAGACGAAGTTGTTCCTTGTGAAACACTACAACTACTAAGTAAAATTCTAAAGCATTTCTATGGGCAAACTCGTTACGGCTAATGTGTAAAGCCTATCGAATAAGAAACATGCATAAATGGATTTTTGATCTACTACAGTAACCATGACAAAACATCGCGCTGTAAAATCAAAGCAATCTATGTTTAGCGTGTTATCATTGCACGGTGGTTCGATACTGTACAGCTTGCACAGAACTGCGGTGTTTGTAGTTTGTAGTTCGATTTCAGTACTAGTTCGAGACCTTTGTTCTACATGCAGATCAAACTACATAATTCTTTTGTACAGAAAATATAGGTTTAGAAAAGTTTTTTTCTTGAATACGTGTAGTATCAAGAGAGAAGAACCGCCTCAGAAGTTGTTTTGAACAGCTTGGAAATTTCATTGGCTCGCTGCCACCGAACACTTTGGAAATGGGAGGACTACAACTATAGCTCGATGTTATAGATCGTAGATGTACACTTACACTGAGTCCTATGACGGAGCTCCACGTAGAAAAGTTCACGTGAATGACGTGGGACGTGGAAAAATGGTCGTTTCGTCAACTGATGAACAGCGCAATCGTTTTTCCCTAGATTCTGCTCGGTTATTATTCATCTCCGTGTTTATGCCTCAAGGTATGAATTGAAAATAAATGTTTCATTATTTAAAAGTTATTCATAAACTTTTCTACATCGGATTAACATGAATTGTACTCTTGAATAGTTTAAACTTGAAATCCTAGAACCTATTCTGAAGCAGAATGATTTACCTTATATACAAAGACGGTTAGAGAGGTAGCGGGGCTTGTTATTACCTTCCAAATCTAACCAGGAAAGGTGATGGAGTATGCACAGTATAAATGTTTTGCCTCTCATTATCTTTATCAGGGTTTTTATTCGAGTTTTCGTGTCGAACTTTCAAAACTTTAATATTGAAAATGATCATCTTTTTACAGGCTACCCAAGTAGTGTCAGTGAGGACTACCTGTCCTACCAGATATGGGACACGATACAGGCGTTTGCCAGTTCGATGACAGGAGCTCTAGCCACGGAGGCCGTTCTCAAGGGGGCTGGGGTCGGAAATGAGGTATAGTCATCGTCCAAACGAGATGGTCAGGGTACTGTAACATGCCGTGGGCTCTGTAACATAACGTAGGTACTGTAATATGAGGTGAAGGGAGCACGAAACTTCAAGATGGTTTAAAGGTGGCAACAGTTTAGTTTTTGTAGCTATAATGTTGTTCGAAAATCAGTTCAGCTAGTCTAATTTCTGCATAATTTTGTGGATTTGTTTTGGAGGGTGAAGAAAGGCAATACATGGGTGAATGTCGTGTTCTATTTTCTAGAAAGCGTCAGCACTGGCAGCTTCTCTGGCATGGCTGGTGAAGGACGGCTTGGGAATGCTGGGCAGAATCGTCTTCACATACTTCAAGGGTACTATCTCATTACATTCAATAATATTTTTTTTATCACAAGCCCTGTCCAAAGCAATGAGGACCATCTGATAGTTTAGAAAACGCTCTTAAAAGGAGTACGAAAGCGCTGTTGATAAAAGTGTAGTAGCAGAATGTATCTTTCATTTTCACTGTGTTATTAAGTTGAAGTTCGATTGAGATTCAAGTGTAGTGGTTGTGTTTAATCATCAGAAACGGTCTGGAAGATTCATACGGTACGTTTTTACGACGTTGTGACAGCGGTCATAGTTTTATTGGCTCTTTGACCTTTAATGAAACTCTCACATCTACCAGACGTGAACGAGCGCTCGCTTTGTATCGCGTGATCGATAAGGTCGTTTGCTATCGTTGTTGATCGAATTGAGAGGCTGTTTTGACCGCTACTGGCTTCAAGGGACTGATTTGGACTCGAATCCAAAAAAGTGGCGTCTGGTGGCGGACATTCTGAACGACGTGGCCTTCTGTCTGGACCTTCTGAGTCCCTCGTTGCCCGGCTTCTTTCTCCCCCTCGCCTGCACCTCCAGTCTGTTTCGCTGTGTCGTAGGGGTCGCTGGTGGTGCCACTCGCACCGCCATCACACAACATCAGGTATAGGGGTCACTAAATATGATCTGTAGTTAGATCACGTTACACAGCTGAAATTACATACCAGAAACTGAAACACAGTGGGATTAAACTACAAAGTCGGCAGATGAGACCAACCGACAGGGCGTCAGCTTCTTTTAGTTTCATGTTTTGCATATCGAGCTTCTCAATTTATTTGCCGTTCTCTGAGCGAATCCTATAACCTATAGCATTATTGAGCAAACACACTCTTGGAGAGAAAATAGTTTCATATTATTTTCAAGTGTTTAGAACCTGGAAGTTTCTATTTCATACCTTAAGCGTAGACACTTACTAAGGCGAGGATGTTGACAGGCTCGTCGTGACAACCTGGCAGACGTGGCCGCCAAGGACGGTAGTCAGGAGACGTTGGTAAACGTAGTGGCGCTCGTCTCCTCCCTCCTTCTGCTACCGGCCGTCAGCGGACATCAGACGCTAATATGGATCCTCTTCGCGGTGGGTTCAAATCAGCTCAATCTTAAACTGATTGGGGCAACCAATTTCTCGTGGAAATATACAAATTTTTCGTTTCTTCCCGGCTGTCCTCGATTTTCTCATCTAATGTTCCACCTGTTTCTCTTCTCTGTATCTGTATCACTCTCACTCACTCTTTCACAATTCACTTCTCTCTGTCACCCTTTCTTTCTTTCTTTCTTTCTTTCTTTCTTTCTTTCTTTCTTTCTTTCTTTCTTTCTTTCTTTCTTTCTTTCTTTCTTTCTTTCTTTCTTTCTCTATTACTCTCTGTCTATTACTCTCTCTCTACCTCCCTACCTCTCTCCCTCTCTCTCTCTTCCTTTATCTCTCACTCACACCCCTCTCTCTACCTTTCTTCTGTTCTTTTACCCCCCCCCCCCCTCTCCTCATTTCTTTCTATCTAGAATCTAGAACATATTACAGCAAATTCTTGCCACTTCCGTTAGTTCAATGTTTCATTGTTGTTTTCCAGTTGTTCACAATAATACATCTCTTTGCCAACTACCGCGCGGTCCGAAGTCTCAGCATCCAGTCGCTCAATAGGAATCGAGCCGGAATTGTGATAAGGTAGAAACACTGGACCTGCTGTTTTTCTAGAAACGAAACGCATAGGGCATTTTAATCAGGAGAAGCTAGAACCGGAACAAGTTGAGCAGTTCTTCCCACCCAATTGGTGTTTTGCTCTTGTTGTTTCTCAGTATCGTTAGGCTTTTCTGGAAGTTTTTCTACAGAAAAAAACATCGCTTCCCGTTATAGATGGGTTGCATGCATGTTGTGATAGTAGTGAAAAACTGTGTTGATATTAATACATTCATATTATGTATTATCCGATTGTTGTACATACAAAAACTCCCACATAGAAAAACGGCATGGACAGGCATTGAAAGCCACTTTTGTAGAGGCCTAGATGAGAGAGTGTGCAGGTCAGAGAGACCCAGATGTCTGCGGCCTTATTGACCTGTATGCTCTTTCGTTTTTCTAGTTTGCTAATCGCAGAAAATTTGCGCCAATCGTTTTGAGTAATTGACCGTACGCTGTCCACAACGGTTTGACAAAACCTATAGCCGGCGATGCGCTCAAGTCTGCGCTGAACCCCAAAAGTAGGCGCATTTGGTCAGGCTCCGACCTGCAGCATATTCTCTGAGTACCACGAGGCATCAAAGGTATGGTGGAGCGTCTGACGTAGTCGAACAGGACATGAATGCATGCATTGATCTTGCAAGTGAAGTGAATGATGAAAGATAAATAGTACGAAAAGACATATGAAGCATTTAACGTGATGCATTTTTCATGAGTGAATAAATTGACCTTTCAAATATTCCAGATCGTATCTTCTATCCGGAAGTGTGCCCTCCGTGAAGGAAACCAATGAGCAGGAACCTCTGTTCTATTCTGTGTGCGGTCAACGGAATCTCGGAAGTTCGCTCAGCCGTCTGCTCAAAATGCGTGAAAAGATGCCTGAGGCCTATTTCTGCTCGACAGAGGTGGGTCAGAAACCAAGAAAGCAATACTCAAAGAGTAGCGTAGACTTAGTTATAGGCGGAAAGACCGTAGCTAAGTTGTAGTTTGAACTCGATACAAGCCATTATTTACGAATTCTCACCGGAACGCGGGATATAACTACATACACAGCGAGATGGGGCAACATAAGCCGTATTAGCGTGCTTCGGAAAGAGCGAATCATTGTAAGTAAACCTCTTTCGAAAATTGTTATCGAACGGAATTTAGCGTGAATCCAGTTTATTAGTTAAGAGTTAGCTAACCTCACAGCTGACAGCTTGTTCAACAGTTTCCCCTTTATTGTTCATGAGTATATTGTCGGTTTATTTACCTTAACATGTATTGAAGCATTTATCACCCTACCTTGATCTTTGCTTATCCTCCAATAAATATTCTCTAACAACATATAATACTTTCTCATTTGAAAGAATCGTAAAATTGTAGTTTTCCAGTACGAAAAATATAACGTTCTGTGAGGTCAAGTATACACTTTGTTCTGGAGCAGAAAAAAAGTATTTCACAATTTTCCAAATGGTCAGGTGTTACATTATGATGTGCGCACCTGTTTCAGTATTACACAGTGCTGTACTGTGGAAGGAGGAATATCGGTTGGATAGCCATGGCTGAGGATTGCACGACACCCCTCCTCGCCTTCTACCACATTCAATGTGTTCAGCACGATAAGAAGTTTATTCTCGAAGAATTCAATAAGTTTGTATCGATGTTGAAAGAAAAAGAATATCTAGTAGATACGCTTCATCTAGGTTTCGACTGTTGGACATACCGTAAGAATGAGTAAGTTTCGATCTGGAGGCACATTTTAGTTGGAAAGTGATTCATTTCATTTATGGGTTTTGTTTTGAGTCAGTCTGTTTCGAGGTATTTATGTTTTCTCAGTGTGTTTTGGTTTCGTTTTTATATTTAGTCTGTAACATTGTTATATTCTCTGAAATAAAACTGTATATTTGTAGTTCTGCCGTGTAACTTACTTGATTGCGAAAATTATTCGTTGCCTAATGTTCATCGATAAACAGTGTCTGTAGAGCTTCAACTAGAACAAGGGGATTATCAGCTAGTTGTATACTGTATATGGCATGTCCATGACTGAGTTGTAGTTTGAACTTTACCGTGAAGCAACGGGATAAAACTACAAACCCAACATGATAGAGTAATATACAGAGTAAAATGTGTTAACTTGCTTTAGGGAGAGCGAAGGTTGTACTTATGTTTGATTGATTGAATTGATGTAGACAGAAACATCCGATTGTATATAAAAAACATGGGACTTTTATCTGGTGCTGATTAGTTTCCGGATCCCTTTGTTGAGTTCACATCAACGCTGCACTTCTTTTAGAAGAACAGGTCGGGCGTATCGGTTCTTCTCTGACCGACTGCCGCCCTCTTCGACGAACACTCTCTACGAATACCGAGATTTATCGACAGATAATCTTATAAAAAATGCAGCAAGGCACGTTTACAGTCCAAGTAGTGTCAAAGTTTGTTAAATCACAGTTCGGCCCTTTTCGTGGGATTTCAATTGTTTTCGTTATGTAAAACGAAGTAGAACGTACACACGTTGTGCGTTTTACTTGACTTGGAAAGCATGAAGAGGCAAAATTTTTATTAATTTGTATAGTATGTACCAATACTGTCTAATCCTAACACACTAACTAACACGTCAAAATGTATGATTTGTGTGCAACTCCACCCGAGCCCACTAGCAATAACAACTCAAAAAGGGACAATGTGCCGCAGCGGTAGCCAAATAAAATTTTCAAAGACTTATAATGTATGTATTTTGGCTGTGTGTTGTTAGTATAGTGCTTCCTATTTTGACGTGGACCGCAGAAAAATTATTTCTTGATAATTGGAGTTGAAAAATTGATGGGAGTGGGTTAACGAGTAAAGATATGGGCATCTGGCATATGGGAGCGCAATCAGCATGGCAGCTTTTTCGGACAATCCAACAACTAAATTCACAACTCAGAACTTGAAAGAGTACGCGAACGTGTAGAAGAGAGTATGTGTTGCATATCTCCATATAACAAAATAGATAGAACAATTGCAAAGTTAGTTTGGGATGAGTAGATCTTCGGAATGCGTTTAGGTTTTTTCTTACCCGCACGGAAGATTTTTCGTACTGTAACGGAAAAAGATTGGTAGATAAGTGCGAAATGACTACGGTGTTTCAGTAGACATGTCAGATTTTGATTAATCGATGTGGCAGCTCGACCCTTTTAGTCGCGAGACAAAAAATTCAAAATCCGGGACAATAGAGATATTTCGTAATCTAATTACATAATGTAACCAGTGTTGAAGATCAACATTTATCACAATACAAGTAGAATGCATAGACACGTCAAAAGTGAGAAGCACAACTCAAGTGACGTGAGTTTTGATATCATCCGGAACGCGGGGCGCGAGCGACGCAGTCAAAAAAGTAAACTCAACTTGCACTCACGCCACGATGTGTGGAAGAGTATTCTATCTACTTTATAGTCACCCATGTTGCTCTGATTGTACTCAAAAGTTGGCGGCCAAAAACTGCGTGATTCCGCCTACTGTAACTTCATAGTCTCACACAGATAGAACTTGGATGAACTGGGAAACGTGACATTTTCAGTTTCTTGAATGTATTCACAAAAACTTCTTCACTAAAGTAGGAAGATTTTGTAGACCAATCTCGACGCATTGGTCCTTTAAACTGCACTTGAAAAATGTATTGCAATTCTAAGGACCGAAACGTTCGGATTCGTCCACATAACCGTCTTTCTTTGAACAGAGTAAATAGATTGTGTGATACAAACATACCGAAAGTAACATCTGCATTGTTTCCTTGTTAGTGTTTGATAGTTAAACTGGCGTGTGGCTATAAATCCCTCGCGTAGAAAAGGCTAATTTATCGGTTAACCGTATCACCTATCCGTTCTCACGATGGCTTGATAAGCACATTTTGATCTTGAAAGGGGCACGTAAGGCGAATTTGCGGTGATAGATGTGTCTCGACGGGAAATTTGCCCGCACCACAATGGACCCGTTTAGTGCACATATTGGGTGAAACAAGAAGACACTAAGTGGACATAGTGTAGGCGTCGATCGCCAGATCACAAGGATCAAAGTATACTGTAGACAAAGGTTGCGCTGTGTTGCTTGCTCTCAATTTGCACTGTGTAAAGTAAGAAGTAGAAGTTTCGAATTATCTTTCGGGATCCATAGAGCGTTCATTGGGAGGCTGGAGGAATCTATCACTCTTATACTTAGTGCTGTGTTTGTATTTTCCTTCTGGGCATTTGAAGCGTGGATTGAAGGTTTTGAAATATTTGGCCGATCAAACTACAAGTGAAATTTGGTTCGTTTCCGGAACATCAGCACAGTTCCCCTCAATAAAGAGTGTGCATTTCACTTTCGATGTTGTATCGTTATGGAAAATGGTCAACGAACCCGTTTTATACTAGAAACAGTCAAGAAAAAAAGTTCAGTTCCACTCGATAGGTCCTTGACGTGGGACTGAACAGTACTTCAAGTCGATAGAATTTTTTGACCCGGACGATGGTGGATACATTATTTCTGTCGTATCCGCTGGGTATTTGAAGCCAGCGCCATTCAGTTTTCAGTGGGTGCAAACCATTCCAGTGCGGGAAGTAGCCTAATCGCAACGCATGGATATCGCGGATGGCACTTTTCAGCCAGGGGTATCTTTGAACAAGCGTTGAACACCTTTTTATCTCTGTGTAGTACGCAATTCTTACAATGTGGTGTGGAAAACATATGGGTGCTCGCGTTTGAGCAAATAAGTAAAATATACCAAACTTTCCAAAAGCCGGTCCAGTTATTTTCAGGAAAACTAAAATAATACCACGAATCACTGCACGAGGAAAGGTTATGGAATACCTGTTCAAACCCTCGTGAAATGTAATAATTCTTGAAGAAAAGTCTCGAACTGTGGCGCAAGTTCTTGAATCATGGTTATAGAGGAGAACATAAAGACATTTATTCATGTGAAGAACATGTTCACTTTGTAAGAGATGTGTTTTCATTAGTCCCCAACTTGAAAGAACATTCCACAATCGCGAACAGTTTTGGATCTGAACTGTGGTCGTTGATTTTCTCACGCTCTACGCTGTTGACCTATATCTGGCCTTGGCAGGAACTGCGATAACGCGCTTCCCGGGAAAACACATGACGACGCACTATCAAAGTATCAGAAAACTCCGCTGATTGAAAGTGTTTTGACCAAGCGCACGCGCATGTCGTGAGAATGGCATGGACTTTGGGTCAAACGTTACTCGCACTTTCATGTTACACGTCAAAGTTATATTGCATGTTGCGGTGCAGTAAGCTGCATCATTTTGAGTACGGTTAACGTCATAACGGATGTTCAATACTTGATCGCGTAATGCTTATAATTTACCTACAGAGTTACCTCTTTCAACGTAAGTAGTATTCTGCCCCTCTATCCGTGTTATTAATCTATCTTGTTGCCTCTAGATCCATATTCGCAAATCATATCGTGTAATGAGATCAAACTGAAGTGAATATTTCATCACGTTGCAGATTCCGTAGTTGAGTAATTGTATTTTAAGGTTTAGTCAGCCCCTTTACTCCCCGTTTAGTGTGCTCGCCCTTTTTGACTCGTAATATTTAGCACACATAGACAGGCTTTCGGGTAGCCAAAAAGTAGATCAGATCAACAGTCACTCTGGCAAAATGACAGGAGTAGACAGCTCAATCTGACCTGGGCTGTGTGCCAATGCGAGTGGGTTGAGGAAAATGCTTAATCAATATCATATGAAATCAAAACTGGGAGGTTCAGCTAGATGGTGATATTTTGTGAGTAGGCGGCTGATTGACGTTTGTCGCGACAGCTCACTGAAAGACTTTCCTGCAGCCTACCGTACCCCTACAGTAGTTAGTCGCAACCGATGAGAACTTCGTTTGCAAAACAGATAATCTATAGTCTACTAGCCGGAGGAGGAACAGTTATGTAAATAATGAGTTTATCAGCAACTATTGCTTTTATCAACATACCACGTTCGGAATTCTGATGTGTTTATATATGTCACGCTACCGTGCTTTGACTAGCTGTATATTGCTCAACTACCAGACTTCTAATAATCATTGACGGTGAACTAGGTAATTTTCCATATAGAGTGATCTCGAGAATGGTCTCGAATACCTTGATTTATTGCAGATCCGAAAACTTTAAAGTGGCTCGATGCGCAGTTTTCCACCACGCGAAACGAGAACATAACGGTATAGCACATCCCGTTAAAGCGAAACTAATAGTCTTGGTTCGGAACGGGAGAGAGCATACAGTGTTCTCAACTACACTCATAGCGACTTTATCGCTCCACCAGTCGGCCTTTTTGATTGATACAAAACATTTATATCACTCAAAGTATCCCCTGTGGAAATATCAGAGGAAGAGTAGCCGAAACGGAAGTACACAATTGTCAGGCGGCGTAGCAATCCCTCCAATCTCACGAGAAGTTCATATGAGTTTCTCATGACATACCTAATGAGCTACTCGTGAACTCTCAATGTAGTAGCATAGAAATCAATAGAATCTCATAGGAAGCTCGTGCGAATAGCTCATGAGGCATCTCACGAGATTTTTGAGGGATTGCTACGCCGCCTGGGTGAGGGTCGTTGCAACTCTCTGCTCTGAGAATGATTGTTGCCACCAGCAACTCAAAATCTTACTGTTTCTCCTGAGAAATGTAGCAGACGGGATCGTTTCTTCACATAAACAAATAAAAATGCATTAGAAAGTGTACAATAAAGACACTGCCCGAGAAGAAACTCATGCAATTCACTCACTTTGTTATATTTATTTTATTCACTGGTGCTCTGATATGACTTGAGATCATCGAAACGGCGATTAGAACGAGACTTTTCATAGTGCTGATTAGGCTCAAACAGAATCATTGTCATCAATGTGTATTCACAAGGAACAAGTCGAAACGTGAGAATTCCTCTTAGTGCAATGACTCAGTGCACACTTTCTCGTTTACCTTCAAGTTTCGTGTTCGCCGTAGGTAGGATTCACAGTTCTTTCAGTGCGTTGTCATAACACTAACACGATAACACCAGATAAAAGTGGGTAAAGGTTGGAGAATTCCGCACGTGAGAAAAACAAGTATCTGGCGTTGAAGTTTTGATATTATAAGCATGAACCTATTAACTAAACTAGTATATGGTTTGATTTTGTAGTTGAACCGTACACGAGGTAGTATGATGGAATATTTATTGTGGCGACGTTTCGACAAAGCCTGACTTTTTGCCGAAACGTCGCCACAATAAATATTCCATCATACTACCTCGTGTACGGTTCAACTACAAAATCAAACCATATACAATGCCGAGGTTCAAAGAAAGCAGGACTTGGAGTAATCTAGTATACTTGTGAACACATATAATAAACCTCTCATTGAAAGGCGAGTATTCAATTTTTTCAAACAGATAACAACAGTGAAGAAAGCTGATTGACTTTAACCGAGTTTCAGTTTATCAGTTTACGAGTTTTGAAACTCACCTCCAAAATCGCAAACTAGAGCTGACACAAATGTTTCATGGTGTCCTTTAAAGCGGGTATTCTTGTGCGGAATGCTGTTGCATTGGTGTACGTGAGGTATATCAGTCTTTATTCTCCAGATAATTATCTCTCCCTGTCATCTGATACTGTATTTGGCCGCAGTTCAACCTGCGCCCTAATCGAATTAAGCGAAGGAGTGTTGCACGGAGTGTTGCGATAATGGCCATTCATCTATTTATCAGCAGGAGAATGATTAATTGGAAGCAAGTTCGAAAACGGATGAAGTGAACAAGAAACATGCACGTCCACAAATGTAGATGTGTTGCAAAGATTCTACTTCTAACGGTGTAGAACTTTTGGTGTCCACTGAGACCTGTTGGCATCGTGTCAAGTTTTTCGGATGATTATTACATGAAGCAAACATAAAAGTGCCGAAAAGATGACCTATTTACTTGTTGTGATAAATATGAGGAATCGCTGAGTGAAATGTACAAACTTTTGAAAAACTCCATCAAGGTGAAATACAATTGGAAAATTTCCTGGCATCCTGCCAAATTATCAGTGGGAATGGGTGGGAACTATATGTGTTGTGTCACGCTACCGTGTATACATTGTTGTGTACTAGCCGTTGACATACTGTAAAGTTGGAATAGAAAACTTCTCAGGGCAACTTCCCGCTGATGAATGAAGTTGTGGAGACTGTATGTGGACGAACGAACAAAAAGACGAGGACTTGAAGTGTTAGATATAACCTACTCCCACGTTTTCGTGACACTGTCTAACTCCTCTGAACAGAGCAGGAGGTGAAACTTGGAAAATGAAACTCAAAAAACTAGAGCGAAGCGCTTTTAGGTGGTGTTCAAAGTTGACGTGTCACGAAATACGGCGGCATACTGTATCTCAACAGGGTAAACGTCCTAACAATCTGGCTCGAAAGTCACATCGATCTCACATCCTATCGATGCAAAAAATGCAACAAATGTTTGGAACGGACCACTGAGAAGATCACACATATACATTTAATTTGAACGATTGAAGCACACCGTGCTTGAGAATAGCGTGTGGCTGATTTCCAATAGAAGTGTGTATGAACTGAACAAGTTAGCTCGAACAAAACAGTTTTTGTAGCGAACACTGCTTTTCAGTTAGTGACCAACTATCGTGCAATTTATCTTCAACTAGTAACGCTAGTTGAAATAGTAAATTCTCGACCACGTCTATCGTTTCGGAAGGTTCAATGGAACGTGAAAACTCGGAACAATTCATATATATTTCCAGATTACGGACGTCAAGAAGAGGTATCGAAACGTCGTGAGTCGAGTTACAGGCGCTCAACCTAAAAACATCGTTCGAGGCACGTGTTCTACAAACGAGAAAATAATTTTGTGGAAGGCGCCGAAAGCGTTTTTGTTTTTGAGAAAGTCCGGACCATTGTAGAAAAGGATGTTACGAACAGTTATCAATCTGAGCCTGTAGTGAACCGTTTTAGTAATTAGAATGTAATACCAGATTTAGTTAGAACCGTCACGTGAAATTCGGAAAAGTACCGACATATGCGCATGTAGCGACTCGGTTATTGAGCTCTGCTTGGTTCAACTTGTTTCACGTTACTAATGGCTGGCAGTAACTAGTTCATGATCAAGTTTACTCTGAACTTTAACTGTTGAGCCCTCACCTAATTATAGATTCATCTGGGTGCGCCCTATCAGCTATCATCCAGGTTCAAAATGTCTCTTTCTCTCGCACGTAAACTGGTGGAATTCGCGCTGGCTTTGGACTATATAAGGGCGTTCGGTACTTAGCACTACGGGTCCAATCCCGAGAGAGTTTGCTACACTCTCCATCCTGACTATCTATCTTCCATTTATTCACTTCTATCTATACCTGATCCCATCATGAGGATACTTTTATTGTTCTGCGCAGCAGGTATGTTTCATCTTGCCATGTACTACTGTGTCGTTGCCTTTAGGAGTGTACGACTCAATTCAAACAAAACTCACTTAGTTCACTTACTTCACCCTCAATGGAAAATAGGATTCGAAAAGAAACAAGTTTCCCAACACTTGTAAACCATTGGCTTCAAGCAAAAGTAAAATACAGTATACAAACAGAAAAGTCTCTAATTTACTGTTCGTTGAAACGTGTACATGCCCATTTCTTTGCTGCCCTGAGGTAAGCATACGCTGCACAGCGTGAACTAAAACTCAGGATACTCACCCAAAGTAGAATGTTTGAACTGACCACGTCTCTACGTATGGATTTGGGTCGCGCACCAAACAGTGAAGGTGCTTCAAAAGCATACATTCGTGCTACACAACTGTTAATGATAAAATGTGGAAAGGTAGACAATATACACCGCCGCGCTAGAGATGAGGAAACTTAGCAAAGTGCACTTCCTCGCCCTACGTGCTACTCCGAGGGATACAGTTACAACCACATACTAGCTGACATGTATTACCTCACTGAGATTTTTCATTTTCTAGGATTTGATTTCACGTAGAACTGATTGCGATGAACAACCACATTTCAGTGTACACGTCGTTCTGTTCGACTCCAGTTGAAATCGAAACTACGAAGCACGCTTACCAGGTGAGCGGAACATCACATGATTGTTTTGTTCTGTGTTTCTGTTATTGTTGTTCCTGTTTTATTGTATTCGAGGAATTGGCACTGAACTATGTTGTAATCTATCTGAGATCGGAAATTGGGAATTAAAGAAAGGGGCTGAAACTAGAAAGACAGCAGTGTAGTATTGAGTATGGCCCCTAAACTGTGATTTGATCAAACGTAAATTCGGGAGACTCATATTAAAATCATTATGTTCAGGATGGAAAGACGATGCGCGTCCCAATGAATGAGACAGCCTCGGAGGAGTTGATGGAGAAATGGCTGAGTCAGGCCGTCTCCGGTCTCATGGCCGCCGTCGCCTCCAAGAAGTAGGTCAAAAATAATGGCAGCTGTTTTTGATTTCATACTGTATTCTGTGTCCACACTTGATAGGTCGGAGCTCGTATGCTCTTACTGATTCACGAGACTCTTCGCCTGGCGGGATGTAAGAGCAAGGCATGAGTATATGTCTGAGGAAATTGGGATAGATAAACCGGAATGTTCATAGTAACGGTGTTTTGAGGGGCAGCTTTCTAGAACCCGGAAAAGCAGAAACTGTATTTTTTCCAGCAAACTTGAGACCTTCTTCATAGTATAGTTTCGGTGAGATGAACTGAATGAGACTGCAGAAAGTTCTGTTTGAACTTAGTGTTAGGGCTAATATTTACCATACTTGTTTTCTATGTTTCGTAGACAGCTAGCGATTGTATTAGTGATTTATCTCTCGTTAATTTGTCGCAGATGTCGCCGCCCCTTTTACCCTTTCCGAACGAGACCGAGCGGGAAAATCGCTTAGTTTCAAAAAGTTTGTAGCCAGGTTCTGTATTGAGAGAAACTTCAAGAGAAAACGCTTCGGACATGTTTTTTTAGTGAATTTGAACGCGTGATAGAAGGGCTTATGTTATGTGGTAACGAGAAGTATAGACAGCCCTGTGATGAAATCTATAGCTATCCACGTATATATTTCAATTGTGCGATGTAGGATGTGTGATATCAAAACAATGGGTTGGAATGATAAGCACTAATCTGCTTGTTGTTTCAGAATCGATAAGCTGAAACACGCTGACCGTGAAGAGTTGCACGTCTGCTCAAAAGACGCTAAAAGCGTCCCGGAGCACGCCCGATGTGTCGTCAAAGTACTCGATGCTAGCAAAAACATTCGAGTGGCAGTTCCCGTCAAAGGTAGGACATGGTTATCATTCAGGTCATAACTCAGCTATTCAAATGTGTATTCACGTGAAATGTGTAAAACACGTGATTAAAACACAAAGAACTTCACAAACTAAGGTAGATTTTCTGTTTTTGCACCTTTATCCAGTCGACTAGACATACAGCCTAGTATTTTCTCTGAATACTGATGTGATCGTTCGAGGATGCAGTGACGGTGTTTCAATTGTGCACTTCATAGTTAATAATAAGTTCACAATGACTTCATAAATCACACATACTACACTTACTAACTCGCTATCACGGAAAAACAACTGAAACAAAATGGTTTCAGATAGCATAATCAGTTATAGCATTAGTAATCACTTTATCAACTTCCCAAAGTAGTCAGAGTTTCCATTCACACCACTTTTAGACACACCCCATTCGCATCTGAAGTCAAAGTCGTTCAAGAAGAGATCTTCTAAGAAAACGTCTTCCAAGAAAAAAACTTCGCTGAAATGGGTGGGAGGTTTCGGCCAGAGAAGATCGAAACGACAAACAGGATACAAGGTGAAACATTCATTCGGTGCATATTTTGGCTATCAGCACGTACACGCCACGGCGATTCTTTTCAAAGAGAACGGGTTGATCCGCAATGGAACCGTAATCAACTCCAGAATAACATCGCAACCCAGTTCGTAATTCGAGAAGAATACGAACATTAGGTTCCGGAATCTAGATTCTGGTCGCTAGGCTCTTCAAATTGCTCGATAGCTTTTGTTGTCGGAAAATGGTTCAGAATTGAAACCACATGGCTATAATAGAGTTATTAGCATGTTTTTTTCCACTACTACACTTCGGAGCTTTGGACACTAGGTTACTACTCTATGATATAAATCTATATCTATGACAGTTTGTGATAATTAGAAGTATAGTGACGCAAAAAGCTCTGTACAAAGCAAAAGGTAATTTGGAACGTGATATTTTCAGGTAATCAACCGATCTTCCTACACGTTGAAATCGGAGCACGATGAGCCTGCTATGGCGAAGGTAATAGTGGTTCTGTCAAACTTCTTTTCATTATGTTGCGAAAGTAATAAAGCAATTGTTTTAATTTTCCGTAAACAAATTGTTTTCAGGTGGCCCGCCAGATGACCAAAACTGTTAGGACGTTCAAACACAAAAAGGGAAGCGAAGGGTGAGTGGGAAGCCCTTAACCCTAAATGTAGAGCATGGATAAATGTTCCGAAAAAGCGACCGGTCAAACGTATACTGTGTGAGTTATAGCCAGCATGGAATCATAACTGACAGTCTCGTTTTTCCACATGAAAACGAGGTACACACAATAGGACTGAAAGATATTTTGAGAAACTTGACTTTCGTTTGAAAGTTGAAATTATTACTACACGAGTCTTAATAGCGGTGATATAAACTATACCCACCACCTAGAAATGTGCTACAGTATAATCTTGATTAATTGCACATTCCCGTGGAACATATTAAACACAGCTTAACTCAGGAACGTGCAATGACAAAGCGCACGATTCCTCATCAGGATGCCACCTTTACGTGACTTTTAAACTCACTTCATTATAGTTTATTTGGAATATTTGTAGGTGGAGACAAGCTATCCAGCGTGTGAAGAACATTGGTAAAAAGGCAAAGGAAACGAAGAGGAGACGTGAGCTGATGAAGAAGAAACTGAGACAAATGATCAACAATACTCCCGAAGAATTCGCGGATCCTAGAAAACCAATTGCGCTCAAGCAGGTACAAATACATACTTGTAGGGACATACTCATATGTAGTTATACTTCTGGCTTCTTCGTTCGTTGTGTACGTTCAGTTGAACACATACGTAAGGTAAGCACGCAGATAGCGTATCGGATGTTTATGATAGAAACGATAATAAAAGTGAATAACTTATTCGTCAATAATATGTGAATAGAACTCAAGAAAACATTGAAAAGAAGGGCTAGTTTTCCAATCCCATCCCTCAAAGCAAACGAAGACAACCACATAAAGTTCATTCGCAGTTTTAGTAATAAACAATAAGTGTATTGACTTTTGGAAGTAAAGCTTCCTACTAGATAATCATTTAATGCTATCGTCGGGTTTCCAGATTGAAATGGAGGACGAGGACCTCGCCCTCAAAAAGAAGAAGGCTAAGGAGCAGAAGGACGAACTGCGAGTGCCTATGGAAGTGTTGAGGGAATCTGTCAAGGTGATTCCCATGTCTTCTTGTCATTCTCTTCCTTCTCTGTCTCTATCTCCGCTCTCTCTCTTTCCCTATCTTTCTGTCTTCTCCTTCCTCCCTCTTCATCCCCCTCTCCACATCGCCCTACTCCGGCTCTCTATTTTTATTTCTCATCTTTCTGCTCTTTCTCAGCCTCTCTCTCTTCTCCTCTCTGTCTATTTCTCTCTCTCTCCCTACACCTGCCCTCCCTCCTCCCAATCCAAAAAATTGCAGACAGCCCTCCAGATGTCTGGAAAGAACGTGACCGGCTTCGAGAAGAAGACGCTCAAGTTGGCCTCCCCCCGCTTCATGTCCATCGTCCCTGAACAGGAGGATGACTCACTGGTGAACACTACACTTCATTTACATGAAAGACGGGTGTAAAAGAGAGACGATCAGCTTTTGAGATTGAGCATTCACTATTTTCACTGTTAATGATCACTACTTATAGAAGGCGATCACTAGTTTTCACGTAGAAGTCTCTGTTTCGGAATGCTTTGTTGTATTTTGAATTGCGACTGAAAAATATTCTCGAGATTTCTCATCTCCCAAACAAGTAATTTGTCAATCTACGGTCAGATTGAACTTGAAGAACTACTCCGATAGGTCAATCATGATGAGAGCAGTTCGAATCATTGTGTACAGTTGTAGAACATGAATAAAAACACGTTTCACCTGACGTCGTTCCGAAGACTCCAACGTTTTTCCTTGTCAATGTTATCAAAAACTTGCTAGAACATACAGATAGTCAAACGACCTCTATGTTTCACCCAATGTATATATCCATCTCGTTTCAGTTCAATCTGTTGTCTCCGTCGCTTTTCTCTCTCCACGACGAGGGTAGTCCGGCAGAGAAACTCCTCTCTCTACCCAAGATACTGAACACCCTCAACAACACCGGTCAGGAGGCATGGATGGACTTCATTATTGAGGCTGCCGGTGAGTCTCAATCTCTCAATCGTCGCCCTGTTCTCTGTCACTATTTCTATCTCCCTGTTTTTCGTCGTCTCTCTACACTCCTCTTGTTCACTTACGTAACTAGGGAAAACGAAGAGTAACGTAAGTAAGGAGTAGTATGTAGTACTAAACAGCCACGTAGATAATATTATCACCAATTGGTTCCACTGAACATTTGGCGGCCCACGAATTCCAAAGTTTTTATGAGGTTCCAAACAGTTTGTAAGTGGTTGGTCACCTTTGTTAATGTTTGTAAACAGAAGAATATTAACACAACGCCATGTTTCTATGACAAAGTTCTCAGTGGGGTTGCACCTACTGTACATGATTTACATTGAACGCATAAAGTCATTAGAATAATAAAAACAATTGGGGTGGAGGAGAAACATACCATAATTCTTCTTTCTCATGTATTTACAGTGTAAGTTCAAAATTTCAAGATTTCAAGATTTACTTAGTTCACTTCATATCGTTTCGAGATTGTGTTCGTTGACTGCCCCCAGATGTATTTATCTTGACTTGATTGTGTGTATATTATTGATTTGGAAGTTTCATCCTGATTCGAGTTGATTCCAGGTGTCACAGACACCATCGACAAGACGGAGAAGCAGCAGGAGGAGCAGACGAGGAAGGAGATGGTGGGTACCGGCGGAGTCCCCCTCTTCTTCACCAAGGAAAACGCCACCGAAATTCTCGGAGACGAGGAGAAACGGAAAATCGAAGTGTTCGAGTACCTGGACAAAACCTACGATAAACAACAGGTAATAGCAATCATCCAACACTTATTCTCTCTCTCTTCTCCCTGTCTTTTTCTCTATTCTTTCTCTCTGTCTCTATCTCTCTATCTCTTCCCTAGTCTTACTTCGATGTATATTTCTGTAATTTTCGCTCATTTCCCCACGGTATGTCGTCAATCAAAACAAAACATCTTGTTTTTAGAGAAAACATTATATCATCTTTTAGTTGGAACATATAGAGAGAAGTTGAGTAGCAGATCTCATCTCAATAAATTCTTCATTTTCCAGCGCAAAGACATGGACCAGCAGGGTTACGCCTTCTTGACCGACGAGCAGCTGCACGTTGTGTACGGGCACGGTTCGCCCTACAACAAGAGCACCGCCCTCAAGAGATTCAAGGAAATGCGACGACGAGACGATCCACATCAGATGATCGAACACGAGTACGTCATTTCACTGTGAATAGAAAAACAGAGATGTCGTGAACAGACCAAAACAAAAAAAAACAATAATAAGCAACCACACAGAAACACAACGAAGAAAACATTAACTAAAAACTAAAAATTATGTTTTGGAAGAATATGAACTTGATAGTTTTTTTTCATTAGCGTGGCAAAGTGCGTACTTTGGATGCTAAGCTAACACAGAAGCAAAGAGACAACACGTCTAAGTGCGGCAGCGGTTTCTTGTCACAGTCGTAATATGCGACGAATATGAAATATAATTTTTTTACCGCTTGTTTTGACTTTCCGACCGTATGCAGCAAGCGTCAAGTGACTGTTCCACCCCAACTGTTTGCGTGTATATAACAAGTTCCATGAAGTTCATCTCCGGAATCTATAATTTTACAGCATTCGTGCTCTGGCGGAAGCGGAAAAGTTCAAGGTGCGTCGCCACGATATCGTCGGTTCTCCCTTCGTCTTCACTTCTCTCGCCTTTTCCGGAACGGCCCTCTCGCAACCTGTCGTTCTCTCTCCCCTTGTATTCTCTCCCATCATCCTCTCCCCAGCCGTCCTAGGACCAATTACTCTGTCACCTTGGGTCTTCATCCCCTTGGTGCTCTCTCCTCGTGTGTTGTCTCCCCTCATTCTCTCCCCTCTCATTTTCTCTCCCATTATCCTCTCCCCCCTAGTCCTCCATCCTCTCATTCTAGTGCCCGGTATTTTCAATCCCTTCGTTCTCTCTCCTCTAGTTTTGTCTCCCTTCATCCTCTCTCCCCAGGTCTTCACCCCCCTAATTCTCTCTCCCATGGTTCTCAACCCCCTTATCTTGACCCCTATGGTGGGTTCTCCCCTCATTCTCTCTCCCTTCGTTCTCTCTCCTATTATCGTGTCCCCCCAAACGCTGTTCGCTCTAGTGTTATCTCCCTATGCTCTATCTCCTCTCATTGAATCAAAACTCACTGCTGCCGAAGTGGTATTATCCCCGAGCTGGCTCTCGTAAAATGCTGCTAGATACATGCAATGTGCAATATTAATGTCGTTATTTATTTGTGCTAATAAATATATTACAAACTAGATCTTTGTTCCTGCCCCCCACGCATGAATGACCTCTAGAACCTCATCTTGACTGGGTACTAATTGTTCTATGTGTGCATGTGCAGAAAGGTTCAGTGAGTTTTGTCAGTGCATTTTTGTCAGATAGGGTTAACTTTTCCCAAAACAAGTTCATAGGTGAATGTCCACTTGGTAGTTTAAGCCACTTGGTTTGGAGTTTGGTACTGTTGTTTTTGGTCAACGTTAGTGAGTTATTTATATGTGTGCACCGAGATCAAACTACAATAATTTGGTGGTCATTCCCTAAATAGACCCCCCAAACTCTACCCTTACCAAATCATAAAACTCCACCAAATCATAATCTCCAAGAAAACAGTCCAATTTAGAGAGAGATAGTTAACTTGTGAAATGATAACATGTCTACGTATAAAGTACGTGCTAAGAAGTCTGGACTTGCCATCATTTTGTATATTTTTTCCCGTCTCGCGGCTTATCGGTGCCTCGGAAGTTCTCGGCTTTTCTGGCTTCACTTTCTTCCAAATGCTGGGACTTTTTGAATTTGTGTCGTTTCTATGTTGGAATGTCACCTCTCTGCTGTTTCTAATCTCCGGATTCATTCTATGTGGAAAATCCAAGAAACCATCGCAACCTAAAAGTTTCGTGGAGGTGAGATTATGTTTTTATCTCCAACAGTTTGAAATTACACTGAAGATAGTTTTTTTAGGATAATAGTACCTAGAGAATGGGTTGTTTCAATTTGTTAACTCTTTTTTTCTTTTTCTCAATCATTCGTTGAGTTTATGCGGCTTATAAGTGATCTGTCATTATATCATTAATATTGGATGGAAATTTTGTCGAACGAATTTTTTAGTGTTTTGCAACACGCATAATTTTTTCCAAGGCTGTAGTTGGAAAATCTCAAAAACTTTAATTACAGCAGCGAAAGGAGCAGTCCTCCGACAGTTTAACAAAGTCCGATGTTGAATGTAGTGAAAGGAAGAGAGAATCGGATAAAGAGATCGAAAGCAAGAAGGAAGAGGAGAAGAATGTTGGACTTAGGGCGTAAGGATTTAACTCGTTTCGTATACGCTATGGGAAACGCCAATCTTCCAGAAACATCCGTCTCCTGAAAGATTCGAACCCACCATCAAATATATTTTGTAGGCGCGGACTTCTAATGAGAAAATTGGCTTTTTCATTGGGACCAGAAAGCTCAGACATTCCGAAATAGTGAATAAGAAATCTATAAAAAAAAGTCTCTGCCATAAGTGAAGCATTGGACATGAATGTATGTAAAGTCTCAGCCACGCTGTGACGAAAGTTTTTACTGTGTTGTAATTATGCTTGATAGTAAAACGTTCCATTTACAGTGTCGATTCATTGAAACTGCAAAAAGGGAGCAATGCCGAAGAGAAACTGTCCCCGAGCGACAAGCCTGTGCACGAGTCGGACTCTCAGACGAGTGAAGTGGTCGTCCCACTAGGAAAGGCGGAAACGTAAAATCCTTCCCAGTTATTATCTGTTTAACATCAAATTGGCAAGAGAAACCAAGTCCCTTATAAAAACCGTGTGAGCACAGCAGTTACTGTGTTTGAAGAAGAACGTGTAGAGAAAAGTATCTTTCGCGTAATTTTTTTGTATAACGGCCGCTACAGTGACTTTTGGTGATTCTTTCACAAACAAGAACTTTTAGAAGAAAAACGATTCAGTGTGACTTTTTCGACCGTGCAAAAACTTTTTTCTGTTTCTGAGTAGGTATTTCGTATGTGTGACCATATTTATTTACCATATTATCTCTGCCGTTCTGCACAATTTCAAAATGGAACTTTAAAGGTCTATCGCTCCACCGAGTCGCTTGGTCCCGCCGGGAAAACGAAAGAAGGACCTGGCTCGCATGAAAGCGTTGAATGTGAACACCAGTGATGTGGCTAGTACAAAGGTATTTCGTCTGTTTCACGCAACAATAGCGCTCCACTGTAAGATTGTAATTTCTTCAATTTTCAATCTTTCAGGTATAATAGCTTCAACTCCATGAATTCGTTTTCCACATTACAAGTTAATACAAGTACAACTTAAGTTAGGTAGAAAACAGTAAATGTAATGCATCCACTCAATGTTTGATCGTATTTCCACTCTTGAATGCTTCAAGGTACTTTGAACACATTGTTTTACACTAATTAGTAGTCCCATAAACCTTTTGTGTTTTATGGCTACAACTGACTACATCACCAACCTTTCAGCGAGTCAGTTTCAACAAAAAGCCTACGAAACAATCGCCGGAGACTGAATCGAACAGCGCAAAAAGCGTGAGTTTCTGAGCCTCTTGCGTTAAAAACGTGACCGTTAGATGCGCCAGTTTCAAAACTTGATGCGTATTGAATAAAGTTTTTATCCCTGAGGATATTCAACCACGCTCGTCTTAGAGAACTATTGTCCAACTGGCCAGCCACGTTTGTACCCATGGTGGCCAATCCTAAACGAGAGTGTGGGTAGGTCAGAGAGACGCAGACTGTCCAACTCAGTTTGTGTAGAGACAGGTCGATCCCAATTTATGAGTATAATTTTCAGACTGCGGGAACCAAGACAAGTGGTTCATAGTCGACTAAGCGCCAGGGACAGTTCGAGAACAACATCTCCTCTTTTGATCGATTGTAAAGCGTGATTCCAATAACATTCTTGGCATTTTGTCTTGTGATTTCTCTACATTTGTAAATTCATCAAAACAGTTGATGTGTCAATCGTCCAGGGTGAATATGTCCCTGCGAATGAATGGGATAGGAACAGCGGTCCCGTGGTGTAGCGGTTAGCACTCAGGACTCTGAATCCTGCGACGGGAGTTCAAATCTCCCCGGGACCTATCTTTTGGTTTTTTTTCACAGAAAACTGTAGTAATGGCACAATTTTGATGAAATGACAACAAAAAGGTCACCCCTTTTTTATACAACATTTGGAAACTAACATATTACTTTGTAACATGTTGGTTTCCATATAACATATGAACAGGAAAAAACTTTGTAGTGTCAAATACTTTTTGTAAAAAATATAAATGGTTCAGAAACAAAATCATGTTAACTCATTTCTCCGTCGCCACTCTATTTATCAATCATCTCGCAGGGTGAACGTGTCCCTGCGAATGACTGTGCTAAGAACAGTGGTGTAGCGGTTAGCACTCAGGACTCTGAATCCTGCGACGGGAGTTCAAATCTCCCCGGGACCTATCTTTTGGTATTTCTCCCGGGAATATGCAAGAGTTCCACAGTGTTGTTCGAGGGACACCAAATCATGACAGCTTTTCCTCTTGACGCTGCTGCGATGCTGCCAATAGCAAAACAAATCGAACATGTTATAATTTCGCTCAAACCGGTAAATGTGGTTTGTCTTCAGAATGTGGACAAGTAAACCGGAAGCCCCGTTTCCGGGGAGTACGTGTTAACGTGTTTCTCACGTTCTCTTCAAATAAGACAAGTCTGGCATACCCATTCATTCGTCTTTCCTTTCTACTAACCACTGGTCGATATGAGTGATGAAGAGGATGACGAGATCGGTATCAGAGCGGTGAGTTATATAGTAGGTTTTTCAAAATAAACATACCGAAAAATGTTGAAAGCCAGAAGCATACTGTATATCTGATTTTCGATGTGCATGAGAATGCTGAAAAGTCATCAAGTGAAGTCTTTGGAAGCCGTGTGCGGTTTCATCATTGATTCATGATCATCTCATGAGAGAAGCTTACAAGCTTCGACGGGTACCGCACCCGGAATTAATTAGAATATTTATTATTTATAATGCACACACAATCGCTCGTTATTGATTGACTGTAAGATTTGCCCCTGCTCAGTTGTGATGGAGACATAACTCTTTGACTAAAACTTTAAATCTTCTTCAAGTATTCCGAGATGTGTCAGATTTTGCAAAAGTATATTTCAGGGCACAATTATCGATACTAGTAAAGGAGGATACGTCGTGATAAAACTACTTGGAGAGGGAGGTTTCGGAGCTGTTTACAAGTAGGTTTTTACCTTCTCTCCGATCTGCCAATATATTTCGAAAATTTCGTGTAATCAATTTCCTCCTAATTTCGATTCGTTGTAACAAACGCTTGCAATACTTGTTAAAAGTTGAGGAAAAATGCCAAACGTAACTAACTGGAGAGTTTTCTCACATTTCTCAAGAACTCAAAAAAGCGTAGAATTCACTGAACCTAGTAAACTCCAGAGTACACGATGTCAAGGATCCGAATAAAACCCACGCGATGAAAGTAGAGAAGAAGATTGAATCACGAAAACACTCAAAACTGAAAATGGAGGTAAGCTATTTTGAGGATCGCTCTGCACTTAGGGAGTGAATACTGGGCAGTTGTTAACATAAGCTAGGTATTCTGAAAATAATCATGTTTTCTTTGTTTAGATAGCCATCCTGAAACTCGTTTCTTCTGAACGGAAGCAGTCCCATTTCACCACCATCATAGACAGAGGGAAGAAGGAGAACTACTTCTTCCTCGTCATGCAACTGGTCGGACCTAGTTTGGCCGACCTCAAGGCTTCTCGCCCAACCAAGGTATATTTTTCCCACATCGATTCGGTATCTGCAGTATTGAAATACAAAAAAACAAAAAAAGTTCAACATCCAGGCTGCGGCAACTGCAGCTTGTAAAAAATTGCTAAAACGTGCGAATTTACTCTCCTCCAGTAGTGTTCGTGGACCAATTCCCTTAAAAATTCAATTAATACGCGTGCTTCAAACGCATGTTCAGCCTCATGTGGCTGCAGCATCCCACGAAATTAAGTTCAGTTTCAACTTTCAAACTTCCACGACCAACAACTGCTGATAACATTTTCTTCGAAGTTTGTGTAAGAATAAAGTCCTCAAAGGATAAAAAGTATTATAATTGAATGTTCAGATGTTCTCGATATCAACTGGTCTGGGAGTGTCGATGCAGTGTCTGGAGGCTTGTGAGGATCTCCACAAACATGGTTTCATCCATCGCGACCTGAAACCCGCCAACTATGCCTGCGGACTGGCCAACGAGAAAAGATTGGTTCGTCATTTCTCAAAACACGAACTCTCAATGAATTTGGAGCTCGTGGAGCTGTGGATTCTCATTTTCTATAAATCTAAGTATCAATAAAACTCTATGATTCGTTGCGCGACAGTAGTAACTTACTCTAAAAACATCGTGACGAAAGTGGAAAGCAAGTTTTTGCCGTTTTGAATTATATATTTCTGTGTTTTTCCGAACGGTTGTGTTCATAAACTCTTCCGACTAAACGCGATGTGCTCTTAATTTTTTTTCAGATCTACATTCTCGATTTTGGAATTGCTCGAAAGATTACCAATGGTAAAAAAGAACTGAAAACACCCAGAGCGCAAACAAAGTTCAAGGTAACCACAGTATAGAATGTTTTTCGAAACTAAAATAACTCTGTTTCACAATTGATTCACCAGGCGCGCTCGTGAATATGTATTTTCCTCAGTCAAACCGTTTCACAACGGAGTCCGGTTTCTGTTAACGTCTTTCGACCCATCACTTCCAAAATGTTCACACCTGGCAAATGTTCATTTTTTATAGGGTACTGTGAATGCAAGTTTCGAAGTTTTGTATAACCGATTTGGTTTATCCGGAGCTCGATTGCACTCGAGACGTACAATTGTATGGTACGATAATGCGCATATGACCCTCGTTACATCTTCATTTGTAGGGAACAATTCGTTTCGCGTCCCTCGCCTGTCACAGAAGTCTCGAGTTGGGTCCGAAAGACGACTGCGAATCGTGGTTCTATCTGCTGCTCGATCTCATCATGGCTCAAGGTATACACTGTTGTGTTGGTCCACTGGTCGGCGAGTGAACTTCTTTTGTTTTACGATGAAGGAACGTTTGTAACAGTGAACAATTATTATATAGGTCCTGATAGAAGCAAGAAAGTTAGAAGGGTAACTCCAAAGATGCCTACATTATACGTTGCAAGATTTTGGTGGGATACTGTCCGATGAGGTAATCTCATGCGTTTCTCGCTTTTGAGGAACTGATTCGGCGCCAGGGATTGCTCCGTTATCGCACATTCTATCAGTATTTCGTTCGCAGGTCTCCCATGGAAACGCTTGACGGAGAAGAATGAAGTTATGCGGGTCAAAGACGACTGTCGAAAAGACAAGCGGGTCAGAACTCAGTTCTTATTTCGAAATCACAATCGTACAAAAAGCTTTCCGTTACTTTTTCCGTACGTAGAAGACAATATTTATTGGTCTGTACTTAGCATTGACTGCTACATGATTAAGTCGTTCCGTTCGTGTTCGGAACAAATTCTAGAAATTGTCATGTTGTGTATAATAAATGTACGTTTAAACGAGTATGGTCAGTTGGTTAAACATTCAAGTCCTACTCATCACGTATCCTGCGTGATTTTCAGGACATGATGTTCCAAGGATTGAAGTGCAAGGACGAGTTGAGCAAGTTGATGGACTACTTCGATCAACTTCAATATCATGATCACGTGGATTACGACTTTGCGTATAAAATTCTAGAAGAGGTGAAGTTCAAAATGTTGGTTGTGTACGACTTATATAGTTCGTGCCAAATTTATAAAATAGCCGCCTCGTGCGAGCCTCGAACCGGGCTCAAAAGTTTGGGAGGTGCGAACGCTAACCACCACACCAACTGGGCTTATCCGAGAAGCGCAGACGAATAGAGTATATGTGTTCTTACACAGCGCAAAGTGAGATATACAGTACACCCCCGCCTTTCCGTAAGTGACGACTCAAAGCTACTCATGACTCAAAGCAATCTTCCTTTCCATAATTTAGAGCTATCGCAAACTCGTTGAACTCAATTTAACTGCTGGATTCCCACATACTTGATATAGTATTGAATGATTCCCTTTCATCTTTTTTATCCGCTTCAATGTCTAGTCATATTAGTAATTGATGTTTGCAATACTTACCAACTAATATTCAACTGTTTTAGTCAGCTGTAATCAGTGGAGGAAACATCAACGATCCGTATGACTGGGAGAAAGATACATAATTACGATTATGAATAAAAATATCATCAAATGTGTGGGGTGTGTATCTGTTCTCGAAAGTATTTGACACTTAAGTAATTATAAGTTAGTTCCCAAATGTTGTAGGAAGAAGCGGTGACCTTTTTGTTGTCATTTCATCAAAATTGTGCCATTACTACAGTTTTCTGTGGAAAAAAAAACCAAAAGATAGGTCCCGGGGAGATTTGAACTCCCGTCGCAGGATTCAGAGTCCTGAGTGCTAACCGCTACACCACGGGACCGCTGTTCCTATCCCATTCATTCGCAGGGACATGTTCACCCTGCGATACGATTGACTAATAGAGTGGCGACGGAGAAATGAGTGAACACAGAAGGAAATAGTCAAACCGCATCCACTCGTTGTCAAACCTCGATTTTGTTTCTAATAAATGGTGAAGATGCTGTTCAACTCTCCAACAACTTATGTTAACTTGTTTTGAGGCATTTTAATTACCATTTATATGTTTTACAGAAAGTATTTGACACTACAAAGTAATTATATGTTAGTTTCCAAATTTTGTATGAAGAAGCGGTGACCTATTTGTTGTCATTACATCAAAGTTGTGCCATTACTACAGTTTTCTGTGGTAAAAACGAAAAGATAGGTCCCGGGGAGATTTGAACCCCCGTCGCAGGATTCAGAGTCCTGAGTGCTAACCGCTACACCACGGGACCGCTGTTCTTAGCACAGTCATTCGCAGGGACACGTTCACCCTGCGAGATGATTGATAAATAGAGTGGCGACCGAGAAATGAGTGAACACAGAAGAAAATAGTCAAACCGCATCCACTCGTTGTCAAACCTCGATTTTGTTTCTAATAAATGGTGAAGATACTGTTCAACTCTCCAACAACTTATGTTAACTTGTTTTGAGGCATTTTAATTACCACTTATATGTTTTACAAAAAGTATTTGACACTACAAAGTAATTATATGTTAGTTTCCAAATGTTGTATGAAGAAGCGGTGACCTATTTGTTGTCATTACATCAAAGTTGTGCCATTACTACAGTTTTCTGTGTTAAAAACGAAAAGATAGGTCCCGGGGAGATTTGAACTCCCGTCGCAGGATTCAGAGTCCTGAGTGCTAACCGCTACACCACGGGACCGCTGTTCTTAGCACAGTCATTCGCAGGGACACGTTCACCCTGCGAGATGATTGATAAATAGAGTGGCGACGGAGAATTGAGTTAACATGATTTTGTTTCTGATTAAAGGTGAAGATACTGTTCAACTCTCCAACAACTGTATCTTCACCTTTAATTAGAAACTAAATCAAGGTTTGGAAACGAGTGGATGCGTTTTGACTATTTCCTTCTGTGTTCACTCATTTCTCCGTCGCCACTCTATTTATCAATCGTCTCGCAGGGTGAACATGTCCCTGCGAATGAATGGGATAGGAACAGCGGTCCCGTGGTGTAGCGGTTAGCACTCAGGACTCTGAATCCTGCGACGGTAGTTCAAATCTCCCCGGGACCTATCTTTTGGTTTTTTTCACAGAAAACTGTAGTAATGGCACAATTTTGATGAAATGACAACAAAAAAGTCACCGCTTCTTCATACAACATTTGAAAACTAACATATAATTACTTTGTAGTGTCCAATACTTTCTGTAAAAAATATAAATGGTAATTAAAATGTCTTAAAACAAGTTAACATAAGTTGTTGGAGAGTTGAACAGTATCTTCACCTTTGATTAGAAACAAAATCAAGGCTTGACAACGAGTGGATGCGTTTTGACTATTTCCTTCTGTGTTCACTCATTTCTCGGTCGCCACTCTATTTATCAATCGTCTCGCAGGGTGAACATGTCCCTGCGAATGAATGGGATAGGAACAGCGGTCCCGTGGTGTAGCGGTTAGCACTCAGGACTCTGAATCCTGCGACGGGAGTTCAAATCTCCCCGGGACTTATCTTTTGGTTTTTTTTTTCACAGAAAACTGTAGTAATGGCACAATCCACTAGTATAAAAGGCTAGTTTGGTCTGTGTGTGGGTTTGTAACAATTTCAGTCGAAAAACCAATGGGGAAGAGTGAGGCAAATGGCGTGGAAAAACGTGAGCTAGCCGGATTTCATTTCTATTTTCGAGTGACTACAAATCGGCTGCAGCTTCAAATTAAAATGGGGAATAGATTTACTCATTTTATGTTGAACAAGGCGTTGAAGTCACGTAATATACACGCAGCCCTAACAGAGAGAGAGAAAGAGAGAGAGGTAGAGAGAGAGAGAGAAAGAGAGAATCCTATGTTAAGTAGAAGTTCCGCGCTCTATGTTAGGGAGAGATCTCGCGCTCTATGTTAGGGATAAGTCTCGCGCTCTATGTTAGGGAGAAGTTGCGCGCTCTATGCTGAGACATCCCGCGCTCTATGTTAAGTAGAAGTTCCGCGCTCTATGTTAGGGAGAGATCTCGCGCTCTATGTTAAAACATCCCGCGCTCTATGTTAGGGATAAGTCTCGCGCTCTATGTTAGGGAGAAGTTCCGCGCTCTATGCTGAGACATCCCGCGCTCTATGTTAAGTAGAAGTTCCGCGCTCTATGTTAGGGAGAGATCTCGCGCTCTATGTTAAAACATCCCGCGCTCTATGTTAAGGAGAAGTTCCGCGCTCTATGTTAAGTAGAAGTTCCGCGCTCTATGTTAGGGAGAGATCTCGCGCTCTATGTTAAAACATCCCGCGCTCTATGTTAAGTAGAAGTTCCGCGCTCTATGTTAGGGAGAGATCTCGCGCTCTATGTTAAAACATCCCGCGCTCTATGTTAAGGAGAAGTTCCGCGCTCTATCTTAAGTAGAAGTTCCGCGCTCTATGTTAGGGAGAGATCTCGCGCTCTATGTTAAAACATCCCGCGCTCTATGTTAAGGAGAAGTTCCGCGCTCTATCTTAAGTAGAAGTTCCGCGCTCTATGTTAGGGAGAGATCTCGCGCTCTATGTTAAAACATCCCGCGCTCTATGTTAAGGAGAAGTTCCGCGCTCTATCTTAAGTAGAAGTTCCGCGCTCTATGTTAGAGAGAGATCTCGCGCTCTATGTTAAAACATCCCGCGCTCTATGTTAAGGAGAAGTTCCGCGCTCTATGTTAGGAAGAAGTTTCGCGCTCTATGTTAGGGAGATGTTCCGCGCTCTATGCTGAGACATCCCGCGCTCTATGTTAAGTAGAAATTCCGCGCTCTATGTTAGGGAGAGATCTCGCGCTATAAGTTAGGAAGAGGGCTCGCGCTCTAAGTTAGATAGAGGACTCGCGCTCTGTTAGGGAGAGTGCTCGCGCTCTTTGTTGGAGAGAGGAGTCGCGCTCTATGTTAGAGAGAAGACTCGCACTCTATGTTGAAGAGAGGTTTTGCTATTGAAGACATTTTTCGTGCTCGGTGTTGAGGAGAGCTTCGACGGTCCATGTTCAAAAAAATAGGGCCGGGAAGCTCTCGCCAGCCCGGAATAAAAACAAGGGAGGCGGAGGCGGCTTTAGCCGCCGGCGACCTACCTTGTCTACTAATATAAAACCGTTGCTTGGTGTGTGTGTGTGTATGAGGCAAATTGTCCTTTTGGTCGAGAAGTCGGAAAATGATGCACTTTGTAGTTGAAGAAGAAAGAAGACGTGGGGATACGTGTAATTTCCTGCTTTTCATTTTCAAACCCTTTGGAATTGGCTGTTGCTGGGATTTGAATTTGCGAAAGGAAATTGATGTTCAGTTGAATAGACGCGCTTCATGTAAAAACACGTGGCGTGAAAAATGCTCTATTATTCAAATCCTGCGCTCTATGTTAAGGAGAACTACCGCGCTCTATGTTAAGGAGAACTTCCGCGCTCTATGCTGAGGAGAACTTCCGCGCTCTAGACTAAGGAGAACTTCCGCGCTCTATGCTGAGGAGAACTTCCGCGCTCTAGACTAAGGAGAACTTCCGCGCTATATGTTAAGGAGAACTACCGCGCTCTATGTTAAGGAGAACTACCGCGCTCTATGTTAAGGAGAACTTCCGCGCTCTTTGCTGAGGAGAACTTCCGCGCTCTATGTTAAGGAGAACTTCCGAGCTCTATGCTGAGGAGAACTTCCGCGCTCTAGACTAAGGATAACTACCGCGCTCTATGTTAAGGAGAACTTCCGCGCTCTATGCTGAGGAGAACTTTGGCGCTCTAGACTAAGGAGAACTACCGCGCTCTATGTTAAGGAGAACTACCGCGCTCTATGTTAAGGAGAACTACCGCGCTCTATGTTAAGGATAACTTCCGCGCTCCATGCTGAGGATAACTACCGCGCTCTATGTTAAGGATAACTTCCGCGCTCTATGCTGAGGAGAACTTCCGCGCTCTAGACTAAGGAGAACTACCGCGCTCTATGTTAAGGAGAACTTTTTGAGACTCGGTTCCGCGCGCTGTGTTACGCAGATACTCGCTCCCTATCCTGCAAAATACGAGTTCGGCAAACAGAATGAAGATAAAGCTAAATATGCCAGGAAGAGCCTTTCAGCCTGGACTCATCAAGGGAGGGACCCGGGCGTCAGCCCGGGGTACCTTCCTTGTCCACTAGTATAAAAGGCTAGTTTGGTCTGTGTGTGTGTGTGTGTCTGGGTTTGTAACAATTTCAGTCGAAAAACCAATGGGGAAGAGTGAGGCAAATGGCGTGGAAAAAACGTGAGCTAGCTGGATTTCATTTCTATTTTCAAGTGACTACGAATCGGCTGCAGCTGCAAATTGAATTAGGGAATAGATTTGCTTTATTTAAGTTGAACAAAGGTGCGTTAAAGTCACGTGAAATACATGCAGCCTTAACAGAGAGAGAGAGAGAGAGAGAGAGAGAGAGAGAGAGAGAGAGAGAGAGAGAGAGAGAGAGAGAAAGAGAGAGAGAGGTAGAGAGAGAGAGAGAGAGAGAGAGAGAGAGAGAGAGAGAGGAAGAGAGAGAGAAAGAGAGAGCTTTATGTGTCACGCTCTACGTTAGGCAGAAGTCTCGCGCTCCATGTTAGAAAGAAGTGCTCTATGCAAAGAAGAAGTTCCGCGCTCTATGTTAGGGAGAAGTTTAGCGCTTTATGTTTAATAGAAGTTCGCGCTCTATGTTGGGGAGAAGTTTTGCACTCTATGCTAAAAAGAAGTTCCGCGCTCTATGCTAAGGAGAAGTTCCGCGCTCTATGTTAGGGAGAAGTTTCGCACTCTATGCTAAGGAGAAGTTCCGCGCTCTATGTTAGGGAGAAGTTTAGCGCTTTATGTTAAATAGAAGTTCGCGCTCTATGTTAGGGAGAAGTTTCGCACTCTATGCTAAGGAGAAGTTTAGCGCTTTATGTTAGGGAACAGTTTCGCGCTCTATGTTGAGGAGAAGTTTCGTACTCTATGTAAGGGAGAAGTTTCGCGCTCTATGCAAAGGAGAAGTTCCGCGCTCTATGTTAGGGAGAAGTTTAGCGCTTTATGTTAAATAGAAGTTCGCGCTCTATGTTAGGGAGAAGTTTCGCACTCTATGCTAAGGAGAAGTTTAGCGCTTTATGTTAGGGAACAGTTTCGCGCTCTATGTTGAGGAGAAGTTTCGTACTCTATGTAAGGGAGAAGTTTGGCGCTCTATGCAAAGGAGAAGTTCCGCGCTCTATGTTAGGGAGAAGTTTAGCGCTTTATGTTAAATAGAAGTTCGCGCTCTATGTTAGGGAGAAGTTTCGCACTCTATGCTAAGGAGAAGTTTAGCGCTTTATGTTAGGGAACAGTTTCGCGCTCTATGTTGAGGAGAAGTTTAGCGCTTTATGTTAAGAAGGAGTTCGCACTCTATGCTAAGGAGAAGTTCCGCGCTCTATGTTAGGGAGAAGTTCAGCGCTCAATGTTAGGGAGAAGTTTCGCACTCTATGCTAAGGAGAAGTTTAGCGCTTTATGTTAGGAACAGTTTCGCACTCTATGTTGAGGAGAAGTTTAGCGCTTTATGTTAAGAAGGAGTTCGCACTCTGTGCTAAGGAGAAGTTCCGCGCTCTATGTTAGGGAGAAGTTTAGCGCTTTATGTTAGGGAGACGTTTTGCGCTCTATGTTGAGAAGAAGTTTCGTGCTCTATGTAAGGGAGAAGTTTCGTGCTCTATGTAAGGGAGAAGTTTCCCGCTCTATGCTAAGGAGAAGTTTTGCGCTCTATGTTAAGAGGAAGTTCGCGCTCTGTGGTAAGGAAGAATTTCCGCGCTCTATGTTAGGGAGAAGTTTCGCGCTCTATGGTAAGGAAGAATTTCCGGGCTCTATGTTAGGGAGAAGTTTTGCGCTCTATGTTAAGAAGAACTTTCGCGCTCTTTGTTAATAAAAACCTCCACGCTCTGTGTTCAGAAAAAAGACGGCCAGGAAGCTCCCGCCAGCCTAGGCTTAAACAAGGGAGGAGGAGGCGGCTTTAGCCGCCGGCGCCCTCCCTTGTCCACTAGTATAAAAGGCTAGTTTGGTGTGTGTGTTTGTAACAATTTCAGTCGAAAAACCAATGGGGAAGAGTGAGGCAAATGGCGTGGAAAAACGTGAGCTAGCTGGATTTCATTTCTATTTTCAAGTGACTACGAATCGGCTGCAGCTGCAAATTGATATGGGGAATAGATTTACTCATTCTGAGTTAAACAAGAGATCGTTAACGTCACGTGAAATACACGCAGCCTTAACAGAGAGAGAGAGAAAGAGAGAGAGAGAGAGAGGTAGAGAGAGAGAAAAAGAGAGAATCCTAACGAGAACTGTCGCGCTCTATGTTAAGGAGAAGTTTCGCGCTATTTGTTAAGGAGAAGTCCCGCGCTCTATGTTAAGACATCCCGCGCTCTATGTTGAGGAGAAGTTCCGCGCTCTATGTTAGGAAGAAGTCTCGCGCTCTATGTCAAGACATCCCGCGCTCTATGTTGAGGAGAAGTTCCGCGCTCTATGTTAGGAAGAAGTTCCGCGCTCTATGTTAGGGAGAAGTTCCGCGCTCTATGTTAGGGAGAGATCTCGCGCTCTATGTTAGATAGAAGTCTCGCGCTCTATGTTAAGACATCCCGCGCTCTATGTTGAGGAAAAGTTCCGCGCTCTATGTTAGGAAGAAGTCTCGCCCTCTATGTTGAGGAGAAGTTCCGCGCTCTATGTTAGGAAGAAGTTCCGCGCTCTATGTTAGATATACTGTTAGTGAATCGCACAGTCACGTGCAACATGTTAAACACAGCAGAACTAATGAACATGCAATTACAAAGTGCACGATTTCTCATTAGAATGCTGAGTTTACGTGACTATCCAATTTACTTCTAGTATAGAAGTCTCGCGCTCTATGTTATAGGATTTGTCAAACCGTTGTGGACACCGTACCATCGATTTTGTATGGGGCGGGGATTGGCGAGCAGCCAGTTAGTCTGCGTATCATTGATCTACTCACTCTCTCAACTGCTGGCAGATAATCAACGACCGCTCGCCCCACATTGCTCAATCAATTGAACCCTCTGCTGTCTTTATGGGGAAAATGGCGACTATAAGACATCCCGCGCTCTATGTTGAGGAGAAGTTCCGCGCTCTATGTTAGGAAGAAGTTCCGCGCTCTATGTTAGGGAGAAGTTCCGCGCTCTATGTTAAGTAGAAGTTCCGCGCTCTATGTTAGGGAGAGATCTCGCGCTATAAGTTAGAAAGATGATTCGCGCTCTATGTAAGGGAGAGTGCTCGCGCTCTAAGTTAGATAGAGGACTCGCGCTCTGTTAGGGAGAGTGCTCGCGCTCTTTGTTGGAGAGAGGAGTCGCGCTCTATGTTAGAGAGAAGACTCGCACTCTATGTTGAAGTTAGGTTTTGCTATTGAGGACATTTTTCGTGCTCTATGTTGAGGAGAGCTTCGGCGGTCCATGTTCAGAAAAAATAGGGCCAGGAAGCTCTCGCCAGCCCGGAATAAAAACAAGGGAGGCGGAGGCGGCTTTAGCCGCCGGCGACCTACCTTGTCCACTAGTATAAAAGGCTAGTTTGGTGTGTGTGTTTGTAACAATTTCAGTCGAAAAACCACTGGGGAAGAGTGAGGCAAATGGCGTGGAAAAACCTGAGCTAACTGGATTTCATTTCTATTTTCAAGTGACTACAAATCGGCTGCAGCTGCAAATTGAATTAGGGAATAGATTTACTCATTTTATGTTGAACAAGGCGTTGAAGTCACGTAAAATACACGCAGCTCTAACAGAGAGAGAGAAAGAGAGAGAGAAAGAGAGAGAGAGAAAAAGAGAAAGAGAGAGAGAGAGAGAGAGAGAGAGAGAGAGAGAGAGAAAAGAGAGAGAGAGAGAGAGAATCCTAACGAGAACTGTCGCGCTCTATGTTAAGGAGAAGTTTCGCGCTATTTGTTAAGGAGAAGTCCCGCGCTCTATGTTAAGACATCCCGCGCTCTATGTTGAGGAGAAGTTCCGCGCTCTATGTTAGGAAGAAGTCTCGCGCTCTATGTCAAGACATCCCGCGCTCTATGTTGAGGAGAAGTTCCGCGCTCTATGTTAGGAAGAAGTTCCGCGCTCTATGTTAGGGAGAAGTTCCGCGCTCTATGTTAGGGAGAGATCTCGCGCTCTATGTTAGATAGAAGTCTCGCGCTCTATGTTAAGACATCCCGCGCTCTATGTTGAGGAAAAGTTCCGCGCTCTATGTTAGGAAGAAGTCTCGCCCTCTATGTTGAGGAGAAGTTCCGCGCTCTATGTTAGGAAGAAGTTCCGCGCTCTATGTTAGATATACTGTTAGTGAATCGCACAGTCACGTGCAACATGTTAAACACAGCAGAACTAATGAACATGCAATTACAAAGTGCACGATTTCTCATTAGAATGCTGAGTTTACGTGACTATCCAATTTACTTCTAGTATAGAAGTCTCGCGCTCTATGTTATAGGATTTGTCAAACCGTTGTGGACACCGTACCATCGATTTTGTATGGGGCGGGGATTGGCGAGCAGCCAGTTAGTCTGCGTATCATTGATCTACTCACTCTCTCAACTGCTGGCAGATAATCAACGACCGCTCGCCCCACATTGCTCAATCAATTGAACCCTCTGCTGTCTTTATGGGGAAAATGGCGACTATAAGACATCCCGCGCTCTATGTTGAGGAGAAGTTCCGCGCTCTATGTTAGGAAGAAGTTCCGCGCTCTATGTTAGGGAGAAGTTCCGCGCTCTATGTTAAGTAGAAGTTCCGCGCTCTATGTTAGGGAGAGATCTCGCGCTATAAGTTAGAAAGATGATTCGCGCTCTATGTAAGGGAGAGTGCTCGCGCTCTAAGTTAGATAGAGGACTCGCGCTCTGTTAGGGAGAGTGCTCGCGCTCTTTGTTGGAGAGAGGAGTCGCGCTCTATGTTAGAGAGAAGACTCGCACTCTATGTTGAAGTTAGGTTTTGCTATTGAGGACATTTTTCGTGCTCTATGTTGAGGAGAGCTTCGGCGGTCCATGTTCAGAAAAAATAGGGCCAGGAAGCTCTCGCCAGCCCGGAATAAAAACAAGGGAGGCGGAGGCGGCTTTAGCCGCCGGCGACCTACCTTGTCCACTAGTATAAAAGGCTAGTTTGGTGTGTGTGTTTGTAACAATTTCAGTCGAAAAACCACTGGGGAAGAGTGAGGCAAATGGCGTGGAAAAACCTGAGCTAACTGGATTTCATTTCTATTTTCAAGTGACTACAAATCGGCTGCAGCTGCAAATTGAATTAGGGAATAGATTTACTCATTTTATGTTGAACAAGGCGTTGAAGTCACGTAAAATACACGCAGCTCTAACAGAGAGAGAGAAAGAGAGAGAGAAAGAGAGAGAGAGAAAAAGAGAAAGAGAGAGAGAGAGAGAGAGAGAGAGAGAGAGAGAAAAGAGAGAGAGAGAGAGAATCCTAACGAGAACTGTCGCGCTCTAAGTTGAGGAGAAGTTTGCGCTCTTTGTTAAGGAGAAGTCCCGCGCTCTGTTAGGGAGAAGTTCCGCGCTCTATGTTAGATAGAAGTCTCGCGCTCTATGTTAGGGAGAAGTTCCGCGCTCTATGCTGAGACATCCCGCGCTCTATGTTAAGTAGAAGTTCCGCGCTCAATGTTAGGGAGAGAATTCGCGCTATAAGTTAGAAAGAGGAGGCTTTAGCCGCCGGCGACCTACCTTGTCCACTAGTATAAAAGGCTAGTTTGGTGTGTGTGTTTGTAACAATTTCAGTCGAAAAACCACTGGGGAAGAGTGAGGCAAATGGCGTGGAAAAACCTGAGCTAACTGGATTTCATTTCTATTTTCAAGTGACTACAAATCGGCTGCAGCTGCAAATTGAATTAGGGAATAGATTTACTCATTTTATGTTGAACAAGGCGTTGAAGTCACGTAAAATACACGCAGCTCTAACAGAGAGAGAGAAAGAGAGAGAGAAAGAGAGAGAGAAAGAGAGAGAGAGAGAAAAAGAGAAAGAGAGAGAGAGAGAGAGAGAGAGAGAGAGAGAGAGAAAAGAGAGAGAGAGAGAGAATCCTAACGAGAACTGTCGCGCTCTAAGTTGAGGAGAAGTTTGCGCTCTTTGTTAAGGAGAAGTCCCGCGCTCTGTTAGGGAGAAGTTCCGCGCTCTATGTTAGATAGAAGTCTCGCGCTCTATGTTAGGGAGAAGTTCCGCGCTCTATGCTGAGACATCCCGCGCTCTATGTTAAGTAGAAGTTCCGCGCTCAATGTTAGGGAGAGAATTCGCGCTATAAGTTAGAAAGAGGACTCGCGCTCTATGTTAGGGAGAGTGCTCGCGCTCTAAGTTAGATAGAGGACTCGCGCTCTAAGTTAGATAGAGTGCTCGCGCTCTTTGTTGGAGAGAGGAGTCGCGCTCTAAGTTAGATAGAGTGCTCGCGCTCTATGTTAGAGAGAAGACTCGCGCTCTATGTTAGAGAGAAGACCCGCGCTCTATGCTGCGACATCCCGCGCTCTATGTTAAGGAGAAGTTCCGCGCTTTATGTTAGGAAGAAGTCTCGCGCTCTATGTTAGAGAGAAGACTCGCGCTCTATGCTGAGACATCCCGCGCTCTATGTTACGTAGAAGTTCCGCGCTCTATGTTAGGAAGAAGTCTCGCGCTCCATGTTAGGGAAAGAATTCGCGTTATAAGTTAGGACTCGCGCTCTATGTTAGGGAGAGTGCTCGCGTTCTAAGTTAGAGAGAAGACCCGCGCTCTATGCTGCGACATCCCGCGCTCTATGTTAAGGAGAAGTTCCGCGCTTTATGTTAGGAAGAAGTCTCGCGCTCTATGTTAGAGAGAAGACTCGCGCTCTATGCTGAGACATCTCGCGCTCTATGTTACGTAGAAGTTCCGCGCTCTATGTTAGAAAGAAGTCTCGCGCTCCATGTTAGGGAGAGAATTCGCGTTATAAGTTAGGACTCGCGCTCTATGTTAGGGAGAGTGCTCGCGCTCTAAGTTAGATAGAGGACTCGCGATCTGTTAGAAAGAGAGTGCTCGCGCTCTTTGTTGGAGAGAGGAGTCGCGCTCTATGTTAGAGAGAAGACTCGCGCTCTATGCTGCGACATCCCGCGCTCTATGTTACGTAGAAGTTCCGCGCTCTATGTTAGGAAGAGATCTCGCGCTATAAGTTAGAAAGAGGACTCGGGCTCTATGTTAGGAAGATTGCTCTCGCTCTAAGTTAGATAGAGGACTCGCGCTCTGTTAGGGAGAGTGCTCGCGCTCTTTGTTAGAGAGAGGAGTCGCGCTCTATGTTAGAGAGAAGACTCGCGCTCTATCTTGAAGAGAGGTTCTGCTATTGAGAACATTTTTCGTGTTCTATGATGAGGAGAGCTTCCGCGGTCCATGCTCAGAAAAAATAGGGCCAGGAAGCTCTCGCCAGCCCAGAATAAAAACAAGGGAGGCGGAGGCGGCTTTAGCCGCCGGCGACCTACCTTGTCCTACTCTATATTTCGCTTACTCTGTTTGTAACAATCCACACACTATTGCACTTTTGGTCGAAAAGAGAGTGAGGCAAATGATGGAACTGGGGTAAGATGGGAGACGTGGGAGATACGTGCTTTCTGCTTTTTCATTTTTTTTTGGTAGTGAGTTGGGGAGTGGTGGAAAACAGTTTTCTCGCGAATAGAAAATGGAGAATAGAAAGTGGAAACGGGTTTACGTGAGCTGTTCATACGCGGAAATTTTGGAAAAATCCATTTTGTTTTACTGGCGACTTGGGAGGCGGCTGGGATGTATTGGAAGAGGTATTTGCTGTTTATTTTTGGTTTAATATCTCTCTTTGTGTTTCTCTTTCGCTTTTTTCATCTTTTTTTCACCTACTCTGATGTTCTCATGTTCGCCCAACTGTCCCCATTTTTGCTGTGTATTTGATTCCCACTGTCCAAATTTGTGCTGTGTATGTGAGTCCCACTGTCCCCATTCCGATGAGTATGTGAATCCCAAATCTTTTCATTTTTCTGTCTGTGTGAGCCCCACTGTTCTAATTTTCGCTGTGTATTTGAGCCCCACTGTCCTCATTTTCGCTGTGTATTTGATTCCCACTGTCCTAATTTTTGCTGTGTATGTGAGTCCCACTGTCCCCATTTTGATGTGTATGTGAATCCCCAATGTTTTCGTTTTGCTGTCTGTGTGAGCCCCACTGTTCTATATTTCGCTGTGTATTTGAGCCCCACTGTTTTAATTTTCGCCGTGTATTTGAGCCCCACTGTCCCCATTTTTGCTGTGTATTCGAACCGCACTGTCCAAATTTTTGCTGTGTGGTTGATCCCCCCTGTCCTCATTTTGGCTGTCTATGTGAGCCCCATTTTCCCCCATTTTTGCTGTGTATGTAAGCTCCACTGTCCCATTTTGGCTGTCTATGTGAGCTCCATTGTCCCCCATTTTTGCTGTCCATGTGAGCCACACTCTCCCCATTTTCGCTGTCCATGTGAGCCCCACTCTCCCCATTTTGGCTGTCTATGTGAGCCCCACTCTCCCCATTTTGGCTGTCTATGTGAGCCCCATTGTCCCCCATTTTGGCTGTCTATGTGAGCCCCACTTTCCCCATTTTTTCTGTCCAAGTGAGCCCAATTCACTCAATTTTGGCTGTCTATGTGAGCCCCATTGCTCCCATTTTTGCTGTGTATGTGAGCCCCACTCTCAACATTTTGGCTGTCTATGTGAGCCTCACTATCTCGATTTTGGCTGTCTATGTTATACAATTACAATTAGCAATACAAACAATTCAGAGGGTGAACAGTACCAAATAGGAGAGATAGAAGACATAAAGATCGAAAGAGAGGGCAAGAGAAAAAGAGAGAGAGAGAGAGAAAGAAAGAAAGAGAGAGAGAAGGAGCGAGAGAGAGAGAAGGATAGATAGAAAGAAAAACTCGAACTTCCTTTGTACTCCATACTTCCAATGTCTATGTAATCACAACTGTGTTAGGGGAAGAGAGGGCGAAAAGAAAAAAGAAAAAAAGAAAGAGACATCTCGAATTCTAGACGCAACCACCGACCTAGACTCATCAAGGGAGGGACCCGGGCGTAGCCCAGGGTACCTTCCTTATGTTAAGGAGAACTCCCGCGCTCTATGTTAATTAGAACTCCCGCGCTCTATGTTAAGGAGAACTACCGCGCTCTATGTTAAGGAGAACTCCCGCGCTCAATGTTAAGGAGAACTCCCGCGCTCTATGCTGAGGAGAACTCCCGCGCTCTATGTCAAGGAGAACTCCCGCGCTCTATTTTAAGGAGAACTACCGCGCTCTATTAAGGAGAACTTCCGCGCTCCATGTTAAGGAGAACTTCCGCGCTCTATTAAGGAGAACTTCCGCGCTCTATGCTAAGAAGAACTCCCGTGCTCTATGCTGAGGAGAACCTCCACGCTCTATGCTGAGGAGAACTTCCGCGCTCTATTAAGGAGAACTTCCGCGCTCCATGTTAAGCAGAACTTCCGCGCTCCATGTTAAGCAGAACTTCCGCGCTCTATTAAGGAGAACTTCCGCGCTCTATGTTAAGGATAACTTCCGCGCTCTATTGAGGAGAACTTCCGCGCTCTATGCCAAGGAGAACTTCCGCGCTCTATGCTAAGGAGAACTTCCGCGCTCTATGCTAAGAAGAAGTTTTTGAGAAGAGGTTTTGCGCTCTGTGTTACGCAGAATACTCGCTCCCTATCCTGCAAAATACGAGTTCGGCAAATAGAATGAAGATGAAGCTAAATACGCCAGGAAGCTCCTTTCAGCCTGGACTCATCAAGGGAGGAACCCGGGCGTTAGCCCGGGGTACCTTCCTTGTCTCTATATATAATTCCCTTGCTTGGTGTGTATGTATGTGTGTAACAATTTCAGTCGAAAAGCGGGCGAGGCAAGCGAGGCAAGCCGCGTGAAAAGAGCCGTGCTTTTTGCTTTTCATTTTCAATTGATGTTGGAATGGGGAGTGGTTGATCACCGTTTTTTTGCGAATGAAAATGGAAACGAGTTAACGTGAGCTTCTCAAACGCGGCAATTTTGGAAAATACCATTTTGTTTTACTGGCGACTCGGGAGGCGGCTGGGATGCATTGAAAAAGGCATTTGCCGTTTGTTTTCGGCTTTGTCTCCTTCCTTTTCTCTTTTTCTTCTCATTCTTCTCTCCAACCCTTTTTTCAATTATAATCAACGTTTCTCATTGTGTTTACGCCCTATGTTAAGAGAAATTTCAGGGGAAATTTCCGCGCCTTATTTCACTTTCTATGTAATTTCCACTGCTCCTCTTTTCAATGTCTATGTAGGCCCCACTGTCCATGTGAGCCCCACTGTCCATGTGAGCCCCACTGTCTATGTGAGCCCCACTGTCTATGTAGGCCCCACTGTTCTCATCTCTTTACTGTCTATGTTAAGGAGAACTTTCGCGCTCTATGTTAAGGAGAACTTCCGCGCTCCATGCTAAGGAGAACTTTCGCGCTCTATGTTAAGGAGAACTTCCGCGCTCCATGCTAAGGAGAACTTCCGCGCTCTATGCTAAGGAGAACTTTCGCGCTCTATGCTAAGAATAACTTTTGCGCTCTATGCTAAGAATAACTTTTGCGCTCTATGCTAAGAATAACTTCCGCGCTCTATGTTAAGGAGAACTTCCATGCTCTATGCTAAGGAGAACTTCCGCGCTCTATGCTAAAAATAACTTCCGCGCTCTATGCTAAGAATAACTTTCGCGCTCTATGCTAAGGAGAACTTCCGCGCTCTATGCTAAGGAGAACTTTCGCGCTCTATGTTAAGGAGAACTTCCGCGCTCCATGCTAAGGAGAACTTCCGCGCTCTATGCTAAGGAGAACTTTCGCGCTCTACGCTGCTAAGGAGAACTTTCGCGCTCTATGCTAAGAATAACTTTTGCGCTCTATGCTAAGAATAACTTTTGCGCTCTATGCTAAGAATAACTTCCGCGCTCTATGTTAAGGAGAACTTCCATGCTCTATGCTAAGGAGAACTCCCGCGCTCTATGCTAAGGAGAACTCCCGCGCTCTATGCTAAAAATAACTTCCGCGCTCTATGCTAAGAATAACTTTCGCGTTCTATGCTAAGGAGAACTTCCGCGCTCTATGTTAAAGAAAACTTTCGCGCTCTATTTTAAAGAGAACTTCCGCGCTCTATGTTATAATAATATTTATTCCACTAAGTAATAGCACATAATAATAATCTTCCGTGAAATGGGAATAAACTGAAAACCCCAAAGGGATGGAAGCATAACTCTTCCATCTTCAAGTCATGGGGAGCTTTTTAGCATTTCAGTTGACTCGCATCTAAACTATTGTAGTGAAAATGGAACATGTTGGATTAGGACGGCAATATCAATAACATCCAAATACGTCTTAAATTGCTCAACACTTTTCAATTGTCCAATATCCTTACTTATTGTTAAGGAGAACTTCCGCGCTCTATGCTGAGGAGAACTTCCGCGCTCTATGCTAAGGAGAACTTCCGCGCTCTATGTCAAAGAAAACTTTCGCGCTCTATGTTAAGGTAAACTCCCGCGCTCTATGTTAAGGAGAACTTCCGCGCACTATGTTAAGAAGAACTTCCGCGCTCCATGTTAAGGAGAACTTTCGCGATATATGTTAAGAATAACTTCCGCGATATATGGTAAGAATAACTTTTGCGCTCTATGCTTAGTAGAATTTCCGCGCTCTAGATATTGAGGAGAACTGTTGCGCTCAAGGTTAGGACAACTCGCGCTCTATGTTGAGCAAAGAACTTTCGCACTCCACGTTGAACGTTGAAGAAAACTCTCGCGCCGTGAAATGATAAATATGAAAATAATAAGAGAGAAAGAGGGAGAAGGAAGGAAAAAAGAGAAAGCTGGAAACTATCGCCAGCCTAGACTCATCAAGGGAGGGACCCGGGCGTAGCCCGGGGTACCTTCCTTGTCCTTTGTATATTTCGCTTACTTGGTTTGTCTGTTTGTTTGTTTGTTTGTAACCGATTCCATCATTTTTGCACTTTTAGCCGGAAAATGGGCCGAAAACTGAAGCCGGCAATTTTCTAGCTAAGACGTGAAAGAACGTGCGCATTTCATTTCTCGAAATCGGTTGCTGCTGGGCAGTTGGGCAATAGCAAGTGCATCTCAACTCGAGTAGACGAGTTTCACGCGATCACGTTAACAGGAATGGCTTAACAGGAGTAGGAAATGGGTATAAAAGCGCGGCGGGACGAGGGGAGAGCCATTCGAACGCTCTGTTCGCCTCGAGGATGCCCGCCCCGGACTGGAGCTGCTGCCGTGGATTGGATGGCTGATGGTTGGGAGTGCTGCTGTAGGAGCCACTGGGGCTCCTGCTGCCTGTCGGGTGCTGCACACATGATGAAGAAGAGAAGAAGAAACTCTACACATCAAATTAGTAGACAAAAAGAGATTTTTCAATTGTGTTGTTCTCGGGTTTTGCTGTTTTGAAACTGATTGTTGTTACGGGTTACTTCCGCACCCTGTGTTAGAGAGAGGTCTCGCGCCCTATGTTAGGGAAAACTCCCGCGCCCTATGTTAGAAGGAGGTCTCGCGCTCTATTATAGAGAGGTCTCGCGCCTTAGGGAGAGCTCCCGCGCTCTGTGTTAGAGAGATCTCCCGCGCCCTATGTTAGAGAGAGAGAGAGAGAGATCTCGCGCCATAATATGTTGGAAAAAAGTGTCGCGCCCTATGTTAGATAGAGCTCCCGCGCGCTATGTCAGGGAGAAGTCTGGCGCCCTATGTTGTGAAGCCTCGCGCTCTATGTTAGAGAGAGGACTCGCGCCCTATGTTAGGGAGAGGTCTCGCTCCCTATGTTAGGGAGAGATATCGCGCTCTGTGTTAGGGAGAGATCTCGCGTTCTGTGTTAGAGAGAGAGAGAGAGAGAGAGAGAGAGTGAGAGGTCTCGCACCCTATGTTAGGGAGAGCTCCCGCGCCCTATGTTAGAGAGAAGTCTCGCGCTCTATGTTTGAGAGAGATCTCGCGCTCTATGTTAGAGAGAGGACTCGCGCTCTATGTTAGATAGAGGTCTCGCACTCTATGTTAGAGAGAGGACTCACGCTCTATATTGGAAAATATATCGCGCTCTGGAGAGATCTCCCACCCTATGTTATTTGGAGGAGGTCTCGCTATTAAAGACATTTTTTGTGCTCTATGTTAAGGAGAGCTCCCGCGGTCCATGTTCTAAAAAGAGCCAGGAAGCTCCCGCCAGCCTGGAATAAAAACAAGGGAGGCGGAGGCGGCTTTAGCCGCCGGCGACCTTCCTTGTCCTCTATTATAAAGCGCTTATTTGGTGTGTGTGTGTGTGTGTGTGTGTGTCAGTCTGTCTGATTTTTGGGTGAGGCAAGCACTTTTGGTCGAAAATGGAGCGAAAGTTGTACTTTGTAGTTGGTTTGGGAAAAAGCGCGTGAGCGGTACGTGTTTTCTCGATTTCATTTCCATTCTCGATTGATGCATCGGCGGTAGTGTTTTGGATTTTCGGCAATATTATTGTTGAATAATTGTATTTATTGCTATATGGAGGCTGAAATATAGAAAAAAAGGTGATAGTTCATTCTCTATTCGTTTTCTCATCAATGCTTATATAAGAGAGAGAGAGAGAGAGAGAGAGAGAGAGAGAGAGAGAGAGAGAGAGAGAGAAAGAGAAATGAGGTTCTACTGTCTATGTAAGCCCTACTGTTTTCCTTTTCACTGTCTATGTGAACCCCACTGTTTTCTTTTCCACTGCCTATGTGAGCCCCACTGTTCCCATTTTCAATAGCGTGAGACAGAGAAAGAAAGTAAGAAAGAAAAAGAAAGAGAGGAGGAGCGAGAGAGAAAAGAAGGTTATACTGTCTATGTAAGCCCTACTGCTTTCCTTTCACTTTCTATGTGAGCCTCACACCCATTGCTCCTATTGTCGATGTCCATGTGAGCGCGACTGTTTCATTTTTTCTGTGTATGTGAAAGCCCACTGTTCCCATTTTTGCAATAGCAAGTGCATCTTAACTTGGTAGACGAGTTTCACGCGACCACTGTTAACAGGATTGGATTAACAGGTAAGAAAATTATTATAAAAGCGCGACGGGGAGGGGAGAGAGCCATTCGAACGCTCTGTTCGCCCCGATCATGCCCGCCCTGGAGTGGAGCCGAGGATGTAGGGAGAGGTCTTGCGCCCTGTGTTAGGGAAAGCTTCCGCGCTCTATGTTAGAGAGAGATTTCCCGTGCCCTATGTTAAGGAAGGTCTCGCGCCCTATGTTAGGGAAAGGTCTCGCGCCCTATGTTAGGGAGAGCTTCCGCGCCCGGCGCCCTATGTTAGAGAGAGGTCTCGCGCCCTATGTTAGAGAGAGCTTCCGCGCTCTATTTTAGAGAGAGAGAGAGAGAGAGAGAGAGAGAGAGTGAGAGAGAGAGAGAGAGAGAGAGAGAGAGAGAGAGAGAGAGAGAGAGAGAGAGAGAGAGAGAGAGAGAGAGAGAGAGAGAGAGAGAGAGAGAGAGAGAGAGAGAGAGAGAGAGAGAGAGAGAGAGAGAGAGAGAGAGAGAGAGAGAGAGAGAGAGAGAGAGAGAGAGAGAGAGAGAGAGAGAGAGAGAGAGAGAGTTCCCGCGCCCTATGTTAAGGAGAGAACCCGCGCCTTATGTTGGAGAGATATCTTGCGCTCTATGTTAGGGAGAGCTACCGCGGCAAATTTAGTGAACGTGAAACTAAAACACTCTGGAAGCTCTCGCCAGGCTGGAATATAAGCAAGGGAGGAGAAGGCGGCTTTAGCCGCCGGCGCCCTCCCTTGTCCCTTTTATATTTGCGTAGTTTGGTGTGTCCGAAATTCCTTCACTATTGCACTTTTAGCCGGAAAATGGGCGAATTCCTTCACTATTGCCCTTTTGGTCGAAAAACGTGTGAGCGGCGTGCTTTCGCTTTTCATTTCCATTCTCGATGATTTTCTCTGCGGTAGTGCTCTGATTTTCTGCTTCATGAATCTGATTTTCTGCTTTACAATCGTATTTATCAATTACTGGAAGGCTGCAATGTGCTGAAAAGGTGAGGATTGAATTTTTTACGCTGTTCATGTTGTCACTACAACTACGTTTTTGGTTTTTTTAAAGTTCTTTCATGTATTTGGGTCCTATTAGTAGTTATAATACTTTTTTAATGGAAATTTACACGGTTCATGTGCACCATATATGTTCAACTGTCTTCCCATGTCATTTTCACTATTTATGTGAGTCTCACCGTTCCAATTTTTGCTGTGTATGTGAACGCACTGTTCCCATTCGGCTGTTGCTGGAAAATTATTTTGACCCCAGGAAATAGACATAGAGGGAGAGAGAGGGTGAGAAAATAAGTCGTGCCTGTTTTGCATTTTCGCTGTGTTTGTCAATTTCCACGGTTTTAATTTTAGCTGTGTATGTGATCCCTACTGTCCACATTTTTGCTGGCTATGTGAGTCCCAGTTGTTTTCATTCTCGCTGTCTAAGTGAGTCCCAATGTTCCCATTCTCGCTGTCTATGTGAGTCCCAATGTTTTCATTTCCATTGTCTATGTAAATTTCACTCTCCTCATTTTTGCTGTCCGTATGAGCCCTACTGTTTTCATTTTTGCTGTCTAAGTGAGCCTCACTGTTCCCAGTTTCGCTGTCTATGTGTGTTGTTATGCTGTTTCAAAAGTAATTGTTGTCACAGGTCCCATGTTAGAAAGAGATCTCGCGCTCTATGCTAGAGAGAGGACTTGCGTTCTATGTTAGCGAGAGGTCTCGCGCTCTATGTTAGAAAGAGGTATCGCGCTCTATGTTAGGGAGAGGTCTCGCGCTTTATGTTAAGGAGGGATTGCGCGCTCTATGTTAAGGAGAGATGTTGCGCTCTCTGTTAGAGAGAGGTCTCGCGCTCTCTGTTAGAAAGAGATCTCGCGCTCTATGCTAGAGAGAGGACTTGCGTTCTATGTTAGCGAGAGGTCTCGCGCTCTATGTTAGAGAGAGGTCTCGCGCTCTATGTTAGAAAGAGGTTTCGCGCTCTATGTTAGGGAGAGGTCTCGCGCTTTATGTTAAGGAGGGATTGCGCGCTCTATGTTAAGGAGAGATGTTGCGCTCTCTGTTAGAGAGAGATCTCGCGCTCTCTGTTAGGGAGAGATATCGCGCTCTATGTTAGAGAGAGGACTTGCGTTCTATGTTAGCGAGAGGTCTCGCGCTCTATGTTAGAGAGAGGTCTCGCGCTCTATGTTAGAAAGAGGTTTCGCGCTCTATGTTAGGGAGAGGTCTCGCGCTTTATGTTAAGGAGGGATTGCGCGCTCTATGTTAAGGAGAGATGTTGCGCTCTCTGTTAGAGAGAGATCTCGCGCTCTCTGTTAGGGAGAGATATCGCGCTCTATGTTAGAGAGAGATATCGCGCTCTGTGTTAGGAAAAGAGCTCGCGCTCTATGTGCGGGAGAGATGTCGCGCTCTATGTGAAGCTATATTATGACGCTCTATGTTGTGAAAAAAGTGATTGAAGTGATTAAGAGAAACGTGGGTACGAAAATAGGGTAAAAATTAAACAAGTACTCCTGGGAGCGCTCGCCAGCCTGGAATAAAAACAAGGGAGCTAGGTAGTGAGAATGAGAGAGAGAGAGAGAGAGAGAGAGAGAGAGAGAGAGAGAGCGAGAGAGGGAGAGAGGGAGAGAGACGAAAAAAGTAGGGAATTTATTACTGTCTATGTAAACCCCACTGTTCTCATTTTCACTATTTATGTAAGTCTCACTGTTCCAATTTTTGCTGTGTATGTGAACGCACTGTTCCCATTCGGCTGTTGCTGGAAAATTATTTTGACCGTAAATAGACATAGAGAAAGAGAGAGGGTGATAAAATAAGTCGTGCCTCCTTTGTTTTGCATTTTTGCTGTGTTTTTCAATTTCCAGGTTTTCATTTTAGCTGTGTATGTGATCCCTACTGTCCATATTTTTGCTGGCTATGTGAGTCCCAATGTTTTCATTCTCGCTGTCTATGTGAGTCCCAATGTTCCCATTCTCGCTGTCTATGTGAGTCCCAATGTTTTCGTTTCCATTGTCTATGTAAATTTCACTCTCCTCATTTTCGCTGTCTGTGTGAGCCCTATTGTTTTTATTTTTGCTGTCTAAGTGAGCCCCACTGTTTCCAGTTTCGCTGTCTATGTGTGTTGTTATGCTGTTTCAAAAGTAATTGTTGTCACAGGTCCCATGTTAGAGAGAGGTCTCGCGATCTATGCTAGAGAGAGGACTCGCGATCTATGTTGAGAAGAGTTTTCGCGCTCTTTGTTAAGGAGAACTCCCGCGCTCTATGCTAAGGGAAACTCCTGCGCTCTATGTTAAAGAGAACTCCCGCGCTCTATGTTAAGGAAAACAACCGCGCTCTATGTTAAGGAGAACTCCCGCGCCCTATGTTAAGGAGAACTCCCGCGCCCTATGTTAAGGAAAACAACCGCGCTCTATGTCAAGGAGAACTACTGCGCTCTGTTTTAAGGAGAAATCCCGCGCTCTATGTAAAGGAGAACTTTCGCTCTTTATGTTAAGAAGAACTTTCGCGCTCTATGTTAGGGAGAACTTTCGCGCTTTATGTTAAGAAAAATTTTTGCGCACTATGTTAAGTAGATCTCCCGCCTCGAGGACTTTTTGAAGACAAAAAAGACACAACTTCTCGACGCACCCACCAATCTGAACTCATCAAGGGAGGGGCCCGGGCGTTAGCCCGGGCTACCTTCCTTGTCTATTAATATATTTCGCTTGCTTGGTTTGTGTGTATGTGTGTGTGTCCGGAATTCCTTCATTTTTGCACTTTTGGTCGAAAATCGGGCGAATTCCTTCACTATTGCACTTTGCAACTGGGGAGGCGTGGACGGCGTGCTTTTTGCTTTTCATTTTGTTCCGAGATGAGAATGGTGGCGGTAGTGCTGCAATATTTTCGGCTACAATACTTTTAATTAATTGTATTTATCAATCAAAAGAGGCTGCAATATACTGAAAAGGTGAGAATTGCTTTTTATTTCGGTTTTTAAATAATTAGGTCACTCTCCGTATAGAAAATGTGATGATATTGCTTACTTATCCTCTTAAGATATTTTTTTGTAGGAAGGGGTATTGTATTCGTTGTGTATTTGGGTTGTGTGTATTTAGGAACAGTGTGAAAATAAGAGAGACATAGAGAGAGAGAGAGAGAGAGAGAGAGAGAGAGAGAGAGAGAGAGAGAGAGAGAGAGAGAGAGACTAAAAAAAAGTTCATTACTGTCTATGTGAGCCCCACCGTTCCCATTCGGCTGTTGCTGGAAAGTCATTTGCAGTAAATATGTTAAATTGAAGGGCATACTCTACGTGATACTTCTGATACTCTACGGATATTTTTGCTGTGTATTTGATTTCCACTGTCCCCATTTTGATGTGTATGTGAATTCCCAATGTTTCCATTTTGCTGTCTGTGTGAGCCCCACTGTTCTAATTTTCGCTCCGTATTTGAGCCCCACTGTCCAAATGTTTGTTGTGTATTTGAGCCCCACTGTCCCCATTTTGATGTGTATGTGAATTCCCAATGTTTCCATTTTGCTGTCTGTGTGAGCCCCACTGTTCTAATTTTCGCTCCGTATTTGAGCCCCACTGTCCCCATTTTTGATGTGTATTTGATTCCCACTGTCCTCATTTTGATGTGTATGTGAATTCCCAATGTTTCCATGTTGCTGTCTGTGTGAGCCCCACTGTTCTATTTTCGCTCTGTATTTGAGCCCCACTGTCCCCATTTTTGATGTGTATTTGAGCCCCACTGTCCCCATTTTGATGTGTATGTGAATTCCCAATGTTTCCATTTTGCTGTCTGTGTGAGCCTCACTGTTCTAATTTTTGCTCTGTATTTGAGCCCCACTGTCCAAATGTTTGTTGTGTATTTGATTCTCACTGTCCTCATTTTGATGTGTATGTGAATCCCCAATGTTTCCATTTTGCTGTCTGTGTGAGCCCCACTGTTCTATTTTCGCTCTGTATTTGAGCCCCACTGTCCCCATTTTTGATGTGTATTTGAGCCCCACTGTCCCCATTTTTGCTGTGTATTTGATTCCTACTGTCCTAATTTTCGCTGTGTATATGACTCCCACTGTCCCCATTTCGATGTGTATGTTAATCCCCAATTTTTCCATTTTGCTGTCTGTGTGAGCCCCACTGTTCTAATTTTCGCTCTGTATTTGAGCCCCACTGTTAAAATTTTTGCTGTGTATTTGATTTCCACTGTCCCCATTTTGATGTGTATGTGAATCCCCAATGTTTCCATTTTGCTGTCTGTGTGAGCCCCACTGTTCTAATTTCCACTCTGTATTTGAGCCCCACTGTCCAAATTTTTGCTGTGTATTTGATTCCCACTGTCCCCGTTTTGATGTGTATGTGAATTCCCAATGTTTCCACTTTGCTGTCTGTGTGAGCCCCGCTGTTCTAATTTTCGCTCTGTATTTGAGCCCCACTGTTCAAATTTTTGCTGTGTATTTGATTTCCACTGTCCCCATTTTGATGTGTATGTGAATCCCCAATGTTTCCATTTTGCTGTCTGTGTGAGCCCCACTGTTCTAATTTCCACTCTGTATTTGAGCCCCACTGTTCAAATTTTTGCTGTGTATTTGATTTCCACTGTCCCCATTTTGATGTGTATGTGAATTCCCAATGTTTCCATTTTGCTGTCTGTGTGAGCCCCGCTGTTCTAATTTTCGCTGTGTATTCTAGCTACACTGTCCCCATTTCCACTGTCTATGTTAGCCCCACTGTCTATGTGAGCCCCACTCTTCCCATTTTCACTGTCTATGTGAGCCCCACTTTTCCCATTTTCACTGTTCGTGTAAGCCCCACTGTCTATGTGAGCCCCACTGTCCCCATTTCCACTGTCTATGTAGCCCTACTGTCTATGTGAGCCCCACTGTCTCCATTTTTGCTGTCTATGTGACCCTCACTGTCCCCATTTCTGCTGTCTATGTGAGCCCCACTATCTTCATTCAAGCTGTCTATGTGAGCCACATTTCCCCCATTTTGTGCTGTGTATGAGAGAAAGAGAGAAAAAAGAAAGAGAGAGAGAGAAAGCGAGAGAAAGGGAGAAAAAACAGAGAGAGAGAGAGAAAAAAAATCGAGTGAAAGAAGATAGACGGAAAGACATGGAAAAAAAGAGAGAGGGGGGGAGGTGTTAATAAAGAGCGTGAGAGAAGAAAGAGAAAAAATAATCTCGCCTTTCATGGTAGGGAGATGTCTCGCGCTCAACGCTCCATATTAGTAAGAGGTCTCGCTCTCTACGTTAGGGAGATAGGGAGATATGTCGCTCTCTATGTTACAGAGAAGTATCGCTCTCTGTGTTAGGGAGAGATATCGCTCTCTATGTTAGAGAGAAGTCTTGCGCTCTATATTAGGAAGAACTATCGCGCTCTATGTTAGGAAGAATTACCGCTCTCTACGTTAGGGAGAGATCTCGCTTTCTACGTTAGGGAGAGTTTGGCGAACAGAGATGAAGCTAAGTAAGCTAGGAAGATATCACCGGCCTAGACTCATCAAGGGAGGGACCCGGGCGTTAGCCCGGGGTACCTTCCTTGTCTATTAATATATTTCGCTTGCTTGGTTTGTGTGTGTGTGTCCGGAATTCCTTCATTTTTGCACTTTTAGCCGGCAAATGGGCGAATTCCTTCACTATTGCACTTTGCAACTGGAAAGGCGTGGACGGCGTGCTTTTTGCTTTTCATTTCTATTTTCAATGGAGAAGCTGGCGGTAGTGTTGCAATATTTCCGGCTACAATACTCTTAATTAAATGTATTTATCAATCAAAATAGGCTGCAACATACTGGAAAGGTGAGAATTGATTTTTTGTATTAATGTGTTCAAATACTTAGGTCAGTCTTCATGTTGATAATGTGTATGATATTGCTTACTTATCCTCTCAAAATCTGTTTTTTGTAGTAAGGGGTATTGTATTCGTTGTGTATTTAGGTTGTGTGTATCCAGGAACAGTGTGAAAATAAGAGAGAGATAGAGAGAGAGAGAGAGAGAGAGAGATAAAAAAAAGTTCATTACTGTCTATGTAAGCCCCACTGTTCCTATTTTTGTAGTCTATGTGAGCCCCACCGTTTCCATTCGGCTGTTGCTGGAAAGTCCTTTTTAGTAAATATAGTTGAGTTAAATTGAAGGGCATACTCTACGGGATACTTCTGATACTCTACAGATATTTTCGCTGTGTATTTGAGCCCCACTGTCCCCATTTTGATGTGTATGTGAATTCCCAATGTTTCCATTTTGCTGTCTGTGTGAGCCTCACTGTTCTAATTTGCGCTGTGTATTTGAGCCCCACTGTCCTCATTTTTGCTGTGTAATTGAGCCCCACTGTCCCCATTTTTGCTGTTGCTGGAAAGTCCTTTTTAGTAAATATAGTTGAGTTAAATTGAAGGGCATACTCTACGGGATACTTCTGATACTCTACAGATATTTTCGCTGTGTATTTGAGCCCCACTGTCCCCATTTTGATGTGTATGTGAATTCCCAATGTTTCCATTTTGCTGTCTGTGTGAGCCTCACTGTTCTAATTTGCGCTGTGTATTTGAGCCCCACTGTCCCCATTTTTGCTGTGTAATTGAGCCCCACTGTCCCCATTTTTGCTGTTGCTGGAAAGTCCTTTTTAGTAAATATAGTTGAGTTAAATTGAAGGGCATACTCTACGGGATACTTCTGATACTCTACAGATATTTTCGCTGTGTATGTGACTCCCACTGTCCCCATTTCGATGTGTATGTTAATCCCCAATGTTTCCATTTTTCTGTCTGTGTGAGCCCCACTGTCCCCATTTTTGCTGTGTATTTGATTCCCACTGTCCTAATTTTTGCTGTGTATGTGACTCCCACTGTCCCCATTCCGATGTGTATGTTAATCCCCAATGTCTCCATTTTGCTGTCTGTGTGAGCCCCACTGTTCTAATTTTCGCTGTGTATTTGAGCCCCACTGTCCCCATTTTTGCTGTGTATTTGATTCCCACTGTCCCCATTTTTGCTGTGTTTTTGATTCCCACTGTCCTAATTTTTGCTGTGTATGTGACTCCCACTGTCCCCATTTCGATGTGTATGTTAATCCCCAATGTTTCCATTTTGCTGTTTGTGTGAGCCCCACTGCTCTAATTTTCGCTCTGTATTTGAGCCCCACTGTCCAAATTTTTGCTGTGTATTTGATTCCCACTGTCCCCATTTTGATGTGTATGTGAATCCCCAATGTTTTCATTTTCCTGTCTGTGTGAGCCCCACTGTTCTATTTTCGCTCTGTATTTGAGCCACACTGTCCCCATTTTTGATGTGTATTTGATTCCCACTGTCCTAATTTTTGCTGTGTATGTGACTCCCACTGTCCCCATTTCGATGTGTATGTTAATCCCCAATGTTTCCATTTTGCTGTCTGTGTGAGCCCCACTGTCCCCATTTTTGCTGTGTATTTGATTCCCACTGTCCTAATTTTTGCTGTGTATGTGACTCCCACTGTCCCCATTCCGATGTGTATGTTAATCCCCAATGTCTCCATTTTGCTGTCTGTGTGAGCCCCACTGTTCTAATTTTCGCTGTGTATTTGAGCCCCACTGTCTCCATTTTTGCTGTGTATTTGATTCCCACTGTCCCCATTTTTGCTGTGTTTTTGATTCCCACTGTCCTAATTTTTGCTGTGTATGTGACTCCCACTGTCCCCATTTCGATGTGTATGTTAATCCCCAATGTTTCCATTTTGCTGTCTGTGTGAGCCCCACTGTTCTAATTTTCGCTCTGTATTTGAGCCCCACTGTCCAAATTTTTGCTGTGTATTTGATTCCCACTGTCCCCATTTTGATGTGTATGTGAATCCCCAATGTTTCCATTTTCCTGTCTGTGTGAGCCCAACTGTTCTATTTTCGCTCTGTATTTGAGCGACACTGTCCCCATTTTTGATGTGTATTTGATTCCCACTGTCCTAATTTTTGCTGTGTATGTGACTCCCACTGTCCCCATTTCGATGTGTATGTTAATCCCCAATGTTTCCATTTTGCTGTCTGTGTGAGCCCCACTGTTCTAATTTTCGCTCTGTATTTGAGCCCCACTGTCCAAATTTTTGCTGTGTATTTGATTCCCACTGTCCCCATTTTGATGTGTATGTGAATCCCCAATGTTTCCATTTTCCTGTCTGTGTGAGCCCCAGTGTTCTATTTTCGCTCTGTATTTGAGCCACACTGTCCCCATTTTTGCTGTGTATTTGATTCCCACTGTCCTAATTTTTGCTGTGTATGTGACTCCCACTGTCCCCATTTCGATGTGTATGTTAATCCCCAATGTTTCCATTTTGCTGTCTGTGTGAGCCCCACTGTTCTAATTTTCGCTCTGTATTTGAGCCCCACTGTCCAAATTTTTGCTGTGTATTTGATTTCCACTGTCCCCATTTTGATGTGTATGTGAATCCCCAATGTTTCCATTTTGCTGTCTGTGTGAGCCCCACTGCTTAATTTTCGCTCTGTATTTGAGCCCCACTGTCCAAATTTTTGTTGTGTATTTGATTCCCACTGCCCCCATTTTCATGTGTATGTGAATCCCCAATGTTTCCATTTTTGATGTGTATTTGAGCCCCACTGTCCCCATTTTTGCTGTGTATTTGATTCCCACTGTCCTAATTTTTGCTGTGTATGTGACTCCCACTGTCCCCATTTCGATGTGTATGTTAATCCCCAATATTTCCATTTTGCTGTCTGTGTAAGCCCCACTGTCCCCATTTTTGCTGTGTATTTGATTCCCACTGTCCTAATTTTTGCTGTGTATGTGACTCCCACTGTCCCCATTCCGATGTGTATGTTAATCCCCAATGTCTCCATTTTGCTGTCTGTGTGAGCCCCACTGTTCTAATTTTCGCTGTGTATTTGAGCCCCACTGTCTCCATTTTTGCTGTGTATTTGATTCCCACTGTCCCCATTTTTGCTGTGTTTTTGATTCCCACTGTCCTAATTTTTGCTGTGTATGTGACTCCCACTGTCCCCATTTCGATGTGTATGTTAATCCCCAATGTTTCCATTTTGCTGTCTGTGTGAGCCCCACTGTTCTAATTTTCGCTCTGTATTTGAGCCCCACTGTCCAAATTTTTGCTGTGTATTTGATTCCCACTGTCCCCATTTTGATGTGTATGTGAATCCCCAATGTTTCCATTTTCCTGTCTGTGTGAGCCCAACTGTTCTATTTTCGCTCTGTATTTGAGCGACACTGTCCCCATTTTTGCTGTGTATGTGACTCCCACTGTCCCCATTTCGATGTGTATGTTAATCCCCAATGTTTCCATTTTGCTGTCTGTGTGAGCCCCACTGTTCTAATTTTCGCTCTGTATTTGAGCCCCACTGTCCAAATTTTTGCTGTGTATTTGATTCCCACTGTCCCCATTTTGATGTGTATGTTAATCCCCAATATTTCCATTTTGCTGTCTGTGTAAGCCCCACTGTCCCCATTTTTGCTGTGTATTTGATTCCCACTGTCCTAATTTTTGCTGTGTATGTGACTCCCACTGTCCCCATTCCGATGTGTATGTTAATCCCCAATGTCTCCATTTTGCTGTGTATGTGACTCCCACTGTCCCCATTTCGATGTGTATGTTAATCCCCAATGTTTCCATTTTGCTGTCTGTGTGAGCCCCACTGTCCCCATTTTTGCTGTGTATTTGATTCCCACTGTCCTAATTTTTGCTGTGTATGTGACTCCCACTGTCCCCATTCCGATGTGTATGTTAATCCCCAATGTCTCCATTTTGCTGTCTGTGTGAGCCCCACTGTTCTAATTTTCGCTGTGTATTTGAGCCCCACTGTCTCCATTTTTGCTGTGTATTTGATTCCCACTGTCCCCATTTTTGCTGTGTTTTTGATTCCCACTGTCCTAATTTTTGCTGTGTATGTGACTCCCACTGTCCCCATTTCGATGTGTATGTTAATCCCCAATGTTTCCATTTTGCTGTCTGTGTGAGCCCCACTGTTCTAATTTTCGCTCTGTATTTGAGCCCCACTGTCCAAATTTTTGCTGTGTATTTGATTCCCACTGTCCCCATTTTGATGTGTATGTGAATCCCCAATGTTTCCATTTTCCTGTCTGTGTGAGCCCAACTGTTCTATTTTCGCTCTGTATTTGAGCGACACTGTCCCCATTTTTGATGTGTATTTGATTCCCACTGTCCTAATTTTTGCTGTGTATGTGACTCCCACTGTCCCCATTTCGATGTGTATGTTAATCCCCAATGTTTCCATTTTGCTGTCTGTGTGAGCCCCACTGTTCTAATTTTCGCTCTGTATTTGAGCCCCACTGTCCAAATTTTTGCTGTGTATTTGATTCCCACTGTCCCCATTTTGATGTGTATGTGAATCCCCAATGTTTCCATTTTCCTGTCTGTGTGAGCCCCAGTGTTCTATTTTCGCTCTGTATTTGAGCCACACTGTCCCCATTTTTGCTGTGTATTTGATTCCCACTGTCCTAATTTTTGCTGTGTATGTGACTCCCACTGTCCCCATTTCGATGTGTATGTTAATCCCCAATGTTTCCATTTTGCTGTCTGTGTGAGCCCCACTGTTCTAATTTTCGCTCTGTATTTGAGCCCCACTGTCCAAATTTTTGCTGTGTATTTGATTTCCACTGTCCCCATTTTGATGTGTATGTGAATCCCCAATGTTTCCATTTTGCTGTCTGTGTGAGCCCCACTGCTTTAATTTTCGCTCTGTATTTGAGCCCCACTGTCCAAATTTTTGTTGTGTATTTGATTCCCACTGCCCCCATTTTAATGTGTATGTGAATCCCCAATGTTTCCATTTTTGATGTGTATTTGAGCCCCACTGTCCCCATTTTTGCTGTGTATTTGATTCCCACTGTCCTAATTTTTGCTGTGTATGTGACTCCCACTGTCCCCATTTCGATGTGTATGTTAATCCCCAATATTTCCATTTTGCTGTCTGTGTAAGCCCCACTGTCCCCATTTTAGCTGTCTATGTGAGCCCCACTGTCTCCATTTGCGCTGTCTATGTGGGCCCCACGGTCCCCATTTTAGCTGTCTACGTGTGCCCCACTGTTCCCATTTTTTGCTGTCCATGTTAGCCCCACTTTTCCCATTGTTACTGTCTATGCTAGCTGTCTATGTTACTGTTACTGTCTATACTGTCTATGTTAACCCCAATTGGTGGTGGGATGAAAAGTGGTGGATCACCGTTTTTCGCGGAAAGAAAATGGAAACGAGTTGACGTGAGCTACTCAAACGCGGAAATTTCGGAAAAAAACCATTTTGTTTTACTGGCGACTTGGGAGGCGGCTGGGGTGTATTGAAACAGGTATTTGCCTTTTATTTCCGGTTTAATATCTCTCTTTGTGTTCTCTTCTTTTTCTTCTTTTTTTTCATCTGTTTTCATAAACTTTCATGTTCTCATGTTCGCCCAACTGTTCCCATTTCCACTGTTTTTGTGAGCCTCACTTTTTCCATTCTCACTGTCTATGTGAACCCCATTGTTTCCATTCTCAATGGTGAGCCCCACTTTTTTCATTTTGTTCCTATATTCACTGTCTATGTGAGACTCACTTTGCCCATTTTCACTGTCTATGTTAGTCCCACTTTTCCCATTTGCACTGTATGTGTGAGCTACTCCACTGTTCCCATAATTTCTGTTCATGTGAACCCCACTGTCCTCATGTTCGCCCTCTATGTGAGCCCCACTGTTTCTTTTATGCTTTCTATGTTGTTTTTGAAACCATTGAATGTGTGAACAGTGAAAAAGTGAGAAGAGAAAGAAGACGTATAGCAAAAGAGGGAGAGATGAAAGCGAAGGGAGTACAAAATTAAAAACTCTCGCGCTTCATTTTTTAATTCACTTTCACTGTGTCTGTTATCCCCACTGTGAGAGAGCGCGCGAATAAAGGAAAAAAGAAGAAATGAATAAATGAACATCTCGACACATCCATCTATCTAAACTCATCAAGGGAGGGGCCCGGGCGTTAGCCCGGGCTACGTTCCTTGTCTCTATATATAATTCCCTTGCTTGGTCTGTGTGTGTGTAACAATTCACACACTTTTGTACTTTTGGTCGAAAATCGAGAGCAATTCACACAGTTTGCACTTTCTAACTGGAAAGGCGTGGAATCCGTGCTTTTTGCTTTTTCATTTCTATTTTCAATGGAGAAGCTGGCGGTAGTGTTGCAATATTTTCGGCTACAACACTCTTAATTAAATGTATTTATCAATCAAAAGAGGCTGCAACATAAAAGGTGAGAGTTGAGAGAGAGAGAGAGAGAGAGAGAGAGTTGAGAGAGAGAGAGAGAGAGAGAGAGAGAGATTAGAAAAAAGTTCATTACTGTCTATGTAAGCACCACTGTTCCTATTTTTGTAGTCTATGTAAGCCCCACCGTTCCCATTCGGCTGTTGCTGGAAAGTCCTTTTTAGTAAATATAGGTTAAATTGAAGGGCATACCCTACGTGATACTTCTGATACTCTACAGATATTTTTGCTGTGTATTTGAGTCCCACTGTCCCCATTTCGATGTGTATGTGAATTCCCAATGTTTCCATTTTGCTGTCTGTGTGAGCCTCACTGTTCTAATTTGCGCTGTGTATTTGAGCCCCACTGTCCCCATTTTTGCTGTGTATTTGAGCCCCACTGTCCCCATTTTGATGTGTATGTGAATTCCCAATGTTTCCATTTTGCTGTCTGTGTGAGCCTCACTGTTCTAATTTGCGCTGTGTATTTGAGCCCCACTGTCCCCATTTTTGCTGTGTATTTGAGCCCCACTGTCCCCATTTTGATGTGTATGTGAATCCCCAATGTTTCCATTTTGCTGTCTGTGTGAGCCCCACTGTTCTAATTTTCGCTCTGTATTTGAGCCCCACTGTCCCCATTTTTGCTGTGTATTTGAGCCCCACTGTCCCCATTTTGATGTGTATGTGAATTCCCAATGTTTCCATTTTTGCTGTCTGTGTGAGCCTCACTGTTCTAATTTGCGCTGTGTATTTGAGCCTCACTGTCCCCATTTTTGATGTGTATTTGAGCCCCACTGTCCCCATTTTTGCTGTGTATTTGAGCCCCACTGTCCCCATTATTGCTGTGTTTTTGATTCCCACTGTCCTAATTTTTGCTGTGTATGTGACTCCCACTGTCCCCATTTTGATGTGTATGTGAATCCCCAATGTTTTCATTTTGCTGTCTGTGTAAGCCCCGCTGTTCTAATTTTCGCTGTGTATTCGAGCCCTTCTGTCTCCATTTTAGCTGTCTACGTGTGCACCACTGTTCCCATTTTTTTGCTGTCCATGTTAGCCCCACTTTTCTCATTGTTACTGTCTATGCTAGCTGTCTATGTTACTGTTACTGTATATAATGTCTATGTTAACCCCAATTGGTGTTGGGATGGAGAGTGGTGGATCACCGTTTTTCGGCGGAAAGAAAATGGAAAAGAGTTGACGTGAGCTACTCAAACGCGGAAATTTCGGAAAAAAAAAACATTTTGTTTTACTGGCGACTTGGGAGGCGGCTGGGGTGTATTCAAACAGGTATTTGCCGTTTATTTCCGGTTTAATATCTCTATTTGTGTTTCTCTTTCTCTTTTTCCATCTGTTTTCATAAACTTTCATGTTCCCATTTCCACTGTTTTTGTGAGCCCCACTTTTTCCATTCTCACTGTCTATGTGAGCCCCATTGTTTCCATTATCAATGGCTATGTGAGCCCCACTTTTCTCATATTTTCCCTATATTCGCTGTCTATGTGAGACTCACTTTGCCCATTCTTACTGTTAATGTTAATCCCACTTTTCCCATTTGCACTATATGTGTGAGCTACTCCACTGTTCCCATAATTGCTGTCCATGTGAGCCCCACTGTGCCCGTTCTCACTGTCTATATGAACCCCACTGTCCTCATGTTCGCCCTCTATGTGAGCCCACTGTTTCTTTTATGCTTTCTATGTTGTTTTTGAAACCATTGAATGTGTGAACAGTGAAAACGGGAGAAGAGAAAGAAGACATATATCAAAAGAGGGATAGATGAGCTGTCTATGTGAGCCCCACGATTTCAATTTTTGATGTGTATTTGAGCTGCACAGTCTCAATTTTTGCTGTGTATGGGAGCCCCACTGTCTCAATTTTTGCTGTGTATGGGAGCCCCACTGTACTCATGGTTGCTGTCTATGTGAGCCCCACGGTTTCAATTTTTGCTGTGTATGGGAGCCCCACTGCCCCCATTTTCGTTGTCTATGTGAGCCCTACTGTCTCAATTTTTGCTATCTATGTGTTTTCCTTTTATGTTTTATATGTTGTCTTTGAAACCATTGAATGTGTGAACACTGAAAACGTTAGAGGATAGAGGAGACCTAGAGCAAGAGAAGGAGAGATACCGTTTAGTTTTCGCGGATAGAAAATGGAAACGAGGTTACGTGAGTTGCTCAAACGCAGCAATTTCGGGAAAAGCCATTTTGTTTTACTGGCAACTCGGGAGGCGGCTGGGATGCGGCATTGGAACAGGTAATTGTATTTATTTTTGGTTTATTATCTCTATTTGTGTTAGTCTCTCTCTTTTTCATCTGTTTGGATGAACTCTCATATTTTCATGTTCTCATCCATGTGAGCTCCACTGTACTCATTTTCACTGTCTATTTAAGCCCCACTGTTTCTATTTTTGCTGTTCATGTGAGCCCCACTGTCCCCGTTTCCAATGTTTTGTGAGCCCCACTTTCTTAATTTTTGCTGTCTATGTGAGCCCCCCTGTCCCCATTTTCGGTGTCTCTCTGAGCCCCACTGTCCCTATTTTCGCTGTCTATGTGAGCCCACTGTCTCTATTTCGTGAGCCCCACTGTCTCCGTTTCCGTTGTTTATGTGAGCTCCACTGTCTCCATTTTTGCTGTGTATGGGAGCCCCACTGCCCCCGTTTTCGTTGTCTATATGAACCTACCTGTCTCAATTTTCGCTGTGTTTGGGAGCCCCACTGCCCCCATTTCCGTTGTATATGTGAGCCCCACTGTCTCAATTTTCGCTGTGTTTGGGAGCCCGAGTGCTCCCATTTTCGTTGTCTAAGTGAGCCTCATTTTTCCCATTTTTACTGTCTATGTTAGCCCCACTGTTCCCATGCTCACTTTCTATGTTAACCCCACTTTTCCCATTTGTACTGTCTGTGTGGGCTTCTTTTTCCCCATATTTGCTGTCTATGTGAGCCCCACTGTTTCTTGATTGCTCTCTATGTTGTTGTTGAAACCATTGAACGTGTGAACAGTGAAGAAAAAACTGAGAGAGAGAAGACGTAGAGCAAGAGAGGAAAAGATGAAGAAAAAGGAATAACAAAATCATAAACTCTCACGCTTCATTTCTTCAATGTACTTCCGCTGCGTTTGTTATCCTCATTGTGAGAGCGCGCGAATGACGGAAAAAATAAAAGATAAAAGAGACACTTGACGCACCCACCGATCTAGACTCATCAAGGGAGGGGCCCGGGCGTTAGCCCGGGCTACCTTCCTTGTCCCTTTCTATAATTCGCCTATTTGGTTTGTTTGTGTGAAACCTTTTTTCTGCACTTTTGGTCGAAAAATGGTGAGGAAACTGAGGCAAGCTGGGTGAGGCAAATGGCGTGAGCAAACGTGTGATTTCATTTTTCCCAACCGGCTGTTGCTGGGATTTGGCAATAGAAAATTTCTCTAAACAGGATAGATCTCTCTATGTTAGAGAGAGAGAGAGAGAGAAATCGCGCCCTATGTTAGAGAGAGGTCTCGCGCTCTATGTTAGGGGGGATCTCCCGCGCCCTATGTTAGAGAGAGAATTCCCGCGCCCCATGTTGAGGGAGGTCTCGCGCCCTATGTTAGGGAGAGGTCTCGCGCCCTATGTTTGAAAGAGCTTCCGCGCCCTATGTCAGAGAGAGCTTTCGCGCTCTATGCTAGGGAGAGCTTCCGCGCACCATGTTAGAGAGAGAATTCCCGCGCCCTATGTTAAGGAAGGTCTCGCGCCCTATGTTAGGGAGAGGTCTCGCGCCCTATGTTTGACAGATATTTTGCGCCCAATGTTAAGGAGAGCCCGCGCCTTATGTTGGAGAGATATCTTGCGCCCTATGTTAGGAAGAGGTCTGGCGCCCTATGTTTGACAGATATTTCGCGCCCTATGTTAAGGAGAGAGCCCGCGCCTTATGTTGGAGAGATATCTTGCGCTCTATGTTAGGGAGAGCTATCGCGGCGAATTTAGTGAACGTGAAACTAAAACACTCTGGAAGCTCTCGCCAGGCTGGAATAAAAACAAGGGAGGAGGAGGCGGCTTTAGCCGCCGGCGCCCTCCCTTGTCCCTCTCTATAATTCGCCTGCTTGGTATGTATGTATGTCTGAAACCTAAATCGTGCACTTTTTGCTGAGAAATAGAGAAAAAATGAAGCAAATGCACTTTTTGCTGAAAACTGACAAAAGCCGTGAGCGCACGTGAGCTGGATGCATTTCATTTCTCATTGGCAGTAGTGTGGAGAGAGTGGATCATGATTTTCAGAGAAAACCCTCGCATATTATAAAGGAAACTTCCGTTTTCTATGTTAAGGGAAACTCCCTTATGTTAAGGAGAACTCTCGCGCCCTATGTTAAGGGAAACTCCCGCGCCTTATGTTAAGGAGAACTCCCGCGCCCTATGTTAAGGGAAACTCCCGCGCCTTATGTTAAGGAGAACTCCCGCGCCCTATGTTAAGGGAAACTCCTGCGCCTTATGTTGAGGAGAACTCCCGCGCCCTATGTTAAGGGAAACTCCCGCGCCTTATGTTAAGGAGAACTCCCGCGCCCTATGTTAAGGGAAACTCCTGCGCCTTATGTTAAGGGAAACTCCCGCGCCTTATGTTAAGGAGAACTCCCGCGCCCTATGTTAAGGGAAACTCCTGCGCCTTATGTTAAGGGAAACTCCCGCGCCTTATGTTAAGGAGATCTTCCGCGCCCTATGTTAAGGAGAACTCCCGCGCCCTATGTTAAGAAGATCTCCCGCGCCCTATGTTAAGGGAAACTCCCGCGCCCTATGTTAAGGAGATCTTCCGCGCCCTATGTTAAGGAGAACTCCCGCGCCCCATGAAGAAGATCTCCCGCGCCCTATGTTAAGGAGATCTCCCGCGCCTTATGTTAAGGAGATCTTCCGCGCCCTATGTTAAGGAGATCTCCCGCGCCTTATGTTAAGGAGATCTCCCGCGCTCTATGTTAAGGAGATCTCCCGCGCCCTATCTTAAGGGAAACTGCCGCGCCTTATGTTAAGGAGATCTCCCGCGCCCTATGTTAAGGAGATCTTCCGCGCCCTATGTTAAGGAGATCTCCCGCGCCCTATGTTAAGGAGATCTCCCGCGCCCTATGTTAAGGAGATCTCCCGCGCCCTATGTTAAGGGAAACTCCCGCGCCCTATGTTGAGGAGAACTCACGCGCCTTATGTTAAGGGAAACTCCCGCGCCCTATGTTGAGGAGAACTCCCGCGTTAGAGAAAAATGCCGCACTCGGTGTTGAGAAAAAATTAGGAAACAGTTAAAAAAATGCCAGGAAGCTCCTGCCAGCCCGAAGTGAAAACAAGGGAGGAGGAGGCGGCTTTAGCCGCCGGCGCCTACCTTGTCTATTAATATATTTCGCTTGCTTGGTGTGTGTGTCCGGATTCCATCATTTTTGCACTTTTGGTCGAAAATCGATAGAAATCACACAGTTTGCACTCTGAAGCTGAGAAGGCGTGGAAGCCGTGCTTTTTGCTTTTCATTTTGTTCCGAGATGAGAATGGTGGTGGTAGTGCTGCAATATTTTCGGCTACAATACTTTTAATTAATTGTATTTATCAATCAAAAGAGGCTGCAATATACTGAAAAGGTGAGAATTGTTTTTTTATGTCGGTGTTCAAATAATTAGGTCACTCTCCGTATAGATAATGTGTATGATATTGCTTACTTATCCTCTCAAAATCTTTTTTTTGTAGAAAGGGGTATTGTATTCGTTGTGTATTTAGGTTGTGTGTATTCAGGAACAGTGTGAGAATAAGAGAGAGAGAGAGAGATTAGAAAAAAAGTTCATTACTGTCTATGTAAGGCCCACTGTTCCTATTTTGTAGTTGTATTCGTTGTGTATTTAGGTTGTGTGTGTTCAGGAACAGTGTGAAAATGAGAGAGAGAGAGATTAGAAAAAAAGTTCATTACTGTCTATGTAAGGCCCACTGTTCCTATTTTGTAGTCTATGTGAGCCCCACCGTTCCCATTCGGCTGTTGCTGGAAAGTCATTTTCAGTAAATATTGTTGAGTTAAATTGAAGGGCACACTCTACGTGATACTTTTGATAATCTACAGATATTTTTGCTGTGTATGTGAGTCCCACTGTCCCCATTTTGATGTGTATGTGGATCCCCAATGTTTCCATTTTGCTGTCTGTGTGAGCCTCACTGTTCTAATTTGCGCTGTGTATTTGAGCCCCACTGTCCCCATTTTTGCTGTGTATTTGAGCCCCACTGTCCCCATTTTGATGTGTATGTGAATTCCCACTGTCCCTATTTTGATGTGTATGTGAATCCCCAATGTTTCCATGTCGCTGTCTGTGTGAGCCCCACTGTTCTAATTTTCGCTCTGTATTTGAGCCCCACTGTCCAAATTTATGCTGTTTATTTGATTCCCACTGTCCCCATTTTGACGTGTATGTGAATCCCCAATGTTTTCATTTTGCTGTCTGTGTAAGCCCTGCTGTTCTAATTTTCGCTGTGTTTTCGAGCCCCACTGTCTCCATTTTAGCTGTCTACGTGTGCCCCACTGTTCCCATTTTTTTGCTGTCCATGTTAGCCCCACTTTTCCCATTGTTACTGTCTATGCTAGCTGTCTATGTTACTGTTACTGTCTATACTGTCTATGTTAACCCCAATTGGTGGTGGGATGAAAAGTGGTGGATCACCGTTTTTCGGCGGAAAGAAAATGGAAACGAGTTTACGTGAGCTACTCAAACGCGGAAATTTCGGAAAAAACCATTTTGTTTTACTGGCGACTTGGGAGGCGGCTGGTGTGTATTGAAACAGGTATTTGCCGTTTATTTTCGGTTTGATATCTCTCTTTGTGTTTCTCTTTCTCTTTTCCCATCTGTTTTCATAAACTTTCATGTTCTCATGTTCGCCCAACTGTTCCCATTTCCACTGTTTTTGTGAGCCCCACGTTTTCCATTCTCACTGTCTATGTGAACCCCATTGTTTCCATTCTCTATGGCTATGTGAGCCCCACTTTTCTCATTTTTTCCCTATATTCGCTGTCTATGTGAAACTCACTTTGCCCATTTTCACTGTCTATGTTAGTTCCACTTTTCCCATTTGCACTGTATGTGTGAGCTACTCCACTGTTCCCATAATTGCTGTCCATGTGTGCCCCACTGTGCCCGTTTTCACTGTCTATATGAACCCACTGTCCTCACGTTTGCCCTCTATGTGAGCCCCACTGTTTCTTTTATGCTTTCTATGTTGTTTTTGAAACCATTGAATGTGTGAACAGTGAAAAAGGTAGAAGAGAAAGAAGACGTATAGCAAAAGAGGAAGAGATGAAAGCGAAGGGAGAACAAAATTAAAAACTCTCGCTCTTTATTTTTTAATTCACTTTCACTGTGTCTGTTATCCCCACTGTGAGAGAGCGCGCAAATAAAGGAAAAAAGAAGAAATGAACATCTCGACACATCCATCTATCTAACTCATCAAGGGAGGGGCCCGGGCGTTAGCCCGGGCTACCTTCCTTGTCTCTATATATAATTCCCTTGCTTGGTCTGTGTGTGTGTAACAATTCACACACTTTTGTACTTTTGGTCGAAAATCGAGGGAAAATCACACAGTTTTGTCCTTTTGGTCGAGATGGGAATGGGAGGCGTGAGCGAACGTGATCGAGATGCTTTTAATTCGTTCTATTTATTAATTAAAAGAGGCTGCAATGTACTGAGAAGGTGAGATTGATTTTTTTTTATTTTTGTGCTCAACTATCTAGGTCACTCTCCGTGTAGATAATGTGTATGATATTGCTTATTGATGCTCTCAAAATCTTTTTTGTAGAAAGGGGTATTGTATTCGTTTTGTATGCTGTGTTTATTCAGGAACAGTGTAAAAAAGAGAGAAAAAGCGAGAGAGAGAAAGAGAGAGAAAGAGAGACGAAAAAAGTAGGAAATTTATAACTGTCTATGTAAACCCCACTGTTCTCATTTTCACTATTTATGTAAGTCTCACTGTTCTAATTTTTGCTGTGTATGTGAACGCACTGTTTCCATTCGGCTGATGCTGGAAAATTATTTTGACCGTAAATAGACATAGAGGGAGAGAGAGGGTGAGAAAATAAGTCGTGCCTCCTTTGTTTTGCATTTTCGCTGTGTTTGTAAATTTCCAGGTTTTCATTTTAGCTGTGTATGTGATCCCTACTGTCCATATTTTTGCTGGCTATGTGAGTCCCAATGTTTTCATTCTCGCTGTCTATGTGAGTCCCAATGTTTTCATTCTTGCTGTCTATGTGAGTCCCAATGTTTTCATTTTAGCTGTGTATGTGAGTCCCAATGTTCCCATTCTCGCTGTCTATGTGAGTCCCAATGTTTTCATTCTTGCTGTCTATGTGAGTCCCAATGTTTTCATTGTGCACTTCTGAACTGTCGTAGCATTGTGAACAAAATTGACGAATTTAGAGTTTATTTGAGTGAGAATAAGCCAAGTATTGTGTGTTGTACTGAAACTTGGTTGAATAGCAACATCAGTGATAGCGAAATTGTAGGTTGTCTTCCTTATTTAGTACTGAGAAATGACCGAAAAGGTCGCGGTGGTGGTGTAGCAATATTTCTAAGAGACTTTTTGCAATTTGAAACCATTGTTTACGTCCAAAATTCAAAGGCAAATTCAGTTTGCATTGATGTTTATGATACGCACAACTTGGCGAAAATGCGTTTACTTTGTGTTTATCGTCCACCCAACCTGACTGCTTTGGAAAGCTCTGAAGTAAACAGCCTAATTTGCGATTTACTGTCCGTCCCTCATACTGTAGTTGGTATTGCTTCACAGAATTTTGAAAAAAGAGGTACAGATGGAGGTGAGTAAATATTTTTCGTTCCGTCCTTGTGGTGAGCGTGGCAACACGTATAATCGCAATGGTTTTTCATTTGATATCCCTAGGTACAGTACTATGACCAATGAAAATGCTTTTTTTATTCGGGTTGCTAAGTGGTACCCAAAACTACCACCACACTTAACCTGTCTTAGTACGTCCGATGCCTTCCGCAAACTTATCAGAAAAGAGAATATTCTTGATTTACTTCAACTAGCCTCACCCTTTGAATAATTTGGCGAGAATGATCAATTACAGTTCATGGAATTTCTCTGGCCCCCTCTGGCAACAACATCAGTTGTTGATCACTTGCGTTGGTTTACTGCCATTCTACTGTCGTACGCTCCCCCATGAACAGTCCATGATGCTCCATTCTCACCAGGGATCAAAGATATGATATTGTGATTATGATGTATTGTATTAGTAGTCGTGGCACTCCAAACTATCGAACTATTGCCGCAACCGTTTGTAGACTACAGCGCTAAACTACACAAAATTACTTTCTTCATCTCCTATCAGTATCATATCCAGGTTGTACATATATTGAACGGTCGATTGTCCTATCAGCCTTTTTATCTTCATAGTACTAGCAACAGATTTCGGTGATGGTTTGGTTGGGAATACTAGACGTAGTTTCACATAAATTGAGTGATTCATGTAACTCACAGAAGTAAAAACGAGTGTTTAGCTTGCCATAATGCTTGTATTCGTGATCGTATCAGTTCACTATGTCCCTGTACTCTCTCTCCTTCATCATATTTGGAAAATCCTGACTTTCTGATCATCGACCATCGTGCGCTCGTAACTTATTGGGGGAGGTTGGTGGTTGCACCTTCTGCAGCCAGGCTATACCCGGTCGGTTAGTTGCGTTCGTCACTTCAATGCCACCCGTCCACCTCCAGCCTGCTCCAGCTGCCCGGTCCAAAGAGAAGCCTTGCCAACTCTCGTCTCCCACGCCTAGCCTTCCCTTTGACAGTTACGGGTTCTTGCACATATCCTCGACAATTTGTTTCCTGCAGTCGCTTATTAATTATTGGAATTGCACATTTTTTATTCGTGACTCATAAGTGTTTAGAACTGTCTGTTGATAATATTATCATGATAATTCCAATTTGAATCCCGGTTTTGATATAGTCCCAACGAAACCTAACGTCACAAAATCATCTCTACAATAATATAAATAGATAATCCCGAAAGTGTTTCATAATAATTACGTCACTACAAAAACAGGTACAATCACCGTTCAATCGTACTACACTGCAAATTGCGTCCATCTATAACTACAAGCGCGTAACAGGGATACCATTCTTCCATCTATTTTTTCCTTCTTTTATCCAACAATTGGAGTGCCACATTTCAAAATGTGGAAAGTCACATGTTGAATAAATCTATTCTATTCTATTCTATTCTATTCTATTCTATTTTAGTTGTGTATGTGATCCCTACTGTCCACATTTTTGCTGGCTATGTGCGTCCCAATGTTCCCATTCTCGCTGTCTATGTGAGTCCCAATGTTTTCATTTCCATTGTCTATGTAAATTTCACTCTCCTCATTTTCGCTGTCTGTGTGAGCCTTATTGTTTCTATTTTTGCTGTCTAAGTGAGCCCCACTGTTCCCAGTTTCGCTTTCTATGTGTGTTGTTATGCTGTTTCAAAAGTAATTGTTGTCACAGGTCCCATGTTAGAGTCTGGCGAGTTGGGAGGCGGCTGGGATGTATTGAAACAGGTATTTGCTATCTATTTTTGGTTTATTATCTCTCTTTGTGTTTCTCTTTCTTTTTCCCATCTCTTTTTCACCTACTCTAATGTTCTCATGTTCGCCCAACTGTCCTCATTTTTGCTGTGTATGTGAGCCCCGCTATCCCCATTTTCGTTGTCTATGTGATCCCCACTGTCTCAATTTTTGCTGTGTATGGGAACCCCACTGCTCCCTTTTTGCTGTCTGTGTGAGCCCCAATGTTCTAATTTTCGCTGTGTATTTGAGCCCCACTGTCCCCATTTTCGCTGTGTATTTGATTCCCACTGTCCTAATATTTGTTGTGTATGTGAGTCCCACTGTCCCCATTTTGATGTGTATGTGAATCCCCAATGTTTTCATTTTGCTGTCTGTGTGAGCCCCGCTGTTCTAATTTTCGCTGTGTATTTGAGCCCCACTGTCCCCATTTTTGCTGTGTATTTGAACCCCACTGTCCAAATTTTTGCTGTGTGGTTGATTCCCCTGTCCCATTTTGGCTGTCTATGTGAGCCCCATTGCCCCCCATTTGTGCTGTGTATGTGAGCTCCACTGTCCCCATTTTGGCTGTCTATGTGAGCTCCATTGTCCCCCATTTTTGCTGTGTATTTGATTCCCACTGTCCAAATTTGTGCTGTGTATGTGAGTCCCACTGTTCCCATTCCGATGTGTATATGAATCCCAAATCTTTTCATTTTGCTGTCTGTGTGAGCCCCACTTTTCTAATTTTCGCTGTGTATTTGAGCCCCACTGTCCCCATTTTCGCTGTGTATTTGATTCCCACTGTCTTAATTTTTGCTGTGTATGTGAGTCCCACTGTCCCCATTTTGATGTGTATGTGAATCCCCAATGTTTGCGTTTTGCTGTCTGTGTGAGCCCCACTGTTCTAATTTTCGCTGTGTATTTGAGCCCCACTGTCCTCATTTTTGCTGTGTATTTGAACCCCACTGTCCTAATTTTTGCTGTGTGGTTGATCCTCCCTGTCCTCATTTTGGCTGTCTATGTGAGCCCCATTGTCCCCCGTTTTTGCTGTGTATGTGAGCTCCACTGTCCCCATTTTGGCTGTCTATGTGAGCTCCATTGTCCCCCCTTTTTGCTGTCCATGTGAGCCCCACTCTCCCCATTTTCGCTGTCCCATGTGAGCCCCACTCTCCCCATTTTGGCTGTCTATGTGAGCCCAATTGTCCGCCATTTTGGCTGTCTATGTGAGCCCCATTGTCCCCCATTTGGGCTGTCTATGTGAGCCTCATTGTCCCCCATTTTGGCTGTCCAAGTGAGCCCAATTCTCTCCATTTTTGCGGTCTATGTGAGCCCCATTGCTCCCATTGTTGCTGTGTATGTGAGCCCCACTCTCCCCATTTTGGCTGTCTATGTGAGCCTCACTCTCCCCATTTTGGCTGTCTATGTGAGCCTCACTGTCTCGATTTTGGCTGTCTATGTTATACAATTAGCAATACGAACAATTCATAGGGTGAACAGTACCAAATAGGAGAGACAGAAGACATAAAGAGCGAAAGAGAGGACAAGAGAAAAAGAGAGAGAGAGATAAAGAGAGAAAGAGAGAGAGAGAGAAAGAGCGAGAGAGAGAAGGATAGCTAGAAAGAAAAACTCGAACTTCCTTTGCACTCTATACTTCCAATGTCTATGTAATCACAACTGTGTTAGGGAAAGAGAGGGCAAAAAGAAAAAAAGAAAAGAAGAAATAGACATCTCGAATTCTCGACGCTACCACCGGCCTAGATTCATCAAGGTAGGGGCCCGGGCGTTAGCCCGGGCTACCTTCCTTGTCTCTATATATAATTCCCTTGCTTGGTCTGTTTGTGTGTAACAATTCACACACTTTTGTACTTTTGGTCGAAAATCGGGGGAAAATCACACACTTTGCACTTTCTAACTGGAAAGGCGTGGACGCCGTGCTTTTTGCTTTTTCATTTTCAATTGGTGGTGGGATGGGGAGTGGTGGACCTCCGTTTTTTTGGGGATAGAAAATTAAAGCGAGTTTACGTGAGCTACGCGGCAATTATGGAAGCCATTTTGTTTTACTGGCAACTTGGGAGGCGGCTGGGATGCATTGAAAGAGGTATTTGCTGTTTGTTTTTGAGTAAATATCTCTTTTCTTTTTTTGCATCTCTTTTTTCACATACTCTAATGTTTGCTGTGTATGTATGCCCAATGTTTCTCATGTTGGCTGTCTATGTTAATCGACACGGTTTTTATTTTTGCTGTGTATTTGAGCCTCTCTGTTTCCTTTTTTGCTTGTTGTGTATGTGACCCCCACTGTTCTTATTATGACTATCTACTGGAGCTCCCATTCCTGCTGTCTATGTTAACCCCAATTGGTGGTGGGATGGGGAGTTGTGGATCACCGTTTTTTTTGCGGAAAGAAAATGAAAACGAGTTAAGCTGGATAAACGCGGCAATTTTGGAAAAAGCCATTTTGTTTTACTGGCGACTCGGGAGGCGGCTGGGATGCATCAGAAAAGGTATTTGTATTCATTTTTGGTTCAATATCTCTTTTTTTGTTTCTCTTTCTTTTTCTCATCTCTTTTTTTCTCATACTCTCATCTTCGTTGTGTATGTGATTGTGTAAGTGTTAACCCACATTTCGCATTTCCACGGTCTATGTGGGGGTCATTGTTTTCATTCTCGCTGTCTATGTAATCCACACTGTTTCCATTCGTACTGTTTATGTGAGCCCTACTGTACCCATGGTTGCTGTCTATGTGAGCCTCACTGATTCCGTTTTTGCTGTGTATGTGAATCCTCACTGTTTCCGCTGTCTTTGTGAACCCCACTGTTCTCCTTTTAGCTGTCTTTGTGAATCCCCACGGTTTCCATTTTCGCTGTGCGTTTGAGCTGCACTGTCTCAATTTTTGCTATCTATGTTATCCCCACTGTTCTCATTTTAGCTGTATATGTGAATCCCCACGGCTTCAATTTTCGCTGTGCGTTTGAGCTCCACAGTCTCAATTTTCGCTTTGTATATGAGCCCCACTGTCTCAATTCTCGCTGTGTATGTGAGCCCCACTGTTCTCATTTTAGCTGTATATGTGAATCCACACGGTTTCAATGCTCGCTGTGTATTTGAGCTCCACTGTCTCAATTTGTGCTGTGTATGTGAATCCACACGGTTTCAATGCTCGCTGTGTATTTGAGCTCCACTGTCTCAATTTGTGCTGTGTATGTGAATCCACACGGTTTCAATGCTCGCTGTGTATTTGAGCTCCACTGTCTCAATTTTTGCTGTGTATGTGAATCCACACGGTTTCAATGCTCGCTGTGTATTTGAGCTCCACTGTCTCAATTTGTGCTGTGTATGTGAATCCACACGGTTTCAATGCTCGCTGTGTATTTGAGCTCCACTGTCTCAATTTGTGCTGTGTATGTGAATCCACACGGTTTCAATGCTCGCTGTGTATTTGAGCTCCACTGTCTCAATTTTTGCTGTGTATGTGAATCCACACGGTTTCAATGCTCGCTGTGTATTTGAGCTCCACTGTCTCAATTTTTGCTGTATATTGGTATGTGAGCCCCACTGTTCTCATTTTAGCTGTATATGTGAATCCACACGGTTTCAATGCTCGCTGTGTATTTGAGCTCCACTGTCTCAATTTTTGCTGTATATGTGAATCCACCCGGTTTCAATGCTCGCTGTGTATTTGAGCTTCACTGTCTCATTTTTTGCTGTGTATGGGAGCCCCACTGCCCCCGTTTTCATTGTCTATGTGAACTGTGAACCCACCTGTCTCAATTTTTGCTGTGTATGGGAGCCCACTGTCCCCATTTGCGTTGGCTATGTTAGCCCCACTGTCTCAATTCGCTGTCTATGTTAGCCCCACTGTTCTCATTTTAGCTGTCCATGTGAATCCCCACTGTTCCAATTTTCGCAGTGCGTTTGAGCCCCACTTTTTCAATTTTTGCTGTGTACTGAAGCCCCTTTGCCCCCATCTGCGTTGGCTATGTTAGCCCCACTGTCTCTTTTTTTGCTGTGTATGGGAGCCCCACTGCCCCCGTTTTTGTTGGCTATGTTAGCCCACTGTCTCAATTCTTGCTGTGTATGGGAGCCCCACTGCCCCTATGTTCGTTGTCTATGTGAGCCCCACTGTCTCAATTTTTGCTGTGTATGGGAGCCCACACTGTCTCAATTCTCGCTGTGTATGGGAACCCCACTGCTCCCATTTTCGCTGTCTATGTGAGCCCCACTGTCTCAATTTTTGCTGTGTATGGGAGCCCACACTGTCTCAATTTTCGCTGTGTATGGGAACCCCACTGCTCCCATTTTTACTGTCTTTGTGAGCCCCACTGTTCTCATTTTAGCTGTCTATGTGAATCCCCACGGTTTCAATTTTCGCTGTGTATGGGAGCCCCACTGCCCCCGTTTTTGTTGGCTATGTTAGCCCACTGTCTCAATTCTTGCTGTGTATGGGAGCCCCACTGCCCCCGTTTTCGTTGTCTATGTAAGCCCCACTCTCCCCATTTCAGCTGTTTATGTGAGCCCCACTTTCCTCATTTTCGCTGTTCATGTGAGCCCCATTCTCTCCATTTTTGCTGTGTATGTGAGCCCCACTCTCCCCATATTGGCTGTTTATGTCAGCTTTGTTGTCGCCCATTTTTGCTGTGTATGTGAGCCCACTTTCCTCATTTTGGCTGTCTATGTTATACAATTATAATTACAAATAGAAACAATATTCAGCGGGTGAACAGTACCGAATAGGAAAAACAGAAGACATAAAGAGCGAAAGAGAGGGAAATAGAAAACGAGAGAGAGATAGAGAGAGAGATAGAGAGAGAGAGAGAGAGAGAGAGAGAGAGAGAGAAAAAAAGAGCAAGAGAGAGAAGGAGAGAAATAAATGAAACTCGACCTTCCTCTGCACTATATACTTCCAATGTCTATGTAATCCCAACTGTGTTAGAGAAAGTGAGAGAGGGCGAAAAAGAAAAAAAGAAAAGAAGAAAGAGACATCTCGACGCACCCACCGGCCTAGACTCATCAAGGGAGGGGCCCGGGCGTTAGCCCGGGGTACCTTCCTTGTCCATATATATATTTCGCTACTTTGGTCTGTAACAATTCCATCATTTTGCACTTTTGGTCGAAAAGAGAGTGAGGCAAATGATGGAACTGGGCAAAGATGGGAGACGTGGGAGATACGTGCGTTTTGCTTTTCATTTTCAATTGGTAGTGAGTTGGGGAGTGGTGGATCACCGTTTTTTTTTTCGCGAATAGAAACTGGAAACGGGTTTACGTGAGCTGTTGGAACGCGGCAATTTTGGAAAAAGTCATTTTGCTCTACTGGCGACTCGGGATGCGGCTGGGATGCATTGAAACAGGTATTTGCGATTTATTTTTGGCTTTCTCTCTCTTTCTCTCTGTTTTTCATTCCTTTATCCAACTATTCTGCTTTTTTACTCTTTTTTATATGCTATGTAGTACACAACTGTTGCGGTCTAAGTGAGGGAGAAATTTTACGCTCTATGTAAGTAAGAACTGTCGTACCCTCTGTCAAGAAAGATAATGAGAGGATGAGAGAGAGAGAGAGAGAGAGAGAGAGAGAGAGAGAGAGAGAGATGAAAAGAGAGATAGATAGATAGATAGATAAATGGAAAGAGAAGAGGTCGCGCGTCCTTTGTCCTCCATTTTCGCTGTGTATGTGAGCACCACTGTCCTCATTTCCGCTGTCTATTTCAGTCCCACTCTTTCCATTTTGGCTGTCTATGTGAGCCCCATTGTCCCTCATTTTTTGCTGTGTATGTGAACCCACTGTCCCCATTTTGGCTGTCTATGTGAGCCCCATTGTCCCCCATTTTTGCTTTGTATGTCAGTTCCACTGTCCCCATTTTGGCTGTCTATGTGAGCCCCACTGTCCCCATTTCAGCTGTCTATGTGAGCCCCACTGTCCCCATTTCCGCTGTCTATGTGAGCCCCACTGTCCCCATTTCCGCTGTCTATGTGAGCCCCACTGTCCCCATTTCGGCTGTCTATGGGAGCCCTACGCATCCTATTTTTGCTGTGTATGACGGAGAGAGAGAGAGAGATGGAAAGAGGGACATAAAAAGAGAGAGAAGGAGGAGGGGGAGGGGGTTAATGGAGAGCGTGAGAGAAGAAAGAGAGAATATAAAAGAGTCTCGCCTGTCTCGAGATGTCTCGCGCTCGATGCTGAAGAGAAGTCTTGCGATCTATGTTACGGAGAGATCCCGCGATACATGTTGAGAATAAATTCCGCGCCCCATGTCTAGGAGAAAAGAGGGCCAGGAAGCTCTCGCCAGCCCGGAATAAAAACAAGGGAGGCGGAGGCGGCTTTAGCCGCCGGCGACCTTCCTTGTCTCTATATATAATTCCCTTGCTTGGTGTGTCTGTCCGGAATTCCTTCACTGTTGCACTTTTTGCCGGAAAATGGGCGAATTCTTACACTATTGCACTTTCTGACTGAAAAGGCGTGGAAGCCGTGCTTTTTGCTTTTCATTTTTATGGATTCGGTTCGTGTTTCGGTCTGTGACTGAATTCGGCAATAAGAACAGGAAAGCGAATAAGCCAAAATGATAAGAAAATTTATAACTAATTACAGGCGAATTTCTCCACCGACTTCTTCCCCTCCGGAACCACAACTTCTCTCCTTTTTCTTCACATGTGTACTCTTTTTGAAGTTGAAGTAAAATAAAAATGTTAATAAAACTGTACTACTGTCTCGATGTGTGAAAATTGAGAAAGTTATCGCAGAGAACGGAGAAGGAAGTTTTCAAAAAGATTGTTGACGATTCTTAATCCAATGTTTTACCTAATTCAATATTTTGTTATCTGTTAAATATATTTGACTGATATAATCTATTTATACTATGTTTGAAGAGACAGGTTTCAAGAAGAGAGAAATTTCAAGAGAAGCTGTTTGCTTTTCATTGTTTTCTGTTTTGGTTTCGGTGACAGACGGCAAAGAGCATTGGTTTTTCGATTTTTGAAAAAGGTTGACACACTTCAAAAATTAAATCCATTGATCCATTGAACCGGAAATTTGTCACATTTGAAATTGAAAATAATTAAGACCAAAGAGAATACGCCTGTGGTAATAAAAGAAAAGAATTGCAGGATTACGTGAGCAATTACGTGTGAATGAGGATTTGATTTTCCTTTCCAGGGTTTGTTATATATATATATATATATATATGATTAAATGAAATGATGTTAACCAGCTTAAACATGAATTGAGCAAGAAAACAGTGAAATTTGCGAAACATGTAGAGTAATTTCCGTATAAAAGGGGCTGAGTGAGGCTCTGTAATCATTATATCAACACACAACATGTCTATCAAGAATTTATTCTACATTATGTCTCTCATGGCGAATGTCACCGCCGATATACCACCAGAGCCAGCGCCACCGGACCTCCATCCACTATCACGTCATACTACATCATCAAGGTAACTTTACTGCATCTACGTGTACAAATTACCACCACCACCAAACCGAACACTGCAAGATTTGCCGTGAAGTTTCTAGAAATATAAAGACTCAAATAATTTGGGAGTAGAGAGAAATGCCTCAATCAAATTCAATTACAGAAACACAAGTATTGGTCGTAATGGGTCTCTTCCTGACTCTCGCTCCAGAAGCAGATTGTCTGAAAGTGACAGAGAAACTACTCAACTTGAGGAAAGCAAAAAGGAACGCGCCGCAAGACTCCAAAGGGAAAGAAGACGAAGGTAAATTCTATCTAACCAACAATTCTTTGAATATCTCTTTGTCTATTATTATATCAAAATTGTGTTCCAACATTGTCCAATTCAGTGTCCAATACAACAGTTTCAGGGCGAGTCTGGATAAACGGGCACAACAATTGAGAACGGAACCACAATCAGACCAACCATCCACCAGTCAAGCCATGTTCCAGCCAATGCTACCAGCAGAGGTTGACCGAGCCCAGAATGTGAACGGAACAGAAACAACGAATATGCAAAGGTTGTTAATACGGAATGTTACACCCTTCAATACTCTCCGCTACAAATGACCACCCAGTTCTCCGTCATACCGCAACAGCAATATTTCTTTGAACATAAGCTAAACGAAACAATTATCGTGAAAGTACTGTAGAGAAAATTACAAAAACAATTTACAGAAAAACGAATATTGGTCGCAATGTGTCCCGTGACTCTCGCTCCAGAAGCAGATTGTCTGAAAGTGACAGAGAAACTACTCAACTTGAGGAAAGCAAAAAGGAACGCGCCGCAAGACTCCAAAGGGAAAGAAGACGAAGGTAAATCCTATCTAACCAACAATTCTTTGAATATCTCTTTGTCTATTATTATATCAAAATTGTGTTCCAACATTGTCCAATTCAGTGTCCAATACAACAGTTTCAGGGCGAGTCTGGATAAACGGACACAACAATTGAGAACGGAACCACAATCAGACCAACCATCCACCAGTCAAGCCATGTTCCAGCCAATGCTACCAGCAGAGGTTGACCGAGCCCAGAATGTGAACGGAACAGAAACAACGAATATGCAAAGGTTTTTTTTCACTTCGAACAATAATGTTGATATAATTATATTGAAAATCTGAAGTTCGTGACAGATCAAACTACATCACACATTTGACAGTCTAAACTACATCTCTAAATTGAAGAGCCTTTAATCGTTTTACAAGTACTCTCTTCTCATCCATCCTCTTTTCATTTCATCTTTCGAGATTTCAAACTATATTCATGTTGAAAATCTAATGTTTACAAGAGATCAAACTACATCACACATTTGACAGTCTAAACTACATCTCTAAATTGAAGAACCTTTAATCGTTTTACAAGTACTCTCTTCTCATCCATCCTCTTTTCATTTCATCTTTCGAGATTTCAAACTATATTCATGTTGAAAATCTAATGTTTACAAGAGATCAAACTACATCACACATTTGACAGTCTAAACTACATCTCTAAATTGAAGAACCTTTAATCGTTTTACAAGTACTCTCTTCTCATCCATTCTCTTTTTATTTCGTCTTTCGAGATTTCAAACTATATTCATGTTGAAAATCTAATGTTTACAAGAGATCAAACTACATCACACATTTGACAGTCTAAACTACATCTCAAAATTGATGAACCTTTAATCGTTTTACAAGTACTCTCTTCTCATCCATTCTCTTTTTATTTCGTCTTTCGAGATTTCAAACTATATTCATGTTGAAAATCTAATGTTTACAAGAGATCAAACTACATCACACATTTGACAGTCTAAACTACATCTCAAAATTGATGAACCTTGAATTTTCTACCAGTACTCATATTCATTCTCTTTTTATCTCATCTTTCGAAATTTCAAACTATATTCATGTTGAAAATCTAATGTTTACAAGAGATCAAATTACATCTCACATTTGACAGTCTGAACTGCATCTCAAAATTGAAGAACCTTGAATCTTCTACCAGTACTCAGATCTCAAATTTCAAAAGTCTTTCACTGTTCGCACCAGTTTTCATAATTAATCTCCTTTTTATCATTCGGTAGTTCTCGCTATGTTACTACAGATGCTTATGTGATCACTGTTTGTTATCATGTTCAGGTAATGTAATCTCGAGATTATCTCATTAGTTCATGCTCAGAAAACCGACAGTGTGTTACGGTTAAAAACGTATGTATTTTTATTCGTTACGTTTTATCACTGTACTGCAGCAATCCACGGGAGATCACCGCAGAATTGTGTTCATCTTCGAATGGCCTGAATAATAGGGAACTGGATGCAAATTATGTGGAAACTGAACGCGAACGGGAGACTCGACTTCGAAGGGAGCGAAGAAACCGGTAAAACCAATATATCATGTCGACTATTTAAAATTCATTTGTTTAAAAACTTTCAAGTGCGGGAAAACATTATGTTAAACGCATATTAACGCGTGTTCACGAATGGCTCAAGAATAGAACCGAGAAATGACGACTATTTGTTGACAGTAAAGATAGCAAACTAATTTATTTCCAAGAGAAACCGTGGAACAGCGGGAACGAAGACTAGCAACCGATGCTCAGAGAACAGCGGAAACGCGGGAAATGTGAGTTTCATAGAATAATTGATTGTGTCTACACCTGATTGCATCAAACCACACGTAGAGCAGCTTCTCATTTTGGATGTAGGTTTACTGATACATAATTGGTCACCTTTCAAGAGAAAACGAGGAACAACGTGCACAAAGACTAGCAACCAAGGCCCAGCGTACAGCAGCCAACCGCCGGAGGTTCGTCACACTGTTTTCATTGTTGTCTGCCATCCCCGAATCGTATTTTTTCTGTGTTTTACGTTTTCTTTTTGTGTTTGTGTTGCATGTAACTGGCGCATAAGTGAAATGTTGTTTTTCAGTCAATCTCTAGCATCTATAGAGGCAAGGAGAGCGCAGGAAAGAGAGCGTCATCGCGCTCGGAACAATGTGCCTAATGAACCAGTTGGATTTTCCTCGAATGTGGTTCCTCAGCACTATCTTGGTCCTATGACTACTATCTGTACTGCTTGCGGAGCTAAATATTTTCAAGGTACATCACATCTACTCATTCAACGCGGTTTCAACAATTTCAGTGTGATTGTTTTTCTATTGTGATTTATTCTACACTTGACACATATTTCACCTCCAAACTTTCCAGGAGAGTGCAATCAACAGAACGGAACATCGAATATATGCTGTAATTTTGGGAACATCAATATTGACCATTTCTCGGACTTCCCTGATGGTATCAAAAAGCTATTCACTGGATCTACACCTTCAAGTACCAACTTTCGAAACAATGCCAGAAATTTCAATAGTTCGTTGGCGATGGCTTCGATGGGTTGCCAACTATCTGTGCCCAGTGGACCAGGACCTTATTGTTATAAGGTCCATGGTCAAGTATATCATCACGTGGGCCCTCTGGAACCACTGCCCGGAGCTAGCCCGCAATTCGGCCAATTGTATATTCTTGACAGTCAGCAGGCAGCTGATGAGCGGATGGGCAAAGCGGTGAACTCAAAATGCGAGCCGGCAATTATGAAGTATTTGAGCGAAATGATTTTGGACATCAACCCCTACGCACAAAGTTTCAAGATGATGAGTCGAGTGGCACTAGAAGAAGAGAGAAAAGCAGCAGCTTTGCATCTTCCACGTCCCAATGTGCGAATGATGTTTCACATCGACACCTCTACCGATCTAAGAAGATACAACGTACCCGAGACAAATGAGGTGATTTCGGTTAAAGTTAATATACAATAATAGACATTCATCCGAAATATGACATAAAAGGCATTCATCCATATGACGTGTTCAAAACTATGTGGTTTTCATTCAGGTGGCCGCAGTGTTCGTGGGAGAAGAGAACGACGTACCATCATCTAGGAGCATTGCTGTCCACTTAACCGGTGGCGGTCTTCAACAACTACGCGACATCGATAAACTTTGTGACCCGCTCACTTACCCCCTGTTTTTCCCAACAGGGAGATTTGGGTGGCATCCAGACATGACCAGGACGGTACAAGATCCGAGCAGGCGACGTACAAGAGTGACTCAGCGCGAATATTATTCGTTTCTTCTCTCAATGCGTGAGAGCTTCAACCCCCTCTTTCATGGTGGCAAGCTGTTTCAACAGTTTGTTGTAGATAGTTGGGTGAAAATTGAACAGAATCGTCTCAACTATGCAAGAACCCACCAAGAAGAGCTCAGATCGGATGCTTACCAGTCGCTTCTCGACCACGTAAATACGGGGGTGGACAGTACTGTTCCAGGAGCAAGGATAATTCTTCCTTCCTCTTTCACTGGCACGCCTAGAAACATGCAACAGGGGTACCAAGATGCAATGAGTATTGTTACGAAATACGGCAAACCAACATACTTTCTAACTGTTACATGCAGTCCGAGATGGAGGGAAATCTTGGAAAACCTACTTCCTCATCAGACAGCCAGCGATCGACCGGATTTAGTCGCTCGAGTATTTAATTTGAAGTTAAAAGCTCTGTTTGACGCTCTGCTGAAGGATCACGTACTTGGAGAAGTTGCAGCATATATCAGCGTGGTGGAGTGGCAGAAACGAGGTCTACCTCACTGCCACATGCTTCTCACAATGAAACCTGATTTCAAGCCCCGTACTCCCGAAGAAGGTGAGATTATCCGTGTTTCTGAGTTACGTGTGTTGTCTTGCTGCATTAATCTTTAACTTCTGATGGAGTTGAGTCCCAGATGTTCTCATTTTGAGCCTTAACCAAGAACTCTTTTTTTTCTGTTTTTTTTCCTTTGCGAGAAGTGAACTACGAGAAAAACATTCAGTTGCATCAAACGAATAGCACACATCACACCATGCGTATAATTTCAGTGGATAGAGTCATCAGAGCGTTCCTCCCTGACCCTCTGACAGAACCGGAACTATTCGAGATCGTTTCATCGGCTATGATGCACAAAAACTGTGGCGTTAACAACCCATCCGCTCCCTGCATGAAAGATGGAATTTGCTCGAAAGAATTCCCGAAACAACACCAGGACCAGACCAGAATCGAAGACGACTCCTTTCCCCTGTACCGACGACCAAACGACGGAAGGACAGTGACAATTGGCAACGTGGTAAGATTTACCGAGCACGCTTTGAGCTCTGACCGAATTAACATGACCAACAATAACTTTTGCAGGTCTATGACAATCGATGGGTAGTGCCCCATAACGCCTACCTCTGTTTACGTTTCAACGCGCACATAAACTTAGAAATTTGTTCTATGTTGCACGCGGTCAAATACCTGTTCAAATACGTTTATAAAGGTATTGACCGCGCTACGTTGAGACTAAAACAAGTAGAGCAGACAGCGAATGGACGACCAGTCGACGAGATAAAGGCTCATTTGGACACCCGATATATTTGCGCACCAGAAGCTATTCACAGAATCTTCGAGTTTGATGTTCAGCGCAAGTCCGATGTGATCTACCGCCTTCAAGTGAGTTGTTGATTTGGTTTTAGTTCAGTTCGTTCGATTATTTGAGTCAGATAACATCTTCAAGCTCATTCTAAATTTCATGTCAGCACCATAATCAAAATCAAACATAAACCTCTACACTATATCGAAATTAACATCTTTGTTACATTCGTTAACGATAACCAAGAATGTACAGGTACACCTTCCTGAACAGCAAACCGTCGTCTTTCAAAATGGAAAACTAGATGCGGCTTTGCAGCGTGCCGGATCCAAATTCACTACGCTGACAGCTTGGTTGGTTTACACTACATACTTTGAACGTGAGAAAAATTTTGATTCAAGTGATTCAATTCATCATCATCACCTGAAATGCATAAGAACCACCTTTCCAGGTTCAAAATGAATAGAGAGTTTGATCCAACAGCACCGAATGCATCGGGGATAGATCCGAGAGAATGTCTGTACATCAATTTCCCAGAGTATTTCACCTTTGTGAAGGTAAGCCATTGTATGGATATGCTACTAAAACGTTGTATGTCTTATATTTTTTTTGCATTTTTTTGCATTTTTATTTGATTTTTTTAAACGTTGTGGTGGTGAAATAACAGTCGCGGTGGCTGCACTCAACTTTGTTTTTGAGTGCAAAAATAGTTTCATTGGTAAATTCCAGGCCAGTGGTCTATGGAAAATACGGCAACGCGGTATTCGTCAGATTGGTCGAATGTATATGTGCAGTCCAAGAGATAGAGAACGCTACTGTCTTCGGTTGATTCTTTTGTGTCGGAAAGGGTTGACTTCGTTTGAAGATGCCCGTACCATCAATGGTACAATTTTTCCCAGCTTCTCTGCCGCAGCCAAAGAGTTGGGTTTATTACGCGACGAAAACAACTTTGACCGTACCATGGCAGAGGCTGTTGTGTATGGTATGCCTTCTCAACTTCGATCATTGTTCGGTGCATTGTTGGCGTTCTCGGATGTTAACGATCCACCTGCGCTATGGAACAAATATCTCAACGACCTTTCGGAAGACTATTTACATCAAGGTACGTGTATTACTTGGAGAACAACTCATACAGAACAAAATTTAGCGGGTGTCATCAGGCTAACAATCCAACGCTGCAATTACAGATAGTGATGTTTTCTTTAAGTGTGTTCACAATTTGATGTACCGATGCGTTCTTTACTTTGGTGTAAATCCAGTCCAACCTTTTTCCAGGTTATTCTGCGGACGATTCTCACGCCCATGCTTATTTTGATGTACTGGATAGCGCTTCATGCATGGGTATTGATCTGAAAAAGTACATCACTCCTCCAGCTTCCAGACGTCCCCTCAATGCACAGCAACAGCTGAGCTCTATCGATCACGCAACTGTTGGAGCTGATATGTATTCAAAGTTAACTGTCTCCCAAAAAGCAGCTGCCGATAGTATACTACATTCACCTGCATCTGATGGTTCACGTTTGTCATGCTATTTTGTTGATGGTCCTGGCGGCAGCGGAAAAACTTTTCTCTATAATTGTCTGTATCACATATTTCTCGGAGAGGGTAAAAAGGTCGCCTGCGCGGCGTGGACTGGAATTGCAGCTAACCTATTACCGGGAGGAAGAACATTACATTCACTATTCAAACTGTCAATTCCACAGCTTAATAAAATCAGTACCATCAAGAATCAATCCAAAGAAGCATGTATTCTTCGCGATATTGACGTGTTTGTGGTCGACGAATGTAGCATGATCCCTCGATGTTCTCTCGATGCAATAGATCAACTACTTCGTGATACTATGTCCAACAACATTCCGTTTGGAGGCAAACTGATGATACTGGGTGGAGACTTTCGGCAAGTGAGTGTCAGCATTTTTGATAACTAACGTTGAAATGTTGCCTTGGTTCATATTGCGTTTGCAAGAACATAATAGATGATGCGCGTAAACAAGGTTGAATTTAACATTTAAGTGGTTGACAACCCCACATTCTATCTGTACCTTACTCAATTAGTTGAATGAAATTCTCGAACATATATTTTTCCTCAGTTTTTGTGACGACTACCTAGCCTATTTGAGAAAGAAAATTCAGGTTTTGCCCGTTGTGGAAAGAGGTCGTGGTGGCGATGCTGTCGAGGCTTGCTTGAAGCATTCCCCGTTATTTTCTTCCTTCCAAAAATTCACACTCATGCAAAATATGCGAAGTCTACCTGGATCTAATGATTGGTCGGAATTTCTATTATCAGTGGGTAATGGTACATTGGAAGAGGATGAGGACGGATGTGTGCAAATACCTGAATCTATGATTTCACAAGGAAACCTACTGTCAGAAGTATTTGAAGATCGATTCGATGATCCAAACATTTTTTCTGATAGAGCTATCCTTGCGCCGAAAAACGTAGATGTGAATGACATGAATGAGAGCGTGTTACAACGGCTCAGTGGTCAAGAAAGAGTTTTCCGAAGCATCGATGAAGTGAACTCGGATGACGCAGACGACGTCATTAATTTTCCCGTGGAGTTTCTCAACAAACAGAATCCAGCCGGCTCTCCTCCTCATCTGTTGAAGCTTAAGGTATTAATCGTTATTAGAAAGCTTTGCAAATTTTTCAGCGTCACCCAAGTGTCCGAGCATACTTTAATATATACTTCAGGTGGGATGTGTGATCATGCTATTGAGAAACTTGGATGTTTCAAATGGGTTATGTAATGGTACCCGATTTGTGGTGATAGCATTCAGTGCTCGAATTTTACAATGCAAATTTATCTGTGGAGCAAGAAAAGGATCCGTTGTTTTCATTCCGCGCATAGACAACTTCACAGAGAAAGGTATATTACTTTATGGAAATGATGCTCTACCAGGAAACGGAAGAAAAGAAAAAAATGGACACAAACTTTGAAAAAATATTCTGTTCACCATTTTATAGTCATTTCGTACTCATAAATGTTTGAAACTAATAATACCCAGTCAGGATATTTTAGAAAAATTTCTTAAAATTAGTTTTCAGGTTTGCCCTTTCGTTTAAGAAGACGTCAATTCCCTGTACGACTGGCATTTGCTATGACTATTAATAAGTCGCAAGGTCAATCACTCACACATGTCGGTCTCTATCTACCGCAGCATGTATTTGGTCATGGACAGTTGTACGTGGCTATGTCTCGCGCACGGAGCATGCAGGGATGCAAAATATTGTCGCTCTCGGGAACTTACAAGAATGTTGTCGAGAAAAGTGTTCTGTAAGATAACGTGTCATTAATTTAATAAACGTTTTAATGCATTTCTACATGTTATGAAACGGACGAGCACAAAACGGTTGTACATCCAAGAACACCATAAAGTTAGGCAGTCGTACATTTGTATTTAGATAACCCTAACGGAATATGCTAAACAATATTAACGCTTTTCATGATTTCAACATCACTGGACGTGTCCAAACAACTCAGTTTTCGTTATAATATTGCAGCCTAAACTCATCAAGGGAGGGGCCCGGGCGTTAGCCCGGGCTACCTTCCTTGTCCTATTCTATATTTCGCTACTTTGGTGTGTCCGAAATTCCTTCACTATTGCACTTTTAGCCGGAAAATGGGCGAATTCCTTCACTATTGCACTTTCTGACTGGGGAGGCGTGGAAGCCGTGCTTTTTGCTTTTCATTTCCATTCTCGATGATTTTCTCTGCGGTAGTGCTCTGATTCTCTGCTTTATAAAACTGATTTTCTGATTTACAATCGTATTTATTAATTACTGGGAGGCTGCAATGTGCTGAAAGGGTGAGAATTAATTTTTTTACGCGGTTTTTGTTTACACTACAACTACGTTTTGGTTTTTTGAAGGTACTTCCATGTACTTTGGTCCTATTAGTAGTTATAATACTTTTTTAATGAAAATTTACACGGTTCATGTGCACCCTATATGTTCAACTGTCTTTCAATGTAGTTTGATCCCTGTTTGTGGGACTTCTCGCGCTCGAGGTTGATAAAAAGTCTTGCGCTCTGTGTTAACGAGAACTGTCGCGCTTTATGTTGAAGAGATTTTCTTCGCTCTACGTTAACGAGAACTGTCGCGCTCTATGTTGAGCAGAACTTTCGCGCTCTATGTCAGCGAGAAATGTCGCGTTCTACGTTAATGAGAGCTGTTGCGCGTCATGTTAACGAGAATTGTCGCGCTCTATGTTGGAAAAAAATTTTGTGCTCTATGTTAACGAGAACTGTCGCGCTCTATGTTGAGCAGAACTTTCGCGCTCTATGTCAGCGAGAAATGTCGCGCTCCATGTTGAGGAGAACTTTCGCGCTCTACATTAACGAGAACTGTCGCGCTCTATGTTGAGAAGAACTCTCGCGCCCTACGTTAACGAGAGATGTTGGGTTCTATGCTGAGGAAGAGATCTCGCGCTCTATGCCAAAAGGAAATTTGCGCTCTATGCTAAGGAGAACTTCCGCACTCTATGTTTAGAAAAACACCCGCGCTCTATGTTAAGGAGAACTACCGCGATGTTAAGGAGAGCTCCCGCTCTCTACGTTGAGAAAAAAATTCGCGATCTATGCTAAGGAGAACTCTCAAAGGAGAACTTACGCGCTCTATGCTAAGGAGAACTTTCGAAGGCGAACTTCAGCGCTCTTGGCTAAGGAGAACTTCTGCGTTCTACGCCAAGAAGAAATTTTGCGCTTTATGCTAAGGAGAACTTCCGCGCTCTATGCTGAGGAGTTGAGCAGAACTTTCGCGCTCTATGTCAGCGAGAAATGTTGCGTTCTACGTTAATGAGAGCTGTTGCGCGTCATGTTAACGAGAATTGTCGCGCTCTATGTTGGAAAAAAATTTTGCGCTCTATGTTAACGAGAACTGTCGCGCTCTATGTTGAGCAGAACTTTCGCGCTCTATGTCAGCGAGAAATGTCGCGCTCCATGTTGAGGAGAACTTTCGCGCTCTACATTAACGAGAACTGTCGCGCTCTATGTTGAGAAGAACTCTCGCGCCCTACGTTAACGAGAGATGTTGGGTTCTATGCTGAGGAAGAGATCTCGCGCTCTATGCCAAAAGGAAATTTGCGCTCTATGCTAAGGAGAACTTCCGCACTCTATGTTTAGAAAAACACCCGCGCTCTATGTTAAGGAGAACTACCGCGATGTTAAGGAGAGCTCCCGCTCTCTACGTTGAGAAAAAAATTCGCGATCTATGCTAAGGAGAACTCTCAAAGGAGAACTTACGCGCTCTATACTAAGGAGAACTTTCGAAGGCGAACTTCAGCGCTCTTGGCTAAGGAGAACTTCAGCGTTCTACGCCAAGAAGAAATTTTGCGCTTTATGCTAAGGAGAACTTCCGCGCTCTATGCTGAGGAGAACTATCAAAGGAGAACTTCCGCGCTCTATGCTAAGGAGAACTATCGAAGGAGAGCTTTCGCGATCTATGCTAAGGAGAACTATCGAAGGAGAGCTTTCGCGATCTATGCTAAGGAGAACTTCCGCGCTCGCTAAGGAGAACTATCAAAGGAGAACTTCCGCGCTCTATGCTAAGGAGAACTATCGAAGGAGAGCTTTCGCGATCTATGCTAAGGAGAACTATCGAAGGAGAGCTTTCGCGATCTATGCTAAAGAGAAGTTCCGCGCTCTATGCTAAGGAGAACTATCAAAGGAGAACTTCCGCGCTCTATGCTAAGGAGAACTATCGAAGGAGAGCTTTTGCGATCTATGCTAAGGAGAACTATCGAAGGAGAGCTTTCGCGATCTATGCTAAGGAGAACTTTTGCGCTCCATTCTATAAAGATCTTTCACGATCTATGCTAAGAAGAATTTCTGAAGAAAAACTTTCAAGCTCTATCGCGCTCTGTGTTACGAAGAACCCTCGCGCCCTGTGCTAAAAAATACGAGTTTGGCTGTTTGGCAAACAGAGTGAAGATAAAGCTAAATAAGCCAGGAAGCTCCTTTTAGCCTAGATCATCAAGGGACCTAGACTCATCAAGGGAGGGACCCGGGCGTAGCCCGGGGTACCTCCCTTGTCTCTATATATAATTCCCTTGCTTGGTCTGTTTGTGTGTCCGGAATTCCATCATTTTGCACTTTTTGCCGGAAAATGGGCGAAATCTATCACTATTGCACTTTCCAACTGGGAAGGCGTGGACGGCGTGCTTTTTGCTTTTCATTTCTATTTTCGATGGAGAAGCTGGCGGTAGTGCTGCGATGTTTCGGCTACAATACTTTGAATTAAATGTATTTATCAATCAAAAGAGGCTGCAATATACTGAAAAGGTGAGAATTGTTTTTTATGTCGGTGTTCAAATAATTAGGTCACTCTCCGTATAGATAAAGTGTATGATAATCCACTAGTATAAAAGGCTAGTTTGGTGTGTGTGTGTGTCTGTGTGTTTGTAACAATTTCAGTCGAAAAACCAATGGGGAAGAGTGAGGCAAATGGCGTGGAAAAAACGTGAGCTAGCTGGATTTCATTTTTATTTTCGAGTGACTACGAATCGGCTGCAGCTGCAATTGGAATGGGGAATAGATTTACTCATTTTATGTTGAACAAGGCGTTGAAGTCACGTAAAATACACGCAGCCCTAACAAAGAGAGAGAAAGAGAAAGAGAAAGAGAGAGAGAGAAAGAGAGAGAGAGAGAAAGAAAGAGTGAGAGAGAAGAGAGAGAGAGAGAGAGAGAGAGAGAGAGAGAGAGAGAGAGAGAGAGAGAGAGAGAGAGAGAGAGAGAGAGAGAGAGAGAGAGAGAAAGAGCTTTATGTGTCACGCTCTACGTTAGGCAGAAGTCTCGCGCTCCATGTTAAAAAGAAGTTTTGCGCTCTATGTTGAGGAGAAGTTGCGTGCTCTATGTGAGGGAGAAGTTCTATGCTAAGGAGAAGTTTCGCGCTCTTTGTTAGGGAAAAGTTTCGCGCTCTATGTTGAGGAGAAGTTGCGTGCTCTATGTAAGGGAGAACTTCTATGATAAGGAGAAGTTTCGCGCTTTATGTTAGGGAACAGTTTCGCGCTCTATGTCGAGGAGAAGTTTCGTACTCCATGTAAGGGAGAAGTTTCGCGCTCTATGCAAAGGAGAAGTTCCGCGCTCTATGTTAGGGAGAAGTTTAGCGCTTTATGTTTAATAGAAGTTCGCGCTCTTTGTTAGGGAGAAGTTCTGCACTCTATGCTAAGAAGAAGTTCCGCGCTCTATGCTAAGAAGAAGTTCCGCGCTCTATGTTAGGGAGAAGTTTCGCACTCTATGCTAAGGAGAAGTTTAGCGCTTTATGTTAGGGAACAGTTTCGCGCTCTATGTTGAGGAGAAATTTCGTACTCTATGTAAGGAAGAAGTTTGGCGCTCTATGCAAAGGAGAAGTTCTGCACTCTATGCTAAACAGAAGTTCCGCGCGCTATGCTAAGGAGAAGTTTAGCGCTTTATGTTAGGGAACAGTTTCACGCTCTATGTTGAGGAGAAATTTCGTACTCTATGTAAGGGAGAAGTTTGGCGCTCTATGCAAAGGAGAAGTTCCGCGCTCTATGTTAGGGAGAAGTTTAGCGCTTTATGTTAAATAGAAGTTTGCGCTCTATGTTAGGGAGAAGTTTCGCACTCTATGCTAATAAGAAGTTTAGCGCTTTATGTTAGGGAATAGTTTCGCGCTCTATGTTGAGGAGAAGTTTCGTACTCTATGTAAGGGAGAAGTTTCGCGCTCTATGCAAAGGAGAAGTTCCGCGCTCTATGTTAGGGAGAAGTTCAGCGCTTTATGTTAAATAGAAGTTCGCGCTCTATGTTAGGGAGAAGTTTAGCGCTTTATGTTGAGAAAAACTTCCACGCTCTAAAGAATTCACGCGCTCTACGTTAGGGAGAACTACCGCGCTCTATGTTGAGGAGAACTACCGCGCTCTATGTTAAGGAGAACTACCGCGCTCTATGTTGAGGAGAACTACCGCGCTCTATGTTGAGGAGAACTACCGCGCTCTATGTTAAGGAGAACTACCGCGCTCTATGTTGAGGAGAACTACCGCGCTCTATGTTGAGGAGAACTACCGCGCTCTATGTTGAGGAGAACTACCGCGCTCTATGTTGAGGAGAACTACCGCGCTCCAAAGAATTCACGCGCTCTACGTTAAGGAGAACTACCGCGCTCTATGTTGAGGAGAACTACCGCGCTCTATGTTGAGGAGAACTACCGCGCTCTATGTTAAGGAGAACTACCGCGCTCTATGTTGAGGAGAACTACCGCGCTCTATGTTGAGGAGAACTACCGCGCTCTATGTTAAGGAGAACTACCGCGCTCTATGTTGAGGAGAACTACCGCGCTCTATGTTGAGGAGAACTACCGCGCTCCAAAGAATTCACGCGCTCTACGTTAAGGAGAACTACCGCGCTCTATGTTGAGGAGAACTACCGCGCTCTATGTTGAGGAGAACTACCGCGCTCTATGTTAAGGAGAACTGCCGCGCTCTATGTTGAGGAGAACTACCGCGCTCTGTGTTGAGGAGAACTACCGCGCTCCAAAGAATTCACGCGCTCTACGTTAAGGAGAACTACCGCGCTCTATGTTGAGGAGAACTACCGCGCTCTATGTTGAGGAGAACTACCGCGCTCTATGTTAAGGAGAACTACCGCGCTCTATGTTGAGGAGAACTACCGCGCTCTATGTTGAGGAGAACTACCGCGCTCTACGTTAAGGAGAACTACCGCGCTCTATGTTGAGGAGAACTACCGCGCTCTATGTTGAGGAGAACTACCGCGCTCTATGTTAAGGAGAACTACCGCGCTCTATGTTGAGGAGAACTACCGCGCTCTATGTTGAGGAGAACTACCGCGCTCTATGTTAAGGAGAACTACCGCGCTCTATGTTGAGGAGAACTACCGCGCTCTATGTTGAGGAGAACTACCACGCTCCAAAGAATTCACGCGCTCTACGTTAAGGAGAACTACCGCGCTCTATGTTGAGGAGAACTACCGCGCTCTATGTTGAGGAGAACTACCGCGCTCTATGTTAAGGAGAACTACCGCGCTCTATGTTGAGGAGAACTACCGCGCTCTGTGTTGAGGAGAACTACCGCGCTCTATGTTAAGGAGAACTACCGCGCTCTATGTTGAGGAGAACTACCGCTTTTTATGTTAAACAGAACTACCGCGCTCTATGTTGAGAAAAACTTCCACGCTCTAAAGAATTCACGCGCTCTACGTTAGGGAGAACTACCGCGCTCTATGTTGAGGAGAACTACCGCGCTCTATGTTGAGAAGAACTACCGCGCTCGATGACTTTTCAATAACGAAAAAAACTTCTCGACGCACCCACCGACCTAGACTCATCAAGGGAGGGGCCCGGGCGTAGCCCGGGGTACCTTCCTTGTCTACTTTTATATTTGCGTTGTTTGGTGTGTCCGAATTTCCTTCACTATTGCACTTTTAGCCGGAAAATGGGCGAATTCCTTCACTATTGCACTTTGCAACTGGGGAGGCGTGGACGGCGTGCTTTTTGCTTTTCATTTTCAATTGGTAGTGAGTTGGGGAGTGGTGGATCTCCGTTTCGTTTTCCCGGATATAGAATAGAAACGAGATTACGTGAGCTGCTTAAACGCGGCAATTCTGGAAAAAGCCATTTTGTTTTACTGGCGACTTGGGAGGCGGCTGGGATGCATTCAAAAAGGTATTTGTCGTTTATTTTTGGTTTAATATCTCTCTTTATCTTTATTTTTGATCCTTCTATCCACTTATCCTGCGTTTTGACTCTCTTCTCATGTGTTGTAGAAAAAAACATTGAGGGAGAACTCCCGCGCTCTATGTGAGTTGAAACTGTCGCGCCTTTTGTAAAAAAATATAAAGAGAGTATGAGAGAGAAATAAAAAGAGGGATATATAGAGCATAGAAGAGAGAAAAATATAATATACCGCACCTCCTTTGTTTTGCATTTTCGTTGTGTTTGTCAATATTCACGGTTTCAATTTTCGCTGTGTATGTGAACCCCACTATCTCCATTTCCGATGTCTGCGTGTGCCCCACTGTCCCATTTTTGCTGTTTATGTGAGCCCCACCGACCTCACCTTTGCTGTCTGTGTGAGCCCCACTGTATCCATTTTTGCTGTCTATGTGACCCTCACTGTCCCCATTTCTGCTGTCAATCAGAGCCCCACTTTCCCCGTTCTTGCTGTTCATGTGAGCTTCAACGATCCCATCCTTGCTGTCTATGTGAGCCCCACTGTCTTCATTTTTGCTGTCTATGTGAGCCCCACTGTCCCATTTTTGCTGTTTATGTGAGCCCCACCGACCTCACCTTTGCTGTCTATGTGAGCCCCACTGTATCCATTTTTGCTGTCTATGTGACCCTCACTGTCCCCATTTCTGCTGTCAATCAGAGCCCTACTTTCCCCGTTCTTGCTGTTCATGTGAGCCCCAACGATCCCATCCTTGCTGTCTATGTGAGCCCCACTGTCTCCATTTTTGCTGTCTATGTGAGCCCCACTGTCCCATTTTTGCTGTTTATGTGAGCCCCACCGACCTCACCTTTGCTGTCTCTGTGAGCCCCACTCTCCCCATTTCCGCTGTGTAAGTGAGCCACACTGTCCCATTTTTGCTGTTCATGTGAGCCCCACCGACCCCATCTTTGCTGTCTATGTGAGCCCCACTGTCTCCATTTTTGCTGTCTATGTGAGCCTCACTGTCTCCATTTTCGCTGTCAATCAGAGCCCCACTCTCCTCATTCTCGATGTTTATGTGAGCCCCAGCGATCCCATCTTTGCTGTCTATGTGAGCCCCACTGTCTTCATTTTTGCTGTCTATGTGACCCTCACTGTCCCCATTTCTGCTGTCTATGTGAGCCCCACTATCTTCATTCCAGCTGTCTATGTGAGCCGCATTTTCCCCATTTTGTGCTGTGTATGAGAGAAAGAGAGAAAAAATAGAGAGAGAGAGAGAGAAGGCGAGAGAGAGAGGGAGAAAAAACAGAGAGAGAGAGAAAAAAAAACGAGAGAAAGAAGATAGACGGAAAGACATGGAAAAAAGAGGCAGGGGGGGGGTAATGGAGAGCGTGAGAGAAGAAAGAGAAAAAATAATATCGCCTTTCATGGTAGGGAGATGTCTCGCGCTCAATGTTGAAAACACTCTTACGCTCCATGTTAGTAAGAGGTCTCGCTCTCTACGTTAGGGAGATAGGGAGTTATGTCGCGCTCAATGATGAAGAAAAGTCTTGCGCTCTATGTTAGGGAGAGGTCTTTCTCTCTATGTTAGTGAGAATTCTCGCGCTCATGTTGAGAGAAGTATTGCGCTCTATGTTACGGAGAGATCCCGCGATACATGTTGAAAATAACTTCCGCGCCTATGTCTAGGAGAAAAGAGGGCCAGGAAGCTCCCGCCAGCCTGGAATAGAAACAAGGGAGGGGCCCGGGCGTTAGCCCGGGCTACCTACCTTGTCCTATTCTATATTTCGCTACTTTGGTGTGTTTGTAACAATTCCATCATTTTGCACTTTTGGTCGAAAATCGGGGGAAAATCACACAGTTTTGTCCTTTTGGTCGAGATGGGAATGGGCGGCGTGAGCGAACGTGATCGAGATGCTTTTCATTTTCATTTCGGCTGAATGAGCGCTCGGTAGTGCTGCAATTTTTCGGCTAAAATACTTTGATTCAATTGTATTGATCAATCAAAAAAGGCTGCAATATACTGAAAAGGTGAGAATTGTTTTTTTTATGTCGGTGTTCAAATAATTAGGTCACTCTCCGTGTTGATAATGAGTATGATATTGCTTACTTATGCTCTCGAAATCCCTATGTTGAGGGGAACTCCCGTGCCCTATGCTAGGGATAGATTACGCGCCCTACGTTAAGGGGAACTCCCGCATCCTATGTTAGGGAGAGGTCTCGCGCCCTATGTTGGAGAGAGATCTCGCGCCCTATGTTAGGGAGAGCTCCCGCGCCCTATGGTAGGGAGAGCTTCCGCGTCTTATGTTAGGGGGAGCTCTCGCGCTCTATGTTAGAGAGAGAAAGAGAGCTCCCACGTCTTATGTGCTTTTCGTTTTTCATTGTCAATTGGTAGTGGGATGGGAAGTGGTGGATCACCGTTTTTTTGGGGGGATAGAAAATGAAAACGAGTTAACGTGAGTTGCTCAAACGCGGCAATTTCGGAAATGCCATTTTGATCTACTGGCGACTCGGGATGCGGCTGGGATGCATTGAGACAGGTATTTGCGATTTATTTTTGGCTTTCTCTCTCTTTCTCCCTTTCTTTTCATTCTTCTCTTCAATCATCTTCTTTCAATTATAATCAACGTTTCTCATTGTTAGATGTTTACGCCCTACGTTGAGAGAAATTCCCGCGCCTTCAATAGAAAAAATTCCGCGCCTTATTTCACTGTCTATGTAGTTTCCACTGTCTATGTGAGCCCCTCTATCCCCATTTCCACTGTTTATGTAAGCCCCACTGTCTATGTGAGCCCCACTCTCCCCATTTTCACTGTCTATGTAGTTTCCACTGTCTATGTGAGCCCCTCTATCCCCATTTCGACTGTCTATGTAGCCACACTGTCTATGTGAGCCCCTCTATCCCCATTTCCACTGTCTATGTAGCCCCACTGTCTATGCGAGCCCCTCTATCCCCATTTCACTGCTCTTCACCATTTCACCATTTCACTGCTCTCGCCAGCCCGGAATACAAGGGAGGCGGAGGCGGCTTTAGCCGCCGGCGACCTACCTTGTCCTTTGTATATTTCGCTTGCTTGGTTTGTCTGTCTGTTTGTAACCGAATTCCATCATTTTTGCACTTTTAGCCGAAAAATGGGCCGAAAACTGAAGCCGGCGATTTTCTAGCTAAGACGTGAGAGAACGTGCGCATTTCATTTCTCGAAATCGGTTGCTGCTGGGCAGTTGAGCAATAGCTAGTGCATCTCAAGTAGACAAGTTTCACGCCGTCACGGTTAACAGGAATGGCTTAACAGGAGTAGGAAATGGGTATATAAGCTAATGGTTGTTACGGGTCACTTCCGCGCCCTATGTTAGAGAGAGCTCCCGTGTTCTGTTAGGGGAAGGTCTCGCACCCTTAGTTAGGAAGAAGACTGGCGCTCTACGTTAGAGAGAGGTCTCGCGCTCTATGTTAGAGAGTGGTCTCGCGCTCTATGTTAGGGAAAGGCCTCGCGCTCTATGTTAGAGAGAGAGGACCCACGCTCTATGTTAGAGAGAGGACTCACGCTCTATGTTGGCGAGAGGACCCACGCTCTATGTTAGAGAGAGGAATCGCGCATTATGTGAGAGAGGGGTCTCGCGCTCCATGTTAGGGAGTGGTCTCGCGCTCTATGTTAGAGAGAGGTTTCACGCTCTATGTTAGGGACAGTTCTCGCGCTCTATGTTAAGAAGAGGTCTCGGGCCCGATGATAGGAAAAGGTCTCGCGCTCTGTGTTAGGGAAAGGTCTCGCGCTCTATGTTAGAGAGAGAGGACCCACGCTCTATGTTAGAGAGAGGGATCGCGCATAATGTAAAAGATAGGACTCACGTTCTATGTCAGAGAGAGGACTATTGCGCGTCATGTTGAAAGAAAACGTGAATTCGACAGATGGAGCGAAAATTGAACAAATACTCTCAGAATCTCTCGCCAGCCCGGAATAAAAACAAGGGAGGCGGAGGCGGCTTTAGCCGCCGGCGACCTACCTTGTCCTTTGTATATTTGCCTTGCTTGGTTTGTCTGTCTGTCTGTTTGTAACCGAATTCCATCATTTTTGCACTTTTAGTCGGAAAATGGGCCAAAAACTGAAGCCGGCGATTTTCTAGCTGAGACGTGAGCAAACGTGAGCAATTCATTTTCCAAATCGGTTGCTGCTGGGCAGTTTTGCAATAGCAAGTGCATCTCAAGTAGACGAGTTTCACGCCGTCACGTTAACAGGAATGGCTTAACAGGAGTAGGAAATGGGTATATAAGCGCGGCCGGAAGAGGGAGAGCCATTCGAACTCTCTGTTCGCTCCGAGGATGCCCGCACTGGACTGGAGCTGCTGCCGTGGACTGGATGGCTGATGGTTGGGAGTGCTGCTGTAGGAGCCACTGGGGCTCCCTACTTCCTGGATGCTGCTCACAAGATAGAAAAGAAGACTCTCTACACATCAAAAATAGTAGACAAAAAGAGATTTTTCAATTCTGTTGTTCTTTCCGCGCCCGATGTTAAAAAATAGTCTCGCGCTCTATGTTAGAGAGAGAGAACGAGAGAGAGAGAGAGAGAGAGAGAGAGAGAGAAATCGCACCCTATGTTAGAGAAAAGTCTCGCGCTCTATGTTGAAGAGAGAGATCTCGCGATCTATGCCACAGAGAGGTCTCGCGCTATATGTTAGAGAGCGGTTTCGCGCTCTAAGTTAGAGAAAGATTTCGCGCTCTACGTTAGAGAAAGGTCTTGCGATTTATGCCAGAGAGAGAGAGAGAGGTCTCGCGCTCTATGTTAGGGGATCTCCCACGCCCTATGTTAGAGAGAGGTCTCGCGCTCTATGTTAGGGGGGATTTCCTGCGCCCTATGTTAGAGAAAGGACTCACGTTCTATGTTAGGGGGGATTTCCCGCGCCCTATGTTAGAGAGAGGACTCGCGCTCTATGTTAGAGAGAGAGAGAGAGAGAAATCGCGCCTTATGTTAGAGAGAGGTCTTGCGCTCTATGTTAGGGGGGATCTCCCGCGCCCTATGTTAGAGAAAGGACTCACGTTCTATGTTAGGGGGGATTTCCCGCGCCTTATGTTAGAGAGAGGAATCGCGCTCTATGTTAGAGAGAGAGAGAGAGAGAGAGAGAGAGAGAGAGAGAGAGAGAGAGAGAGAGAGAGAGAGAGAGAGAGAGAGAGAGAATCGCGCCCTATGTTATAGAAAGGTTTCGCGCTCTACGTTAGAGAAAGGTCTTGCGATCCATGCCAGAGAGAGATCTCGCGCTCTGTGCCAGAGAGAGGTCTCGCGCTCTATGTTAGAGAGAGGACTCGCGCTCTATGTTAGATAGAAGACTCGCCCTCGATGTTAAAAATATGACTCGCGTTCTGGAGAGGTCTCGCACCCTAAGTTAGTGAGAGGTCTCGCAATCAAGGACACCTTCTGTGCTCTATGTTAAGGAGAGCTTTCGCGGTCCATTTCAGAAAAAAATAGGGCCAGGAAGCTCTCGCCAGCCCGGAATAAAAACAAGGGAGGCGGAGGCGGCTTTAGCCGCCGGCGACTTACCTTGTCCTCTATTATAAAGCGCTTATTTGGTTTGTGGGTTTGTGTGTAACAATTCACACACTTTTGCACTTTTGGTCGAGAATTTGGAGAAATCACACAGTTTGCACTTTCCAACTGGAAAGGCGTGGAATCCGTGCTTTTCGTTTTTCATTTTCAATTGGTAGTGGGATGAGAAGTGGTGGATCACCGTTTTTTTTGGGGGATAGAAAATCAAAACGAGTTAACGTGAGCTACGCGGCAAATATAGAAGCCATTTTGTTTTACTGGCGACTTGGGAAGCGGCTGGGATGCATTGAAAGAGGTATTTGCTGTTTATTTTTGGCTTCATCTACTTCCTTTTCTCTCTTTCTTTTCATTCTTCTCTTCAACCATCTTCTTTCAATTATAATCAACGTTTCTCATTGTTAGATGTTTACGCCCTATGTTGAGAAAAATTGTATTTTTCACTGTCATTTTCACTGCCATTTTCACTGTCTATGTAAGTCCCACTGTCTATGTGAGCCCTACTATCCCCATTTCCACTGTCTATGTAATTCCCACTGTCTATGTGAGCCCCACTTTCCTCATTTTCACTGTCTATGTAAGCCCCACTGTCTATGTGAGCCCTACTATCCCCATTTCCACTGTCTATGTAATCCCCACTGTCTATGTGAGCCCCACTTTCCCCATTTTCACTGTCTATGTAAGCCCCACTGTCTATGTGAGCCCCTATATCCCCGTTCCCACTGTCTATGTAAGTCCACTGTCTATGTGAGCCCCACTTTCCCCATTTTCGCTGTCTATGGAAGCCCCACTGTCTATGTGAGCCCCTCTATCCCCATTTCCACTGTCTATGTAAGCCCCACTGTTTATTTGAGCCCCTCTATCCCCATTTCCACTGTCTATGTGAGCCCCACTGTCTTCATTTCCACGGTCTATGTAAGCCCCACTGTCTATGTGAGCCCCTCTATCCCCATATCTACTGTCTATGTAGCCCCACTGTCTATGTGAGCCCCTCTATCCCCATTTCCACTGTCTATGTAAGCCCCACTGTTTATTTGAGCCCCTCTATCCCCATTTCCACTGTCTATGTAGCCTCACTGTCTATGTGAGCCCCACTGTCTTCATTTCCACTGTCTATGTAAGCCCCACTGTCTATGTGAGCCCCTATATCCCCGTCCCCACTGTCTATGTAAGCCCCACTGTCTATGTGAGCCCCTCTATCCCCATTTCCACTGTCTATGTTGCCTCACTGTCTATGTGAGCCCCACTGTCTCCATTTCCACTGTCTATGTAAGCCCCACTGTCTATGTGAGCCCCATTGTCCCCAATTTCACTGTCTGTATGAGCCCCACTGTCTATGTAAGCCCCACTGTATATGTGAGCCCCACTATCCACTGTCTGTGTAAGCCCCACTGTCTATGTGAGCTCCACTTTTCCAATTTCAACTGTCTATGTTAGCCCCACTGTCTATGTAAGCCCCACTGTCCCCAATTTCACTGTCTGTATGAGCCCCACTGTCTATGTAAGACCCACTGTCTATGTGAGCCCCTCTATCCCCATTTTCACTGTCTATGTAGCCTCACTGTCTATGTGAGCCCCTCTATCCCCATTTCCACTGTCTATGTAAGCCCCACTGTCTATGTGAGCCCCTCTATCCCCATTTTCACTGTCTATGTAGCCTCACTGTATATGTGAGCCCCTCTATCCCCATTTTCACTGTCTATGTAGCCCCCCTGTATATGTGAGCCCCACTGTCTCCATTTCCACTGTCTATGTAAGCCCCACTGTCTATGTGAGCCCCTCTATTCATATTTTCACTGTCTATGTAGCCTCACTGTATATGTGAGCCCCTCTATCCCCATTTTCACTGTCTATGTAGCCCCCCTGTCTATGTGAGCCCCACTGTCTCCATTTCCACTGTCTATGTAAGCCCCACTGTCTATGTGAGCCCCTCTATTCATATTTTCACTGTCTATGTAGCCTCACTGTATATGTGAGCTCCTCTATCCCCATTTTCACTGTCTATGTAGCCTCACTGTATATGTGAGCCCCTCTATCCCCATTTTCACTGTCTATGTAGCCCCCCTGTCTTTGTGAGCCCCACTGTCTCCATTTCCACTGTCTATGTAAGCCCCACTGTCTATGTGAGCCCCTCTATTCATATTTTCACTGTCTATGTAGCCTCACTGTATAAGTGAGCCCCTCTATCCCCATTTTCACTGTCTATGTAGCCTCACTGTATATGTGAGCCCCTCTATCCCCATTTTCACTGTCTATGTAGCCCCAATGTCTATGTGAGCCCCACTGGAGAACCATCGCGCTCTGTTCTTTGCGTTCTATGTAAAAAGTACTTGCGCTTGAGGACTCCGGAAACAAAAAAAAACATCTCGACGCGCCCATCGGCCTAGGCTCAAACAAGGGAGGAGGAGGCGGCTTTAGATAAAGAATCCGTCCCGCTTTAATTTTGACCTTCGAGTTAACAATGTGATCCTATGGCAAACTGAAAACCATTGACAAAAATATATACTTCTATATCCCTATCTTGCTTCGTTTTCTCAGAAAAGCGGCTTACGTAATGACACCGATAGGGGAGTGCGTACGGGGTATGCTCAAAATAGCGTAAAGAAGTGCAAAAATATTTCAAAATACTCTTCCACATGCGACTACACAATTGGAAACTAAAAAATCAAAATAAATCTGGATGTGAATGAACCAAGTCAAATTGCGTCACAGTGAAAATGTTCATGCCCCATTTTCTATTGCTTGACGTTATGCAAATTTTACAAATTTTCAATCAGAAAGTTTTTTCATGGTCAATGGGAAGGCATTAGAAACTTTTTTGAGCTTTTATAATTTTTCGTGAAACTCAAATTAGAGAGGAACGGTTTTTTTAAGAAGAGGTGTCGCGCTCTATGTCAGGGAGAGATGTCGTACTCTATGTTAAGAAGAGGTGTCGCGATCTATGTTAGGGAGAGATGTCGCAGTCTGTGTTAGAGAGATATCGTTCTCTATGTTAGGAAGAGTGTGGCGTTGTCAAAAACATGATACAAACGGTTGAGAAAAATGTGGGTTCGGTGAATTGGGTGAAAAATATACAAATACTCCTAGAATCTCTCGCCAGCCTGGAGTAAAAACAAGGGAGGTGGAGGCGGCTTTAGCCGCCGGCGACCTTCCTTGTCCTTTGTATATTTCGCTTGCTTGGTTTGTCTGTCTGTCTGTCTGTTTGTAACCGAATTCCATCATTTTTGCACTTTTAGTCGGAAAATGAGCTGAAAACTGAAGCCGGCGATTTTCTAGCTAAGACGTGAAAGAACGTGCGCATTTCATTTTCCAAAATCGGTTGCTGCTGGGCAGTTTCGCAATAGCAAGTGCATCTCAAGTAGACGAGTTTCACGCCGTCACGTTTAACAGGAATGGCTTAACAGGGTGGGAAAATGGGTATAAAAGCGCGGCGGGACGAGGGGAGAGCCATTCGAACGCTCTGTTCGCCCCGAGGATGCCCGCCCTGGACTGGAGCTGCTGCCATGGATTGGATGGCTGATGGTTGGGAGTGCTGCAGTAGGAGCCACTGGGGCTCCTGCTACCTGCCGGGTGCTGCTCACATGATGAAGAAGAGAAGAAACTCTGCACCCCAAAAAATTTAGACAAAAATAATTTTTTTACTGTGTTGTTCTCGGGTTCTGCTGTTTTGAAACTAATTGTTCTTACGGGTTACTTCCGCGTCCCATGTTAGAGAGAGGTCTCTCGCTCTATGGTGAAGAGATTTACCGCGCCCTATGTAACGGAGAACGCCCTATGTCAGAGTGAGGTCTCACGCCCTATGTTAGGGAGAAGTCTCGCGCCTATGTTGAGAGGTCTCGCGCTCTATGTTAGAGAGAGAGAGAGAGAGAGAGAGATCTCGCGCCCTATGTTGAAAAGTCTCGCGCTCTATGTTAGAGAGACTTCTCGCGCTCTATGATAGAGAGAGATCTCGCGCTCTATGTTAGACAGAACTCCCGCGCCCTATGTCAGAGAGAGGTATCAAGTTCTCTGTTAGGGGAACATATCACGCTCTATGTTAGATAGAGGTCTCGCGCCCTATGTTAGGGAGAAGTCTCGCGCTCTATGTTAGAGAGAACTCCCGCGCCCTATGTAAGAGAGAGGTATCGAGTTCTCTGTTAGGGGAAAATATCACGCTCTATGTTAGATAGAGGTCTCGCGCTCTATGTTAGAGAGAGATCTCGCGCTCTATGTTAAAGAGAGATGTCCCGCTCTATGTTGGAGAGAGATGTCCTGCTTTATGTAGTAGAAATCAATGCGTCTCATGTTGATAAAAACGTGATTGACATGGTTGAGACAAACGTGAGTTCAGCAAATGGAGCGAAAATTAAACAAAAACTCTATAAGAGCTCGCCAGCCTGGAGTAAAAACAAGGGAGGCGGAGGCGGCTTTAGCCGCCGGCGACCTACCTTGTCCTACTCTATATTTCGCTTACTCTGTAACAATTCCATCATTTTTGCACTTTTGGTCGAAAAAGAGTGAGGCAAATGATGGAACTGGGGAGAGATGGAAGGCGTGGGAGATACGTGATTTTTGCTTTTCATTTTCAATTGATGGTGGAATAGGGGAGTGGTGGATCATAGTTTTTCTCCTGTCAGAAAATGAAAACGAGTTTACGAGAGCTGTTCATACGCGGCAATTTCGGAAAAAGCCATTTTGTTCTTATGGCAACTCGGGAGGCGGCTGGGATGCACTGAAACAGGTATTTGCCGTTTATTTTTGGGTAAATATCTATCTTTCTCATTAGTTTCCATTCTTCTATCCAACTGTCCTGTTTTTTTTTCACTCTCGTTCTCATATGTAGTAGAAAACGGTGAAACTGTAAGTCGCGCTTCCTTTGTTCTGCATTTTCGCTGTGTTTGTCAATTTCCACGGTTTCCATTTTCGCCGTGTATGTTATCCCCACTGTCCCCATTTTTGCTGTTTATGTGAGCCCCAATGTCCCCATTCCCGCTGCCTATGTTAACCCCACTGTTCCCATTTCTGCTGTCTATGTGAGCCCCACTGTAGTCCCACTGTCCCCATTTGCGCTGTCTATGTTAGCCTGACTGTTCCCATTTCCGCTGTCAATGTGAGCCCCATTGTTTCCATTTGCGCTGTTCATGTGAACTTCACTGTCCCCATTTTCGCTGTCTATGTGAGCTCCACTGTACCCATTTTCGCTGTTATGTGAGCCCACTGTCCATATTTCCGCTGTCTATGTGAGTCCCACTGTCCCCATTTTCGATGTCTATGTGAGCCCCACTCTCCTCATTTCCGCTGTATATGTGAGTCCCACTGTCCCCATTTGCGCTGTCTATGTGAGCTCCACTGTCTCCATTTCCGCTGTCTATGTGAGCACTACTCATCCTATTTTTGCTGTGTATGAGAGAGAGAGAGAGAGACGGAGAGAGAGACGGAAAGAGGGACATATGATGAGAGAGAAGGGGGGGGGGGGGGGTTAATGGAGAGCGTGAGAAAAGAAAGAGAGAATTTAAAAGAGTCTCGCCTGTCTTGAGAGAGATGTCTCGCGCTCAATGATGAAGAAAAGTCTCGCGCTCTATGTTAGGAATGGTTCTCGCGCTCTATGTCAGGGAGAATTCTCGCGCTCATGTTGAGAGAAGTATAGCGCTCTATGTTACGGAGAGATCCCGCGATACACGTTGAGAATAACTTCCGCGCCCTATGTCTAGGAGAAAAGAGGGCCAGGAAGCTCCCGCCTATTTCACTGTCTATGTAAGCCCCACTGCCTATGTGAGCCCCACTGTCTCAATTTCCACTGTCTATGTAAGCCCCACTGTCTATGTGAGCCCCACTCTCCCCATTTTCACTGTCTATGTAGTTTCCACTGTCTATGTGAGCCCCTCTATCCCCATTTCCACTGTCTATGTAGCCCCACTGTCTATGTGAGCCCCTCTATCCCCATTTCCACTGTCTATGTAGCCCCACTGTGTATGCGAGCCCCTCTATCCCCATTTCCACTGTCTATGTGAGCCCCACTGTCTATGTGAGCCCCATCTATCCCCATTTCCACTGTCTATGTAGCCCCACTGTCTGTGTGAGCCCCACTGTCTTCATTTCCACTGTCTATGTAAGCCCCACTGCCTATGTGAGCCCCACTGTCTCCACTTCCACTGTCTATGTAAGCCTCACTGTCTGTGTGAGCCCCACTGTCTTCATTTCCACTGTCTATGTAAGCCCCAATGGCTATGTGAGTCTCACTGTCTTCATTTTCACTGTCTATGTAAACCCGACTGTCTATGTGAGCCCCTCTATCCCCATTTCCACTGTCTATGTAAGTCCCACCTCGACGCGGCCACCGGCCTAGGCTCAAACAAGGGAGGAGGAGGCGGCTTTAGCCGCCGGCGACCTACCTTGTCCCTTTCTATAATTCGCCTATTTGGTTTGTCTGAAACTTTTTTGCTGCACTTTTGGTCGAAAAATAGTGAGGAAACTGAGGCAAGCTGGGTGAGGCAAATGGCGTGGGCAGCGTGTAATTTCATTTTTCCCAATCGGCTGATCGGCTGTTGCTGGGATTTGGCAATAGAAAATTTCTCTAAACAGGATAGACGAGTTTCACGCCGTCACGGTTAACAGGAATGGCTTAACAGGGTAGGAAAATGGGTATAAAAGCGCAGCGGGAAGGGCGAGAGCCATTCGAACGCTCTGTTCGCCCCGAGGATGCCCGCACTGGACTGGAGCTGCTGCCGTGAATTTGATGGATGGTTGGAAGTGCTGCTGTAAAGGCCACTGGGACTCCCTACTTCCTGGATGCTGCTCACAAGATAGAAAAGAAGACTCTCTACACATCAAAAATAGTAGACAAAAAGAGATTTTTCAATTCTGTTGTTCTCATGTTTCCGCGCCCGATGTTAAAAAATAGTCTCGCGCTCTATGTTAGAGAGAGAGAGAGAGAGAGAGAGAGAGAGAGGTCTCGCGCCCTATGTTAGGGGGGATTTCCCGCGCCCTATGTTAGAGAAAGGACTCACGTTCTATGTTAGGGGGATTTCCCGCGCCCTATGTTAGAGAGATGACTCGCGCTCTATGTTACAGAGAGAGAGAGATAAATGAAAAGAGAAAAGGTGAGAGAGAGAGGTCTCGCGCTCTATGTTAGGGGGGATTTCCCGCGCCCTATGTTAGAGAAAGGACTCACGTTCTATGTTAGGGGATCTCCCACGCCCTATGTTAGAGAGAGGTCTCGCGCTCTATGTTAGGGGGGATCTCCCACGCCCTATGTTAGAGAGCGAGAGAGAGAGAGAGAAATCGCGCCCTATGTTAGAGAGAGGTCTCGCGCTCTATGTTAGAGAGAGAGAGGGAGAGAGAGAAATCGCGCCCTATGTTAGAGAGAGGTCTCGCGCTCTATGTTAGGGGGGATCTCCCGCGCCCTATGTTAGAGAGAGGACTCGCGCTCAATGTTAGAGAGAGAGAGGGAGAGAGAGAAATCACGTTCTATGTTAGAGAGAGGACTCGCGCTCTATGTTAGAGAGAGAGAGAGAGAGAGAGAGAGAGAGAGAGAGAGATAGAGAGAGAGAGAGAGAGAGAGAGAGAGAGAGAGAGAGAGAGAGAGAGAGAGAGAGAGAGAGAGAGAGAGAGAGAAATCGCGCCCTATGTTAGAGAAAGGTTTCGCGCTCTACGTTAGAGAAAGGTCTTGCGATCCATGCCAGAGAGAGATCTCGCGCTCTATGCCAGAGAGAGGTCTCGCGCTCTATGTTAGAGAGAGGACTCGCGCTCGATGTTTAAAATATGACTCGCGTTCTGGAGAGGTCTCGCACCCTAAGTTAGTGAGAGGTCTCGCAATCAAGGACACCTTCTGTGCTCTATGTTAAGGAGAGCTTTCGCGGTCTATTTCAGAAAAAAATAGGGCCAGGAAGCTTTCGCCAGCCCGGAATAAAAACAAGGGAGGCGGAGGCGGCTTTAGCCGCCGGCGACTTACCTTGTTTTGATGAAATGACAACAAAAAGGTCACCGCTTTTTTTATACAACATTCGAAAACTAACATATAATTACTTTGTAGTGTCAAATACTTTTTTTTTAAATGTTTTGTTTTTTTTCCACAGAAAACTGTAGTAATGGCACAATTTTGATGAAATGACAACAAAAAGGTCACCGCTTCTTCATACAACATTCGAGAACTAACATATAATTACTTTGTAGTGTCAAATACTTTTTGTAAAAAAATGTTTTGATTTTTTCCACAGAAAACTGTGGTGATGGCACAATTTTGATGAAATGACAACAAAAAGGTCACCGCTTTTTTATACAACATTTGGAAACTAACATATTACTTTGTAACATGTTAGTTTCCATATAACATATGTACAGGAAAAAAACTTTGTAGTGTCAAATACTTTTTGTAAAAAATATAAATGGTAATTAAAATCTCTCAAAACAAGTTATCATAAGTTGTTGAAGAGTTGAACAGTATCTTCACCTTTAATTAGAAACAAAATCAAGGTTTGACAACGAGTGGATGCGTTTTGACTATTTCCTTCTGTGTTCACTCATTTCTCCGTCGCCACTCTATTTATCAATCGTCTCGCAATGTGAACATGTCCCTGCGAATGAATGTGCTAGGAACAGCGGTCCCGTGGTGTAGCGGTTAGCACTCAGGACTCTGAATCCTGCGACGGGAGTTCAAATCTCCCCGGGACCTATCTTTTGGTTTTTTTTTCCACAGAAAACTGTAGTAATGGCACAATTTTGATGAAATGACAACAAAAAGGTCACCGCTTTTTTATACAACATTTGGAAACTAACATATTACTTTGTAACATGTTAGTTTCCATATAACATATGAACAGGAAAAAAAAACTTTGTAGTGTCAAATACTTTTTGTGAAAAATATGAATGTTAATTAAAATGTCTCAAAACAAGTTAACATAAGTTGTTGGAGAGTTGAACAGTATCTTCACTATTAATTAGAAACAAAATCAAGGTTTGACAACGAGTGGATGCGTTTTGACTATTTCCTTCTGTGTTCACTCATTTCTCCGTCGCCACTCTATTTATCAATCTTCTCGCACGGTGAACATGTCCTTGCGAATGAATGTGCTAGGAACAGCGGTCCCGTGGTGTAGCGGTTAGCAGTCAGGACTCTGAATCCTGCGACGGGAGTTCAAATCTCCCCGGGACCTATCTTTTGGTTTTTTTTTCCACAGAAAACTGTAGTAATGGCACAATTTTGATGAAACGACAACAAAAAGGTCACCGCTTTTTTATACAACATTTGGAAACTAACATATTACTTTGTAACATGTTAGTTTCCATATAACATATGAACAGGAAAAAAACTTTGTAGTGTCAAATTGTTTTTGTAAAAAATATGAATGGTAATTAAAATGTCTCAAAACTAGTTAACATAAGTTGTTGGAGAGTTGAACAGTATCTTCACCTCTAATTAGAAACAAAATCAAGGTTTTACAACGAGTGGATGCGTTTTGACTATTTCCTTCTGTGTTCACTCATTTCTCCGTCGCCACTCTATTTATCAATCGTCTCGCAGGGTGAACATGTCCCTGCGAATGAATGGGATAGGAACAGCGGTCCCGTGGTGTAGCGGTTAGCACTCAGGACTCTGAATCCTGCGACGGGAGTTCAAATCTCCCCGGGACCTATCTTTTGATTTTTTTCCACAGAAAACTGTGGTGATGGCACAATTTTGATGAAATGACACCAAAAAGGTCACCGCTTCTTTGTACAACATTTGGAAACTAACATATAATTACATTGTAGTGTCAAATACTTTTTGTAAAAAATATAAATGATAACTAAAATGTCTCAAAACAAGTTAACATAAGTTGTTGGAGAGTTGAACAGTATCTTCACCTTTGATTAGAAACAAAATCAAGGTTTGACAACGAGTGGATGCGTTTTGACTATTTCCTTCTGTGTTCACTCATTTCTCCGTCGCCACTCTATTTATCAATCGTCTCGCAGGGTGAACATGTCCCTGCGAATGAATGTGCTAGGAACAGCGGTCCCGTGGTGTAGCGGTTAGCACTCAGGACTCTGAATCCTGCGACGGGAGTTCAAATCTCCCCGGGACCTATCTTTTGGTTTTTTTCCACAGAAAACTGTAGTAATGGCACAATTTTGATGAAACGACCACAAAAAGGTCACCGCTTTTTTATACAACATTTGGAAACTAACATATTACTTTGTAACATGTTAGTTTCCATATAACATATGAACAGGAAAAAACTTTGTAGTGTCAAATACTTTTTGTAAAAAATATGAATGGTAATTAAAATGTCTCAAAACAAGTTAACATAAGTTGTTGGAGAGTTGAACAGTATCTTCACCTTTAATTAGAAACAAAATCAAGGTTTGACAACGAGTGGATGCGTTTTGACTATTTCCTTCTGTGTTCACTCATTTCTCCCTCGCCATTATATTTATCAATCGTCTCGCAGGGTGAACATGTCCCTGCGAATGAATGGGATAGGAACAGCGGTCCCGTGGTGTAGCGGTTAGCACTCAGGACTCTGAATCCTGCGACGGGAGTTCAAATTTCCCCGGGACCTATCTTTTGATTTTTTTCCACAGAAAACTGTAGTAATGGCACAATTCTGATGAAATGACAACAAAAAGGTCATCGCTTCTTCATACAACATTCGAAAACTAACATATAATTACTATGTAGTGTCAAATACTTTTTGTAAAAAATGTTTTGATTTTTTTCTACAGAAAACTGCAGTAATGGCAGAATTTTGATGAAATGACAACAAAAAGGTCACCGCTTTTTTATACAACATTTGGAAACTAACATATTACTTTGTAACATGTTAGTTTCCATATAACATATGAACAGGAAAAAACTTTGTAGTGTCAAATACTTTTTGTAAAAAATATGAATGGTAATTAAAATGTCTCAAAACAAGTTAACATAAGTTGTTGGAGAGTTGAACAGTATCTTCACCTTTAATTAGAAACAAAATCAAGGTTTGACAACGAGTGGATGCGTTTTGACTATTTCCTTCTGTGTTCACTCATTTCTCCCTCGCCATTATATTTATCAATCGTCTCGCAGGGTGAACATGTCCCTGCGAATGAATGGGATAGGAACAGCGGTCCCGTGGTGTAGCGGTTAGCACTCAGGACTCTGAATCCTGCGACGGGAGTTCAAATTTCCCCGGGACCTATCTTTTGATTTTTTTCCACAGAAAACTGTAGTAATGGCACAATTCTGATGAAATGACAACAAAAAGGTCATCGCTTCTTCATACAACATTCGAAAACTAACATATAATTACTATGTAGTGTCAAATACTTTTTGTAAAAAATGTTTTGATTTTTTTCTACAGAAAACTGCAGTAATGGCAGAATTTTGATGAAATGACAACAAAAAGGTCACCGCTTTTTTATACAACATTTGGAAACTAACATATTACTTTGTAACATGTTAGTTTCCATATAACATATGAACAGGAAAAAACTTTGTAGTGTCAAATACTTTTTGTAAAAAATATGAATGGTAATTAAAATGTCTCAAAACAAGTTAACATAAGTTGTTGGAGAGTTGAACAGTATCTTCACCTTTAATTAGAAACAAAATCAAGGTTTGACAACGAGTGGATGCGTTTTGACTATTTCCTTCTGTGTTCACTCATTTCTCCCTCGCCATTATATTTATCAATCGTCTCGCAGGGTGAACATGTCCCTGCGAATGAATGGGATAGGAACAGCGGTCCCGTGGTGTAGCGGTTAGCACTCAGGACTCTGAATCCTGCGACGGGAGTTCAAATTTCCCCGGGACCTATCTTTTGATTTTTTTCCACAGAAAACTGTAGTAATGGCACAATTCTGATGAAATGACAACAAAAAGGTCATCGCTTCTTCATACAACATTCGAAAACTAACATATAATTACTTTGTAGTGTCAAATACTTTTTGTAAAAAATGTTTTGATTTTTTTCTACAGAAAACTGCAGTAATGGCAGAATTTTGATGAAATGACAACAAAAAGGTCACCGCTTTTTTATACAACATTTGGAAACTAACATATTACTTTGTAACATGTTAGTTTCCATATAACATATGAACAGGAAAAAAACTTTGTAGTGTCAAATACTTTTTGTAAAAAATATGAATGATAATTAGAATGTTTCAAAACAAGTTAACATAAGTTGTTGGAGAGTTGAACAGTATCTTCACCTTTAATCAGAAACAAAATCAAGGTTTGACAACGAGTGGATGCGTTTTGACTATTTCCTTCTGTGTTCACTCATTTCTCCGTCGCCACTCTATTTATCAATCGTCTCGCAAGGTGAACATGTCCCTGCGAATGAATGTGCTAGGAACACCGGTCCCGTGGTGTAGCGGTTAGCACTCAGGACTCTGAATCCTGCGACGGGAGTTCAAATCTCCCCGGGACCTATCTTTTGATTTTTTTCCACAGAAAACTGTGGTGATGGCACAATTTTGATGAAATGACACCAAAAAGGTCACCGCTTCTTTGTACAACATTTGGAAACTAACATATAATTACTTTGTAGTGTCAAATACTTTTTGTAAAAAATATAAATGATAACTAAAATGTCTCAAAACAAGTTAACATAAGTTGTTGGAGAGTTGAACAGTATCTTCACCTTTGATTAGAAACAAAATCAAGGTTTGACAACGAGTGGATGCGTTTTGACTATTTCCTTCTGTGTTCACTCATTTTTCCGTCGCCACTCTATTTATCAATCGTATCGCAGGGTGAACATGTCCCTGCGAATGAATGTTCTAGGAACAGCGGTCCCGTGGTGTAGCGGTTAGCACTCAGGACTCTGAATCCTGCGACGGGAGTTCAAATCTCCCCGGGACCTATCTTTTGGTTTTTTTTCCACAGAAAACTGTAGTAATGGCACAATTTTGATGAAACGACAACAAAAAGGTCACCGCTTTTTTATACAACATTTGGAAACTAACATATTACTTTGTAACATGTTAGTTTACATATAATATATAGACAGGAAAAAACTTTGTAGTGTCAAATACTTTTTGTAAAAAATATGAATGGTAATTAAAATGTCTCAAAACAAGTTAACATAAGTTGTTGGAGAGTTGAACAGTATCTTCACCTTTAATTAGAAACAAAATCAAGGTTTGACAACGAGTGGATGCGTTTTGACTATTTCCTTCTGTGTTCACTCATTTCTCCGTCGCCACTCTGTTTATCAATCGTCTCGCAGGGTGAACATGTGCCTGCGAATGAATGGGATAGGAACAGCGGTCCCGTGGTGTAGCGGTTAGCACTCAGGACTCTGAATCCTGCGACGGGAGTTCAAATCTCCCCGGGACCTATCTTTTGGTTTTTTTCACAGAAAACTGTAGTAATGGCACAATTTTGATGAAATGGCAACAAAAAGGTCACCGCTTTTTTATACAACATTTGGAAACTAACATATTACTTTGTAACATGTTAGTTTCCATATAACATATGAACAGGAAAAAAAACTTTGTAGTGTCAAATACTTTTTGTAAAAAATATAAATGGTAATTAAAATGTCTCAAAACAAGTTAACATAAGTTGTTGGAGAGTTGAACAGTATCTTCACCTTTAATTGGAAACAAAATCAAGGTTTGACAACGAGTGGATGCGTTTTGACTATTTCCTTCTGTGTTCACTCATTTCTCCGTCGCCACTCTATTTATCAATCGTCTCGCAGGGTGAACATGTCCCTGCGAATGAATGTGCTAGAAGCAGCGGTCCCGTGGTGTAGCGGTTAGCACTCAGGACTCTGAATCCTGCGACGGGAGTTCAAATCTCCCCGGGACCTATCTTTTGGTTTTTTTTCCACAGAAAACTGTAGTAATGGCACAATTTTGATGAAATGACAACAAAAATATCACCGCTTTTTTATACAACATTTGGAAACTGACATATTACTTTGTAACATGTTAGTTTCCATCTAACATATAAACAGGAAAAAACTTTGTAGTGTCAAATACTTTTTGTAAAAAATATAAATGGTAATTAAAATGTCTCAAAACAAGTTAACATAAGTTGTTGGAGAGTTGAACAGTATCTTCACCTTTAATTGGAAACAAAATCAAGGTTTTACAACGAGTGGATGCCTTTTGACTATTTCCTTCTGTGTTCACTCATTTCTCCGTCGCCACTCTATTTATCAATCGTCTCGCAGGGTGAACATGTCCCTGCGAATGAATGGGAGAGGAACAGCGGTCCCGTGGTGTAGCGGTTAGCACTCAGGACTCTGAATCCTGCGACGGGAGTTCAAATCTCACCAGGACCTATCTTTTCGTTTTTACCACAGAAAACTGTGGTGATGGCACAATTTTGATGAAATGACACCAAAAAGGTCACCGCTTCTTTGTACAACATTTGCAAACTAACATATAATTACTTTGTAGTGTCAAATACTTTTTGTAAAAAATATAAATGATAACTAAAATGTCTCAAAACAAGTTAACATAAGTTGTTGGAGAACAGTATCTTCACCTTTGATTAGAAACAAAATCAAGGTTTGACAACGAGTGGATGCGTTTTGACTATTTCCTTCTGTGTTCACTCATTTCTCCGTCGCCACTCTATTTATCAATCGTATCGCAGGGTGAACATGTCCCTGCGAATGAATGTGCTAGGAACAGCGGTCCCGTGGTGTAGCGGTTAGCACTCAGGACTCTGAATCCTGCGACGGGAGTTCAAATCTCCCCGGGACCTATCTTTTGGTTTTTTTCACAGAAAACTGTAGTAATGGCACAATTTTGATGAAATGACAACAAAAAGGTCACCGCTTTTTAATACAACATTTGGAAACTAACATATTACTTTGTAACATGTTAGTTTCCATATCATATGAACAGGAAAAAACTTTGTAGTGTCAATTACTTTTTGTAAAAAATATAAATGGTAGTTAAAATGTCTCAAAACAAGTTAACATAAGTTGTTGGAGAGTTGAACAGTATCTTCACCTTTAATCAGAAACAAAATTAAGGTTTGACAACGAGTGGATGCGTTTTGACTATTTCCTTCTGTGTTCACTCATTTCTCCGTCGCCACTCTATTTATCAATCGTCTCGCAAGGTGAACATGTCCCTGCGAATGAATGTGCTATAACAGCGGTCCCGTGGTGTAGCGGTTAGCACTCAGGACTCTGAATCCTGCGACGGGAGTTCAAATCTCCCCGGGACCTATCTTTTGATTTTTTTTCCACAGAAAACTGTAGTAATGGCACAATTTTGATGAAATGACAACAAAAATATCACCGCTTTTTTATACAACATTTGGAAACTAACATATAATTACTTTATAGTGTCAAATACTTTTTGTAAAAAATATAAATGATAACTAAAATGTCTCAAAACAAGTTAACATAAGTTGTTGGAGAACAGTATCTTCACCTTTGATTAGCAACAAAATCAAGGTTTGGCAACGAGTGGATGCGTTTTGACTATTTCCTTCTGTGTTCACTCATTTCTCCGTCGCCACTCTATTTATCAATCGTCTCGCAGGGTGAACATGTCCCTGCGAATGAATGTGCTAGGAACAGCGGTCCCGTGGTGTAGCGGTTAGCACTCAGGACTCTGAATCCTGCGACGGGAGTTCAAATCTCACCAGGACCTATCTTTTCGTTTTTACCACAGAAAACTGTGGTGATGGCACAATTTTGATGAAATGACACCAAAAAGGTCACCGCTTCTTTGTACAACATTTGCAAACTAACATATAATTACTTTGTAGTGTCAAATACTTTTTGTAAAAAATATAAATGATAACTAAAATGTCTCAAAACAAGTTAACATAAGTTGTTGGAGAACAGTATCTTCACCTTTGATTAGAAACAAAATCAAGGTTTGACAACGAGTGGATGCGTTTTGACTATTTCCTTCTGTGTTCACTCATTTCTCCGTCGCCACTCTATTTATCAATCGTATCGCAGGGTGAACATGTCCCTGCGAATGAATGGGATAGGAACAGCGGTCCCGTGGTGTAGCGGTTAGCACTCAGGACTCTGAATCCTGCGACGGGAGTTCAAATCTCCCCGGGACCTATCTTTTGATTTTTTTCCACAGAAAACTGCAGTAATGGCACAATTTTGATGAAATGACAACAAAAAGGTCACCGCTTTTTTATACAACATTTGGAAACTAACATCTGATTACTTTTAAGTGTCAATTACTTTTTGTAAAAAAAATATAAATGGTAGTTAAAATGTCTCAAAACAAGTTAACATAAGTTGTTGGAGAGTTGAACAGTATCTTCACCTTTGATTAGAAACAAAATCAAGGTTTGACAACGAGTGTATGCGTTTTGACTATTTCCTTCTGTGTTCACTCATTTCTCCGTCGCCACTCTATTTATCAATCGTCTCGCAGGGTGAACATGTCCCTGCGAATGAATGGGATAGGAACAGCGGTTCCGTGGTGTAGCGGTTAGCACTCAGGACTCTGAATCCTGCGACGGGAGTTCAAATCTCCCCGGGACCTATCTTTTGGTTTTTTTTCCACAGAAAACTGTAGTAATGGCACAATTTTGATGAAACGACAACAAAAAGGTCACCGCTTTTTTATACAACATTTGGAAACTAACATATTACTTTGTAACATGTTAGTTTCCATATAACATATGAACAGGAAAAAAACTTTGTAGTGTCAAATACTTTTTGTAAAAAATATGAATGGTAATTAAAATGTCTCAAAACAAGTTAACATAAGTTGTTGGAGAGTTGAACAGTATCTTCACCTTTAATTAGAAACAAAATCAAGGTTTGACAACGAGTGGATGCGTTTTGACTATTTCCTTCTGTGTTCACTCATTTCTCCGTCGCCATTCTATTTATCAATCGTCTCGCAAGGTGAACATGTCCCTGCGAATGAATGGGGTAGGAACTGCGGTCCCGTGGTGTAGCGGTTAGCACTCAGGACTCTGAATCCTGCGACGGGAGTTCAAATCTCCCCGGGACCTATCTTTTGGTTTTTTTTCCACAGAAAACTGTAGTAATGGCACAATTTTGATGAAATGACAACAAAAAGGTCACCGCTTTTTTATACAACATTTGGAAACTAACATATTACTTTGTAACATGTTAGTTTCCATATAACATATGAACAGGAAAAAAACTTTGTAGTGTCAATTACTTTTTGTAAAAAAAATATAAATGGTAGTTAAAATGTCTCAAAACAAGTTAACATAAGTTGTTGGAGAGTTGAACAGTGTCTTCACCTTTGATTAGAAACAAAATCAAGGCTTGACAACGAGTGGATGCGTTTTGACTATTTCCTTCTGTGTTCACTCATTTCTCCGTCGCCATTCTATTTATCAATCGTCTCGCAAGGTGAACATGTCCCTGCGAATGAATGTGCTAGGAACAGCGGTCCCGTGGTGTAGCGGTTAGCACTCAGGACTCTGAATCCTGCGACGGGAGTTCAAATCTCCCCGGGACCTATCTTTTGGTTTTTTTTCCACAAAAACTGTAGTAATGGCACAATTTTGATGAAATGACAACAAAAAGGTCACCGCTTTTTTATACAACATTTGGAAACTAACATATTACTTTGTAACATGTTAGTTTCCATATAACATATGAACAGGAAAAAAAACTTTGTAGTGTCAATTACTTTTTGTAAAAAATATAAATGGTAGTTAAAATGTCTCAAAACAAGTTAACATAAGTTGTTGGAGAGTTGAACAGTATCTTCACCTTTGATTAGAAACAAAATCAAGGTTTGACAACGAGTGTATGCGTTTTGACTATTTCCTTCTGTGTTCACTCATTTCTCCGTTGCCACTCTATTTATCAATCGTCTCGCAGGGTGAACATGTCCCTGCGAATGAATGGGATAGGAACAGCGGTCCCGTGGTGTAGCGGTTAGCACTCAGGACTCTGAATCCTGCGACGGGAGTTCAAATCTCCCCGGGACCTATCTTTTGGTTTTTTTTTCCACAGAAAACTGTAGTAATGGCACAATTTTGATGAAACGACAACAAAAAGGTCACCGCTTTTTTATACAACATTTGGAAACTAACATATTACTTTGTAACATGTTAGTTTCCATATAACATATGAACAGGAAAAAAACTTTGTAGTGTCAAATACTTTTTGTAAAAAATATAAATGGTAGTTAAAATGTCTCAAAACAAGTTAACATAAGTTGTTGGAGAGTTGAACAGTATCTTCACCTTTGATTAGAAACAAAATCAAGGTTTGACAACGAGTGGATTCGTTTTGACTATTTCCTTCTGTGTTCACTCCTTTCTCCGTCGCCACTCTATTTATCAATCGTCTCGCAAGGTGAACATGTCCCTGCGAATGAATGGAATAGGAACAGCGGTCCCGTGGTGTAGCGGTTAGCACTCAGGACTCTGAATCCTGCGACGGGAGTTCAAATCTCCCCGGGACCTATCTTTCGGTTTTTTTCACAGAAAACTGTGGTGATGGCACAATTTTGATGAAATGACACCAAAAAGGTCACTGCTTCTTTGTACAACATTTGGAAACTAACATCTGATTACTTTGTAGTGTCAAATACTTTCTGTAAAACATATAAATGGTAATTAAAATGTCTCAAAACAAGTTAACATAAGTTGTTGGAGAGTTGAACAGTATCTTCACCTTTGATTAGAAACAAAATCAAGGCTTGACAACGAGTGGATGCGTTTTGACTATTTCCTTCTGTGTTCACTCATTTCTCCGTCGCCACTCTATTTATCAATCGTCTCGCAGGGTGAACATGTCCCTGCGAATGAATGGGATAGGAACAGCGGTCCCGTGGTGTAGCGGTTAGCACTCAGGACTCTGAATCCTGCGACGGGAGTTCAAATCTCCCCGGGACCTATCTTTTGGTTTTTTTTCCACAGAAAACTGTAGTAATGGCACAATTTTGATGAAATGACAACAAAAAGGTCACCGCTTTTTTATACAACATTTGGAAACTAACATATTACTTTGTAACATGTTAGTTTCCATATAACATATGAACAGGAAAAAAACTTTGTAGTGTCAAATACTTTTTGTAAAAAATATGAATGGTAATTAAAATGTCTCAAAACAAGTTAACATAAGTTGTTGGAGAGTTGAACAGTATCTTCACCTTTAATTAGAAACAAAATCAAGGTTTGACAACGAGTGGATGCGTTTTGACTATTTCCTTCTGTGTTCACTCATTTCTCCGTCGCCATTCTATTTATCAATCGTCTCGCAAGGTGAACATGTCCCTGCGAATGAATGGGGTAGGAACAGCGGTCCCGTGGTGTAGCGGTTAGCACTCAGGACTCTGAATCCTGCGACGGGAGTTCAAATCTCCCCGGGACCTATCTTTTGGTTTTTTTTCCACAGAAAACTGTAGTAATGGCACAATTTTGATGAAATGACAACAAAAAGGTCACCGCTTTTTTATACAACATTTGGAAACTAACATATTACTTTGTAACATGTTAGTTTCCATATAACATATGAACAGGAAAAAAAAAACTTTGTAGTGTCAATTACTTTTTGTAAAAAATATAAATGGTAGTTAAAATGTCTCAAAACAAGTTAACATAAGTTGTTGGAGAGTTGAACAGTATCTTCACCTTTAATCAGAAACAAAATCAACGTTTGACAACGAGTGGATGCGTTTTGACTATTTCCTTCTGTGTTCACTCATTTCTCCGTCGCCACTCTATTTATCAATCGTATCGCAGGGTGAACATGTCCCTGCGAATGCATGGGATAGGAACAGCGGTCCCGTGGTGTAGCGGTTAGCACTCAGGACTCTGAATCCTGCGACGGGAGTTCAAATCTCCCCGGGACCTATCTTTTGGTTTTTTTCCACAGAAAACTGTGGTGATGGCACAATTTTGATGAAATGACACCAAAAAGGTCACTGCTTCTTTGTACAACATTTGGAAACTAACATCTGATTACTTTTAAGTGTCAATTACTTTTTGTAAAAAAAATATAAATGGTAATTAAAATGTCTCAAAACAAGTTAACATAAGTTGTTGGAGAGTTGAACAGTGTCTTCACCTTTGATTAGAAACAAAATCAAGGTTTGATTACGAGTGTATGCGTTTTGACTATTTCCTTCTGTGTTCACTCATTTCTCCGTCGCCACTCTATTTATCAATCGTATCGCAGGGTGAACATGTCCCTGCGAATGAATGTGCTAGGAACAGCGGTCCCGTGGTGTAGCGGTTAGCACTCAGGACTCTGAATCCTGCGACGGGAGTTCAAATCTCCCCGGGACCTATCTTTTGGTTTTTTCCACAGAAAACTGTGGTGATGGCACAATTTTGATGAAATGACACCAAAAAGGTCACTGCTTCTTTGTACAACATTTGGAAACTAACATCTGATTACTTTTAAGTGTCAATTACTTTTTGTAAAAAAATATAAATGGTAGTTAAAATGTCTCAAAACAAGTTAACATAAGTTGTTGGAGAGTTGAACAGTATCTTCACCTTTGATTAGAAACGAAATCAAGGCTTGACAACGAGTGGATGCGTTTTGACTATTTCCTTCTGTGTTCACTCATTTCTCCGTCGCCACTCTATTTATCAATCGTCTCGCAGGGTGAACATGTCCCTGCGAATGAATGGGATAGGAACAGCGGTCCCGTGGTGTAGCGGTTAGCACTCAGGACTCTGAATCCTGCGACGGGAGTTCAAATCTCCCGGGACCTATCTTTTGGTTTTTTTCACATTTATATTTTTTACAAAAAGTATTTGACACTACAAAGTAATTATATGTTAGTTTCCGAATGTTGTACAAAGAAGTGGTGACCTTTTTGGTGTCATTTCATCAAAATTGTGCCATCACCACAGTTTTCTGTGGTAAAAACGAAAAGATAGGTCCTGGTGAGATTTGAACTCCCGTCGCAGGATTCAGAGTCCTGAGTGCTAACCGCTACACCACGGGACCGCTGTTCCTATCCCATTCATTCGCAGGGACATGTTCACCCTGCGAGACGATAGTAGTGTACTCCCCCCCCCATTTACCACCATCCCCCCCAAATTACCCACCTTCAAAATGACTGATAACACAGTGATATGTTCACCCCCAAAATATCCAACTTCAAAATGACTGATAACAGGGTGGCACCTTCCATCATCGCCCCCAAATTATCCAACTCAACTACATTATCCAACCCAACTACAAAACTGCTTGGAATTTCAAAAGTTCAAACTACAAAAGTTCAAACTACAAAAGTTCAAACTACAAAATATAGTTTCAAATAATACCAAATGAAAGAATAAAAAATATTTTTATTAGGATGCAAAACTACCAAAATCTATATCTTCCGAGTTAAAGAACTGTGCAGGTCCAGTCTCTAATTTCTCTTCCATTATTAAGCCTTCCATATTCAGATTGTTTGGATTAGGTTTTCCAAAATCAGGTTTCTGTTGGAAAAACTCGAGAAACTCTTTCACTTCCTGGTGCATTTCTTCATGAGTATTTTTTACATAATCTTCGTAACCCTCCATATCTTCGACAAAATCTTCCGGAACATAATCCATATCTTCTGTAGAATTTTCCCAATCGATATCGATAAGACCGTTTTCGTAGTTCATATTGCGAAACACTGTTTCACACAGTACAATAGTCTAGCGTAGAGATAGTTTACATGAGAGAGAGTCAGACTTGGAAAGGTGAATAAGGGTCATAAGGTCACCTTATCAACAGAGAGTTTACACTTGAGAGAATTAGATAGTCAAATGGAGAGGTGAACAAGGGGTCATACGATTAGCATTTCTACTCTGCTCGCCGCCAGGAATGCCCAACTACTTTGATGCGGAGAAGAAGATCAAGCGAATTGTTCCATGTGATGACAACCTCAATTTCGCCAGAACCGTAGTGCTAGCCAAATTGATCGCAGACGCAGCCTACGCACACAAACATGGAAACGAAAATGAGGAAATTCGTGCAAGGATGGACATTAAAAACATTCGAAGATCAAAAAGAAGCTGGAATACTAAGGCGGAACAATTCTTGTTACAGGCTAATCTAGATCGAGACCAAGAAGCAGTTGGATACGACGCGTTTAGAGCTGCCGCTGCTACACTTCGAAACTACAAAATTGCAGTTTACACGCGAACACCTCCAGCAAAGGTGTACACTCTAATTTGGAAAGGAAATGGAAACTCCGAGAAAACAATGAATATATGACTATGTACCGAGGTATACGACATTTTCAAACCTACAAGAGATTCATTAGCATTCAAATGGTGTGTACTATGCTCACAGTCGTATAGCCGATTCGATCAACATTTTTGTGATGTGACATTTCTGTGATGTAAAGCAATGTAGAAAGCCAAACTGTCAAGGTTAACAAATACAACCCCCGAAACTCCAAAATTTCCATCAGAAAGTTTATGAAATATTTATTTCCGACCGTCTTGTACTCTGTAGTCATTATCTATGTTGTTCGAGAAAAAGTTCACAAAAACTGTATTGCAGTACTCCTGTGATATCAAGAGTGTTCGGGTCTGGCTCTCCAGAATCAGGCTTAGTTTCGAATGAACTCTAGAGGCTTGACAAACTCGGGGGTTTCTTTTAGCGTTTCACTCAAGTGTTTTGCATTAATTCTACAAACCCTTCTATGTCCTCGAGAAACTCTTGTGTATTTTATTCATGATGTCTTCTGATGACTCGCTCGAACTTTTGACACCATCCCAATAAACCATCTATCAATAAAGCCGTTATTGAACCTGATAATTGTGAAGCTATAATTACTCTGTGAACACTGCTGTTTATGTTAACCTCAAACGTGAAGCTATACAGTTTGAGAAAAAGAAAGTAGTTTCGAAGTATTATTACACTGTGTGTCACATCACTGGTTATTGGCACATGTTAAAAACATCAGAAAAATAGTCGCGTACTGGAAAAAGTAGTATAAACTCGAAGATCTGTAGTGCTCAATCATGTGGTCTCAGATCCAAACTCCAAAAAGTTAGCAGTGAAATTCAAATGTTTCTGATTGAACTCGAACGTAATCCAAATAATCTTTTGAACACAGCACAATGAAGAAGTAGTATGGAGTCGGAGGACCCATTGTATTATATGTGTAAGTAAAACTTTAGATAGTCAACATGAAAAAACCTCTACATAAAAGGCCATTTAGATGTTTGCCCATTCAACCGTTCTCTCTTTTTTCTCGATACTTTTCTCGATTCTTCGAACTGTTTCTGAACATCTTCCCAGTATTTATGTGAAGTGTTTCTACTTCAAGTTGGCTTCGAACAACGATACGTTTAGCTAAGTGGATACTCTACCACACTTTCTCAGATTGCAGTTCTCTTATCGAGAAACAAATACTAGGAAAGCAGAACCCAGTCGTTGCTACTAGTACAATGCACTTGTACCCAGCGAATTGATCAAGCGAATGTGACCGATCGAAAGTCATGATGATCAATGCAAAAAACAAGTCCAATCTTAGTAAACGTGACCGAATCATTTAGTAAGCGGTTGTCCAATCAGTTGGAACAATGGTATGTGATTGAAAACTACTTTACGAGTGATGAATGTATGAAAACAATGAAATTTCCACTGCAACTCACCTACGAAGCAATAAAAATCGATCATTCCATAGTTAAGTTATTATGCTGAGTGTAATAAGTACTCAAAACTATTTCGACCATGACCCAACAAGATGCTGAGATTCTTAATCTGTTCTGATTTGATTTTTGTCTACTGTGAGAACAGTTGTATTCTGATTTTTGATGCTATTATTTTTGTACTCCAATCTTCTCATTTGAATGTCTATTTCACCTATTATCACGTATTCTTACCTATTCTCCTACCTCCATTGTGCACGCGTACCCTCTAATCACACAATTTTTCTTTAACGGCATTGTCGGCCCTCCTCAAACCCCACACTTCTTTGATAAAATTTAAGACTTACTGAATCTGTTCCTAAATATTCAATGTTTTCCTCCTACATACATCAGCAGATAACTCTATGCTTAAAGTAAACTTGTAACCGAGACGATTTGAAGTAATGATAAATATTGATGAGTATCTGGCAAAAAAGCGGAGCACAAACCACTCTAAATGACTTGATTATTCAGATTTTTGGTTGACTTAAGACTTTGATGACAAATCCCTCCGAATGAGAACAAAGAGAAGAAAGTCCGTGGTATGCGTATATTAATAAAGTGTATGTAGTAGAACCACATTTGTGCTAAATTTACGAACAGTGATAAATTAAAAAACAATCGAAGAAATGAAAAGTTTGAAAACTCAAAGTTGAATTGTTGATGAACACAATAGAACAACTAGATTAAAAGCAACCTTTTTTTTGTAGGTGAAATTGTTTTGTACTTCAATACAGAGTGAGTAATTTGTCTGTACGCTACTCACTGCTCGTTTTCAGCTGCACTTTCCCACTTCTCCTCTCTGTAGCTTCCATATTTTGGGTACTCTGCAACCTTTTTTTTCTGTTATGTAACCATTTCTCACGTTTTGCGACTATATTTTCTGTATTACTACACGTATTACGTCTACATTATTTGACAAAATCCAAATTTTTTTTTTGTAATTTTTTTTTCTGTTTTTCTAGAGACGTCGATATTTTTGGCAGCATACTATGAAAATGTTTCACTAACGTATAACACAAAACACACATCACCCCCACACTACACCCCAAACCTTAAGGAGGCTAAGGACTCACAACAAGTGAGTTCGACGCCGACTGAACAAACCGCTTCCCTAGAATTCGGAAACAAATATGACGTTGAGAAAACTACATAATTGTCTTCCAATCGACACTTAACGAACGAAAAAATGAAAATAATAAAAAAAATTGCATAGCACCCAGCATTAGCGAGGTGAGCATATACAATTGTACTGCGCCGCGATTAGCTTTCGTTTTTCTTGTTTTCTGTCAATTTTTCTCCATTTACTATATATGTGTATATCGTGGTAGAAATTGACAGGTCGGAGAAAGGATTTTGTGATTTCATCGGTCTTTCTTGCGTTTCCGTGTGCATAAACTTGTATCTATCACTATCACTGCACGCAATTGGTATTTCGCTCTTCTGAAAAGCGAAAAAATATACATTGATGAAAGTTTTATGTTACAGATTGGGTTTCAAATACCTACTGAGTGAAAGTATTAACTCAAAAATCAAATTTAGAAACGAACTGATTCCTTGAGGACAGTTAATAAAGTAACATTGAATCTACGGGTCCGAAAATAATGATTACGGCCTGAGACACGAGCAAACTGCAGAAACCTTGGACATGTGCCTACTGCCAGAAGAATACAGAAGTTACAGCCTGCTATGAAGAAGCTTCGTTGGCTCTCGGACTCGACTACTAAACCTCATGATTGGGAGAGAAACACAAATGAAGGAGAAGGAGGAAACCCCGATATGTTAATGATTGATTCAATAAGTTCATTTTCTCATTTATTTAGTGTCAATAAACTTGTTTATATCACTATCTGTTATGATAAATATACGTATCCAATACAGGTGCAATAACGTTCAAAAAACTCACAGATGTAATGCTCACAGAAGTGTTTTTAAGTTGAAAGTTCGAAAAAACTGCTCTAAAACTGTGGAAAATAATAGTTATTCTCTAAACCAGGATTTCTCTGCGCTCTCCACATGAAGCCCTCCTTTCTTCTTTTTTTCCCTCTCCATAATTGTTGTACTTTCTCTTTCTCTCTCTTTCTCTCTCTCTCTCTCTCCACATTCGTAGTTTTGCTTTACATTTGTAGAATCTGATAGTTTTTAAAATAGGACTTAACTGTAAGATTTAATCAAAATAGATTAGCTACTTTTGATTGATAATTTCAACAACGTTTCTTTTTGATAGTTTGTAGAAATAAATAATTCAATATATAATCCAAATTCATGGCTAGCGGGCTCTCCTGATGAGGCTCGACCGCTGTGTAGTTTCGTAGAGAGTCGGAGCCGAAACGAACTGCGTTTGTTTTTAAATATGACTAAGTTCATCAAATGACAGTATTAAAGATTCCTACCTATTTTAAGTTGAGCGTTCATTATATAAACAGTAAATTAACATAAACCCGAATTTTATATATGTTTTCATTAATCTCCCTCTCCCCTTCTTTCTTTCTCTCCTTCTCCACCCCCTTTTTTCTATTTGTCCCTTGTATCCCTTCCTTCCCCCTTTCTGGGATTGTCGGTAATCTGCTATTTTGAACATTGTCCACTGCACTCTCGGATCATTTGTACTTGTGTCTTTCGCGTTTGGAGTGCTAGCCTCTTTTACTTTGTGACGCACTGATTTCTCACGCAGTTTCAACATTTCTCTCCGTACTGACTATTTGCTGGTTGTGGTTCGATTTCGATACACACCATTCATATTTACGAATTTTCACCAGAAATCAACGCAATCGAACTACAACACAGCGGGATAGAACATAATACATTATACAGGCCTGTTTCAAAAAAGAGTGAACCCGAGTATAGATTGAAATACTGTCCAGTATCCAATACTTGTATGCACCTAATCCACTCAACTCCTACTTTAACCTGTATCTTAACCTATCAAGGCAGACAGTTGAAAATTTGTTTGATAAAAACGAATAATTACAAGAAAAAGTCCTCGAAATATCGATCCGCACACGGTGAGTCTCTAAGTGTTAGGTTGTATTCTAAGTGAAAGTAGCTTTGACCTGCACAAATGTAAAAAAACATGTGAATCTCACAAAAACTGAGTACACCTCTTATAATGTGAACTCTGAACCTCTTTCTTCTCTCATGGTCTGAACAAAATGACGTTAAGTACGGAATAAGAAACCATAGTCAACTCCGATCTTAGCTGTGAACTACAGTAACCATCCTTATTTTTGGATTCTTCATGTTTCGTATGCTGTCTCATTGCCTTTTCTCTGGAATCTCCCACTTTGAATCAAAATTCCTCGCGAATATTACAATGCCTCAGAAGGTTCCTGATAATTCGTTTTAATTTCCCACCTTCACGTTCTCAACAACACAATCACATTACCCCCACACTACACACCAAACCTTCCAGAGGCTAAGGACTCACCCCAAGTGAGTTCGATGCCGACCTAAGTTCATTCTTTGAAGAATTTCCTGCCCAATACATACTGGGTACAAGTGTTTTTTCTGGTTCAGATGAACTTTAGCTGGTTTTCAGATCTCTGTTTACTCTATCTAAAGAGGACCGTAAACAGTACAAGGCGAAGGGAAGCGATAGGTTACATCCCATCTGAAAATCCTAGTTCGATTGTATCGAGAACTATATCGCAAAAAACAATAACAGTTTTGCGGAAAATCTCTGACTAAGACCTTATATTTACGGAGAAACGAGTAAATACTTGCACTGATCGTGCAAAATAGGACGATTTCTAGCTCCACGCGACTTTTTACTCCACTTCTCGAATGGAAATGGTTGAAAACCAATCAGAGTTTTCAATAAAAAAACACTGGAAACGGTGAGCATAATGGCATTTGGATGTATTTTTTAAGCATGAACAGGGAAATTGGGGTTTATAAGTCAAGTGCAACCTAAAAGTATATTAAAAAGCAACAGAAATCTGTTATTCGTTTGTTTGGTACATATATCAAGATACGATCAAAAGTACCTGTTTGACATTCGCCCCATGAATCACATCCACTCCTATCTCGAAAAAACTACAACCTTCTATGGTACGTATTTGTCATCTTGAAAATGAAATGTGCAGGACATGTCTCAAAATTAAAGTCAATCCACTCTGGATATAATAACTTTCATATGTAGTTCGTATAAGTGTAGAAGAAAAAGATGTATTTTTATAATAAACCACTGATATTTAAATACTCGTACCTGATCATTAATTTCAACAAATTGGTCCACTTCTAGTATAACGCCAAGTATGTACATAGTAATATATAAGAGGGGGATGCAGAGCCTTTTTCCAACATGTAGTGTCCACGTTGGTATGAACATACACACATCATAACGGTATTGACAAACAAATATCATCAATTATCTGACTTATTTCAGGTTTGTTTCTTCCTCGTGGTTCCTTTTTTGATTTCAGACGCTCACTAATATATGAACATGGTATCGAAAAGAAGGTGTGTAGAGGCTTTCTCCAAACCCCACAATGCGCATTGAAACTTGAAAATCACGGAAAAGAGTACGAGACATATTGCCTTCTGAATTAAAACGGTTCGAGTAAAACTTAACATCTGTTTGAATATGGGAATACGAAATCACGAAGTATGAAACGCGAATGAATACTCACTCACACGAGCGTTTTTGTATAATTATTGGCACAATCGTCCAAAAACTACTTGTTCCATACTCCGTGCTGCCCTAAATACTACTCAGTCTTTATTTGTAGATAATTTAACAGACCTATTACTGAAGATCCCTATGAACTTCCTTCATAATTCAATGATAAGCAGTAACAAACACAGTATTGCATTCGTTTTCGAACCGCACAACGGAAAACTGCTCATGGTATACAGTTTTTCAGACCTCCCTTTTTGTACGCACATGCTTTTTGTGCATCCAACTGTCTTTACAGTTAACTGAACGAACAAATTATGATCATTTGGAGTAATTCAAGAAGGGTGTAACTAAAAACTCAGTAACGTAATATTGAACAGTTCCACTAAGCATTACTATCTGGCGAAGAGACCAAGCCTAAGCCTAACGAACACGTCTTTTCAGAGAGGAATTCACTATTCTTCGTGTGTAATACTCCAGAAAGTACTACGCAAAAGGGTCACACGTATGAAACGTCATTAAATCTACAGTTTATTAGTAATGTACTGAACACTTTGTCGAATAGAGGTCTAACTAATCACCACGTTCGTTTTTAACAAAACAGCTAACTTCAAATACCATCTGTTTTTATCATATACATATTATTTGACTACTATATTTTATAGAGGAGTGATGATTATACCTTTACGAGTATGCTTGAGTTCAGTTATTTTAATTTGTTTATCAGTTTTTGGTCATTACCAGCCAGTTCCAAGGCATACAACCAGGTCTTCTCTTACTATTAACTCATTTCTGTAACTAAAAGTCGAACATCGACTATGTGAAAGTCGACGTTCATATTTAAAAGTCGAGCATCGTATTTGCGAAAGTCGAAGTTCATCATTTAAAGTCGAACATCGACTACGAAAATCATTCCGGCATCAAACTCACTTGTTGTGAGTCCTCAGCCTACAAAAGGTTTGGGGTGTAGTGTGGGGGTAGTAGCATGGGTGTATCGTAGTTGAGTGAGTGGTTGAAATACTTAGAACCGAATCAGAGGTACACTGCATTAAAGATTACTAAAAGTATTATAATAAATAAAACAACTTATTATAGTATAGGTGGTTGAGATATACTGTGTGCATTTTAATGCATGATAGTATGATAGTAAATGATTATTTGAATTCTACATACTGACTCAATAATATGACATATAACAGTTCAATATCAATTAGATCGATCAAGATATATCGTTTATTATCTGTTAATATTCAAATATTACACCGAATGTACACAAACATAGTATTGCGACCTATACACATTATAACACATATTTAGCACAAGCGTCACACGCAGGAAAAGGATCAGTGATTCATGAAAGTGTGGAAACTATGACAACTATTTGGTATAATAATTGTCGATAGTCACTGATGTCGCTCATAGCTATGTTTTATTCACCTCTATAATAAGTTGTTTTATTTATTATAATACTTTTAGTAATCTTTAATGCAGTGTACCTCTGATTCGGTTCTAAGTATTTCAACCACTCACTCAACTACGATACACCCATGCTACTACCCCCACACTACACCCCAAACCTTTTGTAGGCTGAGGACTCACAACAAGTGAGTTTGATGCCGGAATGATTTTCGTAGTCGATGTTCGACTTTAAATGATGAACTTCGACTTTCGCAAATACGATGCTCGACTTTTAAATATGAACGTCGACTTTCACATAGTCGATGTTCGACTTTTAGTTACAGAAATGAGTTAATAGTAAGAGAAGACCTGGTTGTATGCCTTGGAACTGGCTGGTAATGACCAAAAACTGATAAACAAATTAAAATAACTGAACTCAAGCATACTCGTAAAGGTATAATCATCACTCCTCTATAAAATATAGTAGTCAAATAATATGTATATGATAAAAACAGATGGTATTTGAAGTTAGCTGTTTTGTTAAAAACGAACGTGGTGATTAGTTAGACCTCTATTCGACAAAGTGTTCAGTACATTACTAATAAACTGTAGATTTAATGACGTTTCATACGTGTGACCCTTTTGCGTAGTACTTTCTGGAGTATTACACACGAAGAATAGTGAATTCCTCTCTGAAAAGACGTGTTCGTTAGGCTTAGGCTTGGTCTCTTCGCCAGATAGTAATGCTTAGTGGAACTGTTCAATATTACGTTACTGAGTTTTTAGTTACACCCTTCTTGAATTACTCCAAATGATCATAATTTGTTCGTTCAGTTAACTGTAAAGACAGTTGGATGCACAAAAAGCATGTGCGTACAAAAAGGGAGGTCTGAAAAACTGTATACCATGAGCAGTTTTCCGTTGTGCGGTTCGAAAACGAATGCAATACTGTGTTTGTTACTGCTTATCATTGAATTATGAAGGAAGTTCATAGGGATCTTCAGTAATAGGTCTGTTAAATTATCTACAAATAAAGACTGAGTAGTATTTAGGGCAGCACGGAGTATGGAACAAGTAGTTTTTGGACGATTGTGCCAATAATTATACAAAAACGCTCGTGTGAGTGAGTATTCATTCGCGTTTCATACTTCGTGATTTCGTATTCCCATATTCAAACAGATGTTAAGTTTTACTCGAACCGTTTTAATTCAGAAGGCAATATGTCTCGTACTCTTTTCCGTGATTTTCAAGTTTCAATGCGCATTGTGGGGTTTGGAGAAAGCCTCTACACACCTTCTTTTCGATACCATGTTCATATATTAGTGAGCGTCTGAAATCAAAAAAGGAACCACGAGGAAGAAACAAACCTGAAATAAGTCAGATAATTGATGATATTTGTTTGTCAATACCGTTATGATGTGTGTATGTTCATACCAACGTGGACACTACATGTTGGAAAAAGGCTCTGCATCCCCCTCTTATATATTACTATGTACATACTTGGCGTTATACTAGAAGTGGACCAATTTGTTGAAATTAATGATCAGGTACGAGTATTTAAATATCAGTGGTTTATTATAAAAATACATCTTTTTCTTCTACACTTATACGAACTACATATGAAAGTTATTATATCCAGAGTGGATTGACTTTAATTTTGAGACATGTCCTGCACATTTCATTTTCAAGATGACAAATACGTACCATAGAAGGTTGTAGTTTTTTCGAGATAGGAGTGGATGTGATTCATGGGGCGAATGTCAAACAGGTACTTTTGATCGTATCTTGATATATGTACCAAACAAACGAATAACAGATTTCTGTTGCTTTTTAATATACTTTTAGGTTGCACTTGACTTATAAACCCCAATTTCCCTGTTCATGCTTAAAAAATACATCCAAATGCCATTATGCTCACCGTTTCCAGTGTTTTTTTATTGAAAACTCTGATTGGTTTTCAACCATTTCCATTCGAGAAGTGGAGTAAAAAGTCGCGTGGAGCTAGAAATCGTCCTATTTTGCACGATCAGTGCAAGTATTTACTCGTTTCTCCGTAAATATAAGGTCTTAGTCAGAGATTTTCCGCAAAACTGTTATTGTTTTTTGCGATATAGTTCTCGATACAATCGAACTAGGATTTTCAGATGGGATGTAACCTATCGCTTCCCTTCGCCTTGTACTGTTTACGGTCCTCTTTAGATAGAGTAAACAGAGATCTGAAAACCAGCTAAAGTTCATCTGAACCAGAAAAAACACTTGTACCCAGTATGTATTGGGCAGGAAATTCTTCAAAGAATGAACTTAGGTCGGCATCGAACTCACTTGGGGTGAGTCCTTAGCCTCTGGAAGGTTTGGTGTGTAGTGTGGGGGTAATGTGATTGTGTTGTTGAGAACGTGAAGGTGGGAAATTAAAACGAATTATCAGGAACCTTCTGAGGCATTGTAATATTCGCGAGGAATTTTGATTCAAAGTGGGAGATTCCAGAGAAAAGGCAATGAGACAGCATACGAAACATGAAGAATCCAAAAATAAGGATGGTTACTGTAGTTCACAGCTAAGATCGGAGTTGACTATGGTTTCTTATTCCGTACTTAACGTCATTTTGTTCAGACCATGAGAGAAGAAAGAGGTTCAGAGTTCACATTATAAGAGGTGTACTCAGTTTTTGTGAGATTCACATGTTTTTTTACATTTGTGCAGGTCAAAGCTACTTTCACTTAGAATACAACCTAACACTTAGAGACTCACCGTGTGCGGATCGATATTTCGAGGACTTTTTCTTGTAATTATTCGTTTTTATCAAACAAATTTTCAACTGTCTGCCTTGATAGGTTAAGATACAGGTTAAAGTAGGAGTTGAGTGGATTAGGTGCATACAAGTATTGGATACTGGACAGTATTTCAATCTATACTCGGGTTCACTCTTTTTTGAAACAGGCCTGTATAATGTATTATGTTCTATCCCGCTGTGTTGTAGTTCGATTGCGTTGATTTCTGGTGAAAATTCGTAAATATGAATGGTGTGTATCGAAATCGAACCACAACCAGCAAATAGTCAGTACGGAGAGAAATGTTGAAACTGCGTGAGAAATCAGTGCGTCACAAAGTAAAAGAGGCTAGCACTCCAAACGCGAAAGACACAAGTACAAATGATCCGAGAGTGCAGTGGACAATGTTCAAAATAGCAGATTACCGACAATCCCAGAAAGGGGGAAGGAAGGGATACAAGGGACAAATAGAAAAAAGGGGGTGGAGAAGGAGAGAAAGAAAGAAGGGGAGAGGGAGATTAATGAAAACATATATAAAATTCGGGTTTATGTTAATTTACTGTTTATATAATGAACGCTCAACTTAAAATAGGTAGGAATCTTTAATACTGTCATTTGATGAACTTAGTCATATTTAAAAACAAACGCAGTTCGTTTCGGCTCCGACTCTCTACGAAACTACACAGCGGTCGAGCCTCATCAGGAGAGCCCGCTAGCCATGAATTTGGATTATATATTGAATTATTTATTTCTACAAACTATCAAAAAGAAACGTTGTTGAAATTATCAATCAAAAGTAGCTAATCTATTTTGATTAAATCTTACAGTTAAGTCCTATTTTAAAAACTATCAGATTCTACAAATGTAAAGCAAAACTACGAATGTGGAGAGAGAGAGAGAGAGAAAGAGAGAGAAAGAGAAAGTACAACAATTATGGAGAGGGAAAAAAAGAAGAAAGGAGGACTTCATGTGGAGAGCGCAGAGAAATCCTGGTTTAGAGAATAACTATTATTTTCCACAGTTTTAGAGCAGTTTTTTCGAACTTTCAACTTAAAAACACTTCTGTGAGCATTACATCTGTGAGTTTTTTGAACGTTATTGCACCTGTATTGGATACGTATATTTATCATAACAGATAGTGATATAAACAAGTTTATTGACACTAAATAAATGAGAAAATGAACTTATTGAATCAATCATTAACATATCGGGGTTTCCTCCTTCTCCTTCATTTGTGTTTCTCTCCCAATCATGAGGTTTAGTAGTCGAGTCCGAGAGCCAACGAAGCTTCTTCATAGCAGGCTGTAACTTCTGTATTCTTCTGGCAGTAGGCACATGTCCAAGGTTTCTGCAGTTTGCTCGTGTCTCAGGCCGTAATCATTATTTTCGGACCCGTAGATTCAATGTTACTTTATTAACTGTCCTCAAGGAATCAGTTCGTTTCTAAATTTGATTTTTGAGTTAATACTTTCACTCAGTAGGTATTTGAAACCCAATCTGTAACATAAAACTTTCATCAATGTATATTTTTTCGCTTTTCAGAAGAGCGAAATACCAATTGCGTGCAGTGATAGTGATAGATACAAGTTTATGCACACGGAAACGCAAGAAAGACCGATGAAATCACAAAATCCTTTCTCCGACCTGTCAATTTCTACCACGATATACACATATATAGTAAATGGAGAAAAATTGACAGAAAACAAGAAAAACGAAAGCTAATCGCGGCGCAGTACAATTGTATATGCTCACCTCGCTAATGCTGGGTGCTATGCAATTTTTTTTATTATTTTCATTTTTTCGTTCGTTAAGTGTCGATTGGAAGACAATTATGTAGTTTTCTCAACGTCATATTTGTTTCCGAATTCTAGGGAAGCGGTTTGTTCAGTCGGCGTCGAACTCACTTGTTGTGAGTCCTTAGCCTCCTTAAGGTTTGGGGTGTAGTGTGGGGGTGATGTGTGTTTTGTGTTATACGTTAGTGAAACATTTTCATAGTATGCTGCCAAAAATATCGACGTCTCTAGAAAAACAGAAAAAAAAAACTACAAAAAAAAAATTTGGATTTTGTCAAATAATGTAGACGTAATACGTGTAGTAATACAGAAAATATAGTCGCAAAACGTGAGAAATGGTTACATAACAGAAAAAAAAGGTTGCAGAGTACCCAAAATATGGAAGCTACAGAGAGGAGAAGTGGGAAAGTGCAGCTGAAAACGAGCAGTGAGTAGCGTACAGACAAATTACTCACTCTGTATTGAAGTACAAAACAATTTCACCTACAAAAAAAAGGTTGCTTTTAATCTAGTTGTTCTATTGTGTTCATCAACAATTCAACTTTGAGTTTTCAAACTTTTCATTTCTTCGATTGTTTTTTAATTTATCACTGTTCGTAAATTTAGCACAAATGTGGTTCTACTACATACACTTTATTAATATACGCATACCACGGACTTTCTTCTCTTTGTTCTCATTCGGAGGGATTTGTCATCAAAGTCTTAAGTCAACCAAAAATCTGAATAATCAAGTCATTTAGAGTGGTTTGTGCTCCGCTTTTTTGCCAGATACTCATCAATATTTATCATTACTTCAAATCGTCTCGGTTACAAGTTTACTTTAAGCATAGAGTTATCTGCTGATGTATGTAGGAGGAAAACATTGAATATTTAGGAACAGATTCAGTAAGTCTTAAATTTTATCAAAGAAGTGTGGGGTTTGAGGAGGGCCGACAATGCCGTTAAAGAAAAATTGTGTGATTAGAGGGTACGCGTGCACAATGGAGGTAGGAGAATAGGTAAGAATACGTGATAATAGGTGAAATAGACATTCAAATGAGAAGATTGGAGTACAAAAATAATAGCATCAAAAATCAGAATACAACTGTTCTCACAGTAGACAAAAATCAAATCAGAACAGATTAAGAATCTCAGCATCTTGTTGGGTCATGGTCGAAATAGTTTTGAGTACTTATTACACTCAGCATAATAACTTAACTATGGAATGATCGATTTTTATTGCTTCGTAGGTGAGTTGCAGTGGAAATTTCATTGTTTTCATACATTCATCACTCGTAAAGTAGTTTTCAATCACATACCATTGTTCCAACTGATTGGACAACCGCTTACTAAATGATTCGGTCACGTTTACTAAGATTGGACTTGTTTTTTGCATTGATCATCATGACTTTCGATCGGTCACATTCGCTTGATCAATTCGCTGGGTACAAGTGCATTGTACTAGTAGCAACGACTGGGTTCTGCTTTCCTAGTATTTGTTTCTCGATAAGAGAACTGCAATCTGAGAAAGTGTGGTAGAGTATCCACTTAGCTAAACGTATCGTTGTTCGAAGCCAACTTGAAGTAGAAACACTTCACATAAATACTGGGAAGATGTTCAGAAACAGTTCGAAGAATCGAGAAAAGTATCGAGAAAAAAGAGAGAACGGTTGAATGGGCAAACATCTAAATGGCCTTTTATGTAGAGGTTTTTTCATGTTGACTATCTAAAGTTTTACTTACACATATAATACAATGGGTCCTCCGACTCCATACTACTTCTTCATTGTGCTGTGTTCAAAAGATTATTTGGATTACGTTCGAGTTCAATCAGAAACATTTGAATTTCACTGCTAACTTTTTGGAGTTTGGATCTGAGACCACATGATTGAGCACTACAGATCTTCGAGTTTATACTACTTTTTCCAGTACGCGACTATTTTTCTGATGTTTTTAACATGTGCCAATAACCAGTGATGTGACACACAGTGTAATAATACTTCGAAACTACTTTCTTTTTCTCAAACTGTATAGCTTCACGTTTGAGGTTAACATAAACAGCAGTGTTCACAGAGTAATTATAGCTTCACAATTATCAGGTTCAATAACGGCTTTATTGATAGATGGTTTATTGGGATGGTGTCAAAAGTTCGAGCGAGTCATCAGAAGACATCATGAATAAAATACACAAGAGTTTCTCGAGGACATAGAAGGGTTTGTAGAATTAATGCAAAACACTTGAGTGAAACGCTAAAAGAAACCCCCGAGTTTGTCAAGCCTCTAGAGTTCATTCGAAACTAAGCCTGATTCTGGAGAGCCAGACCCGAACACTCTTGATATCACAGGAGTACTGCAATACAGTTTTTGTGAACTTTTTCTCGAACAACATAGATAATGACTACAGAGTACAAGACGGTCGGAAATAAATATTTCATAAACTTTCTGATGGAAATTTTGGAGTTTCGGGGGTTGTATTTGTTAACCTTGACAGTTTGGCTTTCTACATTGCTTTACATCACAGAAATGTCACATCACAAAAATGTTGATCGAATCGGCTATACGACTGTGAGCATAGTACACACCATTTGAATGCTAATGAATCTCTTGTAGGTTTGAAAATGTCGTATACCTCGGTACATAGTCATATATTCATTGTTTTCTCGGAGTTTCCATTTCCTTTCCAAATTAGAGTGTACACCTTTGCTGGAGGTGTTCGCGTGTAAACTGCAATTTTGTAGTTTCGAAGTGTAGCAGCGGCAGCTCTAAACGCGTCGTATCCAACTGCTTCTTGGTCTCGATCTAGATTAGCCTGTAACAAGAATTGTTCCGCCTTAGTATTCCAGCTTCTTTTTGATCTTCGAATGTTTTTAATGTCCATCCTTGCACGAATTTCCTCATTTTCGTTTCCATGTTTGTGTGCGTAGGCTGCGTCTGCGATCAATTTGGCTAGCACTACGGTTCTGGCGAAATTGAGGTTGTCATCACATGGAACAATTCGCTTGATCTTCTTCTCCGCATCAAAGTAGTTGGGCATTCCTGGCGGCGAGCAGAGTAGAAATGCTAATCGTATGACCCCTTGTTCACCTCTCCATTTGACTATCTAATTCTCTCAAGTGTAAACTCTCTGTTGATAAGGTGACCTTATGACCCTTATTCACCTTTCCAAGTCTGACTCTCTCTCATGTAAACTATCTCTACGCTAGACTATTGTACTGTGTGAAACAGTGTTTCGCAATATGAACTACGAAAACGGTCTTATCGATATCGATTGGGAAAATTCTACAGAAGATATGGATTATGTTCCGGAAGATTTTGTCGAAGATATGGAGGGTTACGAAGATTATGTAAAAAATACTCATGAAGAAATGCACCAGGAAGTGAAAGAGTTTCTCGAGTTTTTCCAACAGAAACCTGATTTTGGAAAACCTAATCCAAACAATCTGAATATGGAAGGCTTAATAATGGAAGAGAAATTAGAGACTGGACCTGCACAGTTCTTTAACTCGGAAGATATAGATTTTGGTAGTTTTGCATCCTAATAAAAATATTTTTTATTCTTTCATTTGGTATTATTTGAAACTATATTTTGTAGTTTGAACTTTTGTAGTTTGAACTTTTGTAGTTTGAACTTTTGAAATTCCAAGCAGTTTTGTAGTTGGGTTGGATAATGTAGTTGAGTTGGATAATTTGGGGGCGATGATGGAAGGTGCCACCCTGTTATCAGTCATTTTGAAGTTGGATATTTTGGGGGTGAACATATCACTGTGTTATCAGTCATTTTGAAGGTGGGTAATTTGGGGGGGATGGTGGTAAATGGGGGGGGAGTACACTACTGACGATTGATAAATAGAGTGGCGACGGAGAAATGAGTGAACACAGAAGGAAATAGTCAAACCGCATCCACTCGTTGTCAAACCTCGATTTTGTTTCCAATAAATGGTGAAGATACTGTTCAACTCTCCAACAACTTATGTTAACTTGTTTTGAGACATTTTAACTACCATTTATATTTTTTACAAAAAGTAATTGACACTACAAAGTTTTTTTTCCTGTTCATATGTTATATGGAAACTAACATGTTACAAAGTAATATGTTAGTTTCCAAATGTTGTATAAAAAAGCGGTGACTTTTTTGTTATCATTTCAGCAAAATCGTGCCATTACTACAGTTTTCTGTGGAAAAAAACCCAAAAGATAGGTCCCGGGGAGATTAGAACTCCCGTCGCAGGATTCAGAGTCCTGAGTGCTAACCGCTACACCACGGGACCGCTGTTCCTATCCCATTCATTCGCAGGGACATGTTCACCCTGCGAGACGATTGATAAATAGAGTGGCGACGGAGAAATGAGTGAACACAGAAGGAAATAGTCAAAACGCATCCACTCGTTGTAAAACCTTGATTTTGTTTCTAATCAAAGGTGAAGATACTGTTCAACTCTCCAACAACTTATGTTAACTTGTTTTGAGACATTTTAATTACCATTCATATTTTTTACAAAAAGTATTTGACACTACAAAGTTTTTTCCTGTTCATATGTTATATGGAAACTAACATGTTACAAAGTAATATGTTAGTTTCCAAATGTTGTATAAAAAAGCGGTGACCTTTTTGTTGTCGTTTCATCAAAATTGTGCCATTACTACAGTTTTCTGTGGAAAAAACCAAAAGATAGGTCCCGGGGAGATTTGAACTCCCGTCGCAGGATTCAGAGTCCTGAGTGCTAACCGCTACACCACGGGACCGCTGCTCCTAGCACATTCATTCGCAGGGACATGTTCACCCTGCGAGACGATTGATAAATAGAGTGGCGACGGAGAAATGAGTGAACACAGAAGGAAATAGTCAAAACGCATCCACTCGTTGTAAAACCTTGATTTTGTTTCTAATCAAAGGTGAAGATACTGTTCAACTCTCCAACAACTTATGTTAACTTGTTTTGAGACATTTTAATTACCATTCATATTTTTTACAAAAAGTATTTGACACTACAAAGTTTTTTCCTGTTCATATGTTATATGGAAACTAACATGTTACAAAGTAATATGTTAGTTTCCAAATGTTGTATAAAAAAGCGGTGACCTTTTTGTTGTCGTTTCATCAAAATTGTGCCATTACTACAGTTTTCTGTGGAAAAAACCAAAAGATAGGTCCCGGGGAGATTTGAACTCCCGTCGCAGGATTCAGAGTCCTGAGTGCTAACCGCTACACCACGGGACCGCTGCTCCTAGCACATTCATTCGCAGGGACATGTTCACCCTGCGAGACGATTGATAAATAGAGTGGCGACGGAGAAATGAGTGAACACAGAAGGAAATAGTCAAAACGCATCCACTCGTTGCCAAACCTTGATTTTGTTTCTAATCAAAGGTGAAGATACTGTTCAACTCTCCAACAACTTATGTTAACTTGTTTTGAGACATTTTAATTACCATTCATATTTTTTACAAAAAGTATTTGACACTACAAAGTTTTTTCCTGTTCATATGTTATATGGAAACTAACATGTTACAAAGTAATATGTTAGTTTCCAAATGTTGTATAAAAAAGCGGTGACCTTTTTGTTGTCGTTTCATCAAAATTGTGCCATTACTACAGTTTTCTGTGGAAAAAAACCAAAAGATAGGTCCCGGGGAGATTTGAACTCCCGTCGCAGGATTCAGAGTCCTGAGTGCTAACCACTACACCACGGGACCGCTGTTCCTAGCACATTCATTTGCAGGGACATGTTCACCCTGCGATACGATTGATAAATAGAGTGGCGACGGAGAAATGAGTGAACACAGAAGGAAATAGTCAAAACGCATCCACTCGTTGCCAAACCTTGATTTTGTTTCTAATCAAAGGTGAAGATACTGTTCAACTCTCCAACAACTTATGTTAACTTGTTTTGAGACATTTTAATTACCATTCATATTTTTTACAAAAAGTATTTGACACTACAAAGTTTTTTCCTGTTCATATGTTATATGGAAACTAACATGTTACAAAGTAATATGTTAGTTTCCAAATGTTGTATAAAAAAGCGGTGACCTTTTTGTTGTCGTTTCATCAAAATTGTGCCATTACTACAGTTTTCTGTGGAAAAACAACCAAAAGATAGGTCCCGGGGAGATTTGAACTCCCGTCGCAGGATTCAGAGTCCTGAGTGCTAACCGCTACACCACGGGACCGCTGTTCCTATCCCATTCATTCGCAGGCACATGTTCACCCTGCGAGACGATTGACTAATAGAGTGGCGACGGAGAAATGAGTGAACACAGAAGGAAATAGTCAAAACGCATCCACTCGTTGTCAAGCCTTGATTTTGTTTCTAATCAAAGGTGAAGATACTGTTCAACTCTCCAACAACTTATGTTAACTTGTTTTGAGACATTTTAGTTATCATTTATATTTTTTACAAAAATTATTTGACACTACAAAGTAATTATATGTTAGTTTCCAAATGTTGTACAAAGAAGCGGTGACCTTTTTGGTGTCATTTCATCAAAATTGTGCCATTACTACAGTTTTCTGTGGAAAAAAAAACCAAACGATAGGTCCCGGGGAGATTTGAACTCCCGTCGCAGGATTCAGAGTCCTGAGTGCTAACCGCTACACCACGGGACCGCTGTTCCTAGCACATTCATTCGCAGGGACATGTTCACCCTGCGAGACGATTGATAAATAGAATGGCGACGGAGAAATGAGTGAACACAGAAGGAAATAGTCAAAACGCATCCACTCGTTGTCAAACCTTGATTTTGTTTCTAATTAAATCCAACAACTTATGTTAACTTGTTTTGAGACATTTTAATTATCATTCATATTTTTTACAAAAAGTATTTGACACTACAAAGTTTTTTTCCTGTTCATATGTTATATGGAAACTAACATGTTACAAAGTAATATGTTAGTTTCCAAATGTTGTATAAAAAAGCGGTGACCTTTTTGTTGTCATTTCATCAAAATTGTGCCATTACTGCCGTTTTCTGTAGAAAAAAATCAAAACATTTTTTACAAAAAGTATTTGACACTACAAAGTAATTATATGTTAGTTTTCGAATGTTGTATGAACAAGCGATGACCTTTTTGTTGTCATTTCATCAGAATTGTGCCATTACTACAGTTTTCTGTGGAAAAAAATCAAAAGATAGGTCCCGGGGAGATTTGAACTCCCGTCGCAGGATTCAGAGTCCTGAGTGCTAACCGCTACACCACGGGACCGCTGTTCCTACCCCATTCATTCGCAGGGACATGTTCACCCTGCGAAGTGCCATTACTACAGTTTTCTGTGGAAAAAAACCCAAAAGATAGGTCCCGGGGAGATTTGAACTCCCGTCGCAGGATTCAGAGTCCTGAGTGCTAACCGCTACACCACGGGACCGCTGTTCCTATCCCATTCATTCGCAGGGACATGTTCACCCTGCGATACGATTGATAAATAGTGTGGCGACGGAGAAATGAGTGAACACAGAAGGAAATAGTCAAAACGCATCCACTCGTTGTCAAACCTTGATTTTGTTTCTAATCAAAGGTGAAGATACTGTTCAACTCTCCAACAACTTATGTTAACTTGTTTTGAGACATTTTAGTTATCATTTATATTTTTTACAAAAATTATTTGACACTACAAAGTAATTATATGTTAGTTTCCAAATGTTGTACAAAGAAGCGGTGACCTTTTTGGTGTCATTTCATCAAAATTGTGCCATTACTACAGTTTTCTGTGGAAAAAAAACCAAACGATAGGTCCCGGGGAGATTTGAACTCCCGTCGCAGGATTCAGAGTCCTGAGTGCTAACCGCTACACCACGGGACCGCTGTTCCTAGCACATTCATTCGCAGGGACATGTTCACCCTGCGAGACGATTGATAAATAGAATGGCGACGGAGAAATGAGTGAACACAGAAGGAAATAGTCAAAACGCATCCACTCGTTGTCAAACCTTGATTTTGTTTCTAATTAAATCCAACAACTTATGTTAACTTGTTTTGAGACATTTTAATTATCATTCATATTTTTTACAAAAAGTATTTGACACTACAAAGTTTTTTTCCTGTTCATATGTTATATGGAAACTAACATGTTACAAAGTAATATGTTAGTTTCCAAATGTTGTATAAAAAAGCGGTGACCTTTTTGTTGTCATTTCATCAAAATTGTGCCATTACTGCCGTTTTCTGTAGAAAAAAATCAAAACATTTTTTACAAAAAGTATTTGACACTACAAAGTAATTATATGTTAGTTTTCGAATGTTGTATGAACAAGCGATGACCTTTTTGTTGTCATTTCATCAGAATTGTGCCATTACTACAGTTTTCTGTGGAAAAAAATCAAAAGATAGGTCCCGGGGAGATTTGAACTCCCGTCGCAGGATTCAGAGTCCTGAGTGCTAACCGCTACACCACGGGACCGCTGTTCCTACCCCATTCATTCGCAGGGACATGTTCACCCTGCGATACGATTGATAAATATAATGGCGACGGAGAAATGAGTGAACACAGAAGGAAATAGTCAAACCGCATCCACTCGTTGTCAAACCTCGATTTTGTTTCTAATCAAAGGTGAAGATACTGTTCAACTCTCCAACAACTTATGTTAACTTGTTTTGAGACATTTTAATTACCATTCATATTTTTTACAAAAAGTATTTGACACTACAAAGTTTTTTCCTGTTCATATGTTATATGGAAACTAACATGTTACAAAGTAATATGTTAGTTTCCAAATGTTGTATAAAAAAGCGGTGACCTTTTTGTTGTCGTTTCATCAAAATTGTGCCATTACTACAGTTTTCTGTGGAAAAAAACCAAAAGATAGGTCCCGGGGAGATTTGAACTCCCGTCGCAGGATTCAGAGTCCTGAGTGCTAACCGCTACACCACGGGACCGCTGTTCCTACCCCATTCATTCGCAGGGACATGTTCACCCTGCGAGACGATTGATAAATAGAGTGGCGACCGAGAAATGAGTGAACACAGAAGGAAATAGTCAAAACGCATCCACTCGTTGTCAAACCTCGATTTTGTTTCTAATAAATGGTGAAGATGCTGTTCAACTCTCCAACAACTTATGTTAACTTGTTTTGAGACATTTTAATTACCATTCATATTTTTTACAAAAAGTATTTGACACTACAAAGTTTTTTCCTGTTCATATGTTATATGGAAACTAACATGTTACAAAGTAATATGTTAGTTTCCAAATGTTGTATAAAAAAGCGGTGACCTTTTTGTTGTCATTTCATCAAAATTGTGCCATTACTACAGTTTTCTGGGAAAAAAACCAAAAGATAGGTCCCGGGGAGATTTGAACTCCCGTCGCAGGATTCAGAGTCCTGAGTGCTAACCGCTACACCACGGGACCGCTGTTCCTACCCCATTCATTCGCAGGGACATGTTCACCCTGCGAGACGATTGATAAATAGAGTGGCGACCGAGAAATGAGTGAACACAGAAGGAAATAGTCAAAACGCATCCACTCGTTGTCAAACCTCGATTTTGTTTCTAATAAATGGTGAAGATGCTGTTCAACTCTCCAACAACTTATGTTAACTTGTTTTGAGACATTTTAATTACCATTCATATTTTTTACAAAAAGTATTTGACACTACAAAGTTTTTTCCTGTTCATATGTTATATGGAAACTAACATGTTACAAAGTAATATGTTAGTTTCCAAATGTTGTATAAAAAAGCGGTGACCTTTTTGTTGTCATTTCATCAAAATTGTGCCATTACTACAGTTTTCTGGGAAAAAAACCAAAAGATAGGTCCCGGGGAGATTTGAACTCCCGTCGCAGGATTCAGAGTCCTGAGTGCTAACCGCTACACCACGGGACCGCTGTTCCTATCCCATTCATTCGCAGGGACATGTTCACCCTGCGATACGATTGATAAATATAATGGCGACGGAGAAATGAGTGAACACAGAAGGAAATAGTCAAACCGCATCCACTCGTTGTCAAACCTCGATTTTGTTTCTAATCAAAGGTGAAGATACTGTTCAACTCTCCAACAACTTATGTTAACTTGTTTTGAGACATTTTAATTACCATTCATATTTTTTACAAAAAGTATTTGACACTACAAAGTTTTTTCCTGTTCATATGTTATATGGAAACTAACATGTTACAAAGTAATATGTTAGTTTCCAAATGTTGTATAAAAAAGCGGTGACCTTTTTGTTGTCATTTCATCAAAATTGTGCCATTACTACAGTTTTCTGGGAAAAAAACCAAAAGATAGGTCCCGGGGAGATTTGAACTCCCGTCGCAGGATTCAGAGTCCTGAGTGCTAACCGCTACACCACGGGACCGCTGTTCCTACCCCATTCATTCGCAGGGACATGTTCACCCTGCGAGACGATTGATAAATAGAGTGGCGACCGAGAAATGAGTGAACACAGAAGGAAATAGTCAAAACGCATCCACTCGTTGTCAAACCTCGATTTTGTTTCTAATAAATGGTGAAGATGCTGTTCAACTCTCCAACAACTTATGTTAACTTGTTTTGAGACATTTTAATTACCATTCATATTTTTTACAAAAAGTATTTGACACTACAAAGTTTTTTCCTGTTCATATGTTATATGGAAACTAACATGTTACAAAGTAATATGTTAGTTTCCAAATGTTGTATAAAAAAGCGGTGACCTTTTTGTTGTCGTTTCATCAAAATTGTGCCATTACTACAGTTTTCTGTGGAAAAAAACCAAAAGATAGGTCCCGGGGAGATTTGAACTCCCGTCGCAGGATTCAGAGTCCTGAGTGCTAACCGCTACACCACGGGACCGCTGCTCCTAGCACATTCATTCGCAGGGACATGTTCACCCTGCGAGACGATTGATAAATAGAGTGGCGACCGAGAAATGAGTGAACACAGAAGGAAATAGTCAAAACGCATCCACTCGTTGTCAAACCTTGATTTTGTTTCTAATCAAAGGTGAAGATACTGTTCAACTCCTTTTTGTTGTCGTTTCATCAAAATTGTGCCATTACTACAGTTTTCTGGGAAAAAAACCAAAAGATAGGTCCCGGGGAGATTTGAACTCCCGTCGCAGGATTCAGAGTCCTGAGTGCTAACCGCTACACCACGGGACCGCTGTTCCTATCCCATTCATTCGCAGGGACATGTTCACCCTGCGAGACGATTGATAAATAGAGTGGCGACCGAGAAATGAGTGAACACAGAAGGAAATAGTCAAAACGCATCCACTCGTTGTCAAACCTCGATTTTGTTTCTAATAAATGGTGAAGATGCTGTTCAACTCTCCAACAACTTATGTTAACTTGTTTTGAGACATTTTAATTACCATTCATATTTTTTACAAAAAGTATTTGACACTACAAAGTTTTTTCCTGTTCATATGTTATATGGAAACTAACATGTTACAAAGTAATATGTTAGTTTCCAAATGTTGTATAAAAAAGCGGTGACCTTTTTGTTGTCATTTCATCAAAATTGTGCCATTACTACAGTTTTCTGGGAAAAAAACCAAAAGATAGGTCCCGGGGAGATTTGAACTCCCGTCGCAGGATTCAGAGTCCTGAGTGCTAACCGCTACACCACGGGACCGCTGTTCCTACCCCATTCATTCGCAGGGACATGTTCACCCTGCGAGACGATTGATAAATAGAGTGGCGACCGAGAAATGAGTGAACACAGAAGGAAATAGTCAAAACGCATCCACTCGTTGTCAAACCTCGATTTTGTTTCTAATAAATGGTGAAGATGCTGTTCAACTCTCCAACAACTTATGTTAACTTGTTTTGAGACATTTTAATTACCATTCATATTTTTTACAAAAAGTATTTGACACTACAAAGTTTTTTCCTGTTCATATGTTATATGGAAACTAACATGTTACAAAGTAATATGTTAGTTTCCAAATGTTGTATAAAAAAGCGGTGACCTTTTTGTTGTCGTTTCATCAAAATTGTGCCATTACTACAGTTTTCTGTGGAAAAAAACCAAAAGATAGGTCCCGGGGAGATTTGAACTCCCGTCGCAGGATTCAGAGTCCTGAGTGCTAACCGCTACACCACGGGACCGCTGTTCCTACCCCATTCATTCGCAGGGACATGTTCACCCTGCGAGACGATTGATAAATAGTGGCGACCGAGAAATGAGTGAACACAGAAGGAAATAGTCAAAACGCATCCACTCGTTGTCAAACCTCGATTTTGTTTCTAATAAATGGTGAAGATGCTGTTCAACTCTCCAACAACTTATGTTAACTTGTTTTGAGACATTTTAATTACCATTCATATTTTTTACAAAAAGTATTTGACACTACAAAGTTTTTTCCTGTTCATATGTTATATGGAAACTAACATGTTACAAAGTAATATGTTAGTTTCCAAATGTTGTATAAAAAAGCGGTGACCTTTTTGTTGTCATTTCATCAAAATTGTGCCATTACTACAGTTTTCTGGGAAAAAAACCAAAAGATAGGTCCCGGGGAGATTTGAACTCCCGTCGCAGGATTCAGAGTCCTGAGTGCTAACCGCTACACCACGGGACCGCTGTTCCTACCCCATTCATTCGCAGGGACATGTTCACCCTGCGAGACGATTGATAAATAGAGTGGCGACCGAGAAATGAGTGAACACAGAAGGAAATAGTCAAAACGCATCCACTCGTTGTCAAACCTCGATTTTGTTTCTAATAAATGGTGAAGATGCTGTTCAACTCTCCAACAACTTATGTTAACTTGTTTTGAGACATTTTAATTACCATTCATATTTTTTACAAAAAGTATTTGACACTACAAAGTTTTTTCCTGTTCATATGTTATATGGAAACTAACATGTTACAAAGTAATATGTTAGTTTCCAAATGTTGTATAAAAAAGCGGTGACCTTTTTGTTGTCGTTTCATCAAAATTGTGCCATTACTACAGTTTTCTGGGAAAAAAACCAAAAGATAGGTCCCGGGGAGATTTGAACTCCCGTCGCAGGATTCAGAGTCCTGAGTGCTAACCGCTACACCACGGGACCGCTGTTCCTATCCCATTCATTCGCAGGGACATGTTCACCCTGCTAGACGATTGATAAATATAATGGCGACGGAGAAATGAGTGAACACAGAAGGAAATAGTCAAACCGCATCCACTCGTTGTCAAACCTCGATTTTGTTTCTAATCAAAGGTGAAGATACTGTTCAACTCTCCAACAACTTATGTTAACTTGTTTTGAGACATTTTAATTACCATTCATATTTTTTACAAAAAGTATTTGACACTACAAAGTTTTTTCCTGTTCATATGTTATATGGAAACTAACATGTTACAAAGTAATATGTTAGTTTCCAAATGTTGTATAAAAAAGCGGTGACCTTTTTGTTGTCGTTTCATCAAAATTGTGCCATTACTACAGTTTTCTGTGGAAAAAAACCAAAAGATAGGTCCCGGGGAGATTTGAACTCCCGTCGCAGGATTCAGAGTCCTGAGTGCTAACCGCTACACCACGGGACCGCTGTTCCTATCTCATTCATTCGCAGGGACATGTTCACCCTGCGATACGATTGATAAATAGAGTGGCGACGGAGAAATGAGTGAACACAGAAGGAAATAGTCAAAACGCATCCACTCGTTGTCAAACCTTGATTTTGTTTCTAATCAAAGGTGAAGATACTGTTCAACTCTCCAACAACTTATGTTAACTTGTTTTGAGACATTTTAATTACCATTCATTTTTTTTACAAAAAGTATTTGACACTACAAAGTTTTTTCCTGTTCATATGTTATATGGAAACTAACATGTTACAAAGTAATATGTTAGTTTCCAAATGTTGTATAAAAAAGCGGTGACCTTTTTGTTGTCGTTTCATCAAAATTGTGCCATTACTACAGTTTTCTGGGAAAAAAACCAAAAGATAGGTCCCGGGGAGATTTGAACTCCCGTCGCAGGATTCAGAGTCCTGAGTGCTAACCGCTACACCACGGGACCGCTGTTCCTATCCCATTCATTCGCAGGGACATGTTCACCCTGCTAGACGATTGATAAATATAATGGCGACGGAGAAATGAGTGAACACAGAAGGAAATAGTCAAACCGCATCCACTCGTTGTCAAACCTCGATTTTGTTTCTAATCAAAGGTGAAGATACTGTTCAACTCTCCAACAACTTATGTTAACTTGTTTTGAGACATTTTAATTACCATTCATATTTTTTACAAAAAGTATTTGACACTACAAAGTTTTTTCCTGTTCATATGTTATATGGAAACTAACATGTTACAAAGTAATATGTTAGTTTCCAAATGTTGTATAAAAAAGCGGTGACCTTTTTGTTGTCGTTTCATCAAAATTGTGCCATTACTACAGTTTTCTGTGGAAAAAAACCAAAAGATAGGTCCCGGGGAGATTTGAACTCCCGTCGCAGGATTCAGAGTCCTGAGTGCTAACCGCTACACCACGGGACCGCTGTTCCTATCTCATTCATTCGCAGGGACATGTTCACCCTGCGATACGATTGATAAATAGAGTGGCGACGGAGAAATGAGTGAACACAGAAGGAAATAGTCAAAACGCATCCACTCGTTGTCAAACCTTGATTTTGTTTCTAATCAAAGGTGAAGATACTGTTCAACTCTCCAACAACTTATGTTAACTTGTTTTGAGACATTTTAATTACCATTCATATTTTTTACAAAAAGTATTTGACACTACAAAGTTTTTTCCTGTTCATATGTTATATGGAAACTAACATGTTACAAAGTAATATGTTAGTTTCCAAATGTTGTATAAAAAAGCGGTGACCTTTTTGTTGTCGTTTCATCAAAATTGTGCCATTACTACAGTTTTCTGTGGAAAAAAACCAAAAGATAGGTCCCGGGGAGATTTGAACTCCCGTCGCAGGATTCAGAGTCCTGAGTGCTAACCGCTACACCACGGGACCGCTGCTCCTAGCACATTCATTCGCAGGGACATGTTCACCCTGCGAGACGATTGATAAATAGAGTGGCGACCGAGAAATGAGTGAACACAGAAGGAAATAGTCAAAACGCATCCACTCGTTGTCAAACCTTGATTTTGTTTCTAATCAAAGGTGAAGATACTGTTCAACTCTCCAACAACTTATGTTAACTTGTTTTGAGACATTTTAATTACCATTCATTTTTTTTACAAAAAGTATTTGACACTACAAAGTTTTTTCCTGTTCATATGTTATATGGAAACTAACATGTTACAAAGTAATATGTTAGTTTCCAAATGTTGTATAAAAAAGCGGTGACCTTTTTGTTGTCGTTTCATCAAAATTGTGCCATTACTACAGTTTTCTGGGAAAAAAACCAAAAGATAGGTCCCGGGGAGATTTGAACTCCCGTCGCAGGATTCAGAGTCCTGAGTGCTAACCGCTACACCACGGGACCGCTGTTCCTATCCCATTCATTCGCAGGGACATGTTCACCCTGCTAGACGATTGATAAATATAATGGCGACGGAGAAATGAGTGAACACAGAAGGAAATAGTCAAACCGCATCCACTCGTTGTCAAACCTCGATTTTGTTTCTAATCAAAGGTGAAGATACTGTTCAACTCTCCAACAACTTATGTTAACTTGTTTTGAGACATTTTAATTACCATTCATATTTTTTACAAAAAGTATTTGACACTACAAAGTTTTTTCCTGTTCATATGTTATATGGAAACTAACATGTTACAAAGTAATATGTTAGTTTCCAAATGTTGTATAAAAAAGCGGTGACCTTTTTGTTGTCGTTTCATCAAAATTGTGCCATTACTACAGTTTTCTGTGGAAAAAAACCAAAAGATAGGTCCCGGGGAGATTTGAACTCCCGTCGCAGGATTCAGAGTCCTGAGTGCTAACCGCTACACCACGGGACCGCTGTTCCTATCTCATTCATTCGCAGGGACATGTTCACCCTGCGATACGATTGATAAATAGAGTGGCGACGGAGAAATGAGTGAACACAGAAGGAAATAGTCAAAACGCATCCACTCGTTGTCAAACCTTGATTTTGTTTCTAATCAAAGGTGAAGATACTGTTCAACTCTCCAACAACTTATGTTAACTTGTTTTGAGACATTTTAATTACCATTCATATTTTTTACAAAAAGTATTTGACACTACAAAGTTTTTTCCTGTTCATATGTTATATGGAAACTAACATGTTACAAAGTAATATGTTAGTTTCCAAATGTTGTATAAAAAAGCGGTGACCTTTTTGTTGTCGTTTCATCAAAATTGTGCCATTACTACAGTTTTCTGTGGAAAAAAACCAAAAGATAGGTCCCGGGGAGATTTGAACTCCCGTCGCAGGATTCAGAGTCCTGAGTGCTAACCGCTACACCACGGGACCGCTGCTCCTAGCACATTCATTCGCAGGGACATGTTCACCCTGCGAGACGATTGATAAATAGAGTGGCGACCGAGAAATGAGTGAACACAGAAGGAAATAGTCAAAACGCACCCACTCGTTGTCAAACCTTGATTTTGTTTCTAATCAAAGGTGAAGATACTGTTCAACTCTCCAACAACTTATGTTAACTTGTTTTGAGACATTTTAGTTATCATTTATATTTTTTACAAAAAGTATTTGACACTACAAAGTTTTTTCCTGTTCATATGTTATATGGAAACTAACATGTTACAAAGTAATATGTTAGTTTCCAAATGTTGTATAAAAAGCGGTGACCTTTTTGTTGTCATTTCATCAAAATTGTGCCATCACCACAGTTTTCTGTGGAAAAAAATCAAAAGATAGGTCCCGGGGAGATTTGAACTCCCGTCGCAGGATTCAGAGTCCTGAGTGCTAACCGCTACACCACGGGACCGCTGTTCCTATCCCATTCATTCGCAGGGACATGTTCACCCTGCGAGACGATTGATAAATAGAGTGGCGACCGAGAAATGAGTGAACACAGAAGGAAATAGTCAAAACGCATCCACTCGTTGTCAAACCTCGATTTTGTTTCTAATCAAAGGTGAAGATACTGTTCAACTCTCCAACAACTTATGTTAACTTGTTTTGAGACATTTTAATTACCATTCATATTTTTTACAAAAAGTATTTGACACTACAAAGTTTTTTCCTGTTCATATGTTATATGGAAACTAACATGTTACAAAGTAATATGTTAGTTTCCAAATGTTGTATAAAAAAGCGGTGACCTTTTTGTTGTCGTTTCATCAAAATTGTGCCATTACTACAGTTTTCTGTGGAAAAAAACCAAAAGATAGGTCCCGGGGAGATTTGAACTCCCGTCGCAGGATTCAGAGTCCTGAGTGCTAACCGCTACACCACGGGACCGCTGTTCCTATCTCATTCATTCGCAGGGACATGTTCACCCTGCGATACGATTGATAAATAGAGTGGCGACGGAGAAATGAGTGAACACAGAAGGAAATAGTCAAAACGCATCCACTCGTTGTCAAACCTTGATTTTGTTTCTAATCAAAGGTGAAGATACTGTTCAACTCTCCAACAACTTATGTTAACTTGTTTTGAGACATTTTAATTACCATTCATATTTTTTACAAAAAGTATTTGACACTACAAAGTTTTTTCCTGTTCATATGTTATATGGAAACTAACATGTTACAAAGTAATATGTTAGTTTCCAAATGTTGTATAAAAAAGCGGTGACCTTTTTGTTGTCGTTTCATCAAAATTGTGCCATTACTACAGTTTTCTGTGGAAAAAAACCAAAAGATAGGTCCCGGGGAGATTTGAACTCCCGTCGCAGGATTCAGAGTCCTGAGTGCTAACCGCTACACCACGGGACCGCTGCTCCTAGCACATTCATTCGCAGGGACATGTTCACCCTGCGAGACGATTGATAAATAGAGTGGCGACGGAGAAATGAGTGAACACAGAAGGAAATAGTCAAAACGCATCCACTCGTTGTCAAACCTTGATTTTGTTTCTAATCAAAGGTGAAGATACTGTTCAACTCTCCAACAACTTATGTTAACTTGTTTTGAGACATTTTAATTACCATTCATATTTTTTACAAAAAGTATTTGACACTACAAAGTTTTTTCCTGTTCATATGTTATATGGAAACTAACATGTTACAAAGTAATATGTTAGTTTCCAAATGTTGTATAAAAAAGCGGTGACCTTTTTGTTGTCGTTTCATCAAAATTGTGCCATTACTACAGTTTTCTGTGGAAAAAAACCAAAAGATAGGTCCCGGGGAGATTTGAACTCCCGTCGCAGGATTCAGAGTCCTGAGTGCTAACCGCTACACCACGGGACCGCTGTTCCTATCTCATTCATTCGCAGGGACATGTTCACCCTGCGATACGATTGATAAATAGAGTGGCGACGGAGAAATGAGTGAACACAGAAGGAAATAGTCAAAACGCATCCACTCGTTGTCAAACCTTGATTTTGTTTCTAATCAAAGGTGAAGATACTGTTCAACTCTCCAACAACTTATGTTAACTTGTTTTGAGACATTTTAATTACCATTCATATTTTTTACAAAAAGTATTTGACACTACAAAGTTTTTTCCTGTTCATATGTTATATGGAAACTAACATGTTACAAAGTAATATGTTAGTTTCCAAATGTTGTATAAAAAAGCGGTGACCTTTTTGTTGTCGTTTCATCAAAATTGTGCCATTACTACAGTTTTCTGTGGAAAAAAACCAAAAGATAGGTCCCGGGGAGATTTGAACTCCCGTCGCAGGATTCAGAGTCCTGAGTGCTAACCGCTACACCACGGGACCGCTGCTCCTAGCACATTCATTCGCAGGGACATGTTCACCCTGCGAGACGATTGATAAATAGAGTGGCGACGGAGAAATGAGTGAACACAGAAGGAAATAGTCAAAACGCATCCACTCGTTGTCAAACCTTGATTTTGTTTCTAATCAAAGGTGAAGATACTGTTCAACTCTCCAACAACTTATGTTAACTTGTTTTGAGACATTTTAGTTATCATTTATATTTTTTACAAAAAGTATTTGACACTACAAAGTAATTATTTGTTAGTTTCCAAATGTTGTACAAAGAAGCGGTGACCTTTTTGGTGTCATTTCATCAAAATTGTGCCATCACCACAGTTTTCTGTGGAAAAAAATCAAAAGATAGGTCCCGGGGAGATTTGAACTCCCGTCGCAGGATTCAGAGTCCTGAGTGCTAACCGCTACACCACGGGACCGCTGTTCCTACCCCATTCATTCGCAGGGACATGTTCACCCTGCGAGACGATTGATAAATAGAGTGGCGACCGAGAAATGAGTGAACACAGAAGGAAATAGTCAAAACGCATCCACTCGTTGTCAAACCTCGATTTTGTTTCTAATAAATGGTGAAGATGCTGTTCAACTCTCCAACAACTTATGTTAACTTGTTTTGAGACATTTTAATTACCATTCATATTTTTTACAAAAAGTATTTGACACTACAAAGTTTTTTCCTGTTCATATGTTATATGGAAACTAACATGTTACAAAGTAATATGTTAGTTTCCAAATGTTGTATAAAAAAGCGGTGACCTTTTTGTTGTCGTTTCATCAAAATTGTGCCATTACTACAGTTTTCTGTGGAAAAAAACCAAAAGATAGGTCCCGGGGAGATTTGAACTCCCGTCGCAGGATTCAGAGTCCTGAGTGCTAACCGCTACACCACGGGACCGCTGTTCCTACCCCATTCATTCGCAGGGACATGTTCACCCTGCGAGACGATTGATAAATAGAGTGGCGACGGAGAAATGAGTGAACACAGAAGGAAATAGTCAAAACGCATCCACTCGTTGTCAAACCTCGATTTTGTTTCTAATAAATGGTGAAGATGCTGTTCAACTCTCCAACAACTTATGTTAACTTGTTTTGAGACATTTTAATTACCATTCATATTTTTTACAAAAAGTATTTGACACTACAAAGTTTTTTCCTGTTCATATGTTATATGGAAACTAACATGTTACAAAGTAATATGTTAGTTTCCAAATGTTGTATAAAAAAGCGGTGACCTTTTTGTTGTCATTTCATCAAAATTGTGCCATTACTACAGTTTTCTGGGAAAAAAACCAAAAGATAGGTCCCGGGGAGATTTGAACTCCCGTCGCAGGATTCAGAGTCCTGAGTGCTAACCGCTACACCACGGGACCGCTGTTCCTACCCCATTCATTCGCAGGGACATGTTCACCCTGCGAGACGATTGATAAATAGAGTGGCGACCGAGAAATGAGTGAACACAGAAGGAAATAGTCAAAACGCATCCACTCGTTGTCAAACCTCGATTTTGTTTCTAATAAATGGTGAAGATGCTGTTCAACTCTCCAACAACTTATGTTAACTTGTTTTGAGACATTTTAATTACCATTCATATTTTTTACAAAAAGTATTTGACACTACAAAGTTTTTTCCTGTTCATATGTTATATGGAAACTAACATGTTACAAAGTAATATGTTAGTTTCCAAATGTTGTATAAAAAAGCGGTGACCTTTTTGTTGTCATTTCATCAAAATTGTGCCATTACTACAGTTTTCTGGGAAAAAAACCAAAAGATAGGTCCCGGGGAGATTTGAACTCCCGTCGCAGGATTCAGAGTCCTGAGTGCTAACCGCTACACCACGGGACCGCTGTTCCTATCCCATTCATTCGCAGGGACATGTTCACCCTGCTAGACGATTGATAAATATAATGGCGACGGAGAAATGAGTGAACACAGAAGGAAATAGTCAAACCGCATCCACTCGTTGTCAAACCTCGATTTTGTTTCTAATCAAAGGTGAAGATACTGTTCAACTCTCCAACAACTTATGTTAACTTGTTTTGAGACATTTTAATTACCATTCATATTTTTTACAAAAAGTATTTGACACTACAAAGTTTTTTCCTGTTCATATGTTATATGGAAACTAACATGTTACAAAGTAATATGTTAGTTTCCAAATGTTGTATAAAAAAGCGGTGACCTTTTTGTTTTCGTTTCATCAAAATTGTGCCATTACTACAGTTTTCTGTGGAAAAAAACCAAAAGATAGGTCCCGGGGAGATTTGAACTCCCGTCGCAGGATTCAGAGTCCTGAGTGCTAACCGCTACACCACGGGACCGCTGTTCCTATCTCATTCATTCGCAGGTACATGTTCACCCTGCGATACGATTGATAAATAGAGTGGCGACGGAGAAATGAGTGAACACAGAAGGAAATAGTCAAAACGCATCCACTCGTTGTCAAACCTTGATTTTGTTTCTAATCAAAGGTGAAGATACTGTTCAACTCTCCAACAACTTATGTTAACTTGTTTTGAGACATTTTAATTACCATTCATATTTTTTACAAAAAGTATTTGACACTACAAAGTTTTTTCCTGTTCATATGTTATATGGAAACTAACATGTTACAAAGTAATATGTTAGTTTCCAAATGTTGTACAAAGAAGCGGTGACCTTTTTGGTGTCATTTCATCAAAATTGTGCCATCACCACAGTTTTCTGTGGAAAAAAAATCAAAAGATAGGTCCCGGGGAGATTGGAACTCCCGTCGCAGGATTCAGAGTCCTGAGTGCTAACCGCTACACCACGGGACCGCTGTTCCTATCCCATTCATTCGCAGGGACATGTTCACCTTGCGAGACGATTGATAAATAGAGTGGCGACGGAGAAATGAGTGAATACAGAAGGAAGTAGTCAAAACGCATCCACTCGTTGTAAAACCTTGATTTTGTTTCTAATTAGAGGTGAAGATACTGTTCAACTCTCCAACAACTTATGTTAACTTGTTTTGAGACATTTTAATTACCATTCATATTTTTCACAAAAAGTATTTGACACTACAAAGTTTTTTTCCTGTTCATATGTTATATGGAAACTAACATGTTACAAAGTAATATGTTAGTTTCCAAATGTTGTATAAAAAAGCGGTGACCTTTTTGTTGTCGTTTCATCAAAATTGTGCCATTACTACAGTTTTCTGTGGAAAAAAAACCAAAAGATAGGTCCCGGGGAGATTGGAACTCCCGTCGCAGGATTCAGAGTCCTGAGTGCTAACCGCTACACCACGGGACCGCTGTTCCTAGCACATTCATTCGCAGGCACATGTTCACCCTGCGAGACGATTGATAAATAGAGTGGCGACGGAGAAATGAGTGAACACAGAAGGAAATAGTCAAACCGCATCCACTCGTTGTCAAACCTCGATTTTGTTTCTAATAAATGGTGAAGATACTGTTCAACTCTCCAACAACTTATGTTAACTTGTTTTGAGACATTTTAACTACCATTTATATTTTTTACAAAAAGTAATTGACACTACAAAGTTTTTTTTCCTGTTCATATGTTATATGGAAACTAACATGTTACAAAGTAATATGTTAGTTTCCAAATGTTGTATAAAAAAGCGGTGACTTTTTTGTTATCATTTCAGCAAAATTGTGCCATTACTACAGTTTTCTGTGGAAAAAAACCCAAAAGATAGGTCCCGGGGAGATTTGAACTCCCAACGCAGGATTCAGAGTCCTGAGTGCTAACCGCTACACCACGGGACCGCTGTTCCTATCCCATTCATTCACAGGGACATGTTCACCCTGCGAGACGATTGATAAATAGAGTGGCGACCGAGAAATGAGTGAACACAGAAGGAAATAGTCAAAACGCATCCACTCGTTGTAAAACCTTGATTTTGTTTCTAATCAAAGGTGAAGATACTGTTCAACTCTCCAACAACTTATGTTAACTTGTTTTGAGACATTTTAATTACCATTTATATTCTTCACAAGAACCTTCGCATCCCTCTATCGCTCTCGACCTATTTACGAATATTACTGGATTTTTGCCATTTTTCCACTGTTCTTGGATTGAATTTGGAAAAGGATCATCTGCATTCAGTCCCGTGGCAGGACCCATTTCTTATTCTTCTCAATTGCCACTAGTGAAGGTATATTTCGTGGATTTGGACAATTTCTGATTTTTATTTGGTCGATAGTTGTCAGAGTTGGAGCGGCCCCAACTCAATTCTCATTGATTGGTAGATAGCCGCCGTCCGAGGTCTATTGTTCCATTTTGTACTCTGATCATTATGGATACCGATTCGATTACTACTCCCGTTTGTTCTTTGTCTTCCCAGGGTACCAAAAGGGCCAGGATCAGTGATTCACCTGATATTATGGTGGACCCTCTTGGTGGCATTCGAGATGATCTTGCTACTCTACGAAGTGATGCAAACATTCCTGCTTATATATAGAATATTTTTGGTGCAATGGCTCAGACCATTTCTGAACAATCGAAGGTCATCAAGGAGCTGAAGCGTGAGAATAGTGATTTACGTGATTTGTCTAGTTTCTCTGGTCTCACATCTACCGCGCCTATAACTTCTCCAGCGGTATCTAAGGAGACAACTCCCATTGTATGTAACCATAAGTGTCCTGTTGATCCGTGTGAGGATCGGGAAATGTCTCGTGCCATTGTTCTGAGTGGTGTTCCGGAGTCGGACTCCAAATTTCCTGTAAGTCGCAATGACGACGATGTTCGTAAAGTTAGATTGGTTGTGAATTCGCTAGGCGTTGAGGTTTCGCCAGTAGCGGTGTATCGCATGGGTCAAATGGGGCCTCGCGCTCGTCTTCTCAAAGTTATACTGCCTACCAGCAAACATCAACGTCAGTTATGTGATCGCTCTCGTTGACTTCGTGACTCGCAGTTTCATGGGGTTCGGCTTCGTGCCTCTCTCCCCAAGAAAGAGCGAGACCGCCAGCGGCAAGAGCGTCTACTGAAGGGATCTTGGACTCGCCCCGGTGACCATCGGCGGTCGCAGGGTACAAGGGCGTACGGAGATCCCTCCGGCGTCCGAGCACCAAGGTTCCAGCAGTGGAACGGGTCACGCAACGGGGTTCCGGGAAACTAATATCCCCTCTCCGGCCCCCTTTAGGTAACAGAACAAGTAGTCAGGTTTTTAAATGCATTCTCCTTAACATAAGATCGAAATCGAAAAATTGTGCAGCGCTTCAGAACCTTTTGCAACAAGACAATATTGATATAGTAATTTTGACCGAAACTTGGTTGAAAGCAAAAAGTGAGAATGGGGTATTTTTAGGTCCATTGTTAAATAAGTACCAATGTGTTCGTTGTGATAGGGAACGCCTAATAGGTGGTGGAATTGTGTTGATATTAAGATCGGGTCTGAAATTTTTAGAAGTTTTTTCGGAATGTGTATCGAAAGGTTACGAAATTTTAGTGGTCGATATTTACTTGTCTAATAGTGCCTTTCGCTTTATCGCGGTTTACCGTACTCCTTCTCGCTCAATAGCGCACTCTTTCCAATTGAATGAGTGCATCAGTGATTTATCTGTTTGTGATCATCCGGTTGTTTGCCTGGGGGATTTTAACTTACCCGAATTGAATTGGCCATTAGGCGGACAATCAAATTTTTCCACGTTAGCGGAAAATTTTGTTGATATGATTGATGATTGTGACTTGAAACAATACGTTATAGCACCTAGTCGGAAAAACCACTTTTTAGAACTTGTGTTATGCAATAAGCTTGACCTAATTGAGAATTGTCGAGTTACCGCGCCTGTTGGAACCAGCGATCATAATTCTATTCATTTTGATATGAAACTTACACGTCAGCCTGAGAAACTTGTCTGGAAAAGAAATTTCGAAGAGGCTAATTACGATCTTATTCGCGGGTACCTAGCTGGTGTAGATTGGATTGGTTCGTTTTCCACAACTTGTTCCATTGACCAAATGTACGAGATGTTTATCGCGATTTTGAATCATACCATAGAAATGTCTGTACCTATGCGTATGGTTGTGGCAAATCGCACTAATCTCCTTAATTATTTGAGAAACATGAGTATGTATAGAGATGAACTCTGGGAGCGCGCCCATTGCTCGACAAATAATACTTTGTGGCAAGAGTATACTGATTACACCCTGAAATTCACTAAAGCGTTGAATAAGTTCAATAGGTCTGTTGAAAACCGAATTATCGAGAAGGGAAACTCCCAAACTGTTTATAAGTTGGTTAATTCACGTTTGAAAAGTGGAAAAACTATGCCAAATATGAACGGCCCAAACTACAAAATTTGTGTATCAGATATTGACCGAGCAAATCTGTTGGCAGATACTTTTCAGAGCGTTTTTTCTACTGATGGTGCTCCTATTCCCGCGTTTGATGTTTCAAATATTGTAAAGATGGAAAACTCGATCCGGTTTGATAGAATAGAAATAGAAAAATTGCTACGTTTATGGCCAATGTCATTTTTTCAAACTCCGGACGGTATTCCATTTAAATACATCAGACATTTAACTGTTGAAATTTGTGGCCCCCTAGAATATATTTTCAATCTGAGTCTATGAAAAGGGGAGGTACCGGAACGATGGAAACATTCTCTGGTCACTTCTCTACCAAAGAAACCCCCATTTTCCAGCCCAAGTAACTACAGACCAGTTAGCATTACGTCTATATTTGCCCACTGTTCGAAAAAATATTGAAGCGAGTAATGATAAAACATCTGAATGAGAACAATATTTTATCTCCTCACCAACACGGTTTCAGAAAAGGGAAATCTGTAGAAACACAGATGCTAGAATGCATTAATGAATGGACCCTTTCTTTAGACAAGAAAGATTCTGTGGATGTAGTATATTTCGATTTCTCGAAAGCGTTTGACCGAGTTTCGCACAGAATGCTGCTAAACAAACTTGAAAAACTTGGATTTCATAGTACTACTATATCATGGATTAGAGAATATCTTAGAAAACGCACGTTTGCTGTGAGAGTTAATTCAAGTTTTTCCAGCTCACGTGAAATAACTAGTGGAGTTCCACAAGGTAGTGCTCTCTCTCCGATTCTTTTCAACATATTTACGTTTGAACTACCTAGTATTTTGACTGAATTTCCAGTTATACGCTGTAAAATTTTTGCTGATGATACGAAAGTGTTCAAATCTTTTAGTAACGGCGAAAGTAATGCTCTGAACTCCCTGGGACTGGGACGTCGTAGCAGTCACGCAAAAAACCCACATTTTAGCTTGGTAGCAGACGATGTACGGGTCAAATTACTCTACGTAGCAGACGTCGTTGCACTCGCAATGATAGCTGGATCGCCACTCGTGAAGTAATTAGCGGTCCGGCCAGAATTTTATACGTACGTGCTAGAGGTGCCACTCTGCGCAACTCAGCCAATTTAGTTCATTCGAGCTAGGTTAAAAGCCGCTCTGACACACGAAAGAAGTGCTTACTTCGATTGGGTGTTAAAGAGAAAACATGCTTGTGCATATTCATTTGAAAAAACTGTATTTTTTCAAAAAGAATTAGCATTAAAAGTTGAGCAATAATCTCATCTTTTCTCAATAATTTGCTTTTGAGTGATTATGGTTACATTAATACTAGTATAGTATCTTAAATCTTACTATCGTCCACAATTTCGCGTAGAATTTTTCGCTTTATGAATAGCAGGATTAATGTATATGAACATGAAAGAAACATGAATAGAAAATATACTACCAAATGAATGCGGTTGTTTCGGAGTGAATCAGTAATATTATTAATCGATTCAATTTCGGAATGGACTGGGGCCGCGCAGACCCGGCTGATCCTGACTAACCGTCTGGGACGGTAGCGGTCAAACCGTCTGGGACGCGTAAACATCGCGTCCCGGACGGTCGACTGCTACGACGTCCCAGTCCCAGGGAGTTCAGAGGAGGAGTTGCAGAAATGCCTTGATAAGATGTATAAATGGTCTGTAGATTGGGGTCTTCCACTATCAGTAGAAAAAACAAGTGTCCTGCATTTAGGCGCCAAAAACCCAAGTCAAACCTACGGAATAAACGGCATAGATCTCAGAAAAGTAGATCAAAATGTTCGAGATCTCGGGTTTTTGCTAAATCGAAACCTTTCATTTAAAGACCATGTGAAACATATCAACAAGTCCGCAAAGCATCGAACATACAATCTTTTTAAAGTTTTGAAAACTCGGAATAAGAATGTTTGGCTAAAAGCGTATAAAACTTATGTCCGACCAATGGTTGAATTCGGTACTACTGTGTTCAACTCAGATAGCGGGTTTGTTAAGAAACTTGAATCAGTTCAGAACGACTTCACTATTAAGTTGTTTTTCCGTTTGGGTGGCTATACGTATTGTAAAATCCCTAGTTCCGCATTTAGAAATAGGGAACTCGAATTGGTCACTTCAGAATCTAGAAGAAATACGACAGACCTCATTATGATCCATAAAATCATAACTGGACAATGTGGATTAAGTGCAACAGACTTTTTCACGTTCAAACCTTCACGTACTAGGGGTTCTAGCGCGAAATTCAGTTTCCACACCCCAAAAACTAGCCAACGTGGCAAGTTTTTCACAGTACGGGCTGGATCCAAATACTTGAAATTGAGCAAGAAATCCAAAATACCGATGTCGTTATCAGCCGCAAAAAAGCACTTTAGGTGAATGCATCTAAATGAGACTTCTACTGTTTTTCTGTTCATCCTGTGAGATTGGCCCACTTCATTTCCTTCGTAGTTGTTTTATCTGTATTCTGTGCTGTTATACTGTTTTCTTTTTCCTTTACTGGTATTCAACAAATGATGTTCCACGATTTCCGACTCTTATTTCCGCATTAGAATGTTTTTGTTTCCTAATGCCGATGTTTTATTTTCTCCTCTTGTATATCACATGCTTGCATGTAAATAAATCAATCAAAAAGTGTTTGACACTACAAAGTAGTTATATGTTAATTTTCGAATGTTGTATGAAGAAGCGGTGACCTTTTTGTTGTCATTTCATCAAAATTGTGCCATTACTACAGTTTTCTGTGGAAAAAATCAAAAGATAGGTCCCGGGGAGATTTGAACTCCCGTCGCCGGATTCAGAGTCCTGAGTGCTAACCGCTACACCACGGGACCGCTGTTCCTACCCCATTCATTCGCAGGGACATGTTCACCCTGCGAGACGATTGATAAATAGAGTGGCGACCGAGAAATGAGTGAACACAGAAGGAAATAGTCAAAACGCATCCACTCGTTGTCAAGCCTTGATTTTGTTTCTAATCAAAGGTGAAGATACTGTTCAACTCTCCAACAACTTATGTTAACTTGTTTTGAGACATTTTAACTACCATTTATATTTTTTACAAAAAGTAATTGACACTACAAACTAATTATATGTTAGTTTTCGAATGGTGTATGAAGAAGCGGTGACCTTTTTGTTGTCATTTCATCAAAATTGTGCCATTACTACAGTTTTCTGTGGAAAAAACCAAAAGATAGGTCCCAGGGAGATTTGAACTCCCGTCGCAGGATTCAGAGTCCTGAGTGCTAACCGCTACACCACGGGACCGCTGTTCCTATCCCATGCATTCGCAGGGACATGTTCACCCTGCGAGACGATTGATAAATAGAGTGGAGACGGAGAAACGAGTGAACACAGAAGGAAATAGTCAAAACGCATCCACTCGTTGTCAAGCCTTGATTTTGTTTCTAATCAAAGGTGAAGATACTGTTCAACTCTCCAACAACTTATGTTAACTTGTTTTGAGACATTTTAACTACCATTTATATTTTTTACAAAAAGTAATTGACACTACAAACTAATTATATGTTAGTTTTCGAATGGTGTATGAAGAAGCGGTGACCTTTTTGTTGTCATTTCATCAAAATTGTGCCATTACTACAGTTTTCTGTGGTAAAAACGAAAAGATAGGTCCCGGGGAGATTTGAACTCCCGTCGCAGGATTCAGAGTCCTGAGTGCTAACCGCTACACCACGGGACCGCTGTTCCTATCCCATGCATTCGCAGGGACATATTCACCCTGCGAGACGATTGATAAATAGAGTGGCGACGGAGAAATGAGTGAACACAGAAGGAAATAGTCAAAACGCATCCACTCATTGTCAAGCCTTGATTTTGTTTCTAATCAAAGGTGAAGATACTGTTCAACTCTCCAACAACTTATGTTAACTTGTTTTGAGACATTTTAACTACCATTTATATTTTTTACAAAAAGTAATTGACACTACAAACTAATTATATGTTAGTTTTCGAATGGTGTATGAAGAAGCGGTGACCTTTTTGTTGTCATTTCATCAAAATTGTGCCATTACTGCAGTTTTCTGTGGAAAAAAATCAAAACATTTTTTACAAAAAGTATTTGACACTACAAAGTAATTATATGTTAGTTTTCGAATGTTGTATGAAGAAGCGGTGACCTTTTTGTTGTCATTTCATCAAAATTGTGCCATTACTACAGTTTTCTGTGGAAAAAAATCAAAAGATAGGTCCCGGGGAGATTTGAACTCCCGTCGCAGGATTCAGAGTCCTGAGTGCTAACCGCTACACCACGGGACCGCTGTTCCTATCCCATTCATTCGCAGGGACATGTTCACCCTGCGAGACGATTGATAAATGGAGTGGCGACGGAGAAACGAGTGAACACAGAAGGAAATAGTCAAAACGCATCCACTCGTTGTCAAACCTTGATTTTGTTTCTAATTAAAGGTGAAGATACTGTTCAACTCTCCAACAACTTATGTTAACTTGTTTTGAGACATTTTAACTACCATTTATATTTTTTACAAAAAGTAATTGACACTACAAACTAATTATATGTTAGTTTTCGAATGTTGTATGAAGAAGCGGTGACCTTTTTGTTGTCATTTCATCAAAATTGTGCCATCACCACAGTTTAAAATCAAAAGATAGGTCCCGGGGAGATTTGAACTCCCGTCGCAGGATTCAGAGTCCTGAGTGCTAACCGCTACACCACGGGACCGCTGTTCCTATCCCATTCATTCGCAGGGACATGTTCACCCTGCGAGACGATTGATAAATGGAGTGGCGACGGAGAAACGAGTGAACACAGAAGGAAATAGTCAAAACGCATCCACTCGTTGTCAAACCTTGATTTTGTTTCTAATTAAAGGTGAAGATACTGTTCAACTCTCCAACAACTTATGTTAACTTGTTTTGAGACATTTTAAATACCATTTATATTTTTTACAAAAAGTAATTGACACTACAAACTAATTATATGTTAGTTTTCGAATGTTGTATGAAGAAGCGGTGACCTTTTTGTTGTCATTTCATCAAAATTGTGCCATTACTACAGTTTTCTGTGGAAAAAAAACAAAAGATAGGTCCCGGGGAGATTTGAACTCCCGTCGCAGGATTCAGAGTCCTGAGTGCTAACCGCTACACCACGGGACCGCTGTTCCTAGCTCATTCATTCGCAGGGACATGTTCACCCTGCGAGACGATTGATAAATAGAGTGGCGACGGAGAAATGAGTGAACACAGAAGGAAATAGTCAAAACGCATCCACTCGTTGTCAAACCTTGATTTTGTTTCTAATTAAAGGTGAAGATACTGTTCAACTCTCCAACAACTTATGTTAACTTGTTTTGAGACATTTTAATTACCATTTATATTTTTTACAGAAAGTATTGGACATTACAAAGTAATTATATGTTTGTTTTCGAATGTTGTATGAAGAAGCGGTGACCTTTTTGTTGTCATTTCCTCAAAATTGTGCCATTACTGCAGTTTTCTGTGGAAAAAAATCAAAACATTTCTTACAAAAAGTATTTGACACTACAAAGTAATTATATGTTAGTTTTCGAATGTTGTATGAAGAAGCGGTGACCTTTTTGTTGTAATTTTCTCAAAATTGTGCCATTACTGCAGTTTTCTGTAGAAAAAAATCAAAACATTTTTTACAAAAAGTATTTGACACTACAAAGTAGTTATATGTTAGTTTTCGAATGTTGTATGAAGAAGCGGTGACCTTTTTGTTGTCATTTCATCAAAATTGTGCCATTACTGCAGTTTTCTGTAGAAAAAAATCAAAACATTTCTTACAAAAAGTATTTGACACTGCAAAGTAATTATATGTTTGTTTTCGAATGTTGTATGAAGAAGCGGTGACCTTTTTGTTGTCATTTCCTCAAAATTGTGCCATTACTGCAGTTTTCTGTGGAAAAAAATCAAAACATTTCTTACAAAAAGTATTTGACACTACAAAGTAATTATATGTTAGTTTTCGAATGTTGTATGAAGGAGCGGTGACCTTTTTGTTGTAATTTTCTCAAAATTGTGCCATTACTGCAGTTTTCTGTAGAAAAAAATCAAAACATTTTTTACAAAAAGTATTTGACACTACAAAGTAGTTATATGTTAGTTTTCGAATGTTGTATGAAGAAGCGGTGACCTTTTTGTTGTCATTTCATCAAAATTGTGCCATTACTGCAGTTTTCTGTAGAAAAAAATCAAAACATTTTTTACAAAAAGTATTTGACACTACAAAGTAGTTATATGTTAGTTTTCGAATGTTGTATGAAGAAGCGGTGACCTTTTTGTTGTCATTCCATCAAAATTGTGCCATTACTGCAGTTTTCTGTGGAAAAAAATCAAAACATTTCTTACAAAAAGTATTTGACACTACAAAGTAGTTATATGTTAGTTTTCGAATGTTGTATGAAGAAGCGGTGACCTTTTTGTTGTCATTTCATCAAAATTGTGCCATTACTGCAGTTTTCTGTAGAAAAAAATCAAAACATTTTTTACAAAAAGTATTTGACACTACAAAGTAATTATATGTTAGTTTTCGAATGTTGTATGAAGAAGCGATGACCTTTTTGTTGTCATTTCATCAAAATTGTGCCATTACCACAGTTTTCTGTGGAAAAAAATCAAAAGATAGGTCCCGGGGAGATTTGAACTCCCGTCGCAGGATTCAGAGTCCTGAGTGCTAACCGCTACACCACGGGACCGCTGTTCCTAGCACATTCATTCGCAGGGACATGTTCACCCTGCGAGACGATTGATAAATAGAGTGGCGACGGAGAAATGAGTGAACACAGAAGGAAATAGTCAAAACGCATCCACTCGTTGTCAAACCTTGATTTTGTTTCTAATTAAATCCAACAACTTATGTTAACTTGTTTTGAGACATTTTAATTATCATTCATATTTTTTACAAAAAGTATTTGACACTACAAAGTTTTTTCCTGTTCATATGTTATATGGAAACTAACATGTTACAAAGTAATATGTTAGTTTCCAAATGTTGTATAAAAAAGCGGTGAACTTTTTGTTGTCATTTCATCAAATATGTGCCATTACTGCAGTTTTCTGTAGAAAAAAATTAAAACATTTTTTTACAAAAAGTATTTGACACTACAAAGTAATTATATGTTAGTTTTCGAATGTTGTATGAAGAAGCGATGACCTTTTTGTTGTCATTTCATCAAAATTGTGCCATTACTACAGTTTTCTGTGAAAAAAACCAAAAGATAGGTCCCGGGGAGATTTGAACTCCCGTCGCAGGATTCAGAGTCCTGAGTGCTAACCGCTACACCACGGGACCGCTGTTCCTATCCCATGCATTCGCAGGGACATGTTCACCCTGCGAGACGATTGATAAATAGAGTGGCGACGGAGAAATGAGTGAACACAGAAGGAAATAGTCAAAACGCATCCACTCGTTGTCAAGCCTTGATTTTGTTCCTAATCAAAGGTGAAGATACTGTTCAACTCTCCAACAACTTATGTTAACTTGTTTTGAGACATTTTAGTTACCATTTATATTTCTTACAAAAAGTATTTGACACTACAAAGTAATTATATGTTTGTTTTCGAATGTTGTATGAAGAAGCGGTGACCTTTTTGTTGTCATTTCCTCAAAATTGTGCCATTACTGAAAACCGCAGCCGGTTTTCACGTTTTCCAGTATCGGACTAGAGAAAGCACTCTCGTAAACGAACGTTGAACTAACGAAATGTGAGAGAGAGAAATTCATTCTAATGTCAGTCCAATGAAGAGATGGTCGTGGAAGAGCCCAATAGTCACAATGCGGTTCTGAGAAGAAAAGGTTTGTTTATTTCTCTTACTATCATCAAACTGAATCAGTTTGTCGGAATTGAATAGTTACTTTCCAGTTTTGAGCTATTGTTGACTGGACGTTTTTATGTTGATTTGTGCCATAAACCTTAATATACTTTTTTGTACCAGTTAGCTTCCGAAATAAAAGGAGAAATTGGAGAGTATATTGATAGAACGAAAAAGCAGCAAAATTCAATAGTTTCGCGTTCTACTGTTGTTCTAGTTTTAATCCGGTGCGATTTATGCGTGATTCGAAAGTTGTGCAGCACTTATAGTTCAGACTGCATCCCAAACTTTGGCTCCCTCCATAACTGACATCTGATTATCGATAACAGTTTTCACTTTTTCCCTGTATGATTAAGCAAGATTGCTTGGACCTGAACCATTTAGTTTCAGCCTCGAAGAAGAGACACTCGTTTCGAAAGGGTAAATTCAGTACATCGAGCAGGTCCAATAGGCCGGACAACGTAAAAGTCAATACGAATACGTGAGTTCATTTTCGGCGGCTACTACTGACAGCTTAGCCAACAGAAAGTTTTGTGTTTTAGATGAAAGTCTGTGTTACACATGTTCTTGTTGCGAAAAGTTGAAGTTTATACCACTTATATTCAACGTCAAAGGTATCTAGACCTAGTCACCTCTTCTTTGGACGTCTTTTTCTATTAATCGTGTGAGGAGCCCGATATTCAAGTACAATTGTGGGTACAAGCACAATGCTTTTCTCCAACAGTTTCGTTTTTCTAGTTTTTCCTCAAGTTGCACATGTAGTTAACGTACTTTTAGGGCCTCGACAACTGACCGTTCAGATGTAGCCAAGAAGACTGTCAAGGCCGGACTTCCCACCATGGACGAGTTAGTTCACTTTGTCAATATATCTCCATTCCATTTTGGGACATTTCAAGGAATTACTAATCGTATTATTCAAATCATGTCACACGAAATATCTTATTGTAGATTTAATTTTTGGCAGTCCTGGCTTGTACCGAGGTGATAGGATTATATCACATCATTTTGAGATTTGTCCACTGTAAATTACTCATTTATGTTCGTTTTACCATGTTGTTTGGTAATGTATATAAATATTTTCAGCGACTGTGTCCAAGAGTACTCGAAGCATTTTGGCATTGCTGTTCGGAGAAAGAAGAAAAGTAAATCGGCCGAGGTAACCAAAGTTTAGAATCAGTGGCGGTGAAAAACGAAACTCGTTATCCGATTGGATGCTTTGGTTAACTTGTTAACTCGTTTCGTCAACTTGAATCAGCCAAGTGGAACAAATGCGTTGACCAGTTAACGAACTCCTGAATTAAAATTACCGGAATCTCGTTTTCCATTCAGAGATTTCTATCTTATCTAATCTACTAATATAAAACCAAAATTGCAGAATTTCCGCGCTCTATGCCAAGGAGAACTTCCGCGCTCTATGCCAAGGAGAACTTCCGTACTCTAGGCTAAGGAGAACTTCCGCGCTCTATGCTAAGAAGAACTTCCGCGCTCTATGCTAAGGAGAACTTCCGCGCTCTATGCCAAAGAGAACTTCCGCGCTCTATGATAAGGAGAACTTCCGTACTCTATGCTAAGGAGAACTTCCGCGCTCTATGCTAAGGAGAACTTCCGCGCTCTATGCCAAAGAGAACTTCCGCGCTCTATGCTAAGGAGAACTTCCGCGCTCTATGCCAAAGAGAACTTCCGCGCTCTATGATAAGGAGAACTTCCGTACTCTATGCTAAGGAGAACTTCCGCGCTCTATGCTAAGGAGAACTTCCGCGCTCTATGCCAAAGAGAACTTCCGCGCTCTATGATAAGGAGAACTTCCGTACTCTATGCTAAGGAGAACTTCCGCGCTCTATGCTAAGGAGAACTTCCGCGCTCTATGCCAAAGAGAACTTCCGCGCTCTATGATAAGGAGAACTTCCGTACTCTATGCTAAGGAGAACTTCCGCGCTCTATGCTAAGAAGAACTTCCGCGCTCTATGCTAAGGAGAACTTCCGCGCTCTATGATAAGGAGAACTTCCGTACTCTATGCTAAGGAGAACTTCCGCGCTCTATGCTAAGAAGAACTTCCGCGCTCTATGCTAAGGAGAACTTCCGCGCTCTATGCCAAGGAGAACTTCCGTACTCTATGCTAAGGAGAACTTCCGCGCTCTATGCTAAGGAGAACTTCCGCGCTCTATGCTAAGAAGAACTTCCGCGCTCTATGCTAAGGAGAACTTCCGCGCTCTATGCCAAAGAGAACTTCCGCGCTCTATGATAAGGAGAACTTCCGTACTCTATGCTAAGGAGAACTTCCGCGCTCTATGCTAAGGAGAACTTCCGCGCTCTATGCCAAAGAGAACTTCCGCGCTCTATGATAAGGAGAACTTCCGTACTCTATGCTAAGGAGAACTTCCGCGCTCTATGCTAAGGAGAACTTCCGCGCTCTATGCCAAAGAGAACTTCCGCGCTCTATGATAAGGAGAACTTCCGTACTCTATGCTAAGGAGAACTTCCGCGCTCTATGCTAAGGAGAACTTCCGCGCTCCATGCCAAAGAGAACTTCCGCGCTCTATGATAAGGAGAACTTCCGTACTCTATGCTAAGGAGAACTTCCGCGCTCTATGCTAAGGAGAACTTCCGCGCTCTATGCCAAAGAGAACTTCCGCGCTCTATGATAAGGAGAACTTCCGTACTCTATGCTAAGGAGAACTTCCGCGCTCTATGCTAAGGAGAACTTCCGCGCTCTATGCCAAAGAGAACTTCCGCGCTCTATGATAAGGAGAACTTCCGTACTCTATGCCAAGGAGAACTTCCGCGCTCTATGATAAGGAGAATTTCCGTACTCTATGCTAAGGAGAACTTCCGCGCTCTATGCTAAGAAGAACTTCCGCGCTCTATGCTAAGGAGAACTTCCGCGCTCTATGCCAAAGAGAACTTCCGCGCTCTATGCTAATGAGAACTTTCGCGCTCTTTATTAACGCGCTCTATGCTAAGAAGAATTTCCGCGCTCTATGCCAAGGAGAACTTCCGCGCTCTATGCTAATGAGAACTTTCGCGCTCTTTATTAACGCGCTCTATGCCAAGGAGTACTTCCGTGCTCTATGCTTACGAGAATTTCCGCGCTCTATGCTTAGGAGAACTTCCGCGCTCTATGCTTAGGAGAACTTCCGCGCTCAATGCTACGGAGAACTTTCGCGCTCTTTATTAACGCGCTCTATGATAAGGAGAACTTCCGTACTCTATGCTAAGGAGAACTTCCGCGCTCTATGCTAAGGAGAACTTCCGCGCTCTATGCCAAAGAGAACTTCCGCGCTCTATGATAAGGAGAACTTCCGTACTCTATGCTAAGGAGAACTTCCGCGCTCTATGCTAAGGAGAACTTCCGCGCTCTATGCCAAAGAGAACTTCCGCGCTCTATGATAAGGAGAACTTCCGTACTCTATGCTAAGGAGAACTTCCGCGCTCTATGCTAAGGAGAACTTCCGCGCTCTATGCCAAAGAGAACTTCCGCGCTCTATGACAAGGAGAACTTTCGTACTCTATGCTAAGGAGAACTTCCGCGCTCTATGCTAAGGAGAACTTCCGCGCTCTATGCCAAAGAGAACTTCCGCGCTCTATGATAAGGAGAACTTCCGTACTCTATGCTAAGGAGAACTTCCGCGCTCTATGCTAAGAAGAACTTCCGCGCTCTATGCTAAGGAGAACTTCCGCGCTCTATGATAAGGAGAACTTCCGTACTCTATGCTAAGGAGAACTTCCGCGCTCTATGCTAAGAAGAACTTCCGCGCTCTATGCTAAGGAGAACTTCCGCGCTCTATGCCAAGGAGAACTTCCGTACTCTACGCTAAGGAGAACTTCCGCGCTCTATGCTAAGGAGAACTTCCGCGCTCTATGCTAAGAAGAACTTCCGCGCTCTATGCTAAGGAGAACTTCCGCGCTCTATGCCAAAGAGAACTTCCGCGCTCTATGATAAGGAGAACTTCCGTACTCTATGCTAAGGAGAACTTCCGCGCTCTATGCTAAGGAGAACTTCCGCGCTCTATGCCAAAGAGAACTTCCGCGCTCTATGATAAGGAGAACTTCCGTACTCTATGCTAAGGAGAACTTCCGCGCTCTATGCTAAGGAGAACTTCCGCGCTCTATGCCAAAGAGAACTTCCGCGCTCTATGATAAGGAGAACTTCCGTACTCTATGCTAAGGAGAACTTCCGCGCTCTATGCTAAGGAGAACTTCCGCGCTCCATGCCAAAGAGAACTTCCGCGCTCTATGATAAGGAGAACTTCCGTACTCTATGCTAAGGAGAACTTCCGCGCTCTATGCTAAGGAGAACTTCCGCGCTCTATGCCAAAGAGAACTTCCGCGCTCTATGATAAGGAGAACTTCCGTACTCTATGCTAAGGAGAACTTCCGCGCTCTATGCTAAGGAGAACTTCCGCGCTCTATGCCAAAGAGAACTTCCGCGCTCTATGATAAGGAGAACTTCCGTACTCTATGCCAAGGAGAACTTCCGCGCTCTATGATAAGGAGAACTTCCGTACTCTATGCTAAGGAGAACTTCCGCGCTCTATGCTAAGAAGAACTTCCGCGCTCTATGCTAAGGAGAACTTCCGCGCTCTATGCCAAAGAGAACTTCCGCGCTCTATGCTAATGAGAACTTTCGCGCTCTTTATTAACGCGCTCTATGCTAAGAAGAATTTCCGCGCTCTATGCCAAGGAGAACTTCCGCGCTCTATGCTAATGAGAACTTTCGCGCTCTTTATTAACGCGCTCTATGCCAAGGAGTACTTCCGTGCTCTATGCTTACGAGAATTTCCGCGCTCTATGCTTAGGAGAACTTCCGCGCTCTATGCTTAGGAGAACTTCCGCGCTCAATGCTACGGAGAACTTTCGCGCTCTTTATTAACGCGCTCTATTATAAGGAGAACTTCCGTACTCTATGCTAAGGAGAACTTCCGCGCTCTATGCTAAGGAGAACTTCCGCGCTCTATGCCAAAGAGAACTTCCGCGCTCTATGATAAGGAGAACTTCCGTACTCTATGCTAAGGAGAACTTCCGCGCTCTATGCTAAGGAGAACTTCCGCGCTCTATGCCAAAGAGAACTTCCGCGCTCTATGATAAGGAGAACTTCCGTACTCTATGCTAAGGAGAACTTCCGCGCTCTATGCTAAGGAGAACTTCCGCGCTCTATGCCAAAGAGAACTTCCGCGCTCTATGCTAAGGAGAACTTCCGCGCTCTATGCCAAAGAGAACTTCCGCGCTCTATGATAAGGAGAACTTCCGTACTCTATGCTAAGGAGAACTTCCGCGCTCTATGCTAAGGAGAACTTCCGCGCTCTATGCCAAAGAGAACTTCCGCGCTCTATGATAAGGAGAACTTCCGTACTCTATGCTAAGGAGAACTTCCGCGCTCTATGCTAAGGAGAACTTCCGCGCTCCATGCCAAAGAGAACTTCCGCGCTCTATGATAAGGAGAACTTCCGTACTCTATGCTAAGGAGAACTTCCGCGCTCTATGCTAAGGAGAACTTCCGCGCTCTATGCCAAAGAGAACTTCCGCGCTCTATGATAAGGAGAACTTCCGTACTCTATGCTAAGGAGAACTTCCGCGCTCTATGCTAAGGAGAACTTCCGCGCTCTATGCCAAAGAGAACTTCCGCGCTCTATGATAAGGAGAACTTCCGTACTCTATGCCAAGGAGAACTTCCGCGCTCTATGATAAGGAGAACTTCCGTACTCTATGCTAAGGAGAACTTCCGCGCTCTATGCTAAGAAGAACTTCCGCGCTCTATGCTAAGGAGAACTTCCGCGCTCTATGCCAAAGAGAACTTCCGCGCTCTATGCTAATGAGAACTTTCGCGCTCTTTATTAACGCGCTCTATGCTAAGAAGAATTTCCGCGCTCTATGCCAAGGAGAACTTCCGCGCTCTATGCTAATGAGAACTTTCGCGCTCTTTATTAACGCGCTCTATGCCAAGGAGTACTTCCGTGCTCTATGCTTACGAGAATTTCCGCGCTCTATGCTTAGGAGAACTTCCGCGCTCTATGCTTAGGAGAACTTCCGCGCTCAATGCTACGGAGAACTTTCGCGCTCTTTATTAACGCGCTCTATGATAAGGAGAACTTCCGTACTCTATGCTAAGGAGAACTTCCGCGCTCTATGCTAAGGAGAACTTCCGCGCTCTATGCCAAAGAGAACTTCCGCGCTCTATGATAAGGAGAACTTCCGTACTCTATGCTAAGGAGAACTTCCGCGCTCTATGCTAAGGAGAACTTCCGCGCTCTATGCCAAAGAGAACTTCCGCGCTCTATGATAAGGAGAACTTCCGTACTCTATGCTAAGGAGAACTTCCGCGCTCTATGCTAAGGAGAACTTCCGCGCTCTATGCCAAAGAGAACTTCCGCGCTCTATGACAAGGAGAACTTTCGTACTCTATGCTAAGGAGAACTTCCGCGCTCTATGCTAAGGAGAACTTCCGCGCTCTATGCCAAAGAGAACTTCCGCGCTCTATGATAAGGAGAACTTCCGTACTCTATGCTAAGGAGAACTTCCGCGCTCTATGCTAAGAAGAACTTCCGCGCTCTATGCTAAGGAGAACTTCCGCGCTCTATGCCAAAGAGAACTTCCGCGCTCTATGCTAATGAGAACTTTCGCGCTCTTTATTAACGCGCTCTATGCTAAGAAGAATTTCCGCGCTCTATGCCAAGGAGAACTTCCGCGCTCTATGCTAATGAGAACTTTCGCGCTCTTTATTAACGCGCTCTATGCCAAGGAGTACTTCCGTGCTCTATGCTTACGAGAATTTCCGCGCTCTATGCTTAGGAGAACTTCCGCGCTCTATGCTTAGGAGAACTTCCGCGCTCAATGCTACGGAGAACTTTCGCGCTCTTTATTAACGCGCTCTATGCTACGGAGAACTTCCGCGCTCTATGCTTAGTAGAACTTCCGCGCTCAATGCTACTGAGAACTTTCGCGCTCTTTATTAACGCGCTCTATGCTAAGGAGAACTTCCGCGCTTTATGCTAAGGAGAACTTCCGCGCTCTATGCTTAGGAGAACTTCCGCGCTCAATGCTACGGAGAACTTTCGCGCTCTTTGCCAAGGAAAACTTTCGCGCTCTATGCCAAGGAGAACTTCCGCGCTCTATGCTAATGAGAACTTTCGCGCTCTTTATTAACGCGCTCTATGCTAGGGAGAACTTCCGCGCTCCATGCTAAGGAGAATTTCCGCGCTCTCTGCCAAGGAGAACTTCCGCGCTCTATGCCAAAGAGAACTTCCGCGCTCTATGCTAATGAGAATTTCCGCGCTCTATGTTAAGAAAAACTTCCGCGCTCTATGCTAAGGAGAACTTCCGCGCTCTATGCTAAGGAGAACTTCCGCGATCTATCTTAAGGAGAACTTCCGCGCTCTATGTTAAAGAGAACTAACGCGCTCTATGCTAAGGAGAACTTCCGCGCTGTATGCTAAGGAGAACTTCCGCGCTCTATGCTAAGGAGAACTTCCGCGATCTATCTTAAGGAGAACTTCCGCGCTCTATGTTAAAGAGAACTAACGCGCTCTATGCTAAGGAGAACTTCCGCGCTCTTATTGAGAAGAGGTTTTGTGTTACGAAGAACCCTCGCGCTGCTGAAAAATACGAGTGCGGCGAACAGCGTGAAGATAAAGCTAAAGAAGACAAAAAGCTCATTCAAGCCTAGACTCACCAAGGGAGGGACCCGGGCGTAGCCCAGGGTACCTTCCTTGTTTTTAATATTGCCTGTATATACAAAATTTTATTTAAAAACTTTTTTCTAGTCTTATCTTTGTAGTCGTAGATCAATATGTAATCAAACATCTCCGTGACTGACATAACCACATAACTTGTATTTAGAGGAAGGAAGAGTTTCGAAGTACGGAGACGAGTGCTCCCCCTGTGGCCACATTTGAACCCGTCAATGAAGCAAAAAAGAAGGCAAACGAATATGACGATCTCGTGTTAGACAATGATGACTCGGTATGCACATATAGTCGTTTCCAACAGAAAGGCGGGAGGGTACTGTATATCTCACTTTCCGCTGTGCACGCACACATGTCTTCGATTCCGAAGCTCGCTGGTTATGTGCTCGGGAATATTGACTTTTTACCCCCCCCCCCCCCCCACCGGGGGTGATAATTCAATTTATCACTTGCAATACAAAAGTTTCAGGGTGGGGGGGGTAAAATATAAACATTTCCGGTATTGAAGTTCAGCCCCCCTCTCGTTAAAGTTTGACCCCCCACCATTGAAGTTCTACCCCCCCCGCCGACCCAGGTGGGGGGTAAATAGTAAACATCGAAGTTGATTTTTGACCCCCCCCCCTCTCCTAGATTTTCATGTTTCAGCTTGGGTGGGGGGTGGAAGTGCTACGGGGGCACTCAACTAGAGTGGGGGGCGATACTTCAATTTTCCCTTGTGCTCTAATAGCGCAGTGGTTAGCGCCCTGCTACAAAACTTTTGCTCGCAGGTTAGATTTCGGCGAAAGACAGAAATTTATAAATTTGGCATTCCTATAGTTTCTCATAGTGTCAACAAACGTTGAACAAATGATATTCATAGATTTGTTGCGTTTGAGAGCAGAGTTTCTGTTACCGTACTGCAACCATGACAACCACTCACATAACTGTAAAATGTTTCGAACTCTAATTTTGGAAAAAACTACTCTGAAACTCACTGGCACGCTGCCAAGTTCTCAGTGGAATGTTGGAATCTATTGTTACACAAAACACTCACACTCGTAGATTTTTTCTGCTGCATTAGCTGGACGCCAGCCACCAATAATTTTTGAATTGAATACTTCGCTGTTGAGGGTATAAATTAGCATATGATCGGTAAGAACGCCACCAGCGCAACCATAAGCAGTAACCATTCTATGTAAACGCAATTAAGCGAGAGCATAAATAAGATGAGGCATTACGCGAATGAGGAGAACTTAGGTCGTTGTATAAAATCTCCGTAAAATCCCCCAAAAGTGCAGGTATCAGGTATGCCATGATCAAATGTGCATGTGATTTTTCAACAATATACATGATGTGGTGCATGCCAAACATTGTGTTTCTAACATGTTTTTCAAACAACTCGTTTAACCATTTATACTTGTCAATCGATGATCATAGACCCGTGGGCACTTTTGCAGAGTTAACAACAGCTACTCCTCAACACTGCAATGTTCTCTACACTTAAACAGGGAAAATTGAAGTATCGCCCCCCACTCTAGTTGAGTCCCCCCGTAGCACTTCAACCCCCCACCCAAGCTAAAACCTGAAAAATCTAGGAGAGGGGGGGGGGGGTCAAAAATCAACTTCGACATTTACTATTTACCCCCCACCTGGGTCGGCGGGGGGTAGAACTTCAGTGGTGGGGGGTCAAACTTCAACGAGTGGGGGGCTGAACTTCAACACCGGAAATGTTTACTTTTTACCCCCCACCCTTAAACTTTTGTATTGCAAGTGATAAATTGAATTATCACCCCCCGGTGGGGGGGGGGGGTCAAACTACAATTCCCCAAACGCAATACCAATTCAGAAAGGTGGGGTCAAAAAAAGTCAATGTTCCCACATAGACAAATGAAGAAAGGTAAGAATTCCCAGTTAACTGTTTCTAGAAAATGAGAATGATAGGACTAGATTGATTGAACAGAAAAATAGTGATATGTTTCGCATCTATCGCATAAGCGAACATTTAAATAGGGGTAAAAAGTCAATGTCAATGTTAAACATACGTCGTACGTGGGGGTTTTTCTTCAATTTGTGTATTTCAGATTGTAAATGACCGGTCGACGTACATAGGATCCAACTGTAAAGATGGGCCGAATGAGGTATGGTGTACAATACACTCTATACAATTTTTAGTGCATGAAACGTTCGTGATGATCGCTCTCTATACGGAAATAATAAAAACGTTGGCATAGAAATTGAACAACCCCCCCCCCACACACATCCCCCAATGTGGAGCGAAGTTACAAAACGGTATTTTTCAAATCGTTTGAGTTTGGTCATGCAACTTCAACACACCACCCCTCCAGTGTATGGCGATTGGTGAATGTACAATGCGTGAGGTATCAGCTATTACAAAATGAGGAGAGAATGAACATTTAATGTGAATTTAAATACATAAATAAAATGTATTCAAGGAAACGCTATGCAATCAGCCTCAAAAAGTACAAATGAAGAAGTAGAGTGACATTAATTTGGAGAAATAACATACGATGTTTCAGGAACCCTATGCTATCTGCCCTGACTCGGACGCTCAACCAGTGGCTACCAATGTGAACAACGAAAAACGCATAACGGAGGATTGGGCTGTTCAAGTAATATCACTGGCAATCTTTTTCAAAGCCCCCCCCCCCCCTTCAGTTTTTAGTTGAAACTGTGTTTGCCATTTTGACTAATTTCCGAGTTGATTGTCCCTTACTGCACTTTCAACTCTGAAAACTTAGGACTGTTATACCTTCACGAAGTATACTTTTTTCGCAGCATGAAGCAGATAAGGAGAAGATTCCCACCGTTTTTGAAGAAATTCAACCGCCCTCTCGTCCCGCCATCTGTCGAAAGAAAGAATCGAAGTTGCAATGGAAACCCGGGGTGAGGCTGGTGATATAGTCGTTTCTCGTTTTACATTCTATATTTATTGTGATATGAGTTTTCCGAACGAAATTGCGGTTTACCGTTAATTTATTCATAATGAATTGCGAAAAAAACTTACAGAAACTAATAATCAGCATTTGTGCTTCGCCAAGTTGCGCATCTCGAAAAATTGACCTGAATCTCTCAGAAATTGTTTGAGTCATCCGTTGAATGGTTTGTTTACCGGAATTCCATTCAGTTTATGTGATAAATTGTATTTCATGGTATTAATCTGATGTAATTGAACTTTTTTTTTCAGCACGAGCCAGACAAGGACAAGAATCCGACTATTTTTGAGGAAATTCAGGAACCTGCTCGACCAGCCGTCTGCCGTGAGAAATCGATGAAATTGCAGTGGAAGAAGGGGGTGAGAACGTAGTAGAATTTCGGGTGGAGGCACCGGAAAAGCGAGACTTCTCGACACCTTTTCTGCCTGTGAGTCCAGTCTGACTCCCGGTTCCCAATTGATCAATGATGAGTTCAAGCAATCGATCCATAATGAGACGAAAAACGAGCCAATACCAGATTTACATATTTTATGTCTGTTTACAGTGTGAGCCAGAAAAGAAGAGCAGCAGAAAGAGTTCGAGAAGACGTCCGGTGAGTTTGTCTTCGGGATTTTTTGAAGTTTTTAGTCGCAACGAAGTTTTGTGTACACTATAAACATATGAAATTGTTGTTCAGTGTTCACATATCATATTAGAGATAATAGCTTCTAACATACTTCTTGTCGCCTTTGTTCATTCACTTGGGCTGGTTTTGTATGCCAAAAACTAATAAATGCAGTTTATACGAGGTGCTGAACCTAACTTCCCTCAGTCTGCTTCATGTAAATCAAGAACCGACTCCAGAAGGGTCCCAACTTGAAAGTTTCTAACTACCTGAACTAACTCTGTCAGCGACGCTGATCAATGACCGAGCTGTGTTTATACGCAGACTGAACCCAGATTTACAGTGTGCTTATGCTTATACCTAAGTTCGAAAAAACTAAGAAGAAAAATTAATGACAAAGTTAATCCATTATTCGTATTGCAGAAAATGCACGTCGTCAGCTCAGCTGAACAAGTAAATGGAAGAAGGGAACTGAAGGTTAGTCGGAATAACAATTCGCAGTTAGATAAATACTAGTTTATACAGGAAATTACAAATTCTTTGTAGTTTGATCTCGGTACAAGCCACATGTTCCGATTCTCGACCAAAAATCAACGGGATCAAACTACAAATTCACCGGAACAGAAAAACTTACACCGTTTTGGTTTATTTTGGGAAGAGGGAAACTTGTCGTTCGTTTACTTCACACTTGAAACTATACCAACACATCACGCGGTCTTTATAGGCAATTTACAGTATTGCAAATCGCAACACCAGTTTTTTTTTGTTCACATTTTCCATGATTCGATAAGTTATTGAGGCTAAACTTCCTTCCCGTTGTAGTTTTACGAAAATGTACTTTCAGACTACCTCGTTGGCTCGCAAGCGAGATCCACAGTTCCTGACAGCTTGTAAGGTCGGTTGGCAGAATCATGTACTATACTGACACCTTACTTGTATTATTGGTGTGAACTTTTTTGGGATTATAGTTATTTGTGCTGAGCATTGAACTCACCTCTGAGTATACAGATATAGCATACTTCCGTTGACCACAACCAGAAAAATGTTCAGATCATGGTCCAAGTGCGACAGAACAATATTCTGGAAACGATTCTGAAAGCGAACGAGAATCAGTTGATACGGAAGTATTTCGAGGGCGACAGAAAGGAACCCTCGCAGCAGGTATAGAGTACAGTATACACCAACTAAGTCTGTATACCCGCAGAGCTCGACCAGATTCTCTACGGATCGGGGCGGGAGCGGTTGTTGATTAGCAATCTAACAGTCTGCGTCTTATTTACCATCCCTCTCTCACGGTTTTGTGTCTAAGGCCAATCGTTTTAAGCCGGTAGCAATATTAAGTTTAGTCACCAAGCTGCAAATTCTCCACAAACTGTCTATGTAGTTGTTTTGTACTTCTTAATAATTTCAACGGAAACAATGAGAAATGGGAAAATGAATTCCTTGTCAGGTATTCTCGCTTCTGAACCGTGCGTTGAGCATGTGCTGTGATGAACTGCTGTTCAACCAAGGCGAATATGATGTCCTACTCGACGAGGAGATGCGTGGTCTCCTGTTGGTCAAAGATACGGTAAGACGGTTTATAGAAACTGCTGAAAAAAACTCTTCAGGTCATAGTAAACTTTGCTTTTTTTGCATCCAGTTCTTCTACTAGAATGTTTTCCACATTTCTAACTGATGGCAAAGCAATAAGAAGCACAACACCACATTTAGGGAACGTTTTCGTCGAAATAGAGCGGTATTCACTTGGTAAGTAGCTATTTAATTAGACTGGTGTATTTGTTTTCTTGTATTTGTTTCATAGAAAATCCGTACATACCATTAGAATGCTAACTTAACGTGATTGTATTTCTTAACGTTATTGAATTTTAGTATAGTATATCTTTATCGAGAGAAAACCATATTTGAAGGCACGAAACTATCTATTGGAAGCCATTCTCTACGTGCCTGCCCTGGTACCTCTTTTATGGGGTGGAACTCACGTGCACATACAATCATGGGGTAAGTGCATGATTTTCGCATACTACATTCTTGGTTATACATTGGAATGACCTAAGATGCTCAAATTTTTTAGTCGTCTATTTTCATAAGTTCCAATCGTCAGTAAGATCGTCTAGACAAAATTAGAAAGAAGCAATTAACGAACTATTTGTTATTAAGTGAGCTATTGATCTTTGAAAGTTATCAAATGTCCTTTCTAGAATCCGAAGAGAGTGTTTCTTCCTTCAACAGGAGACACGAGATACCGGGAGTGAAAGATGGAAAACACAAATATAGACCGGTTTGTTCAGTCATGGACGGAACTTATTTTTATTTGGGACAGTCAAGCTCATGATTTTGTTTCTACAACACATAGTAGAATCTAAGTTATTAGTCATTCGAAAAATAACCCGCAGTACAAATGTGACTATCTTACTCACAAATATCGCGCGGAGCGCGAAGCGCTCTGCGTGAGTTGTCTTTGGTTTGGCCATTGCGGACTCGTTTTTTCATTTTAATTAACAAAAAGCTTCAAATATGATTGCTTTTTGAAAACTAAAAAGGGAGAACGTTAGAGAATCACGAGTTGAACATTATGTGAAAATTTCAGCCAAATCGGATTATTTTCGCCTGAGTTATGGTTTCGTGTTGAAAAGTTCCGCCGTATTTCGTCCCTCGTCACTCGTCCCTCCTCCCTCCTCCCTCTTCCCTCCTCCCTCACGGAATTCTGTCCGCATCGTAGTGGAAAAACTACTGAACCAATTTGGCTGAAATTTGAAACATATATTCTATGGCAAAAGTTAGCTCGTCGCGCCAAAGTATGAAATGTATATATAATCTGTGGCGCCGAGCGCGGGCGCCAATAGGCGCCAAAAACCACTATTGGAAAAACTACCGAACCGATTTAGCTGAAATTCGAAACATGAGTTCTAATGCAAAATTTAGCCCGTCGTGCCAAATATGACATGTATAGCCCCTCATTGGCGCCGGGCGCGGGCGCCAATAGGCGCCAAAAAACACTATTGAGAAAACTACCGAACCGATTTAGCTGAAATTTGAAACATGAGTTCTAATGCAAAATTTAGCTCGTCGCGCCGAACATGAGATAAATACATCATCATTGGCGCCCGGCGCTGGCGCCAATAGGCGCCAAAAACGGCAAAACACTATTTATCGTGAACTAAAATGTTGAACACTAATAGAAATTGAATACTTTGGTCAAAGTATGAAAGTCTTTTTCCAAAACTGAAATTTTTATTCTGGCGCTCGGACCAAGCGCCAAATGGCGCTAAAACCCAAACTCACGACAGCTTCAATGGAATCGTCTGAAATTCGGTACACTAAATAACTATCACATGGCAAGTAAGATGCTCAATCTGAAAATCAAAAATGTTCTGTTGGCACTGTGCGCTGGCGCCAATTGGCGCCAAAGTTGGAAAAATATCAGTTATCGTCAATCAAACTGTTTCAAGTTAACAGATATTGAATATTCCAATGTGAAATATAGATCCACAAATTCAAAATCGAATTTTATCTTCTGGCTCGGAACAGACGCCAAATGGCGCCAAAACAAAAACACACGAAACTGACAATTGAATAGTTTGAATATTGCTCCATTCTGTAATTGACACATGTAGTGTGTACTGGTAGCTCAAAAACCTAGAAAATTTCGTTTCGCTCTGGCGCCAGACGCGTGTGCCCATTGGCGCTGGAACGAAAAACAAGAATGTTTCAACATGAAGGTTTTTAATGTGGTATCGGAAATAATGGCTATATTGTAAGTGATTTGGTGTATCTAATTGTAGATTTGTCAATGGCGCCAATCCCGTTCGCTTATCGCCGCTAAAAGCGGTGTACATGTCAATCGGAACGTTTAGCGTGTTTGTTCAGTTGTTGATAGTCATAGAGCCAGTAACTTGCGTTATATTACAACACCAGCAATTTTATGGTCTGCATTCGGCTTCGTGCACACACGAAACTAAGATTTCCATAATAATATATTGAGTTCACAAGATCCACTCTGTGAATAGGCAACATAAGAAGTTGTAGGAGTACAACTAGCAAAAAGAGAACAATTAGTAAAAAGTGGGGGAACCAACAAATGTGTGAGTTGTATTTGGTTTGACCTCTATATCAGCAAAAAGTGAACGATACGAATTGCTGTGATACTGTAGCAGAAGTATTCTGCAGAAATAGAACAATACCAATGTTGCACAGTGGTTCACAACGCACGCATGTCATTGAAGTACACATTAAATACCCTCCGGCAATTTCCGAAATGTTATGCGGGTTTCGTGAACCACTGTGCAACATTGGTATTGTTCTATTTCTGCAGAATACTTCTGCTACAGCATCACAGCAATTCGTATCGTTCACTTTTTGCTGATATAGAGGTCAACCAAACACAACTCACACATTTGTTGGTTCTCCCACTTTTTACTAATAGTGTTGTTGGCATAGCCTCAGAAGGAAGATGTCAATATTTAAATGTTCGCTTATGCGATAGATGCGAAACATATCACTATTTTTCTGCTCAATCAATCTAGTCCTATCATTCTCATTTTCTAGAAACAGTTAACTGGGAATTCTTACCTTTCTTCATTTGTCTATGTTTTCAGCCTGACCCATCCCCATGGAGTGAGTTGATGAAGAAAGCCATAGAAGATGAGCGGAACAAAGAGATCGCCGCCGGCAAAAGAAAGAGTGGAACAGTTAGTCACTAAACAATTCAGTTCGATATTTTATTGGATATTGAGTATAACTGGTAAGTCTTACTTATTTGCCTATTTTCACTTGGTCACGTTTTATTTTACATTTCCTCAAGTTCGACATATTTTCGGCGGCGGGATCATCGAATTCTTTCTAATACTACAGTTTATCAAGTACTGTGAACAGAAAGTACATCTCAACACCCTATGGAGTAGATCTATTTGATAGAAACCTAATTTGCCCTATTTAAATGAGAGAACGATCAACATTCTTGATAAGTGCTATGTAAACTAGCCCATTTCAGACAACAACCACATCCACCTTCCTATCACCCCATCCATGTGAGTTGAGTGGTAGAGATCAACTGTTAATACTCGTCTGCAACTCTAAATAGTGGGGATGCTCAAGCCGCAAGCATGATGCATAAGCTTGAGTCAGGCTTTTCAGTTTCAAAAGCATATAAAACGTACACAGCGGAAGGTTAGATAGACAGTACCCTCCCGCCTTTCCGTTGGCGACGACTATAACTTCGTTTTTGTGAATTTTGAGAGTTTCTTCGTTTTTTTGTGAGTTTTGTTCATTAAACTTTCATACTTTTAGTTATACTAACTATGTGCCGTTCAGCGCTCCCGAACCAATGAAAGATTTAGGAATGGAAACAACAAGAATGGAAAAATCTTCTTCTTCTCTGAGTGATATGATGTTTCCAGTACTCTGAAGTATAAATGTTACACTTATGTTTTTTCCACAGAAAACCATTTTGTTCGAGTGACACAAAAAACCGCTTCTTTTGATTTATTTGTAAACTAACATGACGAAATTGAAGAGTCAAATACTTATCTGTGAAAAACCATAATGTTGAATATATTGTCTCGAATCGGATTCTTATAAGTGGTTCAAGACTTACACCTTTGTATTACCACCTTTGATTAGAAACAAAATCAACGTTTGACAACGAGTGGATGTGTTTTGACTATTTCCTTCTGTGTTCACTCATTTCTCCGTCCCCACTCTGTTTATCAATCGTCTCGCAGGGTGAACTTGTCCCAGCGAATGAATGTGCTAGGAACAGCGGTCCCGTGGTGTAGCGGTTAGCACTCAGGACTCTGAATCCTGCGACGGGAGTTCAAATCTCCCCGGGACCTATCTTTTGGTTTTTTTCCACAGAAAACTGCAAGAATGCCACAGTTTTGTTCGAATGACACCAAAAAGGTCACCGCTTCTTTTGACAACATTTGGAAACTAACATATAATTACTTTGTAGTGTCAAATACTTTTGTAAAAATTAGAAATGATAATTAAAATGTCTCAAAACAAGTTAACATAAGTTGTTGGAGAACAGTATCTTCACCTTTGGTTAGAAACGAAATCAAGGTTTGACAACGAGTGGATGCGTTTTGACTATTTCCTTCTGTGTTCACTCATTTCTCCGTCGCCACTCTATTTATCACTCGTCTCGCAGGGTGAACATGTTCCTGCGAATGAATGTGCTAGGAACAGCGGTCCCGTGGTGTAGCGGTTAGCACTCAGGACTCTGAATCCTGCGACGGGAGTTCAAATCTCCCCGGGACCTATCTTTTCGTTTTTACCACAGAAAACTAGTAATGGCACAATTTGGATGAAATGACACCAAAAAGGTCACCACTTCTTTATACAACATTCGAAAACTAACATATAATTACTTTGTAGTGTCAAATACTTTTTGTAAAAAATATAAATGATAATTAAAATGTCTCAAAACAAGTTAACATAAGTTGTTGGAGAACAGTATCTTCACCTTTGATTAGAAACTAAATCAAGGTTTTCAGTAGCATAAACTTTTCAGTAGCATAAACTCCTCATCTTTTCGCCAAAAGGTGCTCAAGCACCCTATCTGAACATTTTTGAAGTTTCATTTGTTTCCAATCAGTGACTTCAATTGCATCTCAGCCTTTCTCAATTTGGTAATTACAGTGTACCTCAAGCCCAAGTCCAAGTTCCTGTCCGAGTTGCTAGCCCCAGTTCATGCTCAAGCCCAAGGCCTCGCTCAACTTCAATCTCAAGCCTTCACTCGACGTCCATCTCATAACCCGGTGTGGTCTTTTCTCTAGAAGTTCTGTACGGCTCTCTGTTCTCTCCTCTCTCCCTAATGACAGCTTTTGCATTATAGTGCTATGTGAAACGTTACCCGATTTCGCCTTGTCCGGCACTTTCTTCAGCAGTCTTTACATTTTCATTCCCACTACCTCTCGCATTTTGAAATAGGTCATTCGGCCTCAAAAACCACAACAAACATATCATTTCATTCTTCATCTCTTCGGTAGCGCATCCAGTAAACACTTTGTAACATGGAGCCCACCTGGTCGTGTTCTTGCCACTATCACACACATGTTTGTCAGACTCAACTAACTGTAATCAACAAATGATCATGTAGCACCAACAAAATATATACCCCCTCAAACTATCTGACAATCTTCTAGTTCTAGGTTAATGAAACAATACAACTGAACAACTATTAAATAAAATCTAACTTAACTTCCTTTAGCCCTAGCCCCCTGACCCCCTCAGAGTCGCTTAAGACAGCAAAGCGTGGTACAGGTTTAGTCATGTATCAGGTGTGGCTCAATGTCTACCCGATCTAACTGGTGTGATTTAACGGAACTACCACTCTTTTCATTCCTCTTATTATACTCCTAATCATAAATCTATATCTCTTATTACAATATCTTTTTCCTTTTCTTATAAGAACAATTCTGTGCCGGACATTACGAAATAGTCTCAATCCCTAATTTTCATCCTCTCAATCATTGTTATTCGTATGAATGAACGGCCCATTATTGTAGTTTGATCCCAAACTTCTGACTTTCATTGAAATTACGCCGTAGACTTTTGGCACCATTTTGTTAAAGTAGTGAAATTATTACATCACGTAGGCTTTCATATTTATGAGTATAAACTATTTTTTGTTGAGTTATATGTGCTAGAAATTATGGTGAGTGTTCTTAATGTCTTAGGTTTTAGTTACTCTTACTATTTGCAACTTCCAGTAATTTTCTTAGCATTATCAGATTTCATGTCTTAATGTTGTGTTAGTTTGTTTTTCTTTTCCCTCTTTTTCTGAAGTTCATGTAGTTAGGTCATTTTTGATTGAAGTCGGTTCTCATGCACATGAACAAATGAATTATTATTATTAAAGGTTTGACAACGAGTGGATGCGTTTTGACTATTTCCTTCTGTGTTCACTCATGTCTCCGTCGCCACTCTATTTATCAATCGTCTCGCAGGGTGAACATGTCCCTGCGAATGCATGTGCTAGGAACAGCGGTCCCGTGGTGTAGCGGTTAGCACTCAGGACTCTAAATCCTGCGACGGGAGTTCAAATCTCCCCGGGACCTATCTTTTGGTTTTTTTCCACAGAAAACTGTGGTGATGGCACAACTCTGATAAAATGACACTAAAAAGGTCACCACTTCTTTATACAACATTCGAAAACTAACATATAATTCATGAAAAAGTGGGGGCCCAACGACTGTGAGATTCGTCTTCTGCTGTGCGCCCCTTAGACAGCTACTCTCAAATGGAGCAGCTACTGCTACAAAAACCGGAAAATACTTATATACTCAAGTATAACTGTTCATTACAAACATACAAAAGTCGTAAAATATTTTTTCAAACCTGTAAACTATAATATACAAATCACAGCTGCGAAAGAGAGAAGAACTGTTGAATAATATGCGATATGCCAAGTGTTATAGCACCTAGAGTTGAAGTAAAGACCAAAACTGCAAATCATTGTGTACAAAACCAGAATCTCTATAGTTGACTACGTTGAGTTAACATCTGTGATTTGTATATTATAGTTTACAGGTTTGAAAAAATATTTTACGACTTTTGTATGTTTGTAATGAACAGTTATACTTGAGTATATAAGTATTTTCCGGTTTTTGTAGCAGTAGCTGCTCCATTTGAGAGTAGCTGTCTAAGGGGCGCACAGCAGAAGACAAATCTCACAGTCGTTGGGCCCCCACTTTTTCATGAATTTTTCTCTTTTTGTACACATGCCGTAGGTATGTAGAGAGGTGGTTCGATCTGTACGGTGAAGATAAAATTGTTTTCCTGATGAACCACTTTTCAAGTACTATCATCATTCGAAAAAAAAACATGACGTCAACATTGCAGTTCTGAAAACTTACTTTATCTGCCCTTCAGAGTCCCAGAATACGTCATGTTTGAATGAAGTTTTATCGTGAATTGACCATTTTTAAGAAACTCTCAGCATTCGAAAACATATGTCACGTCTTTTTTTTTGAAAGTTGACGTCATCGGGCCTTCTGAATTCCAGAACAAGTCATACTGAGATGAAGTTTCATCGTTAATCTACCATTTTTAAGATATTTGCATTATTTGATGAAATATTCGACGTCAACTTTGCACTTTCCAAAATTGACGTCATCCGGCTTTCAGAATCCCAGAATACGTCATGTTTAGATGAAGTTTCACCGTCAATACCCCACCTGCCCACTGTTATCATCATTTGGAGAAACATTTGACGTCAACTTTACACTTTTTCATTTGGACGTCATCCGGGCTCCAGAATCCGTGATGACGTCCTTTTTGTATAACGCTTCCGTGATACGCGACTAGTTTGTGACTATTAGTCGTTTGAAAAGTAATTTGACGTCAACTTTGCTTTTTTCAATTATTTTCGCGCCAGCTGAATGTGTTTTCATGCTAATTTTAGCCAAAAGTAAGAAGTTAGCCAAAATATGACAAATCAGCTCTTGCTAGGCAAGAAACCGACTGTCCAGTGCATTTACGGTGGTTCAGTGGTATTTTACACATTGCTGGGCGATAACCTTACAGTCACATTGACATGCAACTGGCTCATTTTCCAACCTTGCCTTGTGTGAATCATATAGAACAAAACACGTAGAGTACATAGGTTTACTACGCACTCTTATATGTACAATACAATAAAATGTCGCTCAACAAGAAATCGCTTCGCTGAACAAAGGTATAAATCGCCGAAACTCGCTATGCATTTCAATATAACAAACTTCGCCGCACTACTTAGAGAAAATCTAACTATCGCTAGGAAGAGTGTTATAATTTCATATACTCGCTTGTTTCTATTTTGCACACCATTTTCGCAGGAATAAAATATTCCATCACCTCCCTCGCAACCTACTCGCGTGACATAATTCCTCCGACTGGCAGATTTTAGGCCAGAAATCTCAAATTGCGCGCACCTGAAAGGCGCAAAGGTGTGTGCGCACTGACATTGCGCCAGCGCGCATTCCATGACGCAATCGCTAGAAACACAGTGGTCGCTTCGCGCGACAATTATGACGTCATCCGAGCTCCAGAATCCTCAATGGCGTCATCAGTAGAAGACCTACATCTAAATCGATGTCAGTTCATGTCTTGGTATCATACTTCAAATTTTACTTGAATTGGTTAGGACTGAGCTGAGTTATAACGCAATTTGATTTACCCTGACAGAGAGGGCGAGAGAGTGCACGAAATGAAGAGACGCAGAGACATTTTCAAACACCTAAAACTTAAAAAAAAATAATTTTTTTCGAAAAAAAAGTTTGCGCCCCCAAAGTTTGAGTGGGGTATCTATGGTGTCCCAAATTTTCAGTCAAATCGGTTCACACATAAAAATATCCCAGGAGTGCGCACCAACACAGACACACACACACACGACGGAAGTTGGCGGTCTGCATGAAGCGCATAACGTCATAACTCGGCTCAAACTCAATCAATTTCGTTCAGATTTTGAATATAGCTTTTAAGTGTGCAATAGAAAATTAGCAAATCATAAAAAGTATCGATTTGCACAGTTGGGCCTTTTTGAGAGTTAACTGAAAAAATGAAAGCGCGCATTAGCCGGACCAAAGACAAATCTCGCACAGCGCTTCGCGCTGCGCGCGATTACTTTGTAGTGTCAAATACTCTTTGTAAAAAATATAAATGATAACTAAAATGTCTCGAAACAAGTTAACATAAGTTGTTGGAGAACAGTATCTTCGCCTTTGATTAGAAACAAAATCAAGGTTTGACAACGAGTGGATGCGTTTTGACTATTTCCTTCTGTGTTCACTCATTTCTCCGTCGCCACTCTATTTATCAATCGTCTCGCAGGGTGAACATGTTCCTGCGAATGAATGGGATAGGAACAGCGGTCCCGTGGTGTAGCGGTTAGCACTCAGGACTCTGAATCCTGCGACGGGAGTTCAAATCTCCCCGGGACCTATTTTTTGGTTTTTTTCACAGAAAACTGTAGTAATGGCACAATTTTGATAAAATGACAACAAAAAGGTCACCGCTTCTTTGTACAACATTTGGAAACTAACATATAATTACTTTGTAGTGTCAAATACTTTTTGTAAAAATATAAATGGTACTTAAAATGTCTCAAAACAAGTTAACATAAGTTGTTGGAGAGTTGAACAGTATCTTCACCTTTGATTAGAAACAAAATCAAGGTTTGACAACGAGTGGATGCGTTTTGACTATTTCCTTCTGTGTTCACTCATTTCTCCGTCGCCACTCTATTTATCAATCGTCTCGCAGGGTGAACATGTCCCTGCGAATGAATGAGATAGGAACAGCGGTCCCGTGTAGCGGTTAGCACTCAGGACTCTGAATCCTGCGACGGGAGTTCAAATCTCCCCGGGACCTATCTTTTGATTTTTTTTCCACAGAAAACTGTGGTGATGACACAATTTTGATGAAATGACACCAAAAAGGTCACCGCTTCTTTGTACAACATTTGGAAACTAACATATAATTACTTTGTCGTGTCAAATACTTTCTGTAAAAAATATAAATGGTAATTAAAATGTCTCAAAACAAGTTAACATAAGTTGTTGGAGAGTTGAACAGTATCTTCACCTTTGATTAGAAACAAAATCAAGGTTTGACAACGAGTGGATGCGTTTTGACTATTTCCTTCTGTGTTCACTCATTTCTCCGTCGCCACTCTATTTATCAATCGTCTCGCAGGGTGAACATGTCCCTGCGAATGAATGGGATGGGAACAGCGGTCCCGTGGTGTAGCGGTTAGCACTCAGGACTCTGAATCCTGCGACGGGAGTTCAAATCTCCCCGGGACCTATCTTTTGGTTTTTTTCACAGAAAACTGTAGTAATGGCACAATTTTGATGAAATGACAACAAAAAAGTCACCGCTTCTTCATACAACATTTGAAAACTAACATATAATTACTTTGTAGTGTCCAATACTTTCTGTAAAAAATATAAATGGTAATTAAAATGTCTTAAAACAAGTTAACATAAGTTGTTGGAGAGTTGAACAGTATCTTCACCTTTGATTAGAAACAAAATCAAGGCTTGACAACGAGTGGATGCGTTTTGACTATTTCCTTCTGTGTTCACTCATTTCTCCGTCGCCACTCTATTTATCAATCGTCTCGCAGGGTGAACATGTCCCTGCGAATGAATGGGATGGGAACAGCGGTCCCGTGGTGTAGCGGTTAGCACTCAGGACTCTGAATCCTGCGACGGGAGTTCAAATCTCCCCGGGACCTATTTTTTGGTTTTTTTCACAGAAAACTGTAGTAATGGCACAATTTTGATAAAATGACAACAAAAAGGTCACCGCTTCTTTGTACAACATTTGGAAACTAACATATAATTACTTTGTAGTGTCAAATACTTTTTGTAAAAATATAAATGGTACTTAAAATGTCTCAAAACAAGTTAACATAAGTTGTTGGAGAGTTGAACAGTATCTTCACCTTTGATTAGAAACAAAATCAAGGTTTGACAACGAGTGGATGCGTTTTGACTATTTCCTTCTGTGTTCACTCATTTCTCCGTCGCCACTCTATTTATCAATCGTCTCGCAGGGTGAACATGTCCCTGCGAATGAATGGGATGGGAACAGCGGTCCCGTGGTGTAGCGGTTAGCACTCAGGACTCTGAATCCTGCGACGGGAGTTCAAATCTCCCCGGGACCTATCTTTTGATTTTTTCCACAGAAAACTGTGGTGATGGCACAATTCTGATAAAATGACACTAAAAAGGTCACCACTTCTTTATACAACATTCGAAAACTAACATATAATTACTTTGTAGTGTCCAATACTTTCTGTAAAAAATATAAATGGTAATTAAAATGTCTTAAAACAAGTTAACATAAGTTGTTGGAGAGTTGAACAGTATCTTCACCTTTGATTAGAAACAAAATCAAGGCTTGACAACGAGTGGATGCGTTTTGACTATTTCCTTCTGTGTTCACTCATTTCTCCGTCGCCACTCTATTTATCAATCGTCTCGCAGGGTGAACATGTGCCTGCGAATGCATGGGATAGGAACAGCGGTCCCGTGTAGCGGTTAGCACTCAGGACTCTGAATCCTGCGACGGGAGTTCAAATCTCCCCGGGACCTATCTTTTGATTTTTTTTCCACAGAAAACTGTGGTGATGACACAATTTTGATGAAATGACACCAAAAAGGTCACCGCTTCTTTGTACAACATTTGGAAACTAACATATAATTACTTTGTCGTGTCAAATACTTTCTGTAAAAAATATAAATGGTAATTAAAATGTCTCAAAACAAGTTAACATAAGTGGTTGGAGAGTTGAACAGTATCTTCACCTTTGATTAGAAACAAAATCAAGGCTTGACAACGAGTGGATGCGTTTTGACTATTTCCTTCTGTGTTCACTCATTTCTCCGTCGCCACTCTATTTATCAATCGTCTCGCAGGGTGAACATGTCCCTGCGAATGAATGGGATAGGAACAGCGGTCCCGTGGTGTAGCGGTTAGCACTCAGGACTCTGAATCCTGCGACGGGAGTTCAAATCTCCCCGGGACCTATCTTTTGGTTTTTTTCACAGAAAACTGTAGTAATGGCACAATTTTGATGAAATGACAACAAAAAGGTCACCGCTTCTTCATACAACATTTGGAAACTAACATATAATTACTTTGTAGTGTCAAATACTTTCTGTAAAACATATAAATGGTAATTAAAATGTCTCAAAACAAGTTAACATAAGTTGTTGGAGAGTTGAACAGTATATTCACCTTTGATTAGAAACAAAATCAAGGCTTGACAACGAGTGGATGCGTTTTGACTATTTCCTTCTGTGTTCACTCATTTCTCCGTCGCCACTCTATTTATCAATCGTCTCGCAGGGTGAACATGTCCCTGCGAATGAATGGGATAGGAACAGCGGTCCCGTGGTGTAGCGGTTAGCACTCAGGACTCTGAATCCTGCGACGGGAGTTCAAATCTCCCCGGGACCTATCTTTTGGTTTTTTTCACAGAAAACTGTAGTAATGGCACAATTTTGATGAAATGACAACAAAAAGGTCACCGCTTTTTTATACAACATTTGGAAACTAACATATTACTTTGTAACATGTTAGTTTCCATATAACATATGAACAGGAAAAAAATTTTGTAGTGTCAAATACTTTCTGTAAAACATATAAATGGTAATTAAAATGTCTCAAAACAAGTTAACATAAGTTGTTGGAGAGTTGAACAGTATATTCACCTTTGATTAGAAACAAAATCAAGGCTTGACAACGAGTGGATGCGTTTTGACTATTTCCTTCTGTGTTCACTCGTTTCTCCGTCGCCACTCCATTTATCAATCGTCTCGCAGGGTGAACATGTCCCTGCAAATGAATGGGATGGGAACAGCGGTCCCGTGGTGTAGCGGTTAGCACTCAGGACTCTGAATCCTGCGACGGGAGTTCAAATCTCCCCGGGACCTATCTTTTGGTTTTTTTCACAGAAAACTGTAGTAATGGCACAATTTTGATGAAATGACAACAAAAAGGTCACCGCTTTTTTATACAACATTTGGAAACTAACATATTACTTTGTAACATGTTAGTTTCCATATAACATATGAACAGGAAAAAAATTTTGTAGTGTCAAATACTTTCTGTAAAACATATAAATGGTAATTAAAATGTCTCAAAACAAGTTAACATAAGTTGTTGGAGAGTTGAACAGTATCTTCACCTTTGATTAGAAACAGAATCAAGGCTTGACAACGAGTGCATGCGTTTTGACTATTTCCTTCTGTGTTCACTCATTTCTCCGTCGCCATTCTATTTATCAATCGTCTCGCAGGGTGAACATGTCCCTGCGAATGAATGGGATAGGAACAGCGGTCCCGTGGTGTAGCGGTTAGCACTCAGGACTCTGAATCCTGCGACGGGAGTTCAAATCTCCCCGGGACCTATCTTTTGGTTTTTTTCACAGAAAACTGTAGTAATGGCACAATTTTGATGAAATGACAACAAAAAGGTCACCGCTTTTTTATACAACATTTGGAAACTAACATATTACTTTGTAACATGTTAGTTTCCATATAACATATGAACAGGAAAAAAACTTTGTAGTGTCAAATACTTTTTGTAAAAAATATGAATGGTAATTAAAATGTCTCAAAACAAGTTAACATAAGTTGTTGGAGAGTTGAACAGTATCTTCACCTTTAATTGAAAACAAAATCAAGGTTTGACAACGAGTGGATGCGTTTTGACTATTTCCTTCTGTGTTCACTCAGTTCTCCGTCGCCACTCTATTTATCAATCGTCTCGCAGGGTGAGCATGTCCCTGCGAATGCATGGGATAGGAACAGCGGTCCGTGGTGTAGCGGTTAGCACTCAGGACTCTGAATCCTGCGACGGGAGTTCAAATCTCCCCGGGACCTATCTTTTGATTTTTTTTCCACAGAAAACTGTGGTGATGACACAATTTTGATGAAATGACACCAAAAAGGTCACCGCTTCTTTGTACAACATTTGGAAACTAACATATAATTACTTTGTCGTGTCAAATACTTTCTGTAAAAAATATAAATGGTAATTAAAATGTCTCAAAACAAGTTAACATAAGTTGTTGGAGAACAGTATCTTCACCTTTGGTTAGAAACGAAATCAAGGTTTGACAACGAGTGGATGCGTTTTGACTATTTCCTTCTGTGTTCACTCATTTCTCCGTCGCCACTCTATTTATCAATCGTCTCGCAGGGTGAACATGTCCCTGCGAATGAATGGGATAGGAACAGCGGTCCCGTGGTGTAGCGGTTAGCACTCAGGACTCTGAATCCTGCGACGGGAGTTCAAATCTCCCCGGGACCTATCTTTTGGTTTTTTTCAGAGAAAACTGTAGTAATGCCACAATTTTGATGAAATGACAACAAAAAGGTCACCGCTTCTTCATACAACATTTGGAAACTAACATATAATTACTTTGTAGTGTCAAGTACTTTCTGTAAAAAATATAAATGGTAATTAAAATGTCTCAAAACAAGTTAACATAAGTTGTTGGAGAGTTGAACAGTATCTTCACCTTTGATTAGAAACAAAATCAAGGCTTGACAACGAGTGGATGCGTTTTGACTATTTCCTTCTGTGTTCACTCATTTCTCCGTCGCCACTCTATTTATCAATCGTCTCGCAGGGTGAACATGTCCCTGCGAATGAATGGGATAGGAACAGCGGTCCCGTGGTGTAGCGGTTAGCACTCAGGACTCTGAATCCTGCGACGGGAGTTCAAATCTCCCCGGGACCTATCTTTTGGTTTTTTTCACAGAAAACTGTAGTAATGGCACAATTTTGATGAAATGACAACAAAAAGGTCACCGCTTTTTTATACAACATTTGGAAACTAACATATTACTTTGTAACATGTTAGTTTCCATATAACATATGAACAGGAAAAAAACTTTGTAGTGTCAAATACTTTTTGTAAAAAATATGAATGGTAATTAAAATGTCTCAAAACGAGTTAACATAAGTTGTTGGAGAGTTGAACAGTATCTTCACCTTTAATTGAAAACAAAATCAAGGTTTGACAACGAGTGGATGCGTTTTGACTATTTCCTTCTGTGTTCACTCATTTCTCCGTCGCCACTCTATTTATCAATCGTCTCGCAGGGTGAACATGTGCCTGCGAATGAATGGGATAGGAACAGCGGTCCCGTGGTGTAGCGGTTAGCACTCAGGACTCTGAATCCTGCGACGGGAGTTCAAATCTCCCCGGGACCTATCTTTTGGTTTTTTTTCCACAGAAAACTGTAGTAATGGCACAATTTTGATGAAACGACAACAAAAAGGTCACCGCTTTTTTATACAACATTTGGACACTAACATATTACTTTGTAACATGTTAGTTTCCATATAACATATGAACAGGAAAAAAAACTTTGTAGTGCCACGGGACCGCTGTTCCTATCCCATGCATTCGCAGGGACATGTTCACCCTGCGAGACGATTGATAAATAGAGTGGCGACGGAGAAATGAGTGAACACAGAAGGAAATAGTCAAAACGCATCCACTCGTTGTCAAACCTTGATTTTGTTTCCAATTAAAGGTGAAGATACTGTTCTCCAACAACTTATGTTAACTTGTTTTGAGACATTTTAATTACCATTTATATGTTTTACAGAAAGTATTTGACACTACAAAGTAATTATATGTTAGTTTTCAAATGTTGTATGAAGAAGCGGTGACTTTTTTGTTGTCATTTCATCAAAATTGTGCCATTACTACAGTTTTCTGTGAAAAAAACCAAAAGATAGGTCCCGGGGAGATTTGAACTCCCGTCGCAGGATTCAGAGTCCTGAGTGCTAACCGCTACACCACGGGACCGCTGTTTCTACCCCATTCATTCGCAGGGACATGTTCACCCTGCGAGACGATTGATAAATAGAGTGGCGACGGAGAAATGAGTGAACACAGAAGGAAATAGTCAAAACGCATCCACTCTTTGTCAAGCCTTGATTCTGTTTCTAATCAAAGGTGAAGATACTGTTCAACTCTCCAACAACTTATGTTAACTTGTTTTGAGACATTTTAATTACCATTTATATGTTTTACAGAAAGTATTTGACACTACAAAGTAATTATATGTTAGTTTTCAAATGTTGTATGAAGAAGCGGTGACTTTTTTGTTGTCATTTCATCAAAATTGTGCCATTACTACAGTTTTCTGTGAAAAAAACCAAAAGATAGGTCCCGGGGAGATTTGAACTCCCGTCGCAGGATTCAGAGTCCTGAGTGCTAACCGCTACACCACGGGACCGCTGTTCCCATCCCATTCATTCGCAGGGACATGCTCACCCTGCGAGACGATTGATAAATAGAGAGGCGACGGAGAAATGAGTGAACACAGAAGGAAATAGTCAAAACGCATGCACTCGTTGTCAAGCCTTGATTCTGTTTCTAATCAAAGGTGAAGATACTGTTCAACTCTCCAACAACTTATGTTAACTTGTTTTGAGACATTTTAATTACCATTTATATGTTTTACAGAAAGTATTTGACACTACAAAGTAATTATATGTTAGTTTCCAAATGTTGTATGAAGAAGCGGTGACCTTTTTGTTGTCATTTCATCAAAATTGTGCCATTACTACAGTTTTCTGTGAAAAAAAACCAAAAGATAGGTCCCGGGGAGATTTGAACTCCCGTCGCAGGATTCAGAGTCCTGAGTGCTAACCGCTACACCACGGGACCGCTGTTCCTATTCCATTCATTCGCAGGGACATGTTCACCCTGCGAGACGATTAATAAATAGAGTGGCGACGGAGAAATGAGTGAACACAGAAGGAAATAGTCAAAACGCATCCACTCGTTGTCAAGCCTTGATTTTGTTTCTAATCAAAGGTGAAGATACTGTTCAACTCTCCAACCACTTATGTTAACTTGTTTTGAGACATTTTAATTACCATTTATATTTTTTACAGAAAGTATTTGACACTACAAAGTAATTATATGTTAGTTTCCAAATGTTGTACAAAGAAGCGGTGACCTTTTTGTTGTCATTTCATCAAAATTGTGCCATTACTACAGTTTTCTGTGAAAAAAAACCAAAAGATAGGTCCCGGGGAGATTTGAACTCCCGTCGCAGGATTCAGAGTCCTGAGTGCTAACCGCTACACCACGGGACCGCTGTTCCTATTCCATTCATTCGCAGGGACATGTTCACCCTGCGAGACGATTAATAAATAGAGTGGCGACGGAGAAATGAGTGAACACAGAAGGAAATAGTCAAAACGCATCCACTCGTTGTCAAGCCTTGATTTTGTTTCTAATCAAAGGTGAAGATACTGTTCAACTCTCCAACCACTTATGTTAACTTGTTTTGAGACATTTTAATTACCATTTATATTTTTTACAGAAAGTATTTGACACTACAAAGTAATTATATGTTAGTTTCCAAATGTTGTATGAAGAAGCGGTGACCTTTTTGTTGTCATTTCATCAAAATTGTGCCATTACTACAGTTTTCTGTGAAAAAAAACCAAAAGATAGGTCCCGGGGAGATTTGAACTCCCGTCGCAGGATTCAGAGTCCTGAGTGCTAACCGCTACACCACGGGACCGCTGTTCCTATTCCATTCATTCGCAGGGACATGTTCACCCTGCGAGACGATTAATAAATAGAGTGGCGACGGAGAAATGAGTGAACACAGAAGGAAATAGTCAAAACGCATCCACTCGTTGTCAAGCCTTGATTTTGTTTCTAATTGAAGGTGAAGATACTGTTCAACTCTCCAACAACTTATGTTAACTTGTTTTAAGACATTTTAATTACCATTTATATGTTTTACAGAAAGTATTTGACACTACAAAGTAATTATATGTTAGTTTCCAAATGTTGTATGAAGAAGCGGTGACCTTTTTGTTGTCATTTCATCAAAATTGTGCCATTACTACAGTTTTCTGTGAAAAAAAACCAAAAGATAGGTCCCGGGGAGATTTGAACTCCCGTCGCAGGATTCAGAGTCCTGAGTGCTAACCGCTACACCACGGGACCGCTGTTCCTATTCCATTCATTCGCAGGGACATGTTCACCCTGCGAGACGATTAATAAATAGAGTGGCGACGGAGAAATGAGTGAACACAGAAGGAAATAGTCAAAACGCATCCACTCGTTGTCAAGCCTTGATTTTGTTTCTAATCAAAGGTGAAGATACTGTTCAACTCTCCAACCACTTATGTTAACTTGTTTTGAGACATTTTAATTACCATTTATATTTTTTACAGAAAGTATTTGACACTACAAAGTAATTATATGTTAGTTTCCAAATGTTGTACAAAGAAGCGGTGACCTTTTTGTTGTCATTTCATCAAAATTGTGCCATTACTACAGTTTTCTGTGAAAAAAAACCAAAAGATAGGTCCCGGGGAGATTTGAACTCCCGTCGCAGGATTCAGAGTCCTGAGTGCTAACCGCTACACCACGGGACCGCTGTTCCTATTCCATTCATTCGCAGGGACATGTTCACCCTGCGAGACGATTAATAAATAGAGTGGCGACGGAGAAATGAGTGAACACAGAAGGAAATAGTCAAAACGCATCCACTCGTTGTCAAGCCTTGATTTTGTTTCTAATCAAAGGTGAAGATACTGTTCAACTCTCCAACCACTTATGTTAACTTGTTTTGAGACATTTTAATTACCATTTATATTTTTTACAGAAAGTATTTGACACTACAAAGTAATTATATGTTAGTTTCCAAATGTTGTATGAAGAAGCGGTGACCTTTTTGTTGTCATTTCATCAAAATTGTGCCATTACTACAGTTTTCTGTGAAAAAAAACCAAAAGATAGGTCCCGGGGAGATTTGAACTCCCGTCGCAGGATTCAGAGTCCTGAGTGCTAACCGCTACACCACGGGACCGCTGTTCCTATTCCATTCATTCGCAGGGACATGTTCACCCTGCGAGACGATTAATAAATAGAGTGGCGACGGAGAAATGAGTGAACACAGAAGGAAATAGTCAAAACGCATCCACTCGTTGTCAAGCCTTGATTTTGTTTCTAATTGAAGGTGAAGATACTGTTCAACTCTCCAACAACTTATGTTAACTTGTTTTAAGACATTTTAATTACCATTTATATTTTTTACAGAAAGTATTTGACACTACAAAGTAATTATATGTTAGTTTCCAAATGTTGTACAAAGAAGCGGTGACCTTTTTGGTGTCATTTCATCAAAATTGTGCCATCACCACAGTTTTCTGTGGAAAAAAAGCAAAAGATAGGTCCCGGGGAGATTTGAACTCCCGTCGCAGGATTCAGAGTCCTGAGTGCTAACCGCTACACCACGGGACCGCTGTTCCTATTCCATTCATTCGCAGGGACATGTTCACCCTGCGAGACGATTAATAAATAGAGTGGCGACGGAGAAATGAGTGAACACAGAAGGAAATAGTCAAAACGCATCCACTCGTTGTCAAGCCTTGATTTTGTTTCTAATCAAAGGTGAAGATACTGTTCAACTCTCCAACCACTTATGTTAACTTGTTTTGAGACATTTTAATTACCATTTATATTTTTTACAGAAAGTATTTGACACTACAAAGTAATTATATGTTAGTTTCCAAATGTTGTATGAAGAAGCGGTGACCTTTTTGTTGTCATTTCATCAAAATTGTGCCATTACTACAGTTTTCTGTGAAAAAAAACCAAAAGATAGGTCCCGGGGAGATTTGAACTCCCGTCGCAGGATTCAGAGTCCTGAGTGCTAACCGCTACACCACGGGACCGCTGTTCCTATTCCATTCATTCGCAGGGACATGTTCACCCTGCGAGACGATTAATAAATAGAGTGGCGACGGAGAAATGAGTGAACACAGAAGGAAATAGTCAAAACGCATCCACTCGTTGTCAAGCCTTGATTTTGTTTCTAATTGAAGGTGAAGATACTGTTCAACTCTCCAACAACTTATGTTAACTTGTTTTAAGACATTTTAATTACCATTTATATGTTTTACAGAAAGTATTTGACACTACAAAGTAATTATATGTTAGTTTCCAAATGTTGTATGAAGAAGCGGTGACCTTTTTGTTGTCATTTCATCAAAATTGTGCCATTACTACAGTTTTCTGTGAAAAAAAACCAAAAGATAGGTCCCGGGGAGATTTGAACTCCCGTCGCAGGATTCAGAGTCCTGAGTGCTAACCGCTACACCACGGGACCGCTGTTCCTATTCCATTCATTCGCAGGGACATGTTCACCCTGCGAGACGATTAATAAATAGAGTGGCGACGGAGAAATGAGTGAACACAGAAGGAAATAGTCAAAACGCATCCACTCGTTGTCAAGCCTTGATTTTGTTTCTAATCAAAGGTGAAGATACTGTTCAACTCTCCAACCACTTATGTTAACTTGTTTTGAGACATTTTAATTACCATTTATATTTTTTACAGAAAGTATTTGACACTACAAAGTAATTATATGTTAGTTTCCAAATGTTGTACAAAGAAGCGGTGACCTTTTTGTTGTCATTTCATCAAAATTGTGCCATTACTACAGTTTTCTGTGAAAAAAAACCAAAAGATAGGTCCCGGGGAGATTTGAACTCCCGTCGCAGGATTCAGAGTCCTGAGTGCTAACCGCTACACCACGGGACCGCTGTTCCTATTCCATTCATTCGCAGGGACATGTTCACCCTGCGAGACGATTAATAAATAGAGTGGCGACGGAGAAATGAGTGAACACAGAAGGAAATAGTCAAAACGCATCCACTCGTTGTCAAGCCTTGATTTTGTTTCTAATCAAAGGTGAAGATACTGTTCAACTCTCCAACCACTTATGTTAACTTGTTTTGAGACATTTTAATTACCATTTATATTTTTTACAGAAAGTATTTGACACTACAAAGTAATTATATGTTAGTTTCCAAATGTTGTATGAAGAAGCGGTGACCTTTTTGTTGTCATTTCATCAAAATTGTGCCATTACTACAGTTTTCTGTGAAAAAAAACCAAAAGATAGGTCCCGGGGAGATTTGAACTCCCGTCGCAGGATTCAGAGTCCTGAGTGCTAACCGCTACACCACGGGACCGCTGTTCCTATTCCATTCATTCGCAGGGACATGTTCACCCTGCGAGACGATTAATAAATAGAGTGGCGACGGAGAAATGAGTGAACACAGAAGGAAATAGTCAAAACGCATCCACTCGTTGTCAAGCCTTGATTTTGTTTCTAATTGAAGGTGAAGATACTGTTCAACTCTCCAACAACTTATGTTAACTTGTTTTAAGACATTTTAATTACCATTTATATTTTTTACAGAAAGTATTTGACACTACAAAGTAATTATATGTTAGTTTCCAAATGTTGTACAAAGAAGCGGTGACCTTTTTGGTGTCATTTCATCAAAATTGTGCCATCACCACAGTTTTCTGTGGAAAAAAAGCAAAAGATAGGTCCCGGGGAGATTTGAACTCCCGTCGCAGGATTCAGAGTCCTGAGTGCTAACCGCTACACCACGGGACCTCTGTTCCTATCCCATGCATTCGCAGAGACATGTTCACCCTGCGAGACGATTGATAAATAGAGTGGCGACGGAGAAATGAGTGAACACAGAAGGAAATAGTCAAAACGCATCCACTCGTTGTCAAACCTTGATTTTGTTTCTAATTAAAGGTGAAAATACTGTTCAACTCTCCAACAACTTATGTTAACTTGTTTTGAGACATTTTAATTACCATTTATATGTTTTACAGAAAGTATTTGACACTACAAAGTAATTATATGTTAGTTTCCAAATGTTGTATGAAGAAGCGGTGACCTTTTTGTTTTCATTTCATCAAAATTGTGCCATCACCACAGTTTTCTGTGGAAAAAAAGCAAAAGATAGGTCCCGGGGAGATTTGAACTCCCGTCGCAGGATTCAGAGTCCTGAGTGCTAACCGCTACACCACGGGACCGCTGTTCCTATCCCATTCATTCGCAGGGACATGTTCACCCTGCGAGACGATTGATAAATAGAGTGGCGACCGAGAAATGAGTGAACACAGAAGGAAATAGTCAAAACGCATCCACTCGTTGTCAAGCCTTGATTTTGTTTCTAATCAAAGGTGAAGATACTGTTCAACTCTCCAACCACTTATGTTAACTTGTTTTGAGACATTTTAATTACCATTTATATTTTTTACAGAAAGTATTTGACACTACAAAGTAATTATATGTTAGTTTCCAAATGTTGTACAAAGAAGCGGTGACCTTTTTGGTGTCATTTCATCAAAATTGTGCCATCACCACAGTTTTCTGTGGAAAAAAAGCAAAAGATAGGTCCCGGGGAGATTTGAACTCCCGTCGCAGGATTCAGAGTCCTGAGTGCTAACCGCTACACCACGGGACCTCTGTTCCTATCCCATGCATTCGCAGAGACATGTTCACCCTGCGAGACGATTGATAAATAGAGTGGCGACGGAGAAATGAGTGAACACAGAAGGAAATAGTCAAAACGCATCCACTCGTTGTCAAACCTTGATTTTGTTTCTAATTAAAGGTGAAAATACTGTTCAACTCTCCAACAACTTATGTTAACTTGTTTTGAGACATTTTAATTACCATTTATATGTTTTACAGAAAGTATTTGACACTACAAAGTAATTATATGTTAGTTTCCAAATGTTGTATGAAGAAGCGGTGACCTTTTTGTTTTCATTTCATCAAAATTGTGCCATCACCACAGTTTTCTGTGGAAAAAAAGCAAAAGATAGGTCCCGGGGAGATTTGAACTCCCGTCGCAGGATTCAGAGTCCTGAGTGCTAACCGCTACACCACGGGACCGCTGTTCCTATCCCATGCATTCGCAGAGACATGTTCACCCTGCGAGACGATTGATAAATAGAGTGGCGACCGAGAAATGAGTGAACACAGAAGGAAATAGTCAAAACGCATCCACTCGTTGTCAAGCCTTGATTTTGTTTCTAATCAAAGGTGAAGATACTGTTCAACTCTCCAACAACTTATGTTAACTTGTTTTGAGACATTTTAATTACCATTTATATTTTTTACAGAAAGTATTTGACACTACAAAGTAATTATATGTTAGTTTCAAAATGTTGTATGAAGAAGCGGTGACCTTTTTGTTGTCATTTCATCAAAATTGTGCCATTACTACAGTTTTCTGTGAAAAAAATCAAAAGATAGGTCCCGGGGAGATTTGAACTCCCGTCGCAGGATTCAGAGTCCTGAGTGCTAACCGCTACACCACGGGACCGCTGTTTCTACCCCATTCATTCGCAGGGACATGTTCACCCTGCGAGACGATTGATAAATAGAGTGGCGACGGAGAAATGAGTGAACACAGAAGGAAATAGTCAAAACGCATCCACTCTTTGTCAAGCCTTGATTCTGTTTCTAATCAAAGGTGAAGATACTGTTCAACTCTCCAACAACTTATGTTAACTTGTTTTGAGACATTTTAATTACCATTTATATGTTTTACAGAAAGTATTTGACACTACAAAGTAATTATATGTTAGTTTTCAAATGTTGTATGAAGAAGCGGTGACTTTTTTGTTGTCATTTCATCAAAATTGTGCCATTACTACAGTTTTCTGTGAAAAAAACCAAAAGATAGGTCCCGGGGAGATTTGAACTCCCGTCGCAGGATTCAGAGTCCTGAGTGCTAACCGCTACACCACGGGACCGCTGTTCCCATCCCATTCATTCGCAGGGACATGCTCACCCTGCGAGACGATTGATAAATAGAGAGGCGACGGAGAAATGAGTGAACACAGAAGGAAATAGTCAAAACGCATGCACTCGTTGTCAAGCCTTGATTCTGTTTCTAATCAAAGGTGAAGATACTGTTCAACTCTCCAACAACTTATGTTAACTTGTTTTGAGACATTTTAATTACCATTTATATGTTTTACAGAAAGTATTTGACACTACAAAGTAATTATATGTTAGTTTCCAAATGTTGTATGAAGAAGCGGTGACCTTTTTGTTGTCATTTCATCAAAATTGTGCCATTACTACAGTTTTCTGTGAAAAAAAACCAAAAGATAGGTCCCGGGGAGATTTGAACTCCCGTCGCAGGATTCAGAGTCCTGAGTGCTAACCGCTACACCACGGGACCGCTGTTCCTATTCCATGCATTCGCAGGGACATGTTCACCCTGCGAGACGATTGATAAATAGAGTGGCGACGGAGAAATGAGTGAACACAGAAGGAAATAGTCAAAACGCATCCACTCGTTGTCAAGCCTTGATTTTGTTTCTAATCAAAGGTGAAGATACTGTTCAACTCTCCAACAACTTATGTTAACTTGTTTTGAGACATTTTAATTACCATTTATATTTTTTACAGAAAGTATTTGACACTACAAAGTAATTATATGTTAGTTTCCAAATGTTGTACAAAGAAGCGGTGACCTTTTTGTTGTCATTTCATCAAAATTGTGCCATTACTACAGTTTTCTGTGAAAAAAAACCAAAAGATAGGTCCCGGGGAGATTTGAACTCCCGTCGCAGGATTCAGAGTCCTGAGTGCTAACCGCTACACCACGGGACCGCTGTTCCTATTCCATTCATTCGCAGGGACATGTTCACCCTGCGAGACGATTAATAAATAGAGTGGCGACGGAGAAATGAGTGAACACAGAAGGAAATAGTCAAAACGCATCCACTCGTTGTCAAGCCTTGATTTTGTTTCTAATCAAAGGTGAAGATACTGTTCAACTCTCCAACCACTTATGTTAACTTGTTTTGAGACATTTTAATTACCATTTATATTTTTTACAGAAAGTATTTGACACTACAAAGTAATTATATGTTAGTTTCCAAATGTTGTATGAAGAAGCGGTGACCTTTTTGTTGTCATTTCATCAAAATTGTGCCATTACTACAGTTTTCTGTGAAAAAAAACCAAAAGATAGGTCCCGGGGAGATTTGAACTCCCGTCGCAGGATTCAGAGTCCTGAGTGCTAACCGCTACACCACGGGACCGCTGTTCCTATTCCATTCATTCGCAGGGACATGTTCACCCTGCGAGACGATTAATAAATAGAGTGGCGACGGAGAAATGAGTGAACACAGAAGGAAATAGTCAAAACGCATCCACTCGTTGTCAAGCCTTGATTTTGTTTCTAATCAAAGGTGAAGATACTGTTCAACTCTCCAACCACTTATGTTAACTTGTTTTGAGACATTTTAATTACCATTTATATTTTTTACAGAAAGTATTTGACACTACAAAGTAATTATATGTTAGTTTCCAAATGTTGTACAAAGAAGCGGTGACCTTTTTGGTGTCATTTCATCAAAATTGTGCCATCACCACAGTTTTCTGTGGAAAAAAAGCAAAAGATAGGTCCCGGGGAGATTTGAACTCCCGTCGCAGGATTCAGAGTCCTGAGTGCTAACCGCTACACCACGGGACCTCTGTTCCTATCCCATGCATTCGCAGAGACATGTTCACCCTGCGAGACGATTGATAAATAGAGTGGCGACGGAGAAATGAGTGAACACAGAAGGAAATAGTCAAAACGCATCCACTCGTTGTCAAACCTTGATTTTGTTTCTAATTAAAGGTGAAAATACTGTTCAACTCTCCAACAACTTATGTTAACTTGTTTTGAGACATTTTAATTACCATTTATATGTTTTACAGAAAGTATTTGACACTACAAAGTAATTATATGTTAGTTTCCAAATGTTGTATGAAGAAGCGGTGACCTTTTTGTTTTCATTTCATCAAAATTGTGCCATCACCACAGTTTTCTGTGGAAAAAAAGCAAAAGATAGGTCCCGGGGAGATTTGAACTCCCGTCGCAGGATTCAGAGTCCTGAGTGCTAACCGCTACACCACGGGACCGCTGTTCCTATCCCATGCATTCGCAGAGACATGTTCACCCTGCGAGACGATTGATAAATAGAGTGGCGACCGAGAAATGAGTGAACACAGAAGGAAATAGTCAAAACGCATCCACTCGTTGTCAAGCCTTGATTTTGTTTCTAATCAAAGGTGAAGATACTGTTCAACTCTCCAACAACTTATGTTAACTTGTTTTGAGACATTTTAATTACCATTTATATTTTTTACAGAAAGTATTTGACACTACAAAGTAATTATATGTTAGTTTCAAAATGTTGTATGAAGAAGCGGTGACCTTTTTGTTGTCATTTCATCAAAATTGTGCCATTACTACAGTTTTCTGTGAAAAAAACCAAAAGATAGGTCCCGGGGAGATTTGAACTCCCGTCGCAGGATTCAGAGTCCTGAGTGCTAACCGCTACACCACGGGACCGCTGTTCCTATCCCATGCATTCGCAGAGACATGTTCACCCTGCGAGACGATTGATAAATAGAGTGGCGACCGAGAAATGAGTGAACACAGAAGGAAATAGTCAAAACGCATCCACTCGTTGTCAAGCCTTGATTTTGTTTCTAATCAAAGGTGAAGATACTGTTCAACTCTCCAACAACTTATGTTAACTTGTTTTGAGACATTTTAATTACCATTTATATTTTTTACAGAAAGTATTTGACACTACAAAGTAATTATATGTTAGTTTCAAAATGTTGTATGAAGAAGCGGTGACCTTTTTGTTGTCATTTCATCAAAATTGTGCCATTACTACAGTTTTCTGTGAAAAAAACCAAAAGATAGGTCCCGGGGAGATTTGAACTCCCGTCGCAGGATTCAGAGTCCTGAGTGCTAACCGCTACACCACGGGACCGCTGTTCCTATCCCATTCATTCGCAGGGACATGTTCACCCTGCGAGACGATTGATAAATAGAGTGGCGACGGAGAAATGAGTGAACACAGAAGGAAATAGTCAAAACGCATCCACTTGTTGTCAAGCCTTGATTTTGTTTCTACTCAAAGGTGAAGATACTGTTCAACTCTCCAACCACTTATGTTAACTTGTTTTGAGACATTTTAATTACCATTTATATTTTTTACAGAAAGTATTTGACACTACAAAGTAATTATATGTTAGTTTCCAAATGTTGTACAAAGAAGCGGTGACCTTTTTGGTGTCATTTCATCAAAATTGTGCCATTACTACAGTTTTCTGTGAAAAAAACCAAAAGATAGGTCCCGGGGAGATTTGAACTCCCGTCGCAGGATTCAGAGTCCTGAGTGCTAACCGCTACACCACGGGACCGCTGTTTCTATCCCATTCATTCGCAGGGACATGTTCACCCTGCGAGACGATTGATAAATAGAGTGGCGACGGAGAATCGAGTGAACACAGAAGGAAATAGTCAAAACGCATCCACTCGTTGTCAAGCCTTGATTTTGTTTCTAATCAAAGGTGAAGATACTGTTCAACTCTCCAACAACTTATGTTAACTTGTTTTGAGACATTTTAATTACCATTTATATTTTTTACAGAAAGTATTTGACACTACAAAGTAATTATATGTTAGTTTCAAAATGTTGTATGAAGAAGCGGTGACCTTTTTGTTGTCATTTCATCAAAATTGTGCCATTACTACAGTTTTCTGTGAAAAAAACCAAAAGATAGGTCGCGAGGAGATTTGAACTCCCGTCGCAGGATTCAGAGTCCTGAGTGCTAACAGCTACACCACGGGACCGCTGTTCCTAGCACATTCATTCGCAGGGACATGTTCACCCTGCGAGACGATTGATAAATAGAGTGGCGACGGAGAAATGAGTGAACACAGAAGGAAATAGTCAAAACGCATCCACTCGTTGTCAAGCCTTGATTTTGTTTCTAATCAAAGGTGAAGATACTGTTCAACTCTCCAACAACTTATGTTAACTTGTTTTGAGACATTTTAATTACCATTTATATTTTTTACAGAAAGTATTTGACACTACAAAGTAATTATATGTTAGTTTCAAAATGTTGTATGAAGAAGCGGTGACCTTTTTGTTGTCATTTCATCAAAATTGTGCCATTACTACAGTTTTCTGTGAAAAAAACCAAAAGATAGGTCGCGAGGAGATTTGAACTCCCGTCGCAGGATTCAGAGTCCTGAGTGCTAACAGCTACACCACGGGACCGCTGTTCCTAGCACATTCATTCGCAGGGACATGTTCACCCTGCGAGACGATTGATAAATAGAGTGGCGACGGAGAAATGAGTGAACACAGAAGGAAATAGTCAAAACGCATCCACTCGTTGTCAAGCCTTGATTTTGTTTCTAATCAAAGGTGAAGATACTGTTCAACTCTCCAACAACTTATGTTAACTTGTTTTGAGACATTTTAATTACCATTTATATTTTTTACAGAAAGTATTTGACACTACAAAGTAATTATATGTTAGTTTCAAAATGTTGTATGAAGAAGCGGTGACCTTTTTGTTGTCATTTCATCAAAATTGTGCCATTACTACAGTTTTCTGTGAAAAAAACCAAAAGATAGGTCGCGAGGAGATTTGAACTCCCGTCGCAGGATTCAGAGTCCTGAGTGCTAACCGCTACACCACGGGACCGCTGTTCCTATCCCATTCATTCGCAGGGACATGTTCACCCTGCGAGACGATTGATAAATAGAGTGGCGACGGAGAAATGAGTGAACACAGAAGGAAATAGTCAAAACGCATCCACTCGTTGTCAAGCCTTGATTTTGTTTCTAATCAAAGGTGAAGATACTGTTCAACTCTCCAACAACTTATGTTAACTTGTTTTGAGACATTTTAATTACCATTTATATTTTTTACAGAAAGTATTTGACACTACAAAGTAATTATATGTTAGTTTCCAAATGTTGTACAAAGAAGCGGTGACCTTTTCGTTGTCATTTCATCAAAATTGTGCCATTACTACAGTTTTCTGTGAAAAAAACCAAAAGATAGGTCCCGGGGATATTTGAACTCCCGTCGCAGGATTCAGAGTCCTGAGTGCTAACCGCTACACCACGGGACCGCTGTTCCTATCCCATTCATTCGCAGGGACATGTTCACCCTGCGAGACGATTGATAAATAGAGAGGCGACGGAGAAATGAGTGAACACAGAAGGAAATAGTCAAAACGCATCCACTCGTTGTCAAGCCTTGATTTTGTTTCTAATCAAAGGTGAAGATACTGTTCAACTCTCCAACAACTTATGTTAACTTGTTTTGAGACATTTTAATTACCATTTATATGTTTTACAGAAAGTATTTGACACTACAATTATATGTTAGTTTCCAAATGTTGTATGAAGAAGCGGTGACCTTTTTGTTGTAATTTTATCAAAATTGTGCCATTACTACAGTTTTCTGTGAAAAAAACCAAAAGATAGGTCTCGGGGAGATTTGAACTCCCGTCGCGGGATTCAGAGTCCTGAGTATATATTCATTACGTTTCGTAATTATGCGAAAATCAATCATAGTGGGGGTTTCCATAACATTTCGTGAAGAGATTGATGGATAGTTAGAGTTTTTTTTTCAGAACGAGAATTAGGAGAGTATGTAGAGAGTAGAGGGTCATAGAGATTCCTGACAGGCATGAAATATTTAGAGATCTAGGGCCCGATGTTTTCGCTTAAAATATGTAATGAATCACAATACATATTCAATAAATACATATGAGGTAATTTACAATATACTGAGTCGTATCACCGTTTGTTTCTATCTGGCTTCAAGATCTTTTGCTGTTCTTCGGTGTAGAGCTCTTCTATATTAAATCTTTAATGATTTAGCGCGTTATTCCATTGATCTATGGGCGTTGTACACATTTTTTTATACTTTCATATTGAGTTTAGGTTCTCTGTGTGATGTCCTTGGCAGAAGCCAACTTCTATGCCTTTCTAGGCATTTTACACTCTTCTCAAGTGAACTCTCCTAAAGTAGGGCAGAATGGAAAGCTAGTTTAGAACCCTGGGGTATCTAAACCTAGCGTTGCGCGCGCCAGAACAGACTAAAACATGTGAATTGTATGCAAAATAGGTTGATTAGTTTGCATGAAGAATAGTATTTATGAGTTTTTCTCGAGCAGCTCTTTCACATTTACTTTCCTTTCTGTCCCCTTTAACTGGGGTTCTATAGAGTGGCGGTAGATAAAAACAAGACATATTCAGGGAAAAGACATTACGTACTTTCTGCCACACGATGGCAAATTTCGGCATTTTTGGAGTGTGATTTTCAATTTAAAAGAGGAGTCTACCACATTTTGTACCTGATACACATGTAAACCACAAGTCTTCACGGCATCATTCAATTCGACGACAGTGTCGGTACTTTTAAGTTACTAAGCCCCCGATCTCGCGATAAATTATTTTTGAAATCACGGTGTGAGATGTAAAGACATTTCTGACATTGCAAAAATAAGGTGCGTATAACTACGACTGAAACCAACAAATTAATGACAGCGAGTACACAGACATGCATTCACGACGTTTTCGTGGATCTATGGCTGATACATCTCGCTTTCACGAGCTTGCAGGCGCAACAATCAGTGTCTGTTGAAACTTCCCAAGAATGTTTCGCAAAACTGTGAGCTCGATACGCGTACAACTAAATAAGGTCTTTGCAGTTTGCCCAAGGTGAACTGATATTAAGAATGTGCAGAGATAATGATAGTCTGCTTATTTACGTTTGTAGTCACGTACACTCTCATGCCTAAAACTTAGTCGAGAAGGCTAAATCAAAAAATTAAGGTTGCCGACCTCTCTTCATGGTTCTGACTCACTTGGCGAATAAACGTGGAAACGTACTCTACGAGGGCACTTGATGTGACCTCTCCATTCCCGAATGGTTTGATGTTGGTATTATATTTATATAAGCTTGTGTTTTTTTTTGTGATGTAGAGATACTGTTTCTGAATTGATAAAATCTCATAGTTACTGTCTTTCGTGATTTTTAAATTGATAAATATCGTGCTATCGTGCTCGATAACTCAAACGGTGCAATGGTTATTGACGTGCGCTCATGAAAATAGAACGACAGAAGTTTTCACTAAGTTTTTACTAACTATGATTGAATGTGGTATTATTTTTGCGCGAGATATTAGTTTCATCAAGTGTAGTCGTAGTTCTGTATATGTATAAAGAACAGAATAGAGGTAAAATATTTATTAAAGACATAACAACTCTTCAGTATCACCCTTGTGTGTGGAAAGTGTCGTGGCAGTTCGGAGAGAATACAAGTTCCAGTGCACTCCTTGCGACGACAGTGATGGAAAACTTTTGAGCATTTATGACGTTGCTAGCTGACATACCGTTTGAGACGTCCTCGACACGTTTTCTTGACAAAAGTCTCCGTTCTGAACGTAGATACACCGAATTTATTGTTGAAACAGGCAATAGCCAGTTTTTGGAAGCATTGGTGTTGTATTCCCATGTTAGTGAATACTTCTTAGCAGCTGGAAAGCGTTGGTTCAGTTGAACATAGTATTGAAAATGGTGATGACGAAGCCTTTGCGCAATTGACTTGGGAGCGTCCAGGCCATAGCGTTCTCGCGACTAAGAAATACCACATGCACCGATATCTTCTGAACTGAAACGCTGCAAATATCCATCTGACTTGGAACGATCAATCCTTTCACGGATCCACTCTATTTTAGATGGTTGAGTCTCGACACGTAGATCAGCATGATAAATTTTCATAGTAACAGCGTAGAGAAGCGACTCAATTCTCAACTCCGACTCGAAAAAAGACGCCATAACTTGGTGATGAAGATGTGTTAAATGACTCTTTGCGTATTTATGAGCTGTTCATTTCGTAAGTGAAGATGTGACCAATCACAGGTCTTGGCCACGCACCCTTCGAACCCTCATGGTATTTTCGTAAACGGAATGAGCATTCATCAACCCAGTCCAAGGTCCCGCCCTCTTTGCAACATTTCGAAAATTAGAACTACCAAATCTGTGATTTCGTGTCTACTGTTGAACAAAACACACTGTGATATTTTTTTTTATTCACTAGCGAACACGTTTTGAATGACCGCAGTGGCATGCCGGAAATTTGTTTCTCTTGTCCCGAAGCTGTCTTACGAATACTCGAAGATTCGAAGGGGAAAAAAAAGGATGCCAATTTTTGACTCACATGCAAAAATGGACTGTTGTTTCATATAAAAAAAGTAACAGTTAGTTGGTGAAGACCGAAGCGAAAGTGGAAAAAAGTTGAGTGACAAGATCATACATTAAGGTCAGCCACAGTAACAGATTGTGATTTCAATTCAATTTGCAGGCAGAAGAGCAACCAGGAAAGCAGTCAGCTTTAGTTTCGTTAAATAGGAGCTTTGAAAACGGTTTTATTGTTTTTGATTGTGATGGTTCCGAAAACACACCGGAAGCTTAAGCGGAATGAAGTATAGCTTTGAAAACACTTTCGAACAATTCACAGCTTTCGATGAATTTTTTTCAAATTATCGATTTTTGAAGGTTAGACTTGACTTCGATGACATTTTGTTTGACTACATTTGGCGACTAAATTTGTTTTTTGTTGTTTTCATTCGTTTTTGTATTTTTGAATTTTTATGGGGACCATACTGATTACATACTCCTCCTATTTGGAGACCATGCGGGGTGACTAATCTGGGTGACATCGCGGCGGACTAGGAACCAGTTCAGGCCTGAACAATTTGAGGAACATAACGTGATAAAAACTTACCTGTAAACGGATTACGATAATATTAGATACCTGATAGTTTCAACCTGTACTAGATACGTATGTGTACATTTTTCGAAATGGTTTAAATACCCAAGTTCGGGGTGAAAACTAAAATTCAAAATAAAAAACATATCAAAAATGGAAAAGTGAAACATTGGAAAAACTTGTACAGAAAAAAATTGAAAAAAACTTGTAAAATATTTCATGATATTTTCGAAATTAGTTTCGAAAACGGAAATGTGGTGATCCGATTGGGGGCTTTCTGGGTGAGCCATTTGGGGGACTCTAGTGTGATCCGATTGGGTGACATGAGCCATTTATGTAGTAGCTGAGGGAATAATAATTAAAAATAAAATTGAAAAAAAAACAATTGTAAAATATTTCATATTTTTTTTGAAATTAGTTTTGAAAACGGAAATGTGGTGATCCGATTGGGAGCTTTCTGGGTGAACCAGTTGGGGGACTCTAGGGTGATCCGATTGGGGGACATGAGCCATTTAGGTAGTAGCTGAGGGGGTGATCCGATGGGGGGATGTGATCCGGGGGGGGGGGGGGGGGGGGTCCATACACTACTTTATACATGAATACGATAATTCTCATATATGTATATGCTGTATTTACATTTGTAACAGTCATGAGCTTGCTCTCGACTACCCCAGTGACCGGGTAAAAAAGTTTTTGCCTTCATGAGTTTTCAATTGGCTTTCCTGGCCCACTTGAAAATGGCTGGAGGAAGAAATGTGATTACCTTTGTTATTCCTTCTTTGTAAGATTCAATTTCAAAACTCAAAATCCGGAATGAGTTGCGAAATCAATATTACGAATTTCGTGGGAATCGGTTTTTTTTCGAAAAGTCAATATTTCGAGAAATCAACATTTCGAGATTCGAGAGGTCAATATTTCGAAAATTCAATATTTCGAAAAATCAATATTTTCGAAATTTCGAAAGTGATTATGGCTAGCCGGGGGACCTGATCCGATTGGGGGCATGGCTAACCAGGGGCCAATGGCTAGCTGGGGGACATTTTGGATTCTAAGGGCGACTCTGAGAAATTGGACAACTGGGGGACTTTGGACGGGGGGGGGGGGGGGTCCATACACTACTATTGAGCATGAACTGGAGCTTGAAATTGGACAGAAACTTGGACGCGCGCTCGAAGTATACTGGAATCAACGTATTTAGAAAAAAAAGAAGTATAATTGAAATTACCGATTGGAAACAAATGAAAGCTGGGGCGTTCAGATGTGTTTCAGCACTTTTTGTCGGAAAGATGAAGAATTTATGCTACCGAAAAACTGTGACGGCAATTTATTCCACTTGTTAATGTATCTGACCATGAACGAACTTTTGAATATTTCTAAATTGGAACGTGGAAACAAAATAAAATTTGAATGATTCCGAGATCGTTCTGTTCTGAGTGAACGTTGGAAAAAGTCGTCAAATTGTAAGTCAACTTCCCTCAAAATCATTTTGTACATATAACTTAGACCAGCCGCATTTCGTCTTTTCTCGAGAGTTGTTGTCTCTAGTGCCGCCAGTCTCTCTTCGTAAGATATATCTGTCAGACCAACGCGGTTGAATATCCGTTTGGTGAATGTGCGCTGAACTGCTTCGATTTCCTTAATCAAAGTTAAGAGGGTAGGATCCCACACCTCACACGAGAACTCTAAAATTGGTCTAACATACGTAGTAAAAAGTTTGAACAGAGTAGACGGATTACGGGTTGAAAAAGACTTGAGGATAAAGTTACATTTCGCCTTACCACGACTTGAAATAGATGAAATATGTCCACCGAAAGAAAGTGAATTGTCATATATTACACCCAAATCCTTAAAAAAGGTGGTTTCACCAATTTGTTCGCCATCTAAAAAGAAATTCCATTCTGGATGACGTCTACCTATTCGCATAACTTTGGTTTTAGATAGATTAATGTCTAATTCCCACGTTTTAGCCCACGCAGAAATGGAATAGATGCCATTCTGCAGAGCATCTGGAGAGTTGACGGAGTAAACTTTGCTGTCGTCAGCATAAAGCGAGCATTTAACATCCTGTGGAAGAGAATTAGACATGTCGTTTATGAACAGAACAAATAAAATTGGACCAAGTACTGTACCCTGTGCAACTCCCGAAGGAGTTGCAAACGAGCGGGAGAGATTGTCATCGATAACTACAGATTGCGAACGATTACGAATGATATTCGAGAGAAATGTAAGCAAACATCCTGTAAAGCCAAACCCTTGCAGTTTGGTGATTAGCAAATCATGTGAGATTGAGTCGAAAGCGCGTGAAAAGTCAATAAAGCAGGCAGATATGTAGTTGCCATTATCAATTTCTTTTTGCCATTGAGGAATTGTTGATAAAAGTGCCGAAGTTGTACTTCTTTTAGCGAGAAAACCATGCTGAGTCTTAGAAATAAGATTGTTCTGCGAAAGATAACCGAGAATAGGCTTGCAAACCAATCGTTCCATGACTTTTGAAATAGACGAAGTCAGTGTGACAGGCCGATAGTTAGACACAATTGAGCGAGAGCCTTTCTTGAATATAGGGCGAACAATACCAACTTTCCACAGTTCGGGAATCTCACCAGTTAGCATTATGCGACGGAATATATAAGTCAGAGGAGAAGTAATAGCAACAGAACATTTTCTCAAGAAATAGTATGGGATTTTGTCAGGTGAAGTAGATACTTTCAGAGGTAGTTTAAGGAGCATTCTGTAGGTAGACTCGTGATGAATATCAATATAGTTCAGAGTATTGGTTGTTCTTTGATCGAATGGTTGACTCTTTTTCGAAGGTTTCTTATAAACTGACTCGAAGTAATCCGCGAAAGTATCCGCCTTTTCTGTTCCGGAGAAAATATGATTGCCATGGTTGTCGACAATTGTTCCAATACCATCAGATGGTTTTAGCCTATTGTTGCAAAACTGGTAAAATTTCTTGACATTGTTAGAGTTGGCAACTTGGTCTTCTTTTTTCAGACGTAGTTTGTCTAATCGGCGTTTCAAATATCTAGCAGCTTTACAGTACTTTCCCATAGCGTTGTGGCGATTAGAGAATAGGCGTCTAACTTTAGTTTGTAGCAGAAGAATAGCTTTTGGGACTTTTCGTGAAGGTTCTTTTGCGGTGATGACAGGTACAAACTCTTTTATCAGACGATTACAATATTCAGTGAAGTAAACATAGCATTCGTTCACAGTACGAAAGGAATCGAATTGAGCTGTCCAGTTGATTTCCAATAATTTGGAAGATATCGCATCATAATTACCTTTAGCAAAGTTCGGATAGATTTTTCGAGATTGACAAGGTTCAAATGATGAAAGTATATTGAAGGAAACCGTGTTGTGATCGGAAGTAGCAAATGGAGCATGCACATCGATTTGAGAGATCAATGTTTGATCAGAAGTGAGCACAAGGTCAAGTATATTGTTACAATGAGTGGGATCTACCACGTGTTGGAACAGATCATGAGAAACAGCAAAATCAAGAAGTGTGCGAGCACAAGGTGAAGTTCGATGCGCAAATACTGCAATATTAATCCAATCAATAGCGGGAAGATTGAAATCGCCAACAAGAATCACTTTACTTGTAGTAAAAAAATCACAGTTTTCAAGAAAAGTCAATGCAGAAACTAAAGCAAACGTAGTACAAGAAGGGCTACGATATACAGAAATTATATAACAACTAGGATCGAAGAGTTGAGTAACAAGTAATTGGAGGTACGGAGAAAAATTGATGGAATGAACAAGATTGTGCGGAATCCGAGCGTCAATCAATAAAGTCACACCACCGCCGGGCATTTGCCCTTCTCTATCACATCTTAAAACAGAATACTTATTGGAAAAAGACAGGGAAGAACTAGATAAACTATCAGGTTTGAGCCAGGACTCAGTAATACAAACAAAAGAAGGACCTGTAGCTAAAAGGCAATCAAGACTAGACAATTTATTACAAATAGAGCGAGCATTTATGAGATGAAAAGAGAGTTTATTACACGGATTGTCAGATTGTGTGTCGAGTGGTCGACGTCCCTAGTGACCCGAAGGCCCAGGAGCGTCGCCCTGACTGTCCTCGGCATCGGCGTACATGTCGACGTCAGAATCCTGAACACGACCATAAGCAGAACTAAGTGTCATATCGTCATCTTTTTGTTCATTGGATGAGAAAGGATTGCGGCGAGTTGTTGTTGCTTTGGTGACAGTCACCTTGGGAACAGCTGGTAGCTTGAATACTGGTACAGCAGCGAAATGAGTGAACACAGAAGGAAATAGTCAAAACGCATCCACTCGTTGTCAAGCCTTGATTTTGTTTCTAATCAAAGGTGAAGATACTGTTCAACTCTCCAACAACTTATGTTAACTTGTTTTGAGACATTATAATTACCATTTATATTTTTTACAGAAAGTATTGGACACTACAAAGTAATTATATGTTAGTTTTCAAATGTTGTATGAAGAAGCGGTGACTTTTTTGTTGTCATTTCATCAAAATTGTGCCATTACTACAGTTTTCTGTGAAAAAAACCAAAAGATAGGTCCCGGGGAGATTTGAACTCCCGTCGCAGGATTCAGAGTCCTGAGTGCTAACCGCTACACCACGGGACCGCTGTTCCTATTCCATGCATTCGCAGGGACATGTTCACCCTGCGAGACGATTGATAAATAGAGTGGCGACGGAGAAATGAGTGAACACAGAAGGAAATAGTCAAAACGCATCCACTCGCTGTCAAGCCTTGATTTTGTTTCTAATCAAAGGTGAAGATACTGTTCAACTCTCCAACAACTTATGTTAACTTGTTTTGAGACATTTTAATTACCATTTATATGTTTTACAGAAAGTATTTGACACTACAAAGTAATTATATGTTAGTTTCCAAATGTTGTACAAAGAAGCGGTGACCTTTTTGGTGTCATTTCATCAAAATTGTGCCATTACTACAGTTTTCTGTGAAAAAAACCAAAAGATAGGTCCCGGGGAGATTTGAACTCCCGTCGCAGGATTCAGAGTCCTGAGTGCTAACCGCTACACCACGGGACCGCTGTTCCTATCCCATGCATTCGCAGGGACATGTTCACCCTGCGAGACGATTGATAAATAGAGTGGCGACGGAGAAATGAGTGAACACAGAAGGAAATAGTCAAAACGCATCCACTCGTTGTCAAGCCTTGATTTTGTTTCTAATCAAAGGTGAAGATACTGTTCAACTCTCCAACAACTTATGTTAACTTGTTTTAAGACATTTTAATTACCATTTATATTTTTTACAGAAAGTATTGGACACTACAAAGTAATTACATGTTAGTTTTCAAATGTTGTATGAAGAAGTGGTGACCTTTTTGTTGTCATTTCATCAAAATTGTGCCATTACTACAGTTTTCTGTGAAAAAAACCAAAAGATAGGTCCCGGGGAGATTTGAACTCCCGTCGCAGGATTCAGAGTCCTGAGTGCTAACCGCTACACCACGGGACCGCTGTTCCTATTCCATTCATTCGCAGGGACATGTTCACCCTGCGAGACGATTGATAAATAGAGTGGCGACGGAGAAATGAGTGAACACAGAAGGAAATAGTCAAAACGCATCCACTCGCTGTCAAGCCTTGATTTTGTTTCTAATCAAAGGTGAAGATACTGTTCAACTCTCCAACAACTTATGTTAACTTGTTTTGAGACATTATAATTACCATTTATATTTTTTACAGAAAGTATTTGACACTACAAAGTAATTATATGTTAGTTTCCAAATGTTGTACAAAGAAGCGGTGACCTTTTTGGTGTCATTTCATCAAAATTGTGCCATCACCACAGTTTTCTGTGGAAAAAAATCAAAAGATAGGTCCCGGGGAGATTTGAACTCCCGTCGCAGGATTCAGAGTCCTGAGTGCTAACCGCTACACCACGGGACCGCTGTTCCTATCCCATGCATTCGCAGAGACATGTTCACCCTGCGAGACGATTGATAAATAGAGTGGCGACGGAGAAATGAGTGAACACAGAAGGAAATAGTCAAAACGCATCCACTCGTTGTCAAGCCTTGATTTTGTTTCTAATCAAAGGTGAAGATACTGTTCAACTCTCCAACAACTTATGTTAACTTGTTTTGAGACATTTTAATTACCATTTATATTTTTTTACAGAAAGTATTGGACACTACAAAGTAATTATATGCTAGTTTTCAAATGTTGTATGAAGAAGCGGTGAGTTTTTTGTTGTCATTTCATCAAAATTGTGCCATTACTACAGTTTTCTGTGAAAAAAACCAAAAGATAGGTCCCGGGGAGATTTGAACTCCCGTCGCAGGATTCAGAGTCCTGAGTGCTAACCGCTACACCACGGGACCGCTGTTCCTATTCCATTCATTCGCAGGCACATGTTCACCCTGCGAGACGATTGATAAATAGAGTGGCGACGGAGAAATGAGTGAACACAGAAGGAAATAGTCAAAACGCATCCACTCGTTGTCAAGCCTTGATTTTGTTTCTAATCAAAGGTGAAGACACTATTCAACTCTCCAACAACTTATGTTAACTTGTTTTGAGACATTTTAATTACCATTTATATGTTTTACAGAAAGTATTTGACACTACAAAGTAATTATATGTTAGTTTCCAAATGTTGTATGCAGAAGCGGTGACCTTTTTTGTTGTCATTTCATCAAAATTGTGCCATTACTACAGTTTTCTGTGAAAAAAACCAAAAGATAGGTCCCGGGGAGATTTGAACTCCCGTCGCAGGATTCAGAGTCCTGAGTGCTAACCGCTACACCACGGGACCGCTGTTCCTATCCCATGCATTCGCAGGGACATGTTCACCCTGCGAGACGATTGATAAATAGAGTGGCGACGGAGAAATGAGTGAACACAGAAGGAAATAGTCAAAACGCATCCACTCGTTGTCAAACCTTGATTTTGTTTCTAATCAAAGGTGAAGATACTGTTCAACTCTCCAACAACTTATGTTAACTTGTTTTTTTTCCAATAAACTAACCAATAAACATGCTTTCCTAAAAAAAAAAAAAAAAAAAAAACTTACGAAGTTGAGAAGTGTTTGAAGAAATTGAATAACTCATGTTCTACAAGTCTGGACAACATACCACAATTTTTTCTGCAAAAATGCGCTAGAGAGCTCTCTGAGCCATTGTCAATCATTTATAATGTGTCAATAATGGACGGTACTGTTCCTACTATGTGGAAATACTCAATTGTTACGCCTGTACCCAAAATTGCATCTCCAACTTTAGTGTCTCACTATCGACCCATTTCTATCAATTGTGGTACTTCAAAAGCAATGGAAAAACTACTGTGCGTGAGAATCAGAAAGTGGATAAACCGGTTCAAGTTGATTCCCCCATCTCAGTATGGTTTTGTGGCTGAGAAAAATTGTGAGATACAACTTTTGGAATTCATGTTTGAACGAAACAAAGCTCAAGCAAATAAGGGATGGTGTGACACAATTTACACTGACTTGGCTAAGGCTTTTGATAAAGTTTCACACGAAAAATTGCTCTTCAAAATGGAGTGCTTAGGATTCAGAGGTGTTTGGTTGAACTGGATGCGTTCTTTTTTGGTTGAAAGACAGTTTGCTGTTACGTTCGGATCGGAATTGTCATCATTCTATACTGCCAATAGTGGTGTTCCACAGGGATCTGTACTGGGTCCGATTCTTTTCATAATATACCTTTCTGACCTACCCAAAAGCTTGCACCTGCCAAACCATGTGTCGCTATATACATTTGCTGATGACATAAAATTGTCATGTACTTACACATCTGAGAACGATAGCAGAAATGATCTCATTGTAGCCCTCAAAAGTCTCGAGAAGTTTTGCTTAGACTGGCAACTCACGATTTCTCATTCTAAGTGTTTCATGATGAGTACCTGTCCGAATCCAATTTCCTATACATTTGAGAATGGAGATGTAATTGAAACCACAGAGAAAGCTCGTGATCTTGGAGTCTATTTGGTGACCAATGCTCGTAATTTGTTTGATCTATCTATAGTTATCAGGAGGGCACTAGGTAAAATGTTCACAATATTCAGAATATTGCACCAAAATGATGCAATTTTGTTTGTTAGGTGTTTCAAATGCTACGTTTTGCCATATCTTGATTACTGCTCATCTGTCTGGTCTCCTCATAAACTAGGTGATATACGTAATATAGAAAAGGTTCAGCGTATTTTTTCAAGAATTGTGTACGGTAGGTGCAGATTGGCAGACGGTAGGGTAAGTTACAGAGATAGGATCAAGTTTCTTGGTCTTGAAACCCTGTTTGAACGACGTATTAAGCAAGATTTGGTATTGCTTCACAGAATTTTGAAAAAAGAGGTACAGATGGAGGTGAGTAAATATTTTTCGTTCCATCCTTGTGGTGAGCGTGGCAACACGTATAATCGCAATGGTTTTTCATTTGATATCCCTAGGTACAGTACTATGACCAATGAAAATGATTTTTTTATTCGGGTTGCTAAGTGGTACCCAAAACTACCACCACACTTAACCTGTCTTAGTACGTCCGATGCCTTCCGCAAACTTATCAGAAAAGAGAATATTCTTGATTTACTTCAACTAGCCTCACCCTTTGAATAATTTGGCGAGAATGATCAATTACAGTTCATGGAATTTCTCTGGCCCCCTCTGGCAACAACATCAGTTGTTGATCACTTGCGTTGGTTTACTGCCATTCTACTGTCGTACGCTCCCCCATGAACAGTCCATAATGCTCCATTCTCACCAGGGATCAAAGATATGATATTGTGATTATGATGTATTGTATTAGTAGTCGTCGCACTCCAAACTATCGAACTATTGCCGCAACCGTTTGTAGACTACAGCGCTAAACTACACAAAATTACTTTCTTCATCTCCTATCAGTATCATATCCAGGTTGTACTTATATTGAACGGTCGATTGTCCTATCAGCCTTTTTATCTTCATAGTACTAGCAACAGATTTTGGTGATGGTTTGGTTGGGAATACTAGACGTAGTTTCACATAAATTGAGTGATTCATGTAACTCACAGAAGTAAAAACGAGTGTTTAGCTTGCCATAATGCTTGTATTCGTGATCGTATCAGTTCACTATGTCCCTGTACTCTCTCTCCTTCATCATATCTGGAAAATCCTGACTTTCTGATCATCGACCATCGTGCGCTCGTAACTTATTGGGGGAGGTTGGTGGTTGCACCTTCTGCAGCCAGGCTATACCCGGTCGGTTAGTTGCGTTCGTCACTTCAATGCCACCCGTCCACCTCCAGCCTGCTCCAGCTGCCCGGTCCAAAGAGAAGCCTTGCCAACTCTCGTCTCCCACGCCTAGCCTTCCCTTTGACAGTTACGGGTTCTTGCACATATCCTCGACAATTTGTTTCCTGCAGTCGCTTATTAATTATTGGAATTGCACATTTTTTATTCGTGACTCATAAGTGTTTAGAACTGTCTGTTGATAATATTATCATGATAATTCCAATTTGAATCCCGGTTTTGATATAGTCCCAACGAAACCTAACGTCACAAAATCATCTCTACAATAATATAAATAGATAATCCCGAAAGTGTTTCATAATAATTACGTCACTACAAAAACAGGTACAATCACCGTTCAATCGTACTACACTGCAAATTGCGTCCATCTATAACTACAAGCGCGTAACAGGGATACCATTCTTCCATCTATTTTTTCCTTCTTTTATCCAACAATTGGAGTGCCACATTTCAAAATGTGGAAAGTCACATGTTGAATAAATCTATTCTATTCTATTCTATTCTATTCTATTAAAATTGTGCCATTACTACAGTTTTCTGTGGAAAAAAACCAAAAGATAGGTCCCGGGGAGATTTGAACTCCCGTCGCAGGATTCAGAGTCCTGAGTGCTAACCGCTACACCACGGGACCGCTGTTCCTATCCCATGCATTCACAGGGACATGTTCACCCTGCGAGACGATTGATAAATAGAGTGGCGACGGAGAAATGAGTGAACACAGAAGGAAATAGTCAAAACGCATCCACTCGTTGTCAAACCTTGATTTTGTTTCTAATTAAAGGTGTCGCAAAGGTGATAATATTGCCTATTCTAGGTCTACGAGTTACTGCCACGCGGATTGTTTAGATATGTTAACCCTTCAATAAATGTTGTGTTCCGACCATGTTCCACGACTCCGTAAGCATAATATGATGTTACGACACGCTTTAAATCAAAGAGAGAAACATTGTTGCTTAACACAGCAGAATTCTCAAACACGAACAAGTAATTATATATTGGTTTATCCATTTGAGGCAAACACATAACAACGTCAAAGATATATATGCAATGGGAGAGAAATGAGAGAGACTCAAAGGACTTAGAATACCCGAAGATGTGAGGTAAACGTTGAGAAAGTGGGGACCCAAATCAACCCGCAATATATGCACTTAGAATACGATTAGAACTACCACCCGTCCATTACGATCTCAATACGAATTATATGATGACTAAAAACAGCTGCGCCGCCATCCCAGAAGGGGGCGGGGCCGCCTCTGCACTTGTGGCGCAGGCAAACGCTAAACACAGAGCGGGTGGTAAACGGCAGGATAAACCGCGGGTATACGTTATAAATACGATTTGTAACACTCCCCACAAAGAAGGTGAACTAAACTACGGAGAAGAGAAAAGAAGGGGAGAGAGACAAAAAAAAAGAAAGGGAGGGAGTTGGGAAAAAAAAATATAAACAAAGAAGAGGATACAAAACTAGCTAGGAAAACGTGATGTTTCCTAATCCTTGGGAGGCGGCTTCTTCTTGTAGTTCTTCTTGGACTCCCTCAACGAGCATATAGCTTGATGATGAGTAGTCGAATTGCAGATGCTGCAACGGTGACTGGAGCGGCACGGATCACGGTGTGGATAAAGGCAACGGTAGCATAACTTGTTTTCGTCCATAATACGCATACGCTCTTCATTCGATGTAACAAACGGGCATTCCGCCGTGTAATGCCAGCGTCCACAAAAGGAGCACTGGCGGTGGGGACCCGGCTGACGATTGCGCGATTGACTACGATTGTTTACGACTAATGGGGAACGGCTGCGTTGACGACTACTTGCAGGAGGGGAGCGGCTACGGCGACGATCTGGAGAACGGTGGTGGTGACAGGTAGCAGAAGAGGCACAAGGCGAGCGGCTGCGGAGACGATCCGGCGAACGATTCTGGCGGTTGTTTGAATGAGCACCAGGCAGCTTCTTCCAAGGCTCGGGATAATTATCGTTGAATTCGGTTCTTCCAGGCAGCTTCTTCCAATGCTCGGGAGTGGGAGGCGCTTCCAACTCATCGAGGACGGTCATAGGACTACGGTTACGGTTGTTAAGCTGGGAACTACGATTGTTACGGCTTCTCGAATCCGGACTGGGATTACTGCGCTGGCTGTCACGACGTTGCAGTGGGTCGTTGGAGGCTTGGCGAGACACATTGCAGGACAACTTGGGCGGAGTCCCGTCCTCTTCAGACGAACTTTTACGCTTCGGTGTGCTCTGGCGAACATCGGCAGAAGAAGATACTGTGAGCTCTGCCATGAGAGCCACCAACTCATCCTGGCGTCTAGTGGCTCGTACGACGAGTTCCTGGAAGGAAGTCGTTAGTTCGTCAATGGGAACGTCCTTTTTGCTACGTTTTTTACGATTGTTTCTTCTCTTGAAGAAATGACGAGCTGCTTCAGCACCAGTAAGGGGGTTGTGTCTATTTACGATTTCTCTTACGGACTCGGTCAGTACCGTACTAAGATCAATAAGAACTTCCAGACTCAACTGGGAACGATCACTTAAGATATCTGCTATAGTGGTGAGATGCGATTCAGTACGTACCCTTTGCTGCTGATATTCTGCTACAAGGGAATCCATACGAGCGGCACGTTCTTCATCAGAGAGGCCCTGTAAAGCGGTAGGGTTAGGATTCTCACGGTTCAGTTTCGATTTAATACGTTTCAGCGAAGAATCTACGGTTTCGTGTACGTTGGGCATTACAGAAGGGTCGTAATTAGACGTTTCAGCTGACGTTGTCACGCTGTTTTCTACCATAGGGGTATTACGATTGGGTACGATATTGGAATCTCCTTCGCTTACATCGAAATCCATGGGTTCTTCAGCATGGTCGTCGTGAAGGGCTAAACCGTTGTGGTCACCTAGACCAGGAGGCGGTGACAGACGTCGAATTCCGTCAGGAGGAAGTTGAGGGGGATCGACATCTTGGGTAAGAGGAGCCGGCTCAACGGGTTCGGTGAGAGGCTGCTGGACATCATAGTCGTGATCGCTGTTTGACATTATCTGGAAATGTGACGATGTTTCTAAGTTAATTACGAACTTCCTGCTTCGCCGCTTGACTATTTCAATGGCGTCGCCAACCAGAGATGGGAATTCGAGAAAGTTTATAAGGATTATACAGATGTGGAGCGAATGTGTATATAAGCTACGATTATTCAAGTAAGGTGGGTGGTAATATGGTGAAACGAGAAAAAATAACAAGGATAGCGATTGATGAGCAATGATCAACGATGAATACAAAGTTAAAGTATAATACAAATGGATACGAGCAAAGAAGATCACGTTTATATGCAAATGAGACCACGTTTACGAGGTTAATACGACATTGAATACGACGATTATACGATTATGCGAGTGGTGAACTCGACACGACGTCTCCGAACCAGGAAGGAGAGCGGCGCTCTCGAATAGGTCTTCCCGACTTGACGTCTTTCTTCGAAGATTCCTTTTCCTTGGCCATCGGGCAGTCTGTAGATTCCAACGGTTCGGAGAAGATTTCTAAAGGATAAATATGATTGATAGATCTCGATAAGGTATGTCCAGCGCTATTTTTGATAGTGACGGAGCGAATTTGACCATCTTCACTACGCTCCAATTTGGATATGATAGCAAGTGGCCATTTTCCTCGAGGTAGTGCGTCATCTTTCACGATAACGATTTCGCCTATCAATGGGTGTTTTCGAGCGGAATGGGCGGCGTTGTTCATACGAAGTTTATGGGTGGTGCGTAAGTTAATAAGATAGTGATTGTTCCAAATGTTCCAAAATACATCGAGATGTTTGTTGACACTTTCTAGTAACGCAAGTGCATCTTTACGTGATTTCAACGGTTCATGCAGTAAAAAGTCTTCGTCCTCATCGGAGTTTTCCGAACGAAGGGGTGTGCGAGAAATGTCTGCATGGGGAATCAGAAAGTCGATGGGACGAATTGAAATGTTGTCCTCGATATCGCTAGCTTGATACGTTAAGGGGCGGGAGTTAAGTATGCCTTCGATTTCAACTATGGTAGTCTCAAAGGTTCTATACGATAGTAAAATGTTACGTACGGATTTCTTTAACGCGTTTTTAACGGATCCTACGAGTCGTTCATAGAATCCGCCTTTCCATGGTGACAATGGGGTGATGAATTTCCAAGTTATTCCTAAGGGTGCTACGGTACCTTTTACGATTGGTACGTGTTCTGAGTCTGACAGCTCATTATTAATGATTTCTGACCCAAGTTTGAAAGTCGGGGCATTATCTGAAGTAATGAGAGTAGGGAAACCTCTTCTACTAAAGAAACGTTTCATTGCTCCTACGAATTCTACGGTAGTATTGTTAATGACGGTTTCCAAGTGTACGGCTCTAGTAGTCATACAAGTTATTAGCATGATCCACACTTTTTGCTTGTCACCCTCGAGAGATTTTACGTAAAAGGGACCAGCGTAGTCGAGGCCGCAATTTTGGAACGGTTTTGTACGATTTACCCGGCTCTCAGGTAACTGAGTCATGTCAGGATACCTGAACGCTCTACGGTTAAAACGGTTGCACATAGTGCATTTGCTCAATACTGAACGAATTTTCTGTCTCCCGCTTGGGATCCAAAATTGTTTCCTAATCTCGGCTAAAGTGTGTTCGACACCTGCATGACGTAGACGGTTATGAGTTTCTACGATAATAAGTTCGGCAAGTGGATGTCTACCTACCAGTAGATACGGTGTTTTCGCGGGAAGAGTAGACTTCTGAAGGCGGCCGGGGCACATGGGAATGTCGTCCTCTAGTACGATGGGACAATTTTTCGGAGGCTGAAAGGATACGAGTTCTTGGAAATGTATACGAAGTGATAAGTTTTGGCTGAGGACCATGTCTCTGGCTGTTGGCGCTTCTGGTCCTGAAGAAACCTTGGGGACTTCGGGAAAAGTCTCACTGAACAGTTTACGGTTTTTGGCTGATTTTAACGCTGTGAAGATTCTGATTTTCAGAAATCTCAGTACGTAGGTCACGATTCTACGATACTTATTGTACGAATTAGTACGAGTGAACGGGAGTGTTGGTTCATAAGGCTGGGCTACGGTTGATAATGTCAATGATTCTTCGATCAATGTATCAGCAAGAGAGGCAGGTTGAACGGAAACGAATGACTCCTTAGAGTGAGGCCAACTAACCGGTGGGTCTACGATCCACTTTGGCCCGGAGTACCACAGAGTTCCTAACGAGCTGACTGGACCTCCCCTGGTGGCGACGTCCGAACTGTTATCCAAGGTTCCAACGTAGCCATATCGACACTTGATACCTTCTGAAGAGAGATTGTTCATGATATTACGAATGAATATGACCTTGTTGGCGATGAACGTTTTTAATTTACGGTTTGAATGTATCCAGTACAATACGACTTTTGAATCGGAAAAGAAATGAATGCTTTCAATTCTTTGGTCGAGTTCCGATTTCACGAAATTTGCTAACTTCACTCCGATGAAAGAAGCCATGAGTTCTAGTCGAGGCATGGAAACTATGTTAGCAGGACTGATTCTGGCCTTGGACATGATAAGATTGCACGATGTATGGTTGATTGATCTTGCTAGTAAGTATACACATGCGGCGTACGCTTTTTCAGATGCATCCGCAAACACTACTAGTTCAAATGTAGTGGCGTCGTGATCATACATACGTCTAGGTACGCTAAAGGTATCGGTTTTTAGGTCTCCCTTGATAGAATCCCAAGTTTCGGAGTCTGAGGGACTTAATGGAGCATCCCATGTATACTTTTCCTTCCAAAGATATTGTAGAAACGACTTAGTACGAATGGTTACGGGTGCTGCTAGCCCTAGTGGATCGAATATGGAAGCTACGGCTTGTAAGATAGAACGTTTGGTAGGAGGTTTATCACCGAAATCAGTACGTCGCTTAAGAGAGAGTGTGTCGCTGGTGCAATCCCATACAATACCCAACAGTTTAGGTTTGAGCGATTTAGCTCTATCGGAAAGTGATATTTTCGAATTCACTAACTCATTGTTGGACATGTATTCTCTAAGATTCATACGCATATTATTGAAAATGGACTTTGAGTCTTGATACGCTTGTACGGTATCATTGACGTTATTCATACCCATAATGCAGTTATCTACGTATAAGTTACGTTTAATCTGTTCAGCTAGTAGATTATCTTTAAGTTTGTTCAACCCAAAGAGAATTGCCATTGCTAAAAGGAAGGGACTAGCGTTAATGCCAAATGGTACGCGTGTAAAACGGTAGATTTGTACGTTATCATCCGTGACGGGTTTGTCGGGACATTTCAACCATAAGAAACGTGTGGCGTCACGTTGAGAAGGTTTGAGGTGAATCTGATGAAAAGCCTTCTCCACATCAGCGATCAATAAGATTTTTGGCATACGAGATCGAATAAGCGCGCCACATAAGTTTGGTAAGATAGTGGGGGGATGTTCAATGCAGTCATTCAAAGAAAGTTCCCCTTTACGATGAGACGACGCATCATATACGATTCTTACTTTGGTTGTTAAGCTGTCTGGCTTTTCAACTACCTGATGAGGAATATAGTAACAAGTAAACGATGTATTACGATTGCTTACCGGTTCTATGATTCCGCTCTTGAGTTGTTGGGCGAATGTATCCTTGTACGCTGTCCATACGGGCTGGTTGGTTACGCTTGATCGATGTTGAGATTGAAGACGCCTGAAAGCAACGCTATAGTTGTCAGCAAGTTTAGACTGCTGACCGTTCCATGGAAATTCGACAAATAAATTTCCATCACGGTCTTCTACGGTACTGTTAAAGTTCTTAATGATATTTTCACGGTTAAAACGATCCTTTTCGACAGATGGGTCATCGTGAATTCCTACGGTTTCTAAGTTCCAAAATTCTGATACGTCTTTTTCTACGATCACTCGATTAATACGTGTGAGTTCTTTGTCCGATAGTTCTGAACTATCGAAGCTGTTAGGAACTCCACATAATACGTATCCAAATAGACTGGGAATAGCTTGGATGCCAGACGGTAAAACGAAATGTGTCCGACTGGACTGTATGATTCTCCAAAATAGATCAATACCTATGAGAATTGATGGACATACCTTGTCCGGTGAGTTGCTTGGTACGTTGATATTATTGTCCTCCAGGAATCTGTAGTCTGACTTGGGCACTACAACGTCTTCGTACGATTCCGTGATGTTGTTATGTGTATGTAGATCCATGGGGAACGTGGTGCCACCCGAGGTGAGAAGTTGAGCTGAAACAATGTTCGAGGTGGTATGAGATCTATGTCCGCCGAACGATATAACGGTTAACGGTTTACTAGCTCTGATCGGTAAGTTGAGATCGTTTGCAAGGCTACTACGAATAAAGCTCTTTTGTGAACCAGAGTCGAGCAAAAGGGTGACTGGTTGGTAAGAATTAGTACGAATGTTGAATATACGAGCATGGGCTGTCATTAAACAAACCTTGGTGGGTACGGAGTAGTCGCTGTTGCTGTGTAGATTGGTAACGCTCTCTGTCTGGCACGAATGTGAGTGGCTGGACTCAAACGATACTGCTTTGTCCCTGGAAAGAGATGAACGGTTATCATTGGAACGACTTCTATGGTTATTACGTGATTGATCTCCAGAGTTGGATCGCGAATCCTCTAGTTTACCCGGCGTTGAGTGACGGTTTTGAGAAGAATGTTTCTGATCACGGTTTCGTGATCCGGATCGTGACTGATGGTTTCCGTCATTCCTATGTGTGGCAGAACGACTTCTGTCACGTGACTGACTACGAGATGCATCAGAGTTATGTAACAGTGAGCAAATAGATACGTGATGGCGAAGACTGCCACAATAACTACATTTACGTTCACAACGATTACTATAATGACCTTGTCCTAAGCAACGATAACAACGATTAGTCCTGGATATGGCTCTACGTCTGTCTGAGACAGATTTTACTTTATAGCAATCTTCACTACGATGACCAACCTTTTGACAGTAGTCACAGGTGATAGCTCCTTTACGTTGTTGGTCTTCTCGGGATGGTCGTGAACGGCTGGAAGAACGGTCTTGTCCTTCTCGAGAACGGCTTGCGGAACGATCTTGATCCCCTCGTGAACGGCTGGAAGAGCGATAATGTTTATGATTGTACGATTCACGAGTATTTACGGTATTAGATCTGCATTCAGGTTCACTAGATGATCCATCAGGGATCTGTATGGCCTCTTCCTCTTCGATGATTCCTTCGAGAGAGGTGAAAAGATCCTTCACTGACCATGGATTAGCTGATTTACGTTCACTACGAGTTAATTCCTGACAAATTTTGACAGGGAATTTCTTCCGTACGAGTTCCAAGGTTACGCTACAATTTCCTACGTTTGGATCCTGGGTTTCCAATAAGGTAATTAAACTTTTGACTAGATCAAACGTTTTCCTTAAACTTCTCGGGCTTTCCGAGGACTGTTTAATACGTTCTAATTTACGCAAAGTAGTAGTACGATTAGCGATAGCGTTAGAGTAACGTTTTTCTACGATATCATAAGCAGTCTGGTACATAGCGTCAGTCAAAGGTATGGATTGTAACAGAACACTAGCAGAGTCTTTCAATAAAGACTTCAAATGAACGAGTTTATTTACGTTAGAAATGTTAGGATTCTGATGAATCGATACGTTGAATAAGGACCAAAATTCCTGGAATGAGGTACGATCTCCTCTAAACTCAGGCAACTTGATTTCAGGAACACGAAAATTCTGAAACATACCTTGACCAGCTCCAAATGCTGGGAAGATGGGAAATCCTCCTTGAGCTTGGGGTGCTTGCGGCGGAGCTGGGGCAGCGGCTCCTTGTGGTGGACCTGGAGGGGCGGCTCCTTGTGGGGGGACCGGAGGGAGTCCTTGCTGCAGGGCGGGAGGGGCTCCTTGTGGCTGCGCGGGAGCGGCTGGAGGTTGCTGTCGTACGGGTAGAATTGGTCCTTGTGGAGCTGCCTGTAACTGATTGAGAACGTTTTGTACGGGTAAATTAACGTTTTGTACGGGTAAATTAACGTTTTGTACGGGGTTGTTTACGTTTAGTGCAATAGCGGCGGCCTGCAATTCCGCTTCACGGTCACGTAGTATACGTTGTAAGGTGGTTTGCAATTCAATAAGAGTTTCATCAAGAAGATCAAATACTTCTTCCGCTTCTCTTACTTCCCAGTGATGATCCATTTCGTCATTGGCTGCTTCCCTTTCTTCATCTACTTGGTACGAATCTACGAATTTATACGCCTCATCACGACTATTTCGCAAACGTCTACGTTTGCTTTCTAACGCGATAATTGAACGGTCGAGTAAATTCACGATATCTACGGGATTGTTACGAATGAATTGCGGCTCCAATATACGCGTCGCGTCATCAAGAGCAGTACGACTTTCATTACACTTGCGTGTAATTTGACCCTTGTGGGTCTCTAAGTTAGGCATAAACTAGAAAAAACTCACTTATTATAGCAATAATTTTTTTAAAAAAAAATTGTTAAACCAGGCAGCACGGATGAAAGATCCAGAATGACGAACGATCAGTAGTTGGAGTTGGCCTAAAATATTTGTACGATTTGGAATGGATTTGGAATGGATTGGGTTACGGTAGGTAAAATGGTCCCGGCTGGAAGAGCCGCTCGCGTCGCTTGACGCGTCGCGGTCGGCGCCCGCAATCACAGCAGAAAATTGCGGAACACATCAAAAAATACGGATTAAACGATAGAAACGTGAAATATATTGAAATAAATGGAATGATAGTGAAATTAACAAGATAAGGTTGTAGTACAGATAATTTGGTACGATATAATTAAGGTATTTACGAGATATAGATGGATTGACTATTTGAGAAACGAATTTTTTACGTGGACGGAGGTGTTAAAATACGTTTAGTACGAAACGATGAATAATTAACGAGTGTGCATACAATGAAATAATACTGTGTCGCCTTTGTACGTGAGAAAATCGACGGTCACGATTATCTTCGCTAATTGCTGCTACTATTACGGACCCATCGGGGGCTGTTTGAAGGCTCACGTGCTAAGACTCTATTGCCTGATCCGTAAAGGACTGATTTTCTTTTAGTGCGAGCGCCCTTCCCCGCCTTTATACAAGTACCCCGCTGCATAGCAGACCGCGCCTCCAGGCTACGTGGGTCCCGTCTGCTGGGAGAAAACGTAATTACACGGTTCTGACGAGCGATCAACCTCGTTCCCCAATGTTAATACGTTAATAATTACATGAATTCACGATTTTTGCCGAGTACCAATCCCGGACACCATTCTCTGTAATGGCCTTACCGATCGCAGCAAGTTCGCTAAGATAAAACGCTTGGAACACGGTTTCTCATGAGGGTTATACGATTTACAAAATTCCGTAACGGTTGACGAAAAATAACACGATGCGGCTGGGCCGTCCGGCCGATGCACCATGTCGCAAAGGTGATAATATTGCCTATTCTAGGTCTACGAGTTACTGCCACGCGGATTGTTTAGATATGTTAACCCTTCAATAAATGTTGTGTTCCGACCATGTTCCACGACTCCGTAAGCATAATATGATGTTACGACACGCTTTAAATCAAAGAGAGAAACATTGTTGCTTAACACAGCAGAATTCTCAAACACGAACAAGTAATTATATATTGGTTTATCCATTTGAGGCAAACACATAACAACGTCAAAGATATATATGCAATGGGAGAGAAATGAGAGAGACTCAAAGGACTTAGAATACCCGAAGATGTGAGGTAAACGTTGAGAAAGTGGGGACCCAAATCAACCCGCAATATATGCACTTAGAATACGATTAGAACTACCACCCGTCCATTACGATCTCAATACGAATTATATGATGACTAAAAACAGCTGCGCCGCCATCCCAGAAGGGGGCGGGGCCGCCTCTGCACTTGTGGCGCAGGCAAACGCTAAACACAGAGCGGGTGGTAAACGGCAGGATAAACCGCGGGTATACGTTATAAATACGATTTGTAACAAAAGGTGAAAATACTGTTCAACTCTCCAACAACTTATGTTAACTTGTTTTGAGACATTTTAATTACCATTTATATTTTTTACAGAAAGTATTTGACACTACAAAGTAATTATATGTTAGTTTCCAAATGTTGTATGAAGAAGCGGTGACCTTTTTGTTGTCATTTCATCAAAATTGTGCCATTACTACAGTTTTCTGTGAAAAAAAACCAAAAGATAGGTCCCGGGGAGATTTGAACTCCCGTCGCAGGATTCAGAGTCCTGAGTGCTAACCGCTACACCACGGGACCGCTGTTCCTATTCCATTCATTCGCAGGCACATGTTCACCCTGCGAGACGATTGATAAATAGAGTGGCGACGGAGAAATGAGTGAACACAGAAGGAAATAGTCAAAACTCATCCACTCGTTGTCAAGCCTTGGTTTTGTTTCTAATCAAAGGTGAAGATACTGTTCAACTCTCCAACAACTTATGTTAACTTGTTTTGAGACATTTTAATTACCATTTATATGTTTTACAGAAAGTATTTGACACTACAAAGTAATTATATGTTAGTTTCCAAATGTTGTATGAAGAAGCGGTGACCTTTTTGTTGTAATTTTATCAAAATTGTGCCATTACTACAGTTTTCTGTGAAAAAAACCAAAAGATAGGTCCCGGGGAGATTTGAACTCCCGTCGCAGGATTCAGAGTCCTGAGTACTAACCGCTACACCACGGGACCGCTGCTCCTATCCCATTCATTCGCAGAGACATGTTCACCCTGCGAGACGATTGATAAATAGAGTGGCGACGGAGAAATGAGTGAACACAGAAGGAAATAGTCAAAACGCATCCACTCGTTGTCAAACCTTGATTTTGTTTCTAATCAAAGGTGAAGATACTGTTCAACTCTCTAACAACTTATAACAACTTATGTTAACTTGTTTTAAGACATTTTAATTACCATTTATATTTTTTACAGAAAGTATTTGACACTACAAAGTAATTATATGTTAGTTTCCAAATGTTGTATGAAGAAGCGGTTACCTTTTTGTTGTCATTTCATCAAAATTGTGCCATTACTACAGTTTTCTGTGAAAAAAACCAAAAGATAGGTCCCGGGGAGATTTGAACTCCCGTCGCAGGATTCAGAGTCCTGAGTGCTAACCGCTACACCACGGGACCGCTGTTCCTATTCCATTCATTCGCAGGCACATGTTCACCCTGCGAGACGATTGATAAATAGAGTGGCGACGGAGAAATGAGTGAACACAGAAGGAAATAGTCAAAACGCATCCACTCGTTGTCAAGCCTTGGTTTTGTTTCTAATCAAAGGTGAAGATACTGTTCAACTCTCCAACAACTTATGTTAACTTGTTTTGAGACATTTTAAGTACCATTTATATTTTTTACAGAAAGTATTTGACACTACAAAGTAATTATATGTTAGTTTCCAAATGTTGTATGAAGAAGCGGTGACCTTTTTGTTGTCATTTCATCAAAATTGTGCCATTACTACAGTTTTCTGTGAAAAAAACCAAAAGATAGGTCCCGGGGAGATTTGAACTCCCGTCGCAGGATTCAGAGTCCTGAGTGCTAACCGCTACACCACGGGACCGCTGTTCCTATTCCATTCATTCGCAGGCACATGTTCACCCTGCGAGACGATTGATAAATAGAGTGGCGACGGAGAAATGAGTGAACACAGAAGGAAATAGTCAAAACGCATCCACTCGTTGTCAAGCCTTGATTTTGTTTCTAATCAAAGGTGAAGATACTGTTCAACTCTCCAACAACTTATGTTAACTTGTTTTGAGACATTTTAATTACCATTTATATTTTTTACAGAAAGTACTTGACACTACAAAGTAATTATATGTTAGTTTCCAAATGTTGTATGAAGAAGCGGTGACCTTTTTGTTGTCATTTCATCAAAATTGTGCCATTACTACAGTTTTCTGTGAAAAAAAACCAAAAGATAGGTCCCGGGGAGATTTGAACTCCCGTCGCAGGATTCAGAGTCCTGAGTGCTAACCGCTACACCACGGGACCGCTGTTCCTATCCCATTCATTCGCAGGGACATGTTCATCCTGCGAGACGATTGATAAATAGAGTGGCGACGGAGAAATGAGTGAACACAGAAGGAAATAGTCAAAACGCATCCTTATGTTAACTTGTTCTGAGACATTTTAATTACCATTTATATTTTTACAGAAAGTATTTGACACTACAAAGTAATTATATGTTAGTTTCCAAATGTTGGACAAAGAAGCGGTGACCTTTTTGGTGTCATTTCATCAAAATTGTGCCATCACCACAGTTTTCTGTGAAAAAAACCAAAAGATAGGTCCCGGGGAGATTTGAACTCCCGTCGCAGGATTCAGAGTCCTGAGTGCTAACCGCTACACCACGGGACCGCTGTTCCTAACCCATTCATTCGCAGGGACATGTTCATCCTGCGAGACGATTGATAAATAGAGTGGCGACGGAGAAATGAGTGAACACAGAAGGAAATAGTCAAAACGCATCCTTATGTTAACTTGTTCTGAGACATTTTAATTACCATTTATATTTTTACAGAAAGTATTTGACACTACAAAGTAATTATATGTTAGTTTCCAAATGTTGGACAAAGAAGCGGTGACCTTTTTGGTGTCATTTCATCAAAATTGTGCCATCACCACAGTTTTCTGTGAAAAAAACCAAAAGATAGGTCCCGGGGAGATTTGAACTCCCGTCGCAGGATTCAGAGTCCTGAGTGCTAACCGCTACACCACGGGACCGCTGTTCCTATCCCATGCATTCGCAGAGACATGTTCACCCTGCGAGACGATTGATAAATAGAGTGGCGACGGAGAAATGAGTGAACACAGAAGGAAATAGTCAAAACGCATCCTTATGTTAACTTGTTCTGAGACATTTTAATTACCATTTATATTTTTACAGAAAGTATTTGACACTACAAAGTAATTATATGTTAGTTTCCAAATGTTGGACAAAGAAGCGGTGACCTTTTTGGTGTCATTTCATCAAAATTGTGCCATCACCACAGTTTTCTGTGAAAAAAACCAAAAGATAGGTCCCGGGGAGATTTGAACTCCCGTCGCAGGATTCAGAGTCCTGAGTGCTAACCGCTACACCACGGAACCGCTGTTCCTATCCCATTCATTCGCAGGGACATGTTCATCCTGCGAGACGATTGATAAATAGAGTGGCGACGGAGAAATGAGTGAACACAGAAGGAAATAGTCAAAACGCATCCACTCGTTGTCAAACCTTAATTTTGTTTCTGATTAAAGGTGAAGATACTGTTCAACTCTCCAACAACTTATGTTAACTTGTTTTGAGACATTTTAACTACCATTTATATTTTTACAGAAAGTATTTGACACTACAAAGTAATTATATGTTAGTTTCCAAATGTTGGACAAAGAAGCGGTGACCTTTTTGGTGTCATTTCATCAAAATTGTGCCATCACCACAGTTTTCTGTGAAAAAAACCAAAAGATAGGTCCCGGGGAGATTTGAACTCCCGTCGCAGGATTCAGAGTCCTGAGTGCTAACCGCTACACCACGGGACCGCTGTTCCTATCCCATGCATTCGCAGAGACATGTTCACCCTGCGAGACGATTGATAAATAGAGTGGCGACGGAGAAATGAGTGAACACAGAAGGAAATAGTCAAAACGCATCCTTATGTTAACTTGTTCTGAGACATTTTAATTACCATTTATATTTTTACAGAAAGTATTTGACACTACAAAGTAATTATATGTAAGTTTCCAAATGGTGGACAAAGAAGCGGTGACCTTTTTGGTGTCATTTTATCAGAATTGTGCCATCACCACAGTTTTCTGTGGAAAAAAACCAAAAGATAGGTCCCGGGGAGATTTGAACTCCCGTCGCAGGATTCAGAGTCCTGAGTGCTAACCGCTACACCACGTGTGTGTGTGTGTGTGTGTGTGTGTGTGTGTGTGTGTGTGTGTGTGTGTGTGTGTGTGTGTGTGTGTGTGTGTGTGTGTGTGTGTGTGTGTGTGTGTGTGTGTGTGTGTGTGTGTGTGTGTGTGTGTGTGTGTGTGTGTGTGTGTGTGTGTGTGTGTGTGTGTGTGTGTGTGTGTGTGTGTGTGTGTGTGTGTGTGTGTGTGTGTGTGTGTGTGTGTGTGTGTGTGTGTGTGTGTGTGTGTGTGTGTGTGTGTGTGTGTGTGTGTGTGTGTGTGTGTGTGTGTGTGTGTGTGTGTGTGTGTGTGTGTGTGTGTGTGTGTGTGTGTGTGTGTGTGTGTGTGTGTGTGTGTGTGTGTGTGTGTGTGTGTGTGTGTGTGTGTGTGTGTGTGTGTGTGTGTGTGTGTGTGTGTGTGTGTGTGTGTGTGTGTGTGTGTGTGTGTGTGTGTGTGTGTGTGTGTGTGTGTGTGTGTGTGTGTGTGTGTGTGTGTGTGTGTGTGTGTGTGTGTGTGTGTGTGTGTGTGTGTGTGTGTGTGTGTGTGTGTGTGTGTGTGTGTGTGTGTGTGTGTGTGTGTGTGTGTGTGTGTGTGTGTGTGTGTGTGTGTGTGTGTGTGTGTGTGTGTGTGTGTGTGTGTGTGTGTGTGTGTGTGTGTGTGTGTGTGTGTGTGTGTGTGTGTGTGTGTGTGTGTGTGTGTGTGTGTGTGTGTGTGTGTGTGTGTGTGTGTGTGTGTGTGTGTGTGTGTGTGTGTGTGTGTGTGTGTGTGTGTGTGTGTGTGTGTGTGTGTGTGTGTGTGTGTGTGTGTGTGTGTGTGTGTGTGTGTGTGTGTGTGTGTGTGTGTGTGTGTGTGTGTGTGTGTGTGTGTGTGTGTGTGTGTGTGTGTGTGAGTGTGTGTGTGTGTGTGTGTGTGTGTGTGTGTGTGTGTGTGTGTGTGTGTGTGTGTGTGTGTGTGTGTGTGTGTGTGTGTGTGTGTGTGTGTGTGCGTGTGTGTGTGTGTGTGTGTGTGTGTGTGTGTGTGTGTGTGTGTTTGTGTTTTTTTTCCATCAAGTTATAGGTCTTTGAAAATGTCTCTGCGTCTCTTCTTTTCGTGCACTCTCTCGCCCTCTTTGTCGGGGTAAATGAAATTGCGTTATAACTCAGCTCAGTCCTAACCAATTTAAGTACAAATTTGAAGTATGATACCACTACATGAACTGACATCGATTTAGATGTAAGTCTTCTACTGATGACGTCAACGAGGATTCTGGAGCTCGGATGACATCATAGTCGAAACAAGGGAAAATTCCCAGTTCAAGGGTTTCTACTCAACCTTGCAAGTTGTGTAAGGGATGTAATATCTACTCAAACCCTGGCGGACCAAAAAACAATTCGCGAAAAAATTGTTTTAATCGAAGTTGTTGTGTTTTAATCGGAAAAAGTCTGCGTCTCTTACTTCCGCACGCTCTCTCACTCTCTCTGTCCGGTCGACAACTCAAACTGTACTGTAACTTAGAGAAACAATTACCGATTTGCTTGAAAATTGAAATATGATGTCATCGTGACTTTATTTTGAATATGAAGTATTCTAATTCTGACGTCCTTCAGGATTCTGGAGACCAGATGACGTCATTTTTGAAAAGTGCAAAGTTGACGTCACATAAATTTTCAAATGATGGTAATATCTTAGAAAGGGTCAATTAACGGTGAAAATCAATGTAAGAGTGACGTATTCTAGGATTCAGAAGGCCAGATGACGTCAACTTTTGAAAGTGCAGAATTAACGTGAAATATATTTGTGAATGCTGAAAATATCTTAAAAATGGAACATTAACGATGAAGTTATATCTGAATATGACTTTTTCTGGAATTCAGAAGGCCAGATGACGTCAACTTTTTCAAAAAAATGACGTGAAATATGTTTTCGAATGCTGAAAGTTTCTTAAAAATCGTCAACTCACGACGAAACTTCATTCAAACATGACGTATTCTGGGATTCTGAAGACCAGATGGAGTAAGTTTCTAGAACTGCAATGTTGACGTCATATTTTATCGAATGATGGTAATACTTGACAAGTGGTTCATCAGGAAAACACTTTTATTTTCACCGTACAGATCAAATCACATACCTACGGCATGTATACAAAAATAGAAAAATTCATGAAAAAGTGGGGAAAAAAAACTCAAGTGTAACTGTTCTTCACAAACATACAAAAGTCGAAAAATATTTTCTCAAACCTGTAAACTAGAATCTACAAATCACAGATGTTAACTCAACGTAGTCAATAATAGAGTTCCTGGTTTTGTGCACAATGGTTAGCATTTTTTGTCATTACTTCAATTCTAGGTGCTATAACGTTTGTCATATTATTCAACAGTTGTTCTCTCTTTCGCAGCTGTGATTTATAGATTCTAGTTTACATGTTTGAGAAAATATTTTACGACTTTTGTATGTTTGTAATGAACAGATTACTATTTTCCGGTTTTTGTAGCAGTAGCTGCTCCATTTGAGAGTAGCTGTCTAAGGGGCGCACAGCAGAAGACAAATCTCACAGTCGCTGCGCCCCCACTTTTTCATGAATGCTCTTATCATTTCGACGTGAGGTGGTTCTTCTGCTCTCTGCTGTGCTCAAACAGGTCGGGCGAGTAGAACAAGACAACGTCCAGATCGGCATATTTCACGCCATCCACGTTCAGCACTGCAATATATGTTGTGTAAAGAAGACAGTGAATTCAAGATTGAAGATTTCAATGTTTATTCATTCGTAATTCGCTCCATTCTCAGTCACTTACAAGTCAATAGTATCTATAAACCGTTTAGATATACGGTAGTGGGATGGACCAGAACATCTTATAACAACAAGACTTTTACGCAACATTCATCACGTATCTCACAAACGGTTTTCGGTCTTCGTCAAATTTGAATACGAAACTCATTTTCAGGATCACGAAACGTTTGAAGGTTTCCAGGTACCGTAACAATCTGAATATCATCGACCTGCCCCCGACAAACAGCCCTTTCCGTACAATTTTTTCCAGTTGGAAAAGACTGCCTCGCGTGCCAGCGTTCGTAGGATCATACTCAGAACGATTGGCGCCAATTTTCTCCGATTGGCCAGCTACAAAAGCGAGAGAGTGTGCAGGTCAATGAGGCCGCAGACATCTGGGTCTCTCTGACCTGCACACTCTCTCGCTCAGCCAATAAAAATGTGGCTGGCCAATTGGCTGGGAATTGTCTGAGTACACGTCTAGCACGGGTCTACGGTATATCTTCTCTTATTGTCATTCACCAAGCATATATACTAGGAGTAACTATAGAGTGACAATGAAAGCAAAGAAACATCAACAACTGTGCATATTTTCTTAGCCCTTTGGTTAATTATGATGTTTATTCGTGAAAACAGTTTTTCCTGACTTTTTAACTAGTAGCAGTGCGTGTTGTTCGTATCGTTAGACTCACACGAGATGGTAACCGTTTCATCGGTGGGTATTCTCGCCAATTCAAAGGTGGCGACCGCCAACTCTTCGCTGTCGACTCCCTTGTCAGTCAGAAGAGAGAATTCTAGACGACTCTCCGTCTCCACGTACTGCTCCAATAACGCGACTCGACGACGGGAGAGCTGGTAGTCTGAATCATGAATTCATTGAAGGAGTCTTTCACGTATAGTTGTCGTCATTCCTATTGATTGTAACGGTGTCATAAATCTTTTATGTTGTTTTTCATCATATCAGAGTTTTGCAATAAAATAAAACCTTTGTATTGGGTGAGCAGTTTTAGAACCTTGAACAAATTTGATGCAAGTCCTGGGTTTGAGACATCACGCTAACGGGAGAACGCGACAATAACCTTTGTGATAACCGAATTCCACCTCCGAGTTTGGTGTGCGTGGCAGTGGTTTCGAAACCGGCACGCGGCACTCTTCGGCCGGAAAGTCGAGGAAACACCTGCAAAACAACATTGGAAGAGGTGTATTCTATTTAGACAGAATTATTTGGTGAGAGGTTTGGACGGTACTCACCATTTTCAAACCATTCACACTCCAAACCACTTTGTATCACGTTCTTCGATTGGAGTTAAACTTCGAATTAATTAGTTCCTCACAGGGATTTTGTGAAACTTTAGGTAGAGATCATGTGAAGTGTATCTTCTATAATACTGACCACACGTTTGATCAAGTTGCTGTTCGATACTCGCTTACCAGTCAATGTACAGAGGTACGTCATCGAATCTGCGCTGCATGAGAGGAGAGTAGTTAAAGTTGTACAATTTGTCTACGAAAATAGATACCACCGCCTCTTCCTCACTTCCAGATTCAAACTGAAACATTGAACTACATTCGGAATGGCATGAAGAAAACTCGGAGCGAAGCAGCCAGATCAGTTTTATTTTCAAATATGATGTTTGTTTAGGTTTTCCCTGCGTTTGCGGCTAGAAGTGTGACGTGCTCTCAGACCGAACAACATCTCGAAGTTGTCAATTTTTGAGGATATTATCAACACTTTGTAGATAAAATTGAGATTTCGATGCATCAAATAAGGAAAAGTGTTCAATATCTTGTTGTTTCAGTATACAAAAAGGTTACGAGATAGTTCCTTGCATTTTTATCAATGTTCTTACGGTTGATCATAGATTTTTCAAAGCATGAACTTCGAGATCCTTTGTGAATTACATCGAGAGGTTAAAGAGACCCGTGAGCAAGTTGAGACGGTTTGAACGCCAAACACATCACAGCAAAAAAGTGTAAATGTGAACTATAAGTTAAATTATGCAAATTAACCTACTATTATTTCAAGTGAGTATAGATTCGACAATTTTTTTGGATAGTTTTTGCGCAACACACCTCGTCGGAAGGATTTCTTGTTTTGATTGCACTTCGGCCCCCCTCAGAAGGTAGGGCGACCGGACCTTTTTCTCTCCGACCGGGCGGGGACGAAACAGAAGACGTCTCGCTGGCTGGCATTCAGAATTTGTTAAAAGTAGAATACCATGGAAATCTAGATATTATAAAAGTGGGTCTATTTTCTCCCATTCTCAAGACAATTTGAACACGTTACTTTGGTTTCTTTTTGTTTATATAAATGCTTTAAGGGAAATAAAGCGAAAAAGTAGTTTTCATAACAGTGTAACCCCTGGGATCCGCGAACTCTGCACTGAGCCTATCCTTTTCTTCCAATTCCAATTCGTTTTTCACACCTCACGTGAGCGAAATTTTCAAAGGTTCATGCTTAGCTGAATAGCTATTGATGGGTATTCACTCTATTTGTTTCAATCTTAATCGTTTTTTGTCCCTGCAATAAAAAGGACTAAACTATGTTCACGAACTCAAAACAGAGTTCATGGAACGCAAACTAAACAGATAAATTTCAATAAACAGAGAATAAGAACAGTAGCCAAGTGTTTGATAATTTCCTGTAGTCGTGCACGTTTCACGTGATCTCCTTTTGACATTAATGGCCAACTCACGTGGTATCGATCGATGGAGGGGTGAGGTGAACTCTACGATTCGTCCCTCGCGCGGCTGCAGGATACTTCCGTCGTCCGAAGATTCTCTTCCGGTGAATCCCGCCTCGGTCGTCGATTCCAAGGACGCCGATCGCTGAATAACTCATTTGGAGAACGTCTGGACCGTGTATCACTCAAACGTGCGCAAGGCGAGCTGCACACATGCCATCTTCTATTTTTTTTCAGCACAAGTGCTTGCATGACCAATTTGCTTTTAGTGGGAGAGATTCAGATGCTTTGGCTCTTACTATATTTTTAGATTCATTCACGTAACTTCCCCATTAAGCGCCAAACTGCTGGTATTCGAAGGAAGGTTAGCAAAACATTCTCGATGACTCTCGGAATCAGTCCACGTGGTAGTTCTCATGGAAGAAAAGGAGAGAGAGAGAGCGAAAGAAAGAGATAACAAGAGAACGAGAGATGAAGAAAGAAACATAAAAAATATGAAGTTTGACTTACCCCAGATGAGCGAGGCTTCGGAATTGGGGGTAGATTCCCTAGCATACTCTGAACGTCTGACAAGTTCTGCTGATGTCGGGTTTCTTCTTGTTTTGTCTCAGTTTTTGGAAAGTACGGTGGAGGAGACAATTCAGCTGCAAACAGTATCTTGCAGATAGGTAGGGTTTCACTTGTTGTATGGGCCAATCAAGGTCATTTCAAGCTGTGTTATCATTAAACTCATTTGTCGAAAATTTTAGAGTTGAGAACATCGTAATGTATCTAGCGGACATTTTTTTAAACCACTTGATAACTTTGGTGTGATTGTTCTGCTGTGCAAGATGTAGTGTGATCCTACTGCGATTCAGTATAATGTGTGCACATTTTTACATTTGTTTAATCCATAAATCTCCGTACCATTCGGTCCGTCTTTCGTATAAGTGGCAGTGGAGGAAGCACTTTCCTGTGAAGAGGAAGAGGAGCGTCGGGACAACGGAGGTATCTTGGCGAACGGAGATTCTTTAGACAGCTCCACAGACTGTAATCATCGGTTTTTTTTTCCAAGCGAATGTACAGAATAGTCAGTTCGATTCTGGCAAAATCTTAGGAACGTTTATTCCCTATTTTTTTCCTATTTTTCCTAAGAATGTGGTTTTTTTTTTGAATGAAATAAACTTGTTGAAATTGCTTGTTTTATAACAAATGAAAATTGAAAGTGCGTCAACTAACGAAAGGAAAATACTAAAATATGCACTTCTATAAAGGCATATTATTTTCATGATAAAAATTCCAATACATAGTAATAAGCTGAGTACCTCGACGGAAAACCGTTTTTTCGTTGACGGAATGTTTGGCTTCTTTTCCTCCACCTCCACCTCCTTTTCCTGACTAATTTGTGAATCTTGCGATGAACGAGATGATACCGACTCAACTCTAAAAAATTAACACTCATCTTTCTATGTTTGAGATACATGAGCATCGTATGTCCTGTTAACTCAAAAGCCTAAGCTTTCAGAGAAGGTTAAGGGAAATTAAAAGTGTATTTTTGTATGGTAGTTTCTCATATTCATAGCAACTGCAACAAAACAATAAACCAATACAGTCACTACGGATAAGGCCATCGTGTATCTTTTTTTAAATTTTTGTAGAAAATTCTATATAGGGTTCGCTTTTTCCAAAGCAAACTCATACTGAGCATGTTCTCCTATCGTGCCGTGTTGTAGTTTGAGCTTTTCGGTTGAAACATAAATTATGAAACGACATCAAAGTACAACGAATTTGCTAACGCCCTTTTCTGCCCACTTACTCGTCGGGAAGATAAACCGGTGGCTCGGACACTTCGCTGACTGAGGGAGAGGAAGCGAGGGGCGGCATACCCCCCACGGTGGAAGTCTGCTGGACTGAGGTAGGTCTCGGGGGGAGTTCGGTCACCTCAACAGGAACGTCGTGGAAGGACGACTTAGAAATCTGGAATAAACTATATTATACTAGCCAATTGGGAACGACGTTCGCAAAACAAGTCTTGATTAAAGGCGTCAACGTATACGGTGAACTAATCATTCTAGCCTTTTCTCGTTTTCACACGTCTGTGTTGTGTCCAAATCATTTCAATGTAATTTGAAGGTAGATAAAACACAAAGGTATGTAACAGTTGAACTTTTTAACTGTATTATAGAGATCGGTTGAACATTGGGAAACATTTCGATCATAAATTTAAGCCACCTCATTCACGGCAGAAGACTTTGATTTTCCTTGAACGAAATGCCAAGCGATTGACACACTCAGTCGGACACCACAGTCTTCCCCGTTCGCCTGTAATTTGCATAATTTTTTTTGGAAAACCGCTAACGAGTTGCTAGAGTTTTTGAAACGTTTACAATGAAGCGGAATTCCATTTTCACAACGAACTCACGTGGGCATATACTGCATTTGCAATCAACAGTTACTGATGATAGATATTAAATAATAAGGCGAAACTGACTGCACTAGAACGTTACTTTTTACTTTTACCCACTGCACTAGAACGTTACTTTTTACTAAAAACATTACTTTTCACGTATTCTACACGTGTACGTGAGTGAACTACGGTGTGTTCTACGCGTTTCATTTCACGTTGTAAACTGTATTTAACGATCAACGGTGGAGTATTCACGTAGTGAGAAAGGAGATTGACCTTTATCATAGGGAATGATCCTTTTATGCTCTGCTGGTCAGCCAGAGGTAGGAGGGGAAGAGAGAGCATCGCCAGAACACCGTCGTCATCTTTCCTGTCACTTTCAGTGTTGTTGACCAGAAAGAAGGTTATTTCCTGAACTAGTCGATATTGAAACGTGTTAATCCGTTCTGTTCGGTACAGTTTAACTGGTCAAGATGAGGTGAAAAGTGTAAGATCGTGCTTCTCGCGATCAGAGAATCACGTACTTGATGAAATAGTAAATTGAGAATATGACCCATTTACCACTTCTAACTTTCCCTCAAACAAGAGCACTCACAGTGTTTGACAAATACTTTCTCATATCTGCCTCAGCCGGAATCATCCAGTGACGTGACGACAAAAATTCTGCTGTGTTTGACGAGATTACTGTATCGGTGAAGTAGGGAGAAAATGAGAGGAACTCGTAGACAATGCTCAGCGGCAGTGGACCTGGAGTAACTTGAGTTCTTATAATGGTCAAAGTTAATTTTTTTTTGAATTTGAAGAACTGCTAACGTGACTTCCCTCATTGTTTGTACATTTTCAACACAAATACTTGTGTAAATTGAGACATTTACTGGCCTGAAGCAGAAGGCAATACAATTGCCCAATTTTTCTCCAAAACGGTAGAATTATGAATAAGAGTCGAAATATGTAATTTGCAACTGGCAGGAGTCGTAGTGGGCATGGCGAGGACTATGAATATCACTAACTTTTTATGATGTTGTTCAGGCCGGTACAGCGCTGCACTGAGATTAGCAGCTCCTGAACGGGAGATTCCGCGAGAATCTCGAGTGGGAGCAGGTTGCGAGCGGTTTCTATCCTCTGAATTGGAAAATTGAACCAGAAGTAGTCTTTCAAAGACAATTGATGAGTTTGACGTTATAATCGAGCAATGAACTATAGATTAGATAGTTTTGACTAGAATTGTGAAATTATCTGAAAAATTGTAAATTCGGTTTTTATCAATTGTGCGATCAAGCATAACAAGGTTGATAGATGATAGACGAGTTCAGAGACGATCAGGAGAAGTTGAAACATTACGTTTACATCGAATTAGATTTCTTGTGAGAAAAAATTTCGTATGATATGGAAAACGTACCTTATAACTGCTGAGTGCCTTTGTCAACTCGTTACTAGACTCTATTTCATATGATATGGAAGCCACAGTCGCACCACTTTCCACGTGCACTATCTTCAAGTCGCCGGTATACTTGCTCTGTCCCTTCTGAAAAAAAGATCATAACTGTAAAAACAGAGATAAAACTTTGTCTTAATTTTAATTTGTGCACAGAGCGGCCGCTTTTCGGGACAATTCCGAGAAATTCAAGTTGCCGGCTTGATTAAAATCAAGTAATTTGTAAAGCAGAAACTTCAAAACTCTCACCTTAGAAATAATGTTGTTCATGGCGATCACACCCGCACCCACTTGCTGGTATGTGACACCACTTGGGCGGTACATTTCCACGGTTATACCATTCTGAAAAAGACTATGGTTAGGGCAGTTATAGAGTTGAAACAAACAGTTCTGAGAAAATAATCGACAACTGCCTACATTGTTGAAAAATAACTCTCCACTCTTTATTGATTTTCAATTATTTGGATAATTCTGAATGTGTGATGCTTTTTGATGTGATTGAGCGAGCACATATGAAGATCTGCTCTTCGAGAGCCTAGTGTGGATAAAAAGAAGAGTATGTGACACGTTTCGAGATAGAAAACATTTCATCAAATAATGCACGAAGCTCCTTATTGCACGAATCCTTCTTTTCTACAACCATCCGCAAAATACTGAATTGGTTGGCTTTTTGGCACCTTTTCAATCGTACTCAGAAAAAATCAGCCCTACATTTCGATACCGTCTGATTGTCAGCAAACACCATAGCATACGGTTAGGCAATTGTAACAGACACGTGAAACATGTTAAACACAGCATAACACAGAAATGTGCATTGACAAAGTGCACGATGCCTAATTAGAATTCTAACTTTATGTGACTATTTAGTTGACTTTCATTATATTACATATCCTACCGTTTCCAGGTAGTGTAGGAACAGATTCGATACAACCACATTGTAGACGGTGGTGAAGTCCATCGGTTGAGAGGAGGAGCTCATGGGCGGGGAGATTTCGAGTTCGAAGTCGAAGAACTCTAGGGATAGGAAGAAGGACGGACCCACTATCGATGCGTCGGCCAAGAACTCAATCTTCGTGAATGCGAGTGTCAACTGAGTGGACAAGCCGGAGGTTGGTGCCTGGAAGGAAGAATCCGGAGGTATTCTGACTTTTCCCAACTTGTTGTATACTACTCTCAAAAACTCTCTCTCTCTGTCTCTCTGTCTCTTGATCTCTCTCTCTCTCTCTCTCTCTTTCTCGTTCTCTTTCTCTGTTTATCTCATTCTCACGCTCTCGCGCACTCTCTCTCTCTCTCCTTCTCTCTCTCTCGCTTTTAAATAGAATAGAATAGAATAGATTTATTCAACATGTGACTTTCCACATTTTGAAATGTGGCACTCCAACTGTTGGATAAAAGAAGGAAAATAGATGGAAAGAATGGTATACCTGTTACGCGCTTGTAGTTATAGATGGATGCAATTAGCAGTGTAGTACGATTGAACGGTGATTGTACCTGTTTTTGTAGTGACGTAATTATTATGAAACACTTTCGGGAGTATCTTATTATATTATTGTAGAGATGATTTTGTGACGCTAGGTTTCGTTGGGACTATATAGCTTTGTTTCGATCTCGTTCTATATCGCTCTTTCTCTTTCTCTTCGTGTCTACTACTCACATCATCTCCCTTGACAGGTATCATTTTCTGTCCAGAGTAGGCGATGCTTCGGATCTGTTCTTCCAATATCATATTCTTCTTTCTCTTCTCCGCCAGTTTGTCTCTCATCTCTTTCAATTTCAGCTCCGATGTCGCTTTCAAGCGCTCGATTTCGGCTTGAAGTAGACTGATCTGGAGCGTTTCTCAAATTCAGTCAGCGTCAAATAAGCATTTTTCCGCAGCTCATGGCCTCTCATGAGCTTGCTACGAAGTTGTGTATTCGTGACCCTGCCAGAACGAGTGTACGTAAACTACTCTGGTCTCCAAGAAATTCTTTGACCATGTGAATTGGTGCATTGCTTATTGACAATAAATTAGCTATAGATGCTATATAAAGTTAGAAAAAAATTCTTGTCTATAAGTTGTTCAAACAACCAATTACAGTCTGTTTCATATGCACTGAGACCTGTTGGTAGCGCGCCAAGATTTTCTGATGACCATTTCTCAGAGCAAACAGAAATACTCTGAAAACTTTTTCCAGTTTTGTGTTTTCATGAAACAGAACAACCCCTTACAGAGATTTGCAGTTTCGGAAAAAGACGTGGTGGAAAGTGGTGAAAATAGCCTGGAACATTCATTGGCACGCTGCCAAGTCTCAGTGGGAATGACCGGAGCTGACGGAACTATACCTCCTGCGACTGTTTCTGATTGATGTTGTGTTGCACCAACAACATGTTTCGGACCTTCTCCAGCTCATCGTACAGCTCCGAGTACATTTTCTGCCACCTTAAAACGTAAAATTTCAAAGATAAGAGATTTCATTATACTTCGTTACATGAGGTGTAATATCTAATTATTAATTTTCCGTTTTCAAGTCCACGCCCTTATGCTCCCATACATCCGTTTTCAGGCGAAACGGAAAATGAATGATAACAAAAAAATTGTTACGTATAGAGTGAAACCCGAATAGAACTACAATAAAAACTGACTTCTCAATTTTCTGACTACTAGTCAGCTGGTTGTCCAATAAATCTCCATTTCCACCGCCGTTGTGAGCATCCAGAATGGAGGCCACATCTTCATAGAGTCGCATCAAAACATCGTCCGATTTTGATTTCTGAATGTGGCCACATGGTTTCAGTAATCGAGTTTGTACGAAATGAATATTTATGTACATTGCATTTTGTGTTCACTATGCCTGTTATTTTGTTCATCAAAGGTGTAAGTAGGGATATTTATAAACTGTGTGGCGATTAGTTTGGAGAACATTTCTGTTTTCCTTTATTGTCATGAGTTATAACTTCCCGGTTTCCGATTTGCCTTTCGTTAGAGAAAAAAAACAGCTTCACTGGAGTTTGATTAAATCATTGAAAAAAATTTGTTTTAGTTTCCACATACATCTGTCTTTCTTCTCGACTTCTTCCTGGGTGAAATGGATTCTTCCGAGGAGCGGTCGCTTGGAGGGGTGGCAGGGTGGACTTTTCGTCTGAAAGTAGAGAGAAACTTTTAGGTATCATGTAGATTATTACACCGAACAACCTCGAATAGTTTTATTGAAAATAATGTTGATGATCAGAAATGTGCATAGCCGGGCAAGAAGTCGAGAGTGTGGATGGTAGCTAGACAGTCTAGGCACTTCAATGTTATACGTGCCCTATATAATCAAACGGGACCCACCAAACTTAGATGTGAGAAACAATAAAAAAAATTCCAACGAAGGGACAAACTGTCTTACAAATATGAATATGACATACAATTGTTGGGTTTGTGAGAAGCCCCTGTTCCGTTTTTCGTTCTCCTTCCACTGTTCGAACGAACGCTTGTCTTGTCTGCGTCTCTTCTCCGATTCTCTCTCTGCTCGTTCTGCTTCTCTAACTCTATCTTCTAATACGGCTAACTCTCTTTTCATCTCCAACATCTCAGACCCTTTTGACTCCATATCTTGGGACAGCGATCTGGAATCATAGGAGTCAGCTTGTGTCACGAAATTCTCGATCGTTGCGACATTCAACTCTACTTTCCCTAGAAAAGAACAATTGTTTACAAAAGCTCTAACTGACAACAATAAGTGATGACGAGTGGTTTTTAGTCTTGAGAAAAGAGTCATTCGGTATAGTCTTGATATTTTTGTTCATATAGCACCGGGAAAACATATTGGTAGCGACAACACGCTGCTAGCTAAACTCAACGAAAAACAAGTAACACCTTTTGAAGCAATACAAGTTATAATTGCCAAATTTCCTCATAGAAGTCCGCTCCTTCTTCACCCCCGTTTTTTAACGATAAACTGACTTACTGTTTGATCAGTCGTTCGTTTGCCTCCTTCAGTACTCGTATTTCTTCCCGACTTATTTCCAACTCCTTCTTCATCATCTCTGAGTGGTTACTCGTGAAACTTGTCTTCTCTCCGTTTTGACCTACCCCGTCTTCCAATCCACTCCTTTCGGCAGATTTTTGCTCCAACTGAGCACGAAGGTCGTGTGATTGCTGCAAAACAACACTTGTATTGCTAATTCGATGAGTTACAGATTATGTCCGGTATAAGCAATAAGTATGAGTGAGGCAATGACTGAGAATTCGTAAAATTTAAGTTTGAGCAAATTCATCAGATCTAGTGCAAGAAAAACGGCATTCGAGGATTCGAACCCGTCAGAATCAGATTTTATGAATTAAAGTTGAAGTTAAATGTACGTTTGAAGTTAAATGAATCAGATATAATTTTAGTCTGCTTCTCATGAGCTCGTTCTGTAGGTTTCATTGGTTCCGCATGAAACCTACGGGAGTGAGCATTCTGTTTTTTTCTCAAGATTTTCCGAGACATATACTTACCGCACTCAAGCGTTCTACTTGGAACTGAAGCTCGGCCATCTGTGAATTTCTCTCACGGAGTGTTCGATTCAACTTTATCACATTTGCTTTTTCTGCCAGACTACTCTCATTTATGCGGACCACGGTAGCTCTGAAACTGTTGCATTTATGAAACATTCATGTTGTATCTATATACAAAATTGAGGTATATCTTGAACCAGCCTCTAACCTGGTCATCCAACGCCGTGGTCTCAAAATTGAGGTGTATTGGATCGTGTTGTTAAAATTGTGTTGTTTGTTTAAGTCTATTGGTGTATGAGTTGGCTTAGAGGGACAGTATGACCTGGCCAACACAGCACAAAATTTTGAAACCACGGCGTTGGATGACCAGGTTAGAGGCTGGTTCAGAATATTCATCGATTATTGGAAGTTACCATCCGAGAAGTGACGAACCTATGGAAATCGTTCCTATCGGTGGCTCCGCCCCTTCCACTTTTCGTACCCCCAGAAGACGTCAACGGTCTTCGCACAGTCGACAGGGGCCTCGCCGTTGATCTACTCTGAAAGGTAAGATACTCCGTTGTGGTTCGATCTAGCTCGATACAAGCCGTATCATCGAATTTCGACCAAAAAACAAGGAAATCAAACTACAAACACAGCGGGAAGGGTGAGATAGACCGCGTAGGTTTGCTTTGGTACGAACCCTGTTTCTTCATTAAAGTGCACTTTTCACTGGACAATGGTACTCAGGAAATTTTCAAAGTTGTACGTATCGGTGAAGTATGAATAACCCACGGTCATAGCGGCGACTGTAGCCGAACGAGCAGAGGGAGTTGTGTACGTCAACAGTTGATGTTTTGCTGTTTTCAACTGTAAATAGATAATGACAAGAAATTAGTTGTTTGAACGAAATTTAATTTGTTAGCCTTCACGAATTTCACAGTTGTCGTTAATAGTTCCAATTTTTGAAAAAGGTTCTGTAAAATACTAACTTTTTGACTAATGTTCTCGAATGCATATTGAGATCAGGTACCGAATCAAACACAAAACGTGTATAGTTTGTGGGAACCTCATTTAGCAAACAACAGACTGTGAGTATTAAATTCCTACTGTATGATTCCACGTATGAATGAAGATGACTATACCATCCCCGAAACTGACCTTCATGAGAAGCAGCTGGTTTTCTCTGACCGCTTCATCGTATCTCTCTCTTTCTATGAACTCATCCTGTTTCGATTTCCTCTCTACCAAAGTTCTCCGAAAACGACTATTCAATCTGAATGATATACTTCTTCCCTCACTCTCTCTCTCTTCATCTCTCTCTCTCTCTCTCTTTTTCTCTCTCTATCGCTTCATCCCTCTCTCTATTTATCTCTGTGTTTCCATCTATCTCTATCCCATTGTTTTTCCCTCTAGAAGATAAATTTTCAATTCAAACCATATAATTAAATGAGAAAAACATAAAAATGTGGTAATTTACTGTGTAATTTTCTTCTCCAGCTCATTAGACTTCTTCTGAGACTCCCTGTAGTTTGTCAGGAGGGTATGATAGTGGTTTTCTAGTTCCGGGCGGGACCAGCTCTCTATCGGTGGCCTAGCCACCATTTTAGAAACCCTGAATCCGAATAAAATTATTGTAAATCATCAAAAAAATTAAGTTAGAATGGGTTTCCTAGACCTTTTTAAAATAGCCTCACTTTGAAGCAAAATGGGGTCAATACAGCACCCGGCGGAATGTACTAATGATAAACATGTATTGAAGTCTGTTAAATGAAGGGCTCTAAACCCAATTTATTTGGCGAGTTCTCAGAATTGGAAGATTGGCGAGATATGAGCTGGTAGAGTAACACGAAAATGAAAACTTGGAGAAAATACCCAGGAAGGTTCGGAAAACGCCTACTAGAAAGTTATGAAACTCGACCTCTAGGTGTGCAAGAAAGTCGAACTGGGAAAAACTCGAAAACTATGAATTTTGAAGTTAACAACCCTAGTAGTGTGTGTATAACTTGAAAATCAAGAGTGTGAATTTTAGCGGAACTTTCAAATACATGAGTCTGAACTTGAGAAATAAAGAATGAAACGAACGAAGCATGTTGATTGCGAGGTTTGTGCCCCTGGGTGCTTTCACGTTGTCAGCATCTGTCACCTAGCAACCATTGCAGCCAGTCCAGCTGAGTTTGACCTGCCCAATTAGTAGGCTAATCTGTGGAGATAAGCTAGACGATTCAGAAAATCGGAATTTATTGTAAATTAGAGAACCTGTTCATTTGAAGAAAAAATATTCTTAAAAAGCAGTGAAGGACAACCTAATAGTTTGTGCACAGCGGCTGTGATTTATCAACAGATTTTCAGTTGTATGAGTGAAGTTTCACCACCGTAAAGTGTCGATCTATTTATTTGACCAACATTAGTGCGAAATGGGATATGCGCTCCAATCGCAATATGTTTACGCGCGAACGTGCAGCGGTTCAAAAAAAGTTCGTATACGACGATACGAACTTTTATTTTCGCTCCTTAATTAAACTGTTCCATAGTTGTTCAACTATATTTCTGTTTTTAGCGAGAATTGCGCAAATTACGATATGTATAATGGTGTTTTTGACCATAGTCGAGCGACGCCCTATTGCAACTAATCTACCAAACTCGAATAACAATCTGATTTATATGAATTAAACTGGTCTATTTTAGCATTAATCAATAAAGCGGCATTGTGTTTTGCTATTTCTCATTTCCGCGTTGTTCTTGATTGGCGGGGTGCTGACACTGACCGCTCTCGCCGTTTGTTGTGGTGTCCTCTCCAACCACCAACCACGCGATATTGATCATTTGCTTGCGGAGTCCACTCGCGTATTTCATGCGACCAGCTGATTCAAATTAGAAATAATCATACATATAGTTGTTTTCACGACAATTATGTACTGAAAGTGAATGATCTTCTCTTACGAGGAATCATAGGTGTTGATTATCTTTCTGCTATTCCTGCAAACTGCATCCTTAATGTTCTATTCCGTTTATATTGTAGTTTGTATCATGTTTTTGCTCTTCTCGACCTATTCATTTTCTCTGCGAATTACACAATTGTGTCAGAAGTGTATTTCTCATGGACTAGTAGTACCATTTTTCTCATCTCGTGTATCGTGTTTTATCATTTACCAATCGCAATAGGCAATAATAAGTTTGATTTATGCATGTGCTGGGCTGCCAGGTGTTGGTGTCTATTGAAAACGATCGAAGCAATTTTAATTCCGAAGTATTAATTCAGTTAGTTAATGAGCAGTAACTAAGAACCGTCTTGAAAAATTTCTATAAACATTTTGGTTTTTCCACCCAAAATCACTGTCGTTTTACGTTGTTATGGTTCCCAAGTGCCCATATTTCCAAATATTTATCCATTTTTTGATTTTTATGTGCCACATTATCACTTTTTTGAATTCCGTCAGGAAAAAGAATTTTTTTTTGCTTACTTTCTTACTTGACTTGGACTTAGCGTCTTGGCGAAACCTCTTAATTTTTTCGTTAGTTGGTTAGTTCGCTCATTGTTGTTTTCTATATTCTATGGTGAGTGATACTTATTCTATTGTTCTTATTTCTCATTCTCTTTGTTACAGCTCTCCATGACCTAATGGCGCGTCGCATGCGATCCGGCGGGTCTGTGTCCTTCTCATCAGGTACCACTTACCACACTTACCCACGTATCTTTCTATGAACTCTGGACAATATGGCGTATGGGCCATGCGTCACCAAGGTCTCTTTCTTGTGAGAGGGGGGGGGGGGGTTGCGAAAGAATCTTGTCATAAAAGAAGAGTCACATTTTGTTCCCAAGTTCCTAATAACAATACCAGTTTTTCTCGATTAGAAGGCTGCCATTTCAGTTTGTTGTACTTAGTTCCATAGAACACCTGATGATTGATTGTCGTTTGAATCCAACAAGGCCACTTTTGAGTGAATACCTGACTACAAAGTCCAAACTACATGATTGTAACCATTCCAGGTGTAGTTTCGTTCGGAGGTGGGTCGGTGCGATTCAATGAAATAGAGGAATACCTCTGCAGCCCAGATGTCTACGAGGATCAAAATGCTGAAGTGGAAGAAGCGCTGGAGGCAACTGTGGGTTATCTATTGGTTCATTGGTTTATTCGCTCATTTATTTACTGCAATTACAGTTAACAGTTTTTCTCTGCGTGTATAATTCCTCTCCGGAACTTCCAGCTCAACGTCAAACACTTAACTCAAATCAGTTATTTCGTTCTCATTCTGAAGAAATTCGTCAATTGCACCATGTTTTGAGAAGTTTCCATGGGGTTACACTTACATCCAGATCGAGCTTCAGACCAACTCTGTCACCAGCTTTATATATTCATCATTGAACGCTCACAACGACTCTGAATTTTCTCTCATACCACTTAGCTCTTAGCTACTCCACTTTTTGACCTTTTTTAGTTCAAATCGTCTAGTCAGGATTCGGCATGAGCGGTTATGATGACTAGTGTGTTGTTGTGTTTATTGGGTTGTCCTGAATTTGGACTTGGACGATGATTACGGGGGACCGTAGTAGAGAAGGGCCGAAGGCGTTTTGTTCTAAGGTGTTTGTTCCTAAAATTTGTCTGTAATAAGTATCTACAGTTCCTATAACATGTTACATGTCCTTGGCTTCGTAACATCATACTATCATAGTTATGTTTCAAAGTTTCAAGGTGCAATTATCTATAAAGCTGCTCTCAAATATCGCATACAAATGTGGTGCCGCGAGCTCTCTTAAAGTTGTACTCAGATGTATGCCTCAAGTCTATTGAATATACATTTTTCCTTTAAATGAAGACTTCGAAGACTGGACTTTCATTCTTCGGTAACGATTTAACTTTTCATCACTGCTCAAATTTTGAAATGTTTAGAGCACGCGACGGGTCACGGGTTTATCTATTTTCTGTGCTGATATGGTGATAGGTTAGGATACCAGATGAAATTACTGAAATAATTCTCTAAGTACTCTACTATTTCAATGGTTGCTCATAGTAAAATTCAAGTATTCCGTTCCGAAACCGGTGATGGTTCGTTAGTTCGCGAGTTCGCGTTCAGTACCGTCTCGTTAAACTCTCAAGAATCAATGTATGAAGTATACTAGCTATTTGTCTCTTGCTATCTCTGGCCTATGATCATCTAGCTAGGCGAATAACATAGCACTCCCTATTTATGTTGGTTGAAATGCTAGACATCAGAGTCTGTCTGCGAGGAGTTGTCAACAACAAATCTACACCACTGTGATCGACCTGTCTGCTGCGCACTGTGGTAATCGCTGTCTACCGACGATTCCAACCCAATCGAATTCACTTCGAAAGCAGACTAAAACGCTCGTTCGGGAAGATATTCGCTTCAATTGCTGAAAGAAAAAAAAAAGGAATAAGAGATGGAGATTTCTCAAGATATTGATTTCGATCTCGATTCGAGTTCGGATGCCGATGATTCCTATACGGAGTTCTATGAGGTTTGTTTTGTTTTTATTCAAGCCTGCAACTTAAGCAATATATTGTTACACTTTCGGAAATAGCCCGGAAAATAGTCTTGCATTACAGTATGGGTGTTGATAAACGTCGTCACTTTGATAATCAGGGGTTCGTTTTTGTGCGGTTTGTACATACACCAGTCCAATTTTTTTCAGTCAGTATTCTAGCCTGTTTTCAGCGTTCGTGGTTGCGTCTGTAGTTCGAGAAACGTAGTTTTATTGTGATAAAACTTGAATAGGGTGCATATATGTAGCATATATGTAATGGAGTCTGCTAGTTTGTCCGACTAGAAAAGTCATCTGATATATGGTATTGTATGTAAATTAGAGGAGTCTGTTTTGGCCGGGTAGCTCAGCGTATTGATCATTCATTGCCAGTCAAATGAGTGGCCTATCCTATTGTCATTGGGTGTTATCAGTCCTTTCTTCTTCTTCGTTTTCTTCTTACTCACCAGCTGCCCTGGGAGTAGAACTGTACACGTACCAGCCATCTATCTTAGCCACAAACGGCTACTTCTATTACTAAATATGGCTAATTCCCATTCAAACCTGGAAATGGCAACTCGCGCCCTCCTAGAGCGGGCCCTCTCTTTGTCGCAGAAATGGAAACATAGAGACCAACATTTTATGGTAAGTAGTAGTTGATGAAGTCAATCAATTGGTGTGTACCGTTGTTTTCCACCGAATGGGTAGTTTACGAAAGTTTACCTTCATTGAGGCAGCGCCCCAAGTTGCTCAGTTGGGGTGGTAACAATTGGTTGGAAACAATGTATTACTTGCGACTCTCCAAGCACCACCCATACCCATGTTATTAGGCATCCCTAGACATGTGGGCGCAAATGACTAATGCCTCAATCAATCGTCGAAATGTGGTTCTCAGTCAGTTGCTCTATTATCGAAAATATTATGCTGAAAATATGTAGTAGATGGCGAAATACGTTCCGAAAATGCTCAATATGACATTTTTGCAAGTGAAAATCAACTGCCTTCTTAAAGTGCACCAGATTATGCTACTTATTCGTGGCTTGGCCGTGTCACGTACGCTATAATTCGTATAAATAACCATTATTAAGTTTGAGATTAGCTACGAAGGTTTCATCGACCTGTGCAAACGTGAGGCGACTTCGTTGTATGCTATATTGAATCACCCGTTTTTACAATCGAGATTTTTCACAAACTTGTGTTCAACAACAACAACACTTGCACTTTACTGGTGAAAACATAATGTCCCACCCTGTTTTGAAGTTCGGTTACCAGATCAAACACCATACCCCAGTAAAGTTGTCCGAATAGTCAGAATAAATCGAAAAACGGACCATATTTTTGCAAAAAATGATAACAATTGTCTATTTTTGATGCAAAATCATTAATTTTCACGTGTTCAAATCTAAAAACGGACTCATTTTCGTCGGATAGTCAGACCTTACTGGTGTATGTCAAACACCGTTTTTTATGCGATTTCTGTGTACAACAAAGTCGGCCTACGTTTACGTATGGACCTGCGTGAGAGTCTGACATATCAACGTCACATTCTCATACCTATACCCCCTGGGGGCTCGGTAATTCGATCATGTATGCTGCGTTTCCATGCCAGCCCACGATCGTTGCAAGTTCACTAACTTCAATCTTCCTTGCCTTTTGCTTCGTCAACATTATTAACGATGTCACTTCAAACCTTTTAGTTCGAACAACGAATATAGTTATTTGGAGTTCAAGTATACTCACTGTTGTATCAAGGTTGTATTTGTTCAATGTCATCAACTAGTTTTTTCTTCTACCCTAATTCTGTCACTTTGGCAGCTTGAGAGAGAATGTGAAAGATTAGATAATCCAGAGCATTGTTTTCAACCAACATCAAAAGGATCCAAACCCGAGATATGAGGTTCGGTGTTGTTGAAAATCAATTTTCGAATTGGAATTCGCATATCCAGTTTGCAGACAAAGAGATGCGTCCCCCGTTTTTGATTAAGCCGCAGTTTATGAGCCCGTGTTGAATAGATTCCCCTTTGCAGGTCTCATTTTGACCCTTTTTGTTGTCTCTCTCTCTGTGTGTTACTGCTGGTGCATTGATTCAGAGCAGCCCAAGCCACTAAAGCATGTTCTGCGGGGAATGGCACTAGAATCATGCGATTGCCTTTTTAATTCCCCCCCCCCCCCCCCCCGGCCATAATTTGAACCGAGGTGGATCAGTTAGTACAACAACTTCCACATGCTTACGTCATGTCTCACGTTAATTAGAGTATTATTTTGTTATGAAGTACGTTTAGATATCCATAAGGAGGCTTCGTTTTCATCCAGTCCTGTCTGTTACTTTGCTAACCATATATCACTTTCGATTTCATAATTCTGCAAACTTGTAACTGTGTTGCGGGTGTAATTTGTAGTGTACTCTGGAAATAGCAAAAAATACTTTAAAATATAGTATAGGTTACTAACTGGTATCGGATAACGTCAGTATTGCTTCACCAAGAGGGTCTCACTGAAAAAAGCTCTTAGCGTGTTTTCTATCTTAGTTTTTAGTCCACGTTTATTGAAGCCAGCGGACTTTCGCCAACTCTCAATCTCTCAATAGTTGCCAGTTACAAACATTATTTCTTCACGGCGAACTTACTTACCTTGTTTTCCCTATTATTCAGCACCTTTCAGAGCATTGCTTATATTCTATCTCTATCCCCTTGGTGTGGCTCTTGCTGCGTTAATCATATTTTGCTCTTGAGCTGAGCTTCTGTTGTTGAAAACTATCGATCATAACTTGGCAACCTACACCGCACAGCCAGACAAATTTGATAAATTGGCTCCGTTCACCCCATATTATGCATTTTAATCTTTTCGGCGCAAAAGTCGTTGCGTTTTACGATTTGCTTTCTGTAGAATCGGCTTCGCTGTTGTATGCTGTCAAATTCTCCCGAATCAAGTTTGTTTTGGCGAGCATGTTGGACCAGGCTTGTTTACATAACATTTCTCCTTGAATCGTGGCGCTTGCGACCATACCGTTTTGATAATTTTCTTGTTTCACATTTCCGAGATTTGCTAGTGAATTGTTGTCTCCATCCATCCAGCTTTGCTTAATTTACATTTTAGACTTTGCTATGGTAATGCTAGTCTGTTAGATTATGCCAACTACACTCTATACTTTGCGACGATTGCAAAAGAGAGTTTATATTTATATATCATAATACTAAATTGGAATGGTGAAGACGAAGCATGCTGTTAAATCACTACATGTAGGTCATTGTTCACCAGCTTTTTGTTAGTTGTCATATTTTTGAAATCACGCAAAACTACTAAACAAACTTTTTTGGTGTATTTTGTTTGGGGAAAAGGTTCGACACTGCTCAAAATTAATATAAAAATGAAGTTGTTATATAGTAAATAGTTAAATTGTGAAACTATCGATTTTTATTCATTTTGTATTTCAGATGCCAGATGAGCACGTGATACCAGCCGGTGGAAGCGACAAGAAAGAGGCCAGTGATACTGACAGCCTGGCTCAGGATCGATGCTCAATCGGAAGCAATGACTCGTCCAGGGTAAGTGCACACCGACTTAGGTGACTAGTAAAAGAAGTATTCCATTCTTCGATTCATTTACATGAAAAAGAGAGAATTTTTTCGATGAAAAAGAGAGGATTTGATCATATACTGCCTATAATTGATCGTTTGTTTCGAATGATCAGATTGAAGAGATATTTTCTTCGACAGTAGTGTAGCTTGGTTTTCATACACTTTATTCTTCAAACAGTCCAAAACCGGTCATTCTGTTGCTGTTTCTGTTCAAGTTACCTATAGTTTCAGGATCAGAGCAAGATTGGTGCCTTCATAGACAAAGCGAAGATCCGAGGCAAAAAGTTGGTATCAAAGAAAGAGAAGACCAAGACACCTGGTAAGTTAGTTTTTCTATATTTTTTTTCCGATGGATAGGATAGCTTTTTTACGTCTTTACTCAATTTTTGATGTCACCAAAATTAGTTCATTCCCAATTTTGAACTAGTATTCAGCCGGCCATTATAACCCGAGGTGGCTTTACAAATATCACAAGGTACATGAATTTCTATATGGCCAATGGCCATATACGCTGATATGACAGTTTTCCCCTCTCTTTACCTCTATTCACCTCTTTGCCAAATACTAGGAGCATCGTGTTTCAGAGCAGTCCGATGAAGCTTCTCAATGTGTTCTCGTCACTCCTGTCACCTCTGTATCGTCAATTTCAAGTGATTTCACACGGGGAACTGAGGACGCTGCTGAGGAAACCATTCGACACAATGAGGTCACAAACTCATACTCATTCTTTCTTAAAACTTGCCCATTCTTAGATCACGTGTACTGGTGGTCGTATTAGTACCTAGAATAGTTCACTCGCGTTAAAAACGTGACCTTTCTCATTGAAAATTAGAATTGGCATTACATTTTGGAATGTGACTGGAGTTAAATTAGTGTATCGAAGTATGTTCGCAGGAACTCAATGTATGAAATGGTTTTTTTTCAGGTTCCGTCAGCGGTGAATGACGATCCACTAATGGTGTATTCCCTAGCTCGTAAATGTAGAACTATGCCATTCTTCCAATACAGAATGATGCTGTTGGGAGCTCTCATAGCTATCACCATCACCTTTCCAGGTTTGAATTTCTATAAATCTGTTCACTAGTTCACTTTACAACTCTGTAAATCTCTCCACCTCTCAACTTTTTTTTGAAATCTTTTTTGAAAGTTTTCTTGAAGTGATAGTTCTGTGGTGGTTCTACGAACTAGTAATAATCGAACCCGTATAATTTAAGTCTAGACACTCACACGACTTCTCCCAGGCTGAAGATGACTGACGGAGAACTAACTAGTGCGATCTCCCTTATTTTATTTATGGTTTTTGCTATCATTGTTATACCTAATACCTTTAATCTTCCAGGTTTCTTGACGGGATTAATGTGGGGTTTGTATGTGTCTTTCATAGGATTTCTTTATCTATTTGTCTCCGACCCCAAGCCGAAAGAGAAAAAGGTAAGTAATCGAAATTTTTCTGTAGCTTTCTGTAGTGTGCGTGTGCGGAATAGGGTTGTTAAAGTCGAACTCGAAACTCGACTCGACTCGAAAAAACTCGAAAATTTTCGAGTTGAGCCGAACTCGAAACTCGAAAACTCGAAATTTCTCAAAACTCGAAAACTCGAAATTTTCCAAAAACGCAACAACTCGAAAACTCGAAATTTTCCGAAACTCGAAAACTCGAAAACTCGAAATTTCCCAAAACTCTAAAACTCGAAAACTCGAAATTTTGAACGCGAAAACTCGAAAATCAAAATTTCGGACTCGAAAAATGTCTCTTTTTGGGTCCAAAAACACTCAAAACTCGACTCGACTCGAAAAAACTCGAAAATTTTCGAGTTGAGTCGAACTCGAAAACTCGAAATTTCCCAAAACTCAAAAACTCGAAATTTCCCAGGACTCGAAAACTCGAAAACTCGAAAACTCGAAATTTTTCAAAACTCGAAAACTCGAAATTTCTCAAAACTCGAAAACTCGAAATTTCCCAAAACTCGAAAACTCGAAATTTTGAACTCGATTAACAACCCTAGTGCGGAATTCATGATATTCGTATGGGTGGGTACTTATACTTTCACCCCAGAGAGTTTGGTGATTGGTGAAGGTAAACTTCCGAAAACATGGAGTGGGTATGTCGTTGTGGGACTTCAACTAGGACTCAGATTACGTTTTTACTTGCATAACCTCCGCTTTTACTTGAACGTGGCCCACGTTAGAATATAAACAACGCCCTGATAAATATATGTATTATCCTAAACTCAATAATTTGACAGACAACAGCCGCTCTATCCTGTGATGACTCCTCTTTGATCTCTAATGGAATAGACGTGGGGGTGGAAGCCAGTTCAGCTGAAGACGATGGAACCGCTCTAGGATTGGGCGACGGAGTCATATATAGGGTTAGTTCAAACTGCACTCTGGCAACTTTGACTACTTTTTTGTAGAGAAATTCCAAAAACGGGCTCTTTTGGGGTCTATTCGGTATTTCGGTAGGGCCATGTATGCGAGTCCTTTTGCTACATCCACTGTATGAGAGTATCTGAAATTCCGTGAAATATCAGATCAATCTGGTCAGTTTAGCGTTCAGTTTCAGTATCCTATTCCTAACTGATAAGTTACGAAGTTGGGCAAAGGTGTTGAAAATCATGTAAAAAAACGTTTGATATTAATACGTAATGGTCGATTTTAGGGTTGGATGAACGAGTTGAAAACCAACTATTCTCCGGCCACCTACCACGTGAATTCCGCACAGTCTGTTCTGGTCCGACTTGAGGTTAGTTTGGAGAATAACTTTTAGTCTTCTTCCGAGAACTATCGCTCTATTTTCATTGTTGTAGTAATATAAATGTTACGAATAAATGTTAAAACCCAAATTCTTCAGGGAACAACTCTTCGCATTTCACGACCGGCGAAAGCTGTTCTCAAACACGCGTTCCACGAAGATCCGACCCTCAAGCATTCGCAGCCCACAATGGTCGCTCAAACCATATACGATCTGGAAGGAGCGGAGGTCAGTCCTCAAGCCATCATCTTGGTCTTACACTTACGGATGTGTTTTTATCTTTATTCTTACATGATATTCTATCGGACAGTATCGCATTTCTGTTGTACGACTGCGAACTTGAGATTGTACCTCTTTCATGTGATTCATAGCCTGATAAAATCAAGACTGATTATTTTCAATCTGTTAGACTGTGTTTCAGACTCTTTCATCGAAAAGCTTCAAAAAGAGTTTTTCTGAAGAGCAATTTGGTGACTCTGTATATCGTACCTGGTATGTATGATTGACCTACATGATCATTTCGTTGTTTGAGTTAGTGCTATCCACGACACAAATCAATGATTTGTTTTTTAGGTGTCGCTGCGTCCTAAGCGTCTCGCCTGCAGAAGATGGTGGAGTCGCAAGTATCCCATCCACATTCGATTCGCCCACAAAAACAGCGCATTGGCAGAAGTAGATCTGTCGAGAACAAGCATGACTAGGTACATCCGGAAGTGTTATGCTGACGTTATGATGTTCGGTTTTAGTCGGAACTAGGATCTAGGGTTGTCCAGTTTTCACGACCTAAACGCTATTGTGCGCTATTCAAACCTTGAATCCCCGATGGTGCACTGAGATCGTAGTCGTAGCGATACATTGCAGTCGTGATCCAAACATATTGACGTGTAGGCCGGTACGCAGATCAAACTACAGTTATCGTGATAGTATGCCCGGTGTAAATATTTTACTTCCATCCCACACTTTTTGTTTTCTGGAACCTTCACCTTGTGCAGAGAGAGTATACTGCGTTCGCTTACAGATCCACGTCTCTCCATCCGGTTTCCTCCGCGCCAGACGGGTTGCCAGTCATCTCTGACATTCCCCGGCTGTCCCCCGAACAAAGTGGTTATTCGGCTGAGAGTGAGACTAGTGAAGATGAGGAAAGCAGTGAGTTTACCCTCCATTCAGTGGAAAGATATTACTCTTTGTGCAAGTTTTTCATATGTATAAACGTTTTACTGTTGTTGCGTTCCTTTCTCAATCGGACCAACGCATGTCCCTACACATTTATTTTGCCGGTGTGCGTCGTATCGTCAACAGAAATAGGAATTGTCACTGTACTTTCTGTTCTGTTTCTTTTTCTTGGATTACATTTCAATGTTTCAGCTACATCCACTCAGCCACCGAATCGGGTTTGGCGTTCTATATCAGCGGGTGAACTGAGCGAGTATCAGTTGAAAAGTAACGGAGTCTCCGCCAAGAAGCGCGGTCGCTCCATCTACCTTTTTGTGCGAGCCGCCAGGGAGAAGGAGCGCTGGTTTCACTTGTGAGTGCCACTAATTGAATCATAACTAAGTATACCGTCCTAGCTCTATCTGATCATACGTAAGGTAGTGTCGGTTAAAGGTTGTAGGTTGTAGGTCTTCTTTCAGTTCTTTTTTTTTTATAGAAAAAATAACCAAATCATGTATAAATTCTACTCATCTACTTTGACGAAAAGTTAAGGATCGCCCGATCAACTGACCGGGGTTTCAGACCTGTGTATCTGAGATCAGATCTGATTAAGAGAATTAATTGGTGAAAAATGGGTCATTTTCTGAATATTAGTCAGGCCTAACTGATGTGAGTTCTAGGATTCGAGAGGCTTGTGCCAAATCCCGTATTGTGCCCGGAACTAACTCATCCACCGCGGCTGTCAATAGGACGCTGGTCAGAAGAGCCTCGGAAGTTATGAGCACGGCTGAGGTACGCTATTTCGATGCAAAGAATTCTTATTGAATGAAAAGCTCAGCAAATCGAAATTAAACTGGTAAGATTAATTGATATGAATGAAAAAAGAAGTGGTACGTTTCGCCTCTACCCCAGACGTAACCACTTAAATCTTGATACCTTTCTATTGTTATACCTTTTTATTGAACTATGTAAAGGAAGTTCAAAACAACATTTCTACAGTCGACACCGATCGAAATAACCCGAAGAAGACACAAAAACTCTGAGACAAATGAAGGCGAAAGATCCAAAAGGTGCTCTCCGAGTACTGCCGTATTTTTCAGTTAAAATTTTGAATTGAGTTGAAACCACAAGTTCAGTTGAAGTTGGATAAATTTCTCCCATCTTTAATTCATAACTTTGAAGTTTGTTTTGAAGTATTTCCGTTTACTGTGTTATTTTTGTCGGGATTTGTTTATTTCCTCCTGCTTCTAGTTCCAGTATATATTTTTTAGGATTTCGTAAACGATGCTGAACCAAAGAAAGGGTGCTCTTTTGACATTGCGCTAGAGTATCTCATCTATCGAAGAAATCATCTGCAGTATGCCAAGTGAGTTGAACATTAGTTGAATGAAGATTCATTGTTTGCTATTAGGGGCAGGTGAACCCACTGTACAACACCTATACCACATTACTCGATTTCGGTCAAATCTTGATCTAATGGGTTTTTGGTGTCATGCTACCAATAAACTGAAGAAAAAACTAGAAAATATAAGATTACCTAAAATCCGATTGACCTTCACGGTGAATGTTGTCAAATGTTGACCAAAATTGCTCGTCACAGCATAGTCTAATATATCTACGTATGAGTGGGAATGTATGAAGCAATCGAGTAATTTGTCCTCATTCTGTTGTTATTTTTTTTATTTATACTCATTCTTTCAGACAAATGATGCTTTTGATGGGCGGAGGTGTTCCGAGTCCGGAACGTGGATCCACAATATCGATCGATTTGGGTACAATGAAATGGAAGGCCGGCGTACCTGAGGAAAATTCGGATTTGATCGAGTCAATCAACGCACTCGGATCTAGGTTCGTGTTTTTGATTGGAAACTTGTTTTGCGCTGTGTTAAGAATCCTCCGCAACTGACAAACAAACGCTGAATGTACTATTCTCACACACTAGTATTTTCGTCATTTTTCGTGTATTTGGAGACGATGAGTTAGTCTCACTATGATGCGCCTTGCACGTCTGAGTTTGGGGAATTACAGATAGTATTTTAGCAAGAAGCCACGAAATGGTTAACATTTCGGCTGGTACCAAGATGGGCGGGTACCCAGATGTTCTCTGTGTATGTGTGTCATTTCTCTATTGATACTTTAACTCTGAATTGAGTAACGTAGAGAATGACTGTTTCCAGAATATTCTTCGATTTCTGTCGAGATGGATTTTGGGCCAATGCTGTGAAGCAGAAGATTCAGAGCAAACTCGCAACCATACATGTGAGTTACCTCAATTAATCATTTCTGTCTAGTGAACAACTGAGGGGCGTACGCGACGTTTATTCTCGATTCCTGCCGAAAACATAATTATTACCAAGTTATCTCCTCTTGTTTCATCCGAGCCGTATGGTGAAATGTGATATATTTTTAGCTGCCTTACTTCATCGATACCCTCTCACTTTCCGAGCTCGACCTGGGAGTAACAGCCCCACGGATCATGGGCGTGTATGCACCAAAAATGGACGAGTGGGGTCTGTGGGTTGACTTCGAGGTGGGCGCATAATTGTTTTTGACCTTTCTAAACTAGAGCTTAGATGAGGTGGAAGAACCTCCACCCTTCACGTTATAGTGGAGTGAACTTCGACGAAAGTTGTGATGGTGATGGGCTTCTGCTGTATCTAGTAAAAGTTTGCTTGTTTCTCTATTTTTTGTGAGGAAAACCGGTGTTTGCTGTGTGTCTAGTTATTTTTTTCCCAGATTCGGTACCAGGGAGGAATAAAACTGATGCTTCAGACAAGTGTCAATCTGATCAAACTTCAGAGTGGTGTTCAGCAGGTTGGTTCTAGAGAGGTTTATTTAATCATAGAAAAGTTAGTTGAATAAAATCTTGTTTTAATGTTGTTTTTCTCTCAATCGTTACATATATTTAGCTATAACCGATAGCGTTTGATTGTGTGTGCTTGGTTGTAGGTGGAAACACAGCGTAAAGTGAGCAAGATGACGGACTCAGTTCGCGTGGCCCACTACTCGGATGAAGAGTTGCCGGAAAGTCCGGAGAGTAGTCCGGACGAAGACTTCGGGTCTAAGAATCATTCTGACGGGTCAGTTCATAAAGTATTAGAAGAGTAAAGTATCGCTGCCACGTTACGAGCTACGATTGGATCGCCTCAGAACTTCTTCTCCAATGAATAACACTGGTAGTTGCACTTTGACTGAGGTAAGGCGTAACGATCAAAAAACATATCATCTCGTTGAAAACATTATTGCTAGATGTTAATACCATACTTCAGAACAACCAAGGAGCGAACCGGCAAGAAATTGTTATCGATCGTGGAAAGAGCTGCGCAGAGCTCTCTGTTTCAGAAGGCCGCCAAGCTACCTCGTGTTGCCAAGGTAGGTGGGCGAGTACTCTGAGTACCCCAACTAGTTTGGTTTTCGGCTTACCTAATACCTTTCGATGTTTTAACCTTTCTCTACTAAAAAGATTGACAAAACCATGCTAGTTGTAAAATTGATCCATACTAGGTTTGAATTGTAAACGAGTAGCAGAACTACTGACCACCCTCTAGTACTACGTTTGTTGTAACGTGTGAAATTATAGAGATACACTTTTGTTGTGTATCCCTATAATTTCACAACGTTTCACAACATCAATGGTTTGTTTTCTTGTTGCGAAAAGGAGAAAGGCAACATAGTCAAGTACGTCATTTTCAGTTGATGGAAGAAGTATCTTCGACCCCATTGATTCTGAGTGTTGAAGTAGAGATGGTAGAAGGAACGATGACTATCAATATTCCACCTCCACCTTCGGATAGATTATGGTAAGTTCGTCTGAATCGATTAAAAAATATACCATTTTGGATTTTGAAGATTGCTGATTCCGGTTTGGGAGTTGATATTTTCTATGTTAGTATGTTTTTTCAATGTTATGTTCGTCTCTAACACTTTTAGCAGATTCAAGCTTTTTATTACGTCATCTCGTGTACGAAAAAATTATAAGACGCGACACTCATTTAGGGTGGTATAGTATCTGTGTTTTCGTGTTTTTTGGGTTGAAAAAAGTTATGACCTCGCACCACATGCCGATTGATTATTCTTTCAGAGTCAGAATGATTCTATCGTTGTTTGGATCTCTTGAGAGCAAAGTATAGGATTCGCCGTTTCAGGTACGGTTTCCGCCGGGTGCCCCGTGTCTCGATCCGCGCAGTACCCCAAGTGGGCGATCGATCAGTCGACATGACTACCGTATCGGATTGGATCGAGTCCAAACTACGGTTATTGATCGAAAAGAACCTCGTCTGCCCAAACATGGACGATATTGTTCTGCCAGCTATGTCCGGTAATTCACTGCTACACGCAGGCTATAATCGATAGTCTCAAACCAATTTCAACGTGAAAGAACGTGTAGTTTGACTGTGTTCTTTTCCATAATATGCATAGTGGAGTTTCCGCCTTTCGTTGTATTCAAAGTTGTATTCGAATTGTGATCTAGCTGCACGAGTTTTTTGGCCGGTGCAATGTTTGTATGTTTAAGTAATTTGTTTCAAACCCGTTTGTTGCCTGTATTTTTTCTGTTATGTATATGTTACGAATGCCCTGTGTTCATACTGGTCTCCCTTCATGTACTATTGCATCTGATAGATTTGCTTAATACAATTATTGACTTTTCTGCATCAATATAATTAGTTTCGGCTCTTAGACACAGTCACGTAAAACTTGAAAACATTGAAACTTAATCAAACGTTTTGTGTGTTTTGGTCTCCTGATGGGGTCATCATGTTTTATGTGACCGTTTTCATTAGTTGTTCAGATGTACACTAGCTTTTTGATGCGTTTCACCATTCCTATGTATAGCTCTTCAGGTTGTGTCAATTAATTAGCTTTAATCGTAATTTGTGAATGGTTGTATAAATGAATACCAGTTTACTGTATCCAAGCGTTCCTAACATTTCAGTTTGAGAACATTTTAATAAATTCTTGAATATTTATTGTGTACATTTAGAGGAAATTGACTGCAAGTATCAAAGAAGCGACGGCCGCATACACAGATGTAGATGCTGAAAAACAGTGTTACGGTTTTTTTTTGAATACATCCGCCGCTAAATTTTTCTCGTCTAAATCTGGTAAATGAGAGAAAGTAGTTACCGTTGGTCATACTGTAGCTCTTACTTGCTGATGTGCTCTTTCTAAGAGCAAGGTTTTGTCATTCACTAGTCTTCTGTCACAAATAAATATGTGGCCTACACCATAATAGTCTTCGCGAATTGAAAATCTGCAACCTAGTCACTCTTCAGTTTAATTTATGACCATGCGTAACGGCTATTGACAGCGTCAGTAGATGTACACTCAAGTCCAACATTTTGGCATGGTTAGAGTTCCAAACGAAATTAATATGCTATAAACATGGTACTACTTAAACGTTTCGATATGTTACCTGTGTTTGTCGTCGGTTTGAGGGAGGCCTTGATCCATTTGTCTAGATTGTCGTGAATCGTCTTCCTTCCGGCCGTCAGCGATGGTAGGTCCGAAGCTCGGGCAGGGTACATGTTGGCACAGTGGGCCGTTCCTGGGGAAGAGATAATAGATATTTTTCGCGATTAAACACCTGAATTTCCATATTGAGCGGTCTTGCTCTAATGCTCAGCATCGTTTCTACTAGAATTAGTGTTCCGCAGAAAACAGCTTCTGAATATCGGACTGTGTACTGTGAAGGGTTGGTTACTCGTAGTAAGACCCAAACAGCGAGCACAGCATTGGGGTGAATTAACGTTCTCAACCAAGTAAAGCCGTTCTCTGAAGTCAGACACACGTTTTGGTGCGCGGTTCTGTTCTAACCGTGGTTACGGGACAACCGAGTAGGTCCAAGTTTGCGCATCGCCGCTTCATTCGGTTTGCGGTTTGAATTTCCAAACAGTATGGTTCACCGATCACCAGTATAGTACAGAACTTATTGGATTCTTGCTTATTGATTTTTCACGATACCATTCATAGTGAAAGCGACGACTCCGTTGTTGGCATTGGCGTATACTGGCAGCAGTCCAAGAGACTTCCACGGGTCAGAAGAGCCATTGGGGAACACCACGTTCGTACCCTAGAATGGAAAAAGTCCTTGTATTTATAAATAAGTTTTATTGAAAACCTTCTAAAGATAACTGCATATGATGTAAGGATGCTGTGCACAACGAAATAATATTTTGTGAAAGACAAGTGCCGCGCTTCGGTCGCGCGTTCGAATCTCTCCTTTTTCAGATTGCATATTTACATATGTATTCATTCACATAACCTAAATCAGATTCTCTTTTCACTGCTCACTTTATAAGCTTCCGGAGCCCCGTACTTGGCCTTCACAGCCGCCACCATCTTGTATGTGTTGTCTAACGTGTAATCCTTTCCGAAGAACTGTATGCACTGGTCGACGTAGAAACTGAAATAGGGAATTAATAATGCATATTCGATTATACTGAACGTAATTTCAGTTCGGCGAAAACTCGCTGACTAAACAAAAGTTGGTTTTCGACAACATAAAGTTTGCAATAATAAAATCTCCCACATGACATTGTAACTAATGTTTCTAATGGTTAAACTATAAAATTATGTATTCAGTAAAATTTATATCTGAAAATCGATTCAATTCTGGTTGAAGAAGACTGTGAGTTACATCTTTTACTGAGGACATACTTTATAATGACACCATCAAAAATTCCTTATGGCACAAAAAAGTGTTTTTCAATTGAACATAACATTATAATCTCTGAGCTACCCACTCGACTGGTATGATGCTTCCAAAGATGTTTCCGTTGCCCCCATCTGTAGTCTGGAAGTAGCCCAGTTCCGTGCAGGTCTGCCAGATCCAACTGCGAGTTGCAACTGAAAACGGCAGTTTAAATAATCATGAGAAAGTCGATTTGGGCTGTGACTCTGGAGTTATATGAGAATGTATTGAAACAGCTCAATCGTAGAGTCGACGTACTTCCTACTCTAATACAGTAGATGTGAACTTTCCAATGACTGTCTTCTAATGCAAACTACTACTATGTCGAAGTTATTTATAAACACTTTTTGAAACTGAGAATTAAATTCAAACGCAAAATTTGTATCCCTTCCGGTCACATTCATGTATTTGGAAGAGACTAAAGGTTTTTGAATCAAATTGTAGGAGTGTCAGTGCGTCAGTGGCAATGAAAAATACTATTACATACTAATCAACGCCGTAGTCACGTAAAAGTTTGGAACAAGTTAGAACTTGAGAAGTAGCAATACATATTCATTTTCTGTTTCAAGTCAGCAGGTTTGGATCGAGTTGTGGTTTACGTGAGCTTTCACGTGGACCTGCGTCCCACGGCGACCTACGCTCATCTCACCAATATCGTCATCAGAATATGAGGTATCGTTGAAGTCATTGATGAAACCGTGGTAACTGTTGTCGTTGCACTTTGGAGATCCATGCCAACTATTGTAGAAGTTCCACTGAAACGTTTATCAGAGTGTTTTAAAAACAGCGATATATCACGGGTGCTGAGAAATTTATCATGTCTTCCCTTTATATAAAGCACATATCAGCTGTCATTTTTTATTATTCTGGATCATATAAGCATTACTATAGAGTTGAAATCTGACTGACCTAGAATCTCATTCATACTACCGCTGAAAAATTAAAGTGCAACACTTGATCGAAATGTGCACATTACATTGTTGAAAATTCTATTTATCCAGCTCAACCAGTTAAATATCACACCATATTTATGTGTATAATTTATGTGTTTATAGCGTGCCTTCAATGTTCACTGCGCTTACTTACCACTGCATTGACTCGAGTTATTTCATCTCCAATAGTCTTGTTCTTCATAATAGCACAGGCGGCTGGAACCCCCAGACCAGAGGCGGTAGCGTTATCCTACAAAAATACAGTTACGGAATTGCAAAACTTTCAGGATGTACCGAAATGTTCACGTCTTCTCTCTTCGTCTATCTCCTCTCTCGATGTCTCATTCTCCCTCTGTCTCCCTCACTCCTCTTTCTTTGTTTCTTTATTTCTTTCTCTCTCTCTCTCTCTCTCTCTCTCTCTCTCTCTCTCTCTCTCTCTCTCTCTCTCTCTCTCTCTCTCTCTCTCTCTCTCTCTCTCTGTATGTCCTTCTCTTCGTGTTTTCTGTCGGTATCGGTCTCTCTCCACTTCTGATTGACATAGTAACTAACTCGGTTATCTCCTGTGTACTGGTTAATTCCCTGGAAAGTCCCGAATACATTCGAGAAGAAGTATTGCAGCGATTTGCTCAGGTTGTCCTCTTCGAAGTCGTCACAGAGACTGAAAGATGAATTATGAAGTTGGAAGTTGTAAGACCAACAATAAAAATAGATTTGCAAAAATAGTTTTTAGTCTCATCTATGAACTTATAGACTAGTAGTTGCATTTTTGGTTACGTGCGACGTGTTTCACACATCAGAGCACAATTTCAAGATCGGATTGGCCGAAAACCATCTCAATGATTTCAAAATCGGAAAATAAATCCTTTAAGCTTCTAGCAATACGATTCTTCCAATGTTGCGTACTTGAATATTTTCTTGAGTTGTTGTCTGCCGGCGGTCCCGTTATAGGCCAATTGGATGATGTTCGAGAAGGCCGTCTTTATCTCATCTCCACAACCAGCCAGACGGTAGTTGGCATCAGTGTTTGCCGCGTAACCTGACATCAAGTTATACGTAATACTGATTATTCATTGTCTAAAGCGATCCAAACTAATATGTAGGTCTTAAAATAAGTTTTGTTCTGAGTGTCAATTAGGATTACCCATCTGGAGTTGTAATAAGTAACCGATAGCTGTAATATGTAACCGAAGTCCTGTAAAAAAGGAGAGGTTACCAGCAGCGGTAGACCCAATCTGATCACTCAATAATACGCGTGGGTATTAAACTACAATCACATAATTCTACTTTATAGGGTTACCAGTGCGCGAAACATACTTCATTTCTCTATTTTTGTTCATCTCACCATAGTAGTCCACAGACACATGTACAGCAGAGGAGGACGAAACAGCTCCGATCGTCATTTCAGGATACGTTTCCCGGAAAAATGCCGAGAGAGAACCTTCAAGTAGAGAAGAGTGATGAAAAATTATTTTGAGAAGAATATTGATGTGTTATTGTTTTTTCCCACTCACCTAACTATCCAATTGTGTGAAACAGTATAGGTAGATCCATGTATTCATATTTGCATCACTACTGAGGAAGAGCAGCTGTTTCACCCAAACATGTTAGCGCATTCATGTTATGTTGGTACCATGTGTGTATTGCTAGGTAATAGGTATGTACGTATCGCGTAACGTTTCTTCAGATACTAGGTGGGTACATTTCACGTAACGTATCTGACCTGGATACGATCCTCCGAATGTGACCCATCTGGTAGTTTTTCCCTTGAAGTATTGATTGTTCATCTGAGTTATGAACTCTTTGATGTCAGCCAATGCCTGGTCGATAGTCAGATACTGCAAGGCCTGCGTCGTTTGGTTTCTGAAATGGCGGAGTTGGCTGTTTAGGTAACTAATGAGGATCTGCCTAGATTTCATAGGTTGTTGTGACGTTTATGTTTTCAATGAAAGTTACGCACGTTCTATAAATAATCCATCAGTTTAGTTGATATCTCATGTATTTCGAAGCAGTGTTTGCTCTATCTGAAGTAGGGTTGTTAAAGCCAAACTCGAATTTCGAAAAAACTCGAAATAACTCGAAATTTCGAGTTTCGTTTAATGTTTTATCGAAATTTTTGAAACTCGAAAAGTTCGAGTTTTTCGAGTTTCGAGTTTGGCTTCGTTTCAAGTCAGGAATGAGAGACAAATGAGCGTTGTATAGCACTTTCTCAGCCATTTCAAGAATAGATTGCTTCTTTTTCACGAATCTCGCCTAATCATGTGAAAAAAATCAGTATTTCTCAAAAAATTCTCATTTTTTTGTCTCGATAAAGTCCTCAAACTTAACAAACTCGAAACTCGAAATTCGAGTTCTTCGAGTTCAACTCGAAACTCGAAAACACGGTTTTTTTCGAAACGCAAGAAACTCGAACTCGAAAACTCGAAATTTTCAAAACTCGAATAACTCGAAACTCGAAAAACTCGGTTTTTCTCAAAACTTGAAAAACTCGAAACTCGAAAACTCGAAATTTTCAACTCGATTAACAACCCTAATCTGAAGAGTTGCACGGGTAATGGGTTAGAGTTTCACAGCGAATCAATATAGATGTTTTCAATTTTGTTGTCGAATTTCACGAATTTTGTTTTCGATCGGGTTACTAGTTTGAGCGCGGTACATTCTAGGCCTTTCCCAGAGTTTTGATGTGCATACTCACACTACTAACCCTAATTCAGTCATCTACAGTGTCCTTCTCAAAGAACTTCCGGGGAAATGGCTATTGCTCGTCACTTTTAGAGGCGATCTGATCAGAGAGACACACATACTGTATACGACAATACATTTGTATGTTCGTTGAGTAAATTACCCATATGGGGAGTTGGCCTTGGGTCCGTAGAACCGATGTTCCAACTGAAAGGCGGCCGCGCCGTACTCAGCTGCCCACTGCATCATGGTCACGTTCTCGTTGCGTACCCATTTGTCCCCCGGAGGCGAAATTGAACCTGAAGTAGGAATATATATTATGTAATTAAAACTTTTCAACTTTTAATTGAGTGGATCCAAAAGTGGTTTGCAGTGTGTGAAAGAGAACGGTTCACCGATTTTGTCTCAAAAATTTTATATCATCATTCGTGATTTGCGTTTTAACTGTTGGAAAATTAACGAAACTAGTTAGGTTTGACACAGCTCAAGCAAACTGAACTCTCAACGGAACGTGAAAAATGAACAAATTCCCATGTAAGAAAGCTATTATGTTTTCTGTAAAGTTGCAGAAAATAAATGAACCTTCTCCTCCCAACATCAAAAACACGAGATTTCCATTCGAGGAATTGTAGAACTTGTTGTTGTACTGGTATCTCTGGAATAGACGAACTTGAAGACTTGGTTTAAGGGGTCGCCTAGGGAGGGCAAGCAAAAACAGCACATGTTTCTATTCAGATTGATTTTGTAGTTTGATCATGCTATGTCTCACAGATTATTCTAGAGAAGGCACGCAGAAACAGTACATGTTTTTCTGTTCAGATGGATTTTGTAGTTCGTTTTCGCTGTGTCTTAGGGATTACCCCAAATTTCAATGTGTGTGGTGCAATTCAAACTACAACTCACTTTCAGCACATTAATTGAACAATACTCAAGTCACAGAACGTGGCTAGAAGTCCATGTACGCAAACACCGCGAATTTGTTGCTTGCAAATGCATATCGACTATTGGAGAATGAAAGTTCGGCAGTCGGGTCGGATTGAAAGAACCTACCTGCAGCCATGTATTCGAGTTGTTTTTGTTGAAATGATCCACTTTCTGGGTGATATTGGAATAGACCATGTACTTCGAGTCCGTCAATGGATAGCCAAGACCGTCGAGAGCATCTTTCTGAAACCAAACATTCATGTTTTGTTGCGGGAAAACGCATAGAAATGAAACGAGTTTGCTTATTTTGCGATGCATACCGATGCCGGACTTTCACTCATTTTTTTTAATTCATTCGGTAAAATTACGCAATTTTCGATGGTGTATTTTTACGCAATTTTCGATGGTGTCTAGACCGTTTCGAATACATTATTCTAGAACCAAGACATTTAACAAATGGTCTTATCCATATTTTTATCTATCAACTGTTGCTTACGGCTAAGAAACCGCCTCGGGGTCGGCCGAATGTGAGCACCGGTCGTCCACATTGGACTATCAACGGAAGAAGGAGAAAACACAACAGAAACATCTGAAAATAATCAATCCAAGATATTTTTCTTGGAAATCACGCCAACTAAGATGGAAGGACTTCGAAAGTAAGATAATGCCTACCATATCAGAGTCCGTATGCATGAAACATCCCGGGCCGGGTCGGGATGTTTCATGCATACGGCCTAAGAGTTGCTGAACTAGAGGGGTGATGTGTTGTTCATCAGGTGTTGAGAGGTTCAGGTTGAGAGAGATTTAGAGAGACAGATACAGATAAAGAGAGAGAGAAAGAGAGAGAGAAAGAGAGAGAGAGAGAGAAAGAGAGAGAAGAGGGTGAACTTCTACGCTGATGAATGAAATGTTAGAAGTACTATATACAATTTCACTTCGACTTCGTTGGTGGTTAAATAATTCGAGACACTGCGTACTTAGTACGTATTATATGAAAGACAAATACTCGGTCGGTTGGCAGTACATGTGTGATAGTGATAAGCAGATTACGAGGACTTTATGTACGGAACATACAGTTTTTATCAACAATCAGAAGTGCTGAAGAAATTTTTCTGAAATGATTCATATTTTTATCAAACTCTTAATCACAAGGAATTACAACTGATAGAAACGAAAAAAGTGGTTCCGTTTCAAAAATTTGGAGGGGAGTGGGGCGTTTCGCCAGTTAAATAAGTCGAGTAAAGAGAAAATGAACCAAACCTGAGTTAGCAAGTTCTTGGAGTTAGACTCGTGATCAGTAGTCTTCTAGTTGGTTGTTATTTACGCATCTTCCACAAAATGTTTAACAACAGAACAACAGAGATATATCGAACCCCGTTGATGCAAAAACAATGCACAAAAACGCTTGAACTTCGAGAATGAATGTTGCAGAATTGTGAATCATTTTTGTGACCAACAACTAAGTGAACTGATTCTGCGTCGTAAAACTTTTTTTCTGCGATTAACATTCTGGAACAGTGAGCGAATGATTGTTATCAGTAACGTTTGGCTTCTCTTCAGCAATCGACAAGCAGAGTTCGATAAAGCAGTACATTTACATATTTACATATTTAATTCACTTCGATTCGGTACGAGGTTTTATATACACAGCTTTTTGTGAGTAGAGCTTGACTCCGTTCGCTTTATAGAAGAGATCATGGTATATTTTTCGTATGCTAATGGTATATTTTTTGTTATGTATGTAAACAGTACATTATTACAATAGTATTCTTCTTCTGTCTCAGAGATGTTCTTCATTCTTTTACTGGCGCCGAGTATTTCTCTGTGTATGCGTCCACTATTCCCGGGTTCAAGGAGACATCTCAAAGAAGTTGGTCAAGTTCAGGTTTCAAACTTTTTGGACGACTGTAATATATCTGCAGAGAGAATCCTGTCGTTCGATCTTTGATCCATAGAAAAATGGTTTCGCAGACCTTGTGTTGTTCTGGTTGGAACTTGACCTAGCAGTTTCCAGTTATTCGGTAAAAATTTCATTTCAATTCTTCTTCAAATATTACCGTATAAACAGTGGTTTTCGGGCTTCATCTTCACGTGAAAGTTGTACAGTCATAATTTCAGAGTTTTCTTGAAAAGAAAGATGTTTACTCGTGGTCCGATCCGAAATTTATGGTTTACTCCAACATCTCACAAAACGTTGATCATTTTGATAAAAACAGTACCAACAAATGGACACAGGTAATTTGGAAAAATGATTTTCCATGTGTCAATAACAAGGGAATGGGTTTGGTTTCAATAAATAACTGTTTTCTTCTTTTTTTCAGTTGATTTGTTTGTTCTCTTCCTCATAATTTGTGTGGTTTTCACAGGGACTCTGGTAATATTCATTGTATTCAAAATTTCAAGACGTTTCGTTAAAAAACGAAATGTTTCGTTCCCTTATTAGTTTATGCGTAGTTACAAACCATTCGTACTTCAACATCTTCTTCTTGCCTGCACTTTTTTCAGAGATACCAGTACAACAGCAAATTTTACAATCCAGAGGTGGCTGTGGTGTTTCTCATGATAGGCGGAGAAAGTGGGTGGAGATGATCAGTTCCTTCGATAATAGAAGTTAACTGTAGTGTAATCTTGTACGACCAGAGTTGAAATTTCGGGCAGATATTGCTAGAACTTTTTTTAGCAAAACGTGTGCCAGACTCATTTGTATGCGTAAACGAGTGAAGCGAGTAAGCTAAATCCACTTCGCATTGTGCACTTGTTTTGGCACAGTTTAACACGTGTTTTAAACATCTAATTTGATCTCTTTAACCTATTTTACATCAACTTCAGGTTATTTCTCGGACAAATGGGTGCGGAACGAGAATGTGTCCATGATGCAGTGGGCCAACGATTTCGGGGCGGCTGCCTTTCATCTGGAACACCGCTTCTATGGTCCCAAGGAATACGCGCCGTTCAAGTAAGACCTCTGAAATAAGGAACTGTAGTAATCAAAAGTAGCGGAAGTAATAATAAGAAAACCGAGAACATTTATCGAATCAATGATTCAAATCATAGATAGAAGTATTTAGACACCAAACGGACCCAAGAAAGACCGGAAAATCGAAAGAACAAAACGAATCTTACTCCATTGTATCGCTAATTTCCAATGTATGTTCACAAACTTCTCATGAGAATGATGTTGAGTATAACCGGTCAATTCTGGTTTTTCTCAACTCAATTCCTCTCAATTCATTTCAAGTGACACAACTGTCGCATCGCTCCACTACATGACAATCGAACAAGCATTGGCTGATATCCAGGTTTTCATCGAACGAATGAACCAGTTGTACTTCAGCGATGTCACTCCCAAATGGGTAACTTTCGGTGGATCTTACCCGGGTAAGCAAAAGTATTCCTATGTAGGAGAATGCTTAGTTTTAGTTCAGAGTTGAAACAGAAGGTTCATGAGGTCTCCGACAATATAATGTTTCACCTTTTGCCAAATCAAGATTTGAAGTTAAGTGAAAAGACAACGTCGCCCATTTGCGCCTTCACAAACTTTCATCTTCCCCTCACAATGTTTCCTCCACGGTCTACGTTCCACGTCATAAGTGCTCTTTCGCAGTAGAGAGAGTTCTCTAGTGTCATAGTTGCCCATCCTTCATTGATTTTCAATGATCTCAGGGTATTCCAGGTTCACTTTCTGCTTTTTTCCGTGAGAAATATCCACAGTCGACAATTGGAGCAGTTTCCACTTCTGGTGCAGTTCACGTCATGGTTGACTATTATGGTTGGTCCGTTATAACACACTTGCATCAATAATTGTGTCACGGTTATATAACGTTACCTATACAGTTGAGAGACATATTACAACCAACGATGATATTACATAATATATAATTTTACACCAACTATATTTACTTTTTTTCATGTTCCGAAATTCAAATGCAAACATCCTAGCTCTGAATGAATCAAACTTTATCTTTTTGAGTTTTACATGCCTGATTCTAACGGTGGAAAAGTTTTGAAACTTCATTTATGATGACTTCGATTGAAATTCCGTTGATTTGATATTTCGTAGGTTACGCGGTGAACACGGAAGCAAACTATGGAAGAACGAAACCCGGTTGCGCTGAAGCAATACGCAAAGGTTTCGACCAGATCATACAAATGGCATACGATGGGACGGATGGAAGAGAGAGGCTCAAAAATGAACTCAAGTGAGGAGAAATTTCTTGTATTTCATTATTAGTTCTCTAATCAGGCAATGAACCGCTTGGGGTAATTTTCACTTCGCGAAATCTCCAAGTAGAACGAGAAGTAGAGCCCAGAAAAACGAAGGGTATGTTTGCTCTATGATTTCTATGTTTTTTCCCTGCATGCAAGGTAACTTAATTGAACATGGGCGAGACGCCTGCACCTGACAAGATGTTTCTTTTCAGTTTGTGCGAATCATTTGACGAGACGATTCTCAGCAAGTCTTTACAATACTTCTTCTCCAACATCTATGGAGTCTTCCAGGAAATCAATCAATACACCGGCGATAATGCGGTTAGCGTAACAATGTAGTTGTTTCGGTTAGGAGGGTGCCAATGAATTTTAGGAAAAAAACTATAAAAGACCCAAAAGTTGTTAAAACTGGAATGATCAAGAGTCATAAAATTTTCAGAAGACGGAATCATGACATGAACAGGTGTCGGTATTTACGAGACTCGCAGTAGCGTACCGTCGCTGTTTTTTTCCAACGCCCTTTTTTCGATCCTAATTCACTTCTAATTCCTCAAAAACCGTATCAGTTACAAGTCGGTATAACCACAAGTCTGTAGATCACAAATGTCTCTGAGAATTCAGTTTTTGTCTACCCTGACTCGTTCAGAACAATGCGACTGCATCCGGACTGGGACTGCAGTCGGTTTGCAATATTATGACAAATCAGCAACTCGGAACAGAATTTCAGCGAATAGGAGCCGTGGTGAGTACGAGTCTCTGTAGCTTGTGAGTTGTGAGCTTTACGAATGTCAGCGGCGTAGCAATTAATCCCAGATCATGAGAAGCTCATATGATTTTGAGAACTTCACGGACACCTTTTATGAGCTACTCGTAAACCTCTTGTTGTAGCATAGCAATCAGTATAATCTCATGAGAACTTCGCGAAATATTGCTTATGAGGTATCTCATGAGGTTTCGAGGGATTACTACCGCGCATGAAAATAAGCTAATCTGAATTGTTAAGTGAGTAGGAGCTATATCATTTTGGAAAACCTAGTGAGAAGTACATCCGGCTAATATGTTTTCATTTCTTCTACTTTACTGTAAACATTACTGGATTTTGATAGCTATTTTAGATTCAGACACACCAAAATTAAGTTGATTCCAGTGGGATTTGTACGATAGTTGGTACGGAGGTCCAGACTGTAACACGAACAACTATACTGCCTACATCGAAGAGTACTCCGGTACAGAGTACTCGGACCAGTTCGGAACGAGTAGGTGTATAAGTTTGACCTCACAAAATCCTAGCTGACTCCAAAGTGGCAAGCTTGATCTTTCCAAGGATTTCGGGCCTGAACGACCCAAACTCCATCGGTGGTGGCTTCGGCTGCTGATTTTTATGGACCATAGATATGGTATTTCGACGTAACCAGCCTAGTTGTTGGTATAGAGTTTGCGTGTACACTTTTGTTTACTCCAGCCTACAGACGCAACATTTTCCATGTTCCTAGCAATGAATATATATTTAATTAATCAGTATGTTCATGTAACATCAACAATCGATGAATTACTACTAGGATCTTGTGTGGTTTGAGATCATCTTCACGTAGTATCCTACTCACGAGCTTGTGAAATCATGTTTCCAGTTGTGACTCGAGGTTGGACGTGGCAAACGTGTACCCAACTGGGCTATTTCGCTACTACGGATGCGGGAAACAACGGCATGTTCGGAAGTATTGTTCCCGTCGAGTAAGATTCTCAACATTTGCAAAAGCTATCGACAGAAAAATACAACGAGTGATAGTGTATTTCACTTATTTTTCTTAACTTGCATATTCCCAAGTTCACGAAAAGGTTGGTAGCGGAATTGAAGCATATCTTACCACCTACAAGTTTTAGTTCACCGAAGTTTCACCTAATCGTAGAGACTAAACTTTCCAAAACTAATTAATACCAAAAGTACAGGGTTCAATGGAATTATATGTGATTGTTTGTAGTATTCGAGGTGGAGAATTCGCAAATAAATGTTTGCGTGGGGCACACGCTGAGTCAACCATTCACCATTTTTTTGCAGTTTCTACGTTGATATGTGTCTGGAAATGTTTGGTCCTGAACTGACTCTGGATAACACTTTCAAGCAAGTTGCTGAGACGAAGAGGAACTATGGTGCTCCCGACAATTACAAGGTGTGCTAAAGCTCCGAAATCAGTAACGATCATCATCAACATAGCGTTATTTACAAAAACTGTGATGTCGTGAACCAAATGTATATGCATCCAATATGAACCTTTCTTAAAACTATCTTGGTTCCTAACCACTCCAACTGAACAGTTCTTCGTTTCAAGTTTTCCATTTCTTGAGATTCCGAACGAGCTTGAATTTTCTTCGAGTGAGAGTCTGAGCAATGTAATATGTATTTTAGGGTACAAATGTAGTATTCACAAACGGCCAGCTGGACCCCTGGATCTCGTTGGGTATCTTGAAGTCCAACCCTGAAAACAACGTTGATGCTTTTGTCATAGAAGGTATGCTGCGTTTTCCCACGATGTTTTGATCTGTTTCAGGATAATAATAGGTTTTAACAATCGGCCGAGCGATAAGTTTGTTAATGTTCTATTTGTACTCTTTGTCATCGTAGAATAATATGAAAAGTGGTGTGTTGAGGAAAGTAAGTTAACCAACGGGAACAAAATCCCACCTAACTATTCAAGTTCCTAATAAGTTTCAGCTGTTATGAGAACACATGAGCTCTGCAACTTTCACAGTCAATCTTGGTTACTTTTCACATGTGCGGTTATTTTATTTGAAACTTTTTGTTTTCTAAATATATTGCTCAACTCATAGGATCGGCGCACTGTTCTGAGATGTATCCGGCGAGGGAAAGTGATTCACAGGCACTAAAAGATGCTCGGATGAGGATACGAAATAACTTGGACAAATGGATCAAGGAAAACAAAACTGTAAAAAATAATTACGGTGAGAAAACGAAAAACAAACTTTTCTCGTGAAGGTAGTTGAAAATATTAAAGGATGGCAGTTTTCACTAACCGACAAGATTGTTATCACAAGCATATAAACTGTTCTCAAATTCATAAGCGCAAGGCTGAAAAACATTGTACTTTGCGATTTGTCTATCAGATCTTTCTTTGAGTCGCATCAAGAACAAGATTATTGCAAACATTACGGAGCAGAAACAATTCAGTAGTGTTCGTTTCAGGTTGCCATCTGAGATTATTTGGATCTGCCATACCAATTATCTTTTATTGGTTAAGTTTGTGATCGTGGTGGAATGGACCAAATAAACATTTTTGTGCGTTAATGTTTCAAGTAGTAAAATCCTAATGATTGATATGTTGTTTATTGACTTCAGATCACGAGTTTGCACAATCCTACTCATTATTTACACACAATGAATTGACATTCATGCGTAACATTGAACATTTTATCCCATTCATAAATGCAAATGAATAATATACATATATTATTAAACAACAACTGTTCATTTGAATGTTTTACCACTTGGGTTATTCAGGGTTTGGCCATTTGTAGAATTTATTGTGGAACTTTCCGTGTTCATGACCCAATTCATCCATGAAACTGGATAATTTTTATTTGAAACTGTTAGTTTCCGAAGTTTTCTATCAATTTGGTTTAGCAAGATATTATGCAGTAATGAAAAACACTGAGAATACCTCGCAAAACATAAGAAAGAATGAATGACTAGTTGAAAAAATCAAACAATGAAAGTTATACAAAAATGATCATACAATTAATTACATTACTGAATTACTTACAGTAAAAAAACAGCAAGCTAGCACTGAAAATCAGTTTCTGTTTTCAAAGGAACTGGAAATAATATTTACATTTTTGGAATGTTCGGTTGGACCAAAGATACTTTGAAAGAGCATTTATAACATACACTTGTTCTCAAAGATGAGAAGAACGGCGAGATAGAAGAGAGAGGAGAGAGAGGGTAAGGGAGAAAAATGAGAGAGAAAATTAAACAGGTTGCACCAGAGGGCGACTGTGGTGATCCTCCAACGAAGTACCGTGGGCGGAGCTGCTCTTGCTCTGCTTCACGCTCATCTTGAAGGGGCGATCCGCGACGGAGACCTTCTGAAGAAGACGTTTTACTGTCTGCCGCATCAGACTTCGATACCGCTTCGACACCACGCAGTACAGACAGAAGTTCAGCGAGGCGTTCAGGAAGACCAGCTGAAACCGGGAAAGTTGATAAATTGCAAAACTTTCAAGACGATTGTTACAGCCCTAGTTACTGGTAGAGTTTATGTCGTCAGATTTTGTGTACGTTCTTATTTTTTGTACAAGTCTACAAGGTGTATATCACCGTATTCCGCTGTGTTTGTAGTTCGATTCCGTGGAATTCCGGTCAAAAATCGTGAACTACTGAATTAATGAATTAGTGAATACCTGTATTGAGATCAAATTACACCACGCGAAAAGTTTTCAAATTATTCACCTGCTGTGAGATGCACGTGTAGACAATGGCCTTTGCGTGATACTGTCCGAGAAAGTCGAAGAGTAAACGAGCAGGTGCCTGAACCATCAAAGTACAAACTAGATGACAAAAGATAAAACCAGATTTACATCTCATAGAAAAGTTTTGTGACTCTATGTTTTTCTTGAATATTTTTTCTTGGTCTGTCTATTCTGTAAAATACATTTGGAAAGTGATCGCGACTACAAATTACTTTTGTAATTTTTCTAAAGCGTTATCGACCTTGGGTTCTAGTCCAGCCGTTTTTTTTCAATTCATAGAACCTTTTTTGCATTTATAATCAAAATCACCTGAGGGCCGACACATATCAATAGCATCAGGACGACAGCGAATAACATTGTGTTAGGGTTCAATCGGTGTCCAGTCTGATCCTAAATATAGAACTTTCCGTTCAAAGAAAAGTAGCAGTCTGAGCACATTGTATTCTAAGTACTCTTTCAAACTTTCCATCTGAGTTCATATTAGAACGAAGAGAGGGAAACATGAGCAAGTGCGTTTTTCTATTTTCCGGTCCAGAAATAACGATTGGATTGTTTGTGCACTGGAGATGTTGGAGTCTATTTCACATTAATTTTTTCTTCAATCGATATATTGTTAAACTTCAACCATTTTGGTTTCTCATTTCTTCAGGTGTATTCCTTACCTCGTCAGTTGTAGCATTGAATGAGTTGACAGGTAAAAGTACCTGTACAAGTGTTCCGTCTGCCAGTCTCGCCGTCTCTTCCTCTCGCTTGGTGTCTTCGTTGACCACCCTTTTCAAAGTGAGAATAATGCGGAAGTTCATAGCGAGAAGAGCGATAATAGGCACGAGGTTGAAGGCGAACAGCGATAGATAGTCCATGAACCGATAGTACAGCTGGAATATAGGATTACAATTATATTTGTCTCAACCAAGTTTTGAAATTCCGATGTCTTTGAACTTTTCAACGTGGTGGTTTTACACTTTGATTACATCATATTGTATTTATTACTCCATGCATTGTTGAAACACGCAGCTTTTTTGCTATGTAGAATGTGTTTTTATAAAGGACGGGTTGCGCATGTGTCAAAACAACGTTTTCAGAGCGGTTAACCACCGCCTAATTCTGAAGTCGAACGGTATGGTTAACGAAACATTTCATAACGAATTGCCCCCTTTATAGTCAGAGTTTTATCGAACGGCCACTTCTTTTTTGTTTGTTTTCTGGTGTGTGTTCGTACAGTTCCCAGTCGAAGTGCCGTTTGTTTGTATTTCGACACCTCCCGGTGGAAAACCGTGTTTGACCAATATCACATTACGATGTACAACATTTAGCGAAACTTGATTCCGTTCCTATGTTCACAGCTTGGCATACAACTCGAGCTTGTTTGTTCATACAAAGTTGTGAAACAGCAAACCGCATACGACGAAAAATGTCGTAATCTGAAGTTTGAACCAAGTTTCGAAACTCGAAAACTTTTCAATAGCGCGAAAAAAACTGTTTGCGAGAAGGGTGCAGACTCTCACGTTTTGTGGTTACCTTCACATAAGTGTCTACTGTCTTCGATTGTAGTTCCAATACTCCTCACCAACCTGAAGAGTTCCGTTTTCCGTCAAAAGTATGACATAATAGCTCTCGTCCGTCAACTGCTCGTAACATAGTCGGACTTCATAGCAGATGGGCCATTGCACAGAACACAACGCAGATATACACAGACTAAAATAAAATAAGGTCCTTTCATATGATAGAAAAAACGAATGAAACTACGAGCAACATATGGGTAAATGACCATATCTATTCTCTGGTCAACACAAACAGAACGATTCGAGAATCGCCATACTAGAAGTAAATTGAATAGTCACGTGAAGTTAGCATTCTTATGAGGCATCGTGCACTTTATAATTGCACGTTTCTGAGTTCCGCTGTGTTTAACATGTTTCACGTGACTGTGCAGTTGACTAACAGTATAAAGGGTCACACTACGAAACAGCATATAAAACAAAGCCGATCGACTCGGCCTGATCTTGTTTGAGCGAACCCTACATAAGATAAGTGAAAACCACATCGCAGAGTGACTTATACGTTAAGAAGATAGTTTCGCTAAAAAGGGCAGCCTAATATTATACACTTCGTTCGGTTCTGATGTGTTCGTAGCCGCTGTTTCTTCTTCGAAGTCCACATATTCTGCTGTGTATGCAGATCAGAGTACAAATCGGTACTTGTTTTTCAAATATTCTTACCATGCATAGATGGCGGACCGCGACGTTTTGCCTGTACAAATCCAGTGAGACTTCAGCGGGTATACCACACAGATATAGCGCTCCACGTTGAAAGTGACAACTATTCTGCAACAAAGTGCGTCATTTGAGTTACGCTGTATGCCGCGAATTGCAAGTGTTACTGTTTCTCCTCCTTCCAAGGGTTTCATTGAGGTCGGTGAAATAATGAGTTGTTTTGGTTATTTTTCGATAAACAGTTCAAAATTCAAAAAATAGCGTACTGTTTTGTCGACGTATTTACCTTACAACACAGCAGAATAATTGACAAGTGTACTTCGAACAATAATGATTAAAATAACCATAGTAATTTTTGCCAAAACTTCTTCGTCTGAACTCACAGCACACTGCTTTTGTAGAACGTAGACGCCAAAGTTCGAATATAAAGTACAAGATGAGAGTACACGTGATTGAAGAGGGGCGAGAAGGCTAGAGAGGGAATGGAAAGGGGAGTTACATCTAAGGTGGCGAAGAGGAGAAAGAGACAGTCACAAATGGCCAGTGCCAGAAGGAGGGTCCTGAAAAATAATCAATTTGTAGTTTGATCAGCAGACAGTATAGTAAAAGTGTAAGTTGTTCTTCAACACTGTATGGAAATAAGTTCAACACCGGAAGACCAAACTACAAACACAGCAGACTCGAAACGAAATCATGCCGTTGTATTGGATAACCCTGTACATAACTGGAACGCTTGATGTTTTAGTATTGTAGTTAGTTTGTAAAAATAAAAAGCAAACACATACCAACTAGGCATTCTCCTTGCTCCTCGGTTGCTAGTTAGTATTGCAATGTTCAGTAGATTACAAGCCAAACCAATTAGAGCTATGATAGGAAGGCAGACCACGTTGCTCCACCAAACTATCTCAATCGAGTTCTAGAATTCAAAATTGTTAATTAGTTAAGATCCATACTGCTCACTAACAATTTTTTCTGGTGACCAACTTAGTAACTTTGGTAACGTTCGGTTACTAACTGGCTTTTCTCAGAATGTGTCCAAATTCAGTCGAGCTTAGTAATTTCTAGTTACTTCTTCTCACAATGAGAAAATGAAAACGAGACGAGTGGTGACACCTTTGTACTTGAATTGTCGATAAAAATGTTTACTCCTGGGTCTCATTCAGCAATTTACAAAGTCACTTCATAGTTGTGAAACTTTTCTTCACAATTTAAAGTGAACGAATACTTAAAAGACATATGATTAAGTTAATGTGCTCAGTAAGAGATGTCCTAGTGACACAATTATATTTTGTTTAAATAAAATAACCTAATATTAAAAGACATATATCGTTTACCTGATCATGAACATGTTCAGTAATAGTTGAGAAGTTGCAGATGTGGCGTGAAACTATGAACTCCTCTCCTTGTGAGGGCGACTCCACAGAAATGATGTTATCCATTACTGAAAGAGAAAAGTATTCTGTTAATCAAATAATTTATCACGTTTGTGAAAAACATTGGAACTCGTGAATATAAAGAACAACAATTTGTTCAACGTCTAAGTATCGTATGAATTTCAAACAAGATTCACGTCAAAAAGAGTAGGGAAAGACTAAACCTGAGTAGTAGCATGATAACCGCACATGGCACATCTTTAGCACCCCCGATGGTGCAACTAAAAATACAGCCGAAAAACAAAACGACCGTTTTAGCCCGAATTGTCAAGAGCGCAGATCGGCGGGACGTAGAGAGAAGCTTACTTATCACGTTCATCCGGTGTCAAACGAAAGTCACTGTTCAGATCCTACCCAATACGCGACCTACTGCCATCAACATCCTAATTAATAATCCGTTTTCGTAGAAAAAAATGATTTTTGAAAGTCGCTAAGTTCTCAAATGTCTTTTTTACAGTTCTAAAACATTTCTTGTATCTCAAACGTGAGAACTGTTATGTAATAGTTGCTGATTCAGAGCGTCAAAGAGGAGGGTGGTTCCCGCGAGGAAACATAATGTGTGACAATGTGGTATGAGTAAGCGTGAGTTCCAGCCCCCTCAGGCGTTGTTCTGGCCGGATTACTGTAGTTGGTTGTGGGGAAGAAAAAACGCGTGTCCTTCGATTCATAATAGAATTGGCGGCGCCTGTATGCACGACGGGATCCACAGTAAATAAGGCTGACATCACGCGCGGCGAATCACGAAAAAAGAGGGGGAGACGGAGAGAGAAAGGGATAGGGGGAGACGGTGTGGCAGAGAGAGAGAGGGGGGGGGGAGATAGAGAGAGAGAAAAAGGGAGGGATGTAGAGAGGGAGAAGAGGGGGGAAATATAGAAAATCGGAGAGAGAAGAGAATAGAGGGAGAGGGTGTGGCAGAGAGGGAAGGGGGAGCGAGGTGGAGAGAGAAGAGAGAGGAAGAGAAAGGGAGAGACGGAAAGGGTGTGGCAGATAGAGGGAGTAGAAAGAGTGACAACGAGGGACAGAGGGTAGAGACCGAGAGAAAAATGAATAGAGTTAAAGGGGGTGGCAGGGACAGGGGGATGGAAAGAGAGATGAAGAGGAGGATGTAACACCAGAGAGAGAGGGGGGCATAAGGATAGAACGAGATAGACAGCGATAGAGAAGGAGAATTTGTAAAGTCTGGAAAATGGAGATCGATAGAGATATAAAAGTCAGGAAGAGAAAGAGAGAGAGAGAGAGAGAGAGAGAGAGAGAGAGAGAGAGAGAGAGAGACAGTGAGAGACAGTGAACGACGGTAGGCATAAAAGGAGAGAGTGACAGGGAAGATAAAGGGCCTTCGGGGTTTATTTTGTGCCAGTAAATAGAGTTTATTATCCAAAGACTTAATGAAAACAACTAAATTGAGGAAAATATGATGTTTGTTAGGCAAAAATGTTTCAGTGGTCATCGTAATGTTGCCGAAAATGTTTGACCGGAAGCTGCCTCTCGCTGCCCCTACGTGGGAAGTTTGTTCAGCTTCACTGGACACGTGAGAGATATCAGCTAGTAGTTTTATTTTTGTAAGTTATATTATTGTTAAGTTGATGTAGTTAAAATGCTATAATAATACAAATCTCTGAAATTCGTACATTCCTCTCGAACAATAGCTGAAAATTTTCAAAACAGAACTATTTGATAACAATAAGAAGCAGCAGCAGTGTACACACAATACATCGTAGGATTTACTTCGATTTTGTTTAATATACTACTACTAGCTTAATTGGCTATTCATGCTCAACATGCTTTCATGTGCACCTGCTTTCATTTACAGCAGATACTAACAAAGGGACTAATCTTCGATGTAAACATCGTTATTCGTCATTGGCTAACGCTTCTTTGAAAATACAACAAACTCCTTTAGAGCCTCAAAACGTCCATGATATAAATAGTACATTATGGCCAGTTACAAAGTGTTAGCGAATTTTGCTTTTCATTATTGTCCGAAAAAATTGTAATCTCGAAGCAGTTACTCAACTACAGACTCCTGTAGGTATCAATGTCACAAACAGATTTGCAAGTTCAGCAATGTTTAACTGTAAAACGGACAAAACAAGCTCTTGAGCAATTATAGTTGATAGCGATTCAGTCCGAGATTCATCACAAATCTACCAGATAGATTTAGACACAAATACGCCGGAGCAAAGTGTTCAAAAACTGATTATTAATACTGATTGTTAATACTATAGTATTAATACTGTTTCAGGGATCGCACTGAAAATGTCATCATACATGTTTGACTCTTCTTTCATCGAGTTTATAAAAACCAAAAAATACAAAAGACGTTAAACTAATAGAATTCTGCGTCAAGATGAACTTCTGGAAGAGAAAAGCCAACAGATTTGTAATTTGTTCTTTGAACACATAAACGTGGTAATACTTCATTAAAACACCTCGGGCATCAAACTACAAACACAACAGATAGGAATGTAATGACAGTATCTACCTACTGCTACTACAGTGATGAAACGTTAGGGCATGAAAATATAATAATAGACATAAAAAGATAGAGTGTTTTCTCAAACGTGGAGATGGAGTGGGACGATGAACACAGCAAAGTATTAGATATTTTGTCAAAATTCTTCGGAATCAAACTACAAACACAGCAGCTTGGAGTTTAAACATCAAAAAATAGAGTGTTTTCCCGAACGTGAAAACGGAGTGTGACGATGGGAATGGGTATGAATTGACCGAGAATAGAACAGAATCAATATGAATCGGCGCAGCTCAGTCGACACGAATCTCAACGGGCTGCGCAAACAGAAAACGAACCATTATAAGGCAGAGTGGACAGCAGACACCGTATTAATGAACATCCCGGCCTTAAACTCCGAGCCTGCGTCTCCTCAAACGTATGCTATTTCTCGGCACTAACATCTCGCCGATACGAGTGTTGCGAAATACTGCGTTGAAGGAAGAGACGCAGGTTGCGATGTAGATGCAGGGATGCTCTCAGTATACGTACTCAGGTAGCGTTAAGCATCCACGATCTACTTCATGAGACGTATAGTTTCTTCCGTTCGCACTAAACTTATTGGCATAATGCCAAACATTTCGGTCAACTAATTCTCTCATAGCAAACATGAGCTTCCTGGATTTATCTTTGTTCACGTGTTGTAGTAAAAGTGAAGAACCGCCAATAAGATATTACTTTTTCTAGATCACATGGTGAAATACCGCTTGGAAATTCAATGGCACGCTGTCGAGTGCTCAGTGGGAATTACAGACCTATAAAACTGTTTCACTCCCCCACACGTATTTGAACACTTAACTCGAGTTAGGTGTTGGTCAAAAGGAGTTGCTCTATGGCATACCAATAGCAAAGACAATACAGATTATTTTGTTCTGGCTTCATTATTGTTTGATCCTTCAAAGTTGGAGAAAAATCCAAAAGTTCTCCTGTGTTCGCAGATCCTACTAAACCTGTTTGTTGGAAAGAACGAAGTAAAATAATAGTAAACCAATAAAAACACCAAATTGAAAAGTTCCACACTTGGCAGAGAGAGAATGAAAGATAGAGAAATAGAAAAAAAAGCTGGAGATATAAGACGCTGCAATATATATGACCCCACAAAATCCGACAAATACACACATTTTTCGAAAATGTTGTGCAAAATACACATCGGTTGTCACGAAAGTGGTTTCTCCTTTGACCATGTGTATTCAAAAACCTTGCACACGAAAAATCAACTGGAAAAACAGGATGTACGCAAATTATTGATGTATACACCTATCGAACTTGGTGACACAAAGTTGATAGAACCGAAAAAGTGGATTAATAGATTACTCCAAATCTTTAGTTAAAAAAATGTGTACGCCTCCAGAAATGCATAAATTTATTAGAATTTTGGTGTGTCCATGTGAACCTTTTCTGTTTTTAGCTGGTTTTTTGTGCTTTAAGCGTTAAATTAGGGATTATGCACAATATTCGTAGTAAAGAATTTGTGCATGTACACATTTTCCGTAGTACTATATTTGTGTACTTTATGTGTACACATTTCAGGATCTACCGATTTTGTGCACACCACTATTTGCACATTTTTGCTTTTAACGAATTTGCGTATACGATCTTGATTCATGTTTGCATGTACTTGGCGGTGTTGTGGTTTTACACATGGTTGATGCAATATTCGTTTTTCAGCGTTTCACCCTATAATATGTGATGCCTCGGAGTAAAATACACAACGATGAGCGAGAAAGTGATTTTCAAGTTTTTCTTGTGGGGACATATAAATTGCAGCGTCTTATATGGATAAGATGAGAGAGAGAAAGAGAGAGAGAGAGAGGGGGGGGGGGAGAAGCATAAAAACAAACTAAAAAGACAGAGTGAATAGCATATGAGCCTTCGCTAATTACCGGAACAGAACAATTGTGTTGTTGTTTTGCCGAGAAGGCTTCTCGATGGCACATCGGGAAAATATCTCCTAAAGAATGCGAGAAGGGAAACAAGTCTAGTGTCTAGGTGTGATGTACACCGCTACCCGCTAGTCAATTACATCGCCATGCCAAAAAAGGTCAACACGTCAGAAATTACAAACGTAAAATGATAAAGTGGAAATTGCTGACATAAATGTGAATAAAACCACCAGTCTTCTAGCAATGTGCTTCATTACTACAAAATATCTGCGCCTTTTCACGTGATCTCCACATATTAATCTATGTCCTTTGTAGTTTGTTTCCGATTGTAGTACGTGTATCACATATGAACAATCACGGACCAAGTAATAAAATATTTATAGAAAAAAGCAAATGATGCGGCCAAAAATGTCATAATATGTCCATATTATGTATGTGTGAACGGCAACATATGACCATAAAAGCTCACGCTCGGACCTTATTCACCCAGAATCCACAGAAGCTATATCCGGCTATCGACCGAAAGTGAGTAATTTTTCTGTACCCGGATAAGGTCGGTGTGTTTTAGGAGTGATTCAGAATTTCTGCTGTGTTTGACAGATAAGGCTGGTCATTGAGTCGTGTGTTGTTTTCTAGCCAAATGTGGATAATATTACATCGACCAAAAATATTCACACGGAGGCATCGTCTTGTTTATTCTAACTTCCTTCTCCAACACAAGAAAACAGCTATTGTCATGCGACGCTCATTGCGTAAATTTGCTCAAGAATAAACTACTCTTCTGCCTGAGAAATGCATACACCTACATCGAATTGGGAAGGGAGTCGCTCGAGGAAGGATTGGCCAGAACTATACATCTGGTTCTGATGTATTTGTAGTTTGCTCACGCTGCCGGGTGCGAACCGAAATAATAGCCTGCACGCACTTCAAACTACAATCCTGTTATGGGCCCGTCAATGCATACTCGTGAGCAGTTAGAATAGTAAAGTACAAACTCAGGATTTAACTCTTGTTCGTAATGGCGAGAAATATTGAAGTCTCGGTAAGTGGTTACGGAGCTGGATTGAAGCCCATAATACAAAACAACCAAGTTATAATACGTGAACTTTTGTTTGAATTGTGTGAGAACAGTGTACGTTGGAGCAAACATTTAGATGATATTATGGAACTATATTTATTATTTAAACACTTTTCGAGCACAACTCAGACTAAACAAACGTTGGAAACTTTCTAGCTTGAGCAACTCCGAACAAACAAACTTCGGTATTTCTCTCGAAGTGTTTTTGATAGATCGCGCAAAGAGGCGGAGTGCATCTACAAAATGCTAAGATCTCGCGAAAAGTGCGAACAAACAGCAAATGGGGCAAGTCTAAAAATAACTCAGTGACTTCTCGCTGCCCATACCTGTAGTAGTAATCAGCTCATGACAATTATTTGTACAACTGTCGGGAAACAGCAATAAGTCCTTTTTAACAAAGCTAGCACGAAAAATCAATTTCACGGAAAAAATATGCAAACGTGGGTTATCAACAGGCCTTCACGGTTAACGTAAAATACAGATATCTACAGTTTTGATCTACAATTTCGTTGGACACCCTATAATGGTTTTCACACATTATAGTATCTATGAGTAAAACGTGAGACGGCCGCGACAATGTCGTTGCCGTCTCGGTTTCAACTGTTGTTTATCAGCCTGCGCCTCCTCAAAACTAGGGTTGTTAATCGAGTTCAAAATTTCGAGTTTTCGAGTTTTCGAGTTTTGGGAAATTTCGAGTTTTCGAGTTTTGGGAAATTTCGAGTTTTCGAGTTTTCGAGTTTTGAAAATTTTCGAGTTTTTTCTAGTCGAGTCGAGTTTTGAGTGTTTTTGGACCCAAAAGAGACATTTTTCGAGTCCGAAATTTTGATTTTCGAGTTTTCGCGTTCAAAATTTCGAGTTTTCGAGTTTTGGGAAATTTCGAGTTTTCGAGTTTTTGGAAAATTTCGAGTTTTCGAGTTTCGACTCAACTCGAAAATTTTCGAATTTGTCACGGCAGCGACATTGTCGTTGCCGTCTCCATTTCGAGCCGAGTCAGTGAGTTCTCAGAGATTCTACATGAAGCTTACCAAAGGAACTAAACCGAAACAATAACCGGGTGATGTAGTTAACAGCCGTTTGGTATAACGATAACATCGTTCCCCATCTACCACCAGTTTGAATTTGGATCAGTACGTTATCGAAAGAATACGTTATTTTTCTGCATTTCCGAAATAATAATAATTTAGTTTACAAGATAGTACCTGTGCTACTACTTTTCGCAAATCTATCTAATTTCATTAACATAAAAACGTAAACAGGAGAATATGGTAAAGTTTTGATTCATCAGCGGTAACCAGTTAACATAATTTTCCAATTGATTCTAAATGAAACAAACATCATGTAAACTGAGAATACGATTTATTTGTTTCTCAACTGAAATAAAACAACACAGATATGAATTTAGAACAGGAATTATTCACAATCGAACAACGAAACTCATATTTAAACGTAATTTTTGGTATAAATCCAAAGCGGATACAATTTAAATTAAACAACAGCTCACCTCTAAAAACAACTCCTACTCACTAAACTCGACAAGCTAGAAGGTAAACCACAAAAATAATTCAACATCACCGATTCAAATAAAGCTCAACATTTTCCCAACAATCTCTTGTAGACTAGACCCCAAATGAGCAGTGGATTACGTCTTTGGAGATGTGGTGAGTAGACATCAAAGTCAACCTGAAATTGATCAATCAAGTGGAAAAGGCAATTTGATATTTCCGATAAAGTCAGTAGTTTTAGCTTCAGGCCTCTACATGCTGTTCAGCACTCTTAATCGGACACGTCATCCTAAATTATTTCGGGAAACCGATTATCCGGGGAATAGTAAAGGTGACGAGGGGTAAAGGGGACGAGGGTGTGACAAGAACATCTGGTAAAACTAGAAATATTTCGGTTCTGTGGCTTATAAAAGCACACTAAAACCGTTTATCTGGTAATACTAGTGATTGTATTGGTGTCAGTACTTATAATTATGCGTTTACCTTTAATTATTTTGTCTAGCCTCGTCCCTTTTATTATTGGCCCGATTATCCTGCTGCGAAAATAATTTAGAAAGTTCAACTACAGTTACGTAAAATACCCCTTCATTGATTCTTACTTTTGCCCTATTCCTATCGGGGCATGCTCACTTTTTGCGGTAGTATTGGAGATAGACAAACTTACAACTATAATTACTGTTTTTGAATTACAGCTAGCGTCTCGGAGCTCATGTTTACTTTTTTCCGCTCGATTTTAAACTATTTTGCGTAGGATAGAGAAGAGAAGAATACCACGTTGGAATGACGAGGACTATGTCATACCTTCTTGATGGTGCGTAACATGTGATCGGCACTGGAGGCGGTGGCAGCAAACGCGGGACGAATACGACGTGGCAACGTGTTGCCGCGTGAACGACCCGAAGACAACTGCTTTTCAGCTACCTAGAAGCAGAAACCAAACTTGCAAAACAAATTATAAACAATTTCCATGATGGTCATAAAAATCAGATCTCGGTGATGAACAGGATACAGCACAGCTATTTAACGTCGCTACTTTAAGCAACTAGGGTTCATGAATTTTTAGAGTCGAGCTCGATGTTTTCACAACTCAAAAATTTGAACTCGATTGACAATTTGTTTGTTGTTCATGCATAGAATGACGATACTCACCCGAACCATATCCTTGACTAGATGTTTGGTGTCCTCCAACTGTTTCTTATTGTAGACTTTGTCAGCTGTCAGATTATGCATTGACATCACATCTTGTGGAAGGAGGACAACACCTCGTGTCAGCAGAGGCAGAGTGGATCTGAAATCGAAACATTTGCAATTCACCAAAATGAATAAGTAGAGTTCAGTATTTAAAGCCTTTTTAATAACTTTTACAACTTTAAACGAAATCTTTCGCACGTGTGTGGTGTGAATCACAAAATTATACATGAGTATAAAACATGGAGGGTAGAGAATATACCACCCCCGTATACCCAGTCTAAGACCAAATAAATAGTTTTATCTACTCGATCACAGATTCACAGAAATCACGCGCAGCGCGAAGCGCTGTGCGAGATTTGTCTTTGGTCCGGCTAATGCGCGCCTCCGTTTTTTTAGTTTACCCACAAAAAAGCTCAACTTTGCAGAACAAAACTTTTAAGAATTAGGAAATGTTCTACAGCATATTTGCAAGTTGTGTCCCAAATTTGAACAAAATCCGTTGAGTTTGAGCTCAGTTATGACGTTTTCGCTTCATCCAGAGCGCCAACTTCCGTCGTGTGTTCTTCCGTTGTGCGCAGGTGCCATATCTCGTTCATAACTGACCAGATTTGGCTAAAATTTGTAGTGATGACAGAACTCATATAAAAATTGAATGAGCGCAAAGTTTTTTCTGAAAAAAATTAATTTTCACCAAGTTACGACCTTTCGAAATAAATGTCTCTGCGTCTCTTCATTTTGTACACTCTCTCGCTCTCTCTGTCAGGTCGATTAAGCAAACTCACAAACTGTCTTGTAAGTTAGGGTAAGACTGCCCGATTTCGATGCAATTCAAACAGGATACCATCGTCACTTCAGTTTAAATATTAAAGAATCTATTAATGACGTCATTCAGGATTCTGGAGATCAGATGACGTCATCTTTGAAAAGTGCAAAGTTGCCCTCAAATATTTCTCCAAATGATGATAATAGTTGGCAAGTGAGTTGATAACGATGGAAATTCATCTAAACATGTCGTATTCCGAGATTCTGAAGGCCAGATGACGTCAAATTTTTTAAAAGTACAAAGTTGACGTCAAATTATTCTTCAAATGATAATAATAGTGGGCAAGTGGTTTAATAACGATAGATCTTCATCTAAGCATGTCGTTATCTGAGATTCTGGAAGCCAGACGACTTAATACATCAAATATGCTTTTAAATTATGATAATAGTTGGAAAGTGGTGACAAGGGAAAATTCCCAGTTCAAGGGTTTCTACTCAACCGATTGTGTTGCAAATTGTGTGAGGGATGTAATATCCACCTAAACCCTGGCGGACCAGAGAAAATTTGCAAAAAAAATTGTTTTAATCAAAGTTATAGACATTTTTTGGAAAGTTTCTGCGTCTCACCATTTAGCTCGCTCTCTCAATATCTCTCTGTCCCGTCGACAACTCAAACTGTATTGTAACTTAGAGTAACAATTACCGATTTGCTCGAAAATTGAAATATGATGCCATCGTGACTTTTGTTTGAATATTAAATATTCTATTCCTGACGCCCTTCAGGATTCTGGAGACCTGATGACGTCATTTTTGAAAAGTGCAAAGTTGGCGTCACATATATTTTCAAATGATGCTAATATCTTAGAAAGGGTCAAATAACGGTGACTATTAATCTAAGAGTGACGTATTCTGGAGGCCAGATGACGTCAACTTTTAGAAGTGCAGAATTAACGTGAAATATATTTGCAAAAGCTGAAACTATCTTGAAAATGGTAGATTAACCATGAAACTTTATCCAATTATGAATTGTTCTGGAATTCAGAAGGCCGGCTAACGTCAACTTTTGAAAAAAAAATGACATGAAATATGTTTTCGAATGCTGCAAGTTTCTTAAAAATGGTCAATTCACGATAAAACTTAATTCAAACATGACGTATTCTGGGATTCTCTAAGGCAGATGAAGTAAGTTTTCAGAACTGCAATGTTGACGTCATTTTTTTTTGAATGATGGTAATACTCGACAAGTCATTCATTAAGAAAACAATTTTATCTGCACCGTACAGATCAAACTACCTCTCTACATACCTACGGCATGTATACAAAAAGAGAAAAATTCATGAAAAAGTGGGGGCCCAACGACTGTGAGATTTGTCTTCTGCTGTGCGCCCCTTAGACAACTAGTCTCAAATGGAACAGCTACTGCTACAAAAAGCGAAAAATACTCTAGTATAACTATGTTCATTACAAACATACAAAAGTCGTAAAATATTTTTTCAAACCTGCAAACTAGAATCTACAAATCACAGATATTAACTCAACGTAGTCAACTATAGATATCCTGGTTTTGTACACAATGGTTTGCAGTTTTGGTTATTACTTCAACTCTAGGTGCTATAACACTTGGCATATTATTCAACAGTTGTTCTCTCTCACGCAGCTGTGATTTGTAGATTCTAGTTTACAGGTTTGAAAAAATATTTTACGACTTTTGTATGTTTGTAATGAACATAGTTATACTAGAGTATTTTTCGCTTTTTGTAGCAGTAGCTGTTCCATTTGAGACTAGTTGTCTAAGGGGCGCACAGCAGAAGACAAATCTCACAGTCGTTGGGCCCCCACTTTTTCATGAATACACTATAACTTACCTGATAAGGTTGGCCACACCATAGGCAGCTCCAATGTCGGTGGCAGTCTTGACAATATCCTCCTGGTAGTTACTGACTTTGTGTCCGTCTAAGGCGGCAGCTGTCAATTGTATGAGGGAGCCGGCAGTACGAGCTCCATAACCACAGAGCTGCAAAAAGATTATGACCTGCATTTATAGAAATTCTATGTGCAATCCAGCTTTCTACAACTGCTCTTTTGAACACCCAAAATTTGAGCGAGCACATGCAGTTCGCGTACATTGTGCTGGATAATTTTAAACGAGAAACACTTTTTCGACTGAAATAATGTCATACAAATCAAAATGGATTAAATCAAAATGGTTCAAACTTCACGATATTTTATACAAATATAATTTTCTACAATATCGTTAAGTTAGCCAATATGTAGTTGCCTCACTTCAAAAACGGTAGTGAAGGGTCGATCACCAAGTGTCTGTTGTCTTGCCAAAACCAACGATTCTAGCAAACTTGGAACGGAATTGGACGCAAATGCGCACATAGCAATCGCAACCGGCTGTCTGAAACAAACATTATAATTTGTAATTAATTTGAATTTTTGCCCCGCTCAATTGGTAAAGAATGTTTCGATCATTGTCCTGTGTCGTCGGTCTTATTAGAAAATGTCATAATTAAAGAACTCACCGAGGGACTGGAGTAGCTGATTGGCCATAAATTGAAGACAGCGCATCTTTCCAGAACTGGAGACGATAAATAGCTGAAATTTGACGAATGGGTGGATTGTGAATAGCTGTCTGAATGAAAGCTCGCTGTGGTTGTGGTCATTCACATCACATAAACAACTTATTTTAGTTCATCTCAAACTATCAACTAAAATAGTCACAGTGAAAAGAGGAACAATAACTGTGATTAACCTTTTCGCTTCACGATCATCTATATTTACAAAAGTAGCAGCTAGAAAAATATTTGCCATTTCTAATTTTGTTACGTATTGTGATACTATGTCTGTTATTATTTCCACCATTACGTTGTACTGCGTTTACAAGCTTATGGGTCTCGCCGCGCCCATCGCAGTCCTTTAATATATTGCATCATAATTGGGCTAGCTGGTTTATTTTTAGTTGTTGTTCTCTCTGTTTAGTTTTCTTTTCTTTCTTTTTGTAAAGTAAATCGCGCATCTTATATTTTATATTAATAAAGTCTATATCAAAAGCGTTTTCGTGTTAACTATTTTAGTGGCTTTCCACTAATTACTGCTATTTTTATCATCGATATTCTTTTTACACAAACTTCTGTTTGTAACTTGGGGGCCGAACCGCTCGATCGATAGATAGCTAGTGCGCGAAATTTCTTTTTGAGGTAAGGGCCTATTAATTTATTATATTTGTGCATTTTCAAATTTTCTTGTACTGTTTATTTTCAATTGCCGTCTACAAAGTCTCTTGAAGTAATAGAGATCGGCACATTCCTGTTTGTTTTGGCTGCGTCTTGTGAAGTAATCAAGACGTGGTAACACTGTGACCTGTGAAGAAAGCGGGAATCAGTTTTTTATTGTTTGTTGTGAGATACCAGGTCGAAGTAGACTGCACGTATCGTCACCGACCCCGCCGAAGTGGCATCTGAGTGAATTCTCGGTATAAAATAGCATTTTTTCAAGGGGAATTGCTGTCCGATTTTTCATTTTCAGACATTTCTTTGGTGGAGTACGGTGAAATCGCTGCCCAATTTTTCAATTTGGTATTGAAAATCAATGGGTACAGTGAGCAACAACGCAAGCATGAGTGAACAGGGACAAGGAAACAAGAACGATTTACACACTGCAATGGAGAGTGGGAACAGTGTGTCAGGATTATCAGGAAGGAATGGAACAATGGAAAGAAGTGCGCCTAGGGAGCCCAGAGAGGCAGACAGTGTACATGAGGTTCAACCAACGGGAATGGAAGCAGTGATATTGAAATCAGTGACGCGATTGGTGATTTATGCTGAGAAGGAGATAAGCAAGCATACAAGATTGGGAACACAAAGGGAAGATGCAATGAGGGATATTCGCAGGGAAGCAGAGGCATTGGATAAGTTGGTTAAAGTGGTGAATGGAGTCAAGCGGAACGAGACAAGTGTGTTGGATGAAGAATTTCACGACACTTTGGAACGTGCAAACATCAGAACAGCAGGAGACGTCAAGGACCTGTTGACTTTGGCAACTGATAGTGGAGCAATTGTTCAAGAGATTTGCCAAGTATTGGGATGTAGTGAAGCGGATGTGGTTGATACAGTGAGTGTCAAGGAAGCTGTGTTGAATAGTGTGTGCACTACTTTGGACTGTGATCAAAGTGTGGTTGCTGAGAAGTGTGTCAACAGAGTCATGAGATGTGAAGAGCTTGAGAAGAAGCAATTGGAAAGCATCGAAAGGAACTCGTTTGTTGATGTGACAGGTGGAGAAAACAAGAAGTCAAGTGTGAAGGATGAGGACTTTGATGAGCTTATACAGCGATTCAATAGAGTGAAACAAGGAAGATCGATAGATGGCTATGTGAGGTCTAACAGTGGAAGTACAGTGGGATCAGTGTTGACGACTGGGTCCGTTGTACGAGAAAGCAGGGACAAGGTGAACACTTGGAGGGACAATCAAGTGAGAGAAGGAGATAGTTGTGGTGGATACAATTTGTCACCACAGGATTTTCATTGGTTCGGCGATCAGAGGATTAATCATGGCGGAACATATGTCGGACAAGGTGATCAACCTCTGGGGCGTAATCTGGTGCAGACACGCGAGGGCGATTCACATCAGTCAATGATGTATGAGTTCATGAGGTCACAAGCTGCACCGCCCATTGGTAATTTCAGTGGGGATGGCTCTCAGCCATGGTCAGCATATGTGAAATCTTTTCTGATCAGGTATCCTAAGGAAGTGTGGAGAGACGATCATCTGAGAGATATGTTAGTGGAAAAACTGACTGGATCGGCAAGAGATCATTTCAAGATTCTGAAGAGGGAAGACCGAGAAGGATCGTTTGACCGGCTAGTGTGGGCCATGAAGTTGAGAATGAACGAGGCAGGAAGGAGTGAGACGGTGAAGGCAATATCAAGTGTGAGAAGCCTGTACAAGTCAAGGGATGAGTCTGTGGCAAAGTTCTGTGTAAGACTGGAATTGCTAACTGGAAAGGCTTACCCGCAGCTGTCAGATGAAGCTCTTTCAATGACACGAGCTGATATACTGTACCAGCAATTGCGACACTGGCAGGAAGCAGTACATTTGGTGAATGCATTGGAGGATTCAGAAGAGAGTCAAGCATATGAGGAAGTAAAGCGACTCGCATTACGAATGGATAGGAATAGGAATTCATTGCCTGACAAAAGGTTCTACTGCAATGACGCGTCTACCGACAAGATAGTTGGTACGGCTTTTAAAGCGAGTGATGATGTGAGATCAGCACAGAGGGAGGAAAGAAGGTGTTTCAAGTGCAATGGCCTTGGACACATTGCTCAGAATTGCAATGCTGGTGATGTCCCAAAAACTGGTCCGCCTGGTATGCATGTCCGAAGTTCGTTCGTGGGGAAAGAAGATCCGAAGAAAGAGAGTTTCGCGTCTAGAATTGTCCGAGAGCTCAGAGAAGACCTGAAGAAAGAAGATCCTAACGCTGGGATCACCTTCAGATCCCAGTCAGCAAGATTTGTCCAGAATGAGAACCCCGTGCAAGAATACCATCCGAGAAGAATGTCCTATTGGAACAGGCAGAGAAGATATTGTTGATAGTCATGTGCTCTTTCATCGACCCATGTTGTTCTATTATTTCATGTCTAGCAGCGTCGGGTCGACGCTTCTCCCGACCCCCGGGATGTTACGTATTGTGATACTATGTCTGTTATTATTTCCACCATTACGTTGTACTGCGTTTACAAGCTTATGGGTCTCGCCGCGCCCATCGCAGTCCTTTAATATATTGCATCATAATTGGGCTAGCTGGTTTATTTTTAGTTGTTGTTCTCTCTGTTTAGTTTTCTTTTCTTTCTTTTTGTAAAGTAAATCGCGCATCTTATATTTTATATTAATAAAGTCTATATCAAAAGCGTTTTCGTGTTAACTATTTTAGTGGCTTTCCACTAATTACTGCTATTTTTATCATCGATATTCTTTTTACACAAACTTCTGTTTGTAACTATTTTAAGAACATCAAGTATAAGTATAGAGAACGGAGAATGAAGCAATAAAGTACTGATAACTAATAGAACGTTAACATAAAGTGACCTACCAGACGTATTGTTCTGCCCCCGTACATCAACCTTATCGCGGATTAGTGCAAGTTCCACGTTGAAAGCGTGTACCTGTAAAACAACCGTGTAATTATTTCATAGTGTATCACACTCATAATTGTGAGACGTAATCCGTGCTGAAAGGCCGCAGGCAATCATGGTTAACAGCAACTTCGAGAAACGTTCGTGCCACAGTGTGTGTATACAAACTATGAATTTGAATACGCTACAATATTGAACATTGTATGTGTATGACACTTGACCTGTACAAGTAGACATACAGCCGAATCTCAGCATATACCTCAATTTATGTCAACAAATGTTGTCATGTAAAGGTTAAGAAACTCACAGCAATGAGCTCCGGCTGGACTTTCTTGGGCATCGTGAGGATGGAAAGATAGTTATCGGCATCATGCTTACGTACTAGCTGAAAAAATAATATAAAAACACTTACTATACTTAATATAAAAATATACTCAAATTTGTAAAGAATTACAACTACATCGCAAAACATCAAGTAATTAGATGAAATTTAATTCAACTTTGGAGCATACCTCTAAACAGTGTCGGAATGCATCTTCTGCTTGCTTTTTGTTGATTTCAAGGAGTTTTCGAGTGGTTGTGGAATGAACGGGTAAAGTTTTTGGTTGTCTGAAAGGAAATAATGTCCTCCTGTTCATCATGAAGATAATACTTGATATAATGAAAAAAACGTTCATGTTGAAAAGAAAACGTCCATGTTGAAGATGAACATACAGCACCCAACCCGTACCCAGCTACAAGTTCTCCTCCAGGACTAAATATTTCGTACAAAAACAACAAGCTACATAAAAAAAAAGCTCTCTCGTTTATAAGATTTGTCAGTATGGGATCATCTCGACTTTCTGGCATTTTCCGTGATTTTTCATGGTTTATGTTTAGCCCTCTTTTTTGAATATGAGTAATACTAAAAAGGGGTTGGAAATTTGAATAATCGACGTGAACAGTTATTACCTGGCTCCTGGAAGATGAGAGAAGTCGGGAGATTGAGGTGTCGATGAAGGGGAAGTAGAATAGAACGCAGGATGGTTTTCAGAAATTTTTGTAGAAAATAATTTATTACAGTCGAAAAATATACTATTAGCTGGATGGGGAAAATGACCTTTCAATGAGATGACGCCTCCTGCACCTGAAAATCAAATAACGGCCTCATACAACATATCATCTGCACTTTTGAGAATCACTATCTTTTATCCATTAGTTTGTACAACTATGTCTATGACGCAGTTTTCAGATAATGGATGGTTGATAAGATATGCGTGAACAGTAACATATGTGAATATAATAGCAGTCGTGGTTTGAAGATAGACTGATTTTAAATCGAATTCATCCAGCATGATGGTAGAATTTACAGATTCGTGCCTAGCTGGTCTGTCTAGCTTGCATTTTGTCCACCTTTAAATAAAAAACCCATAAATAACATACTTAATATTTTAGAATTTAGAAATAGATTTTGTAGGGTGTGTGGTGAATAAGTGAATTTTAATATAAACAGAATAACACCAACCATAGCGTCCTGTTCTTGTTGTTCCAATCTGTGTCGCAATGCGACATGAGCTGGTGACATGGCCTTTGCCCTGTGGGAGAAGGTTGCGAACGACAAGCAGCTGCCAGCCTCGTCCCATGATCGATCGCGGTTCTACAATAACTATGTTCTTTCAAGTTACTGAGTACCCGTATTCACCGGGTACGTTATTCTGGTGACCTACCATACATAATGGGGTGCAACTGATAGTACGACAAGTTTGAAGGTAGGTCTTTAGAAAGTGAAAAAAACTGACCGCTTGTCCCACATTTGATCTGTTAACACGATCACAATCAATCAATATCAGTTACTTTCGAACGAACCGCCAACTATGCTATGAACTAGATAAACAGGGGAAAAAATAATAACTGAATCTCACCGGATCGCTTTTAATGTGCTGGAACGGCGCTGCCACGTAGGATGCACCGTAGATGACAGCCACGAGAGAGATGAGCGTCTGAACCACCACGTCGAGGGGCAGATTCACAAACGGTTGTTCGGTGAGACGAAGATACGAACGATGCTGTAAATAGTTCACATTAGTGTACAGTTCACTTTCACCTCCCACCTCGTACGTTTCAACTTGAAATGTGGATGGCGTTCCAGTAAGAGATTTTCCTAAAACTTCTCTGCGTAATAGAAGTTTAAGTCATGTTTCGATATGACTATTATTTGAAAAATACACAAAAACCACTAATCAGACTCTCAAATCGTATCTCAGACCTACTTGGAGAGCCCGAGATGAAAGGTTTACGTATAGTAGCAGAGTCTAACCTGGGCAGCGGAATAGGCACAATGAAGCAGGCTGACGAGGGCGAGAACAGTGATTATTCCGTGGAATGACTTGGACATACTCGGTCCCAGTAATATTCGAAAACGAGACGAATACGCTCTCTTAACGAAGAAAACTAATTAGACAAACGGTTATGAAATGTCGATAACGAAAGATAGTTCATAAACTAACACAACGTATCGCACTGTTCGGTGCAAAAGAGCATTCATAAATCCCGAATGGTGAGGGAGGTGGATTGAGAGTAAAACAATACAGCAAGATATGAAGTGAAAAGAAACCACTTGGAAAAGTGTACAACGAATTTTATAAATGTTTTATTAACATATACCAATAAATGTACCAATGGGGTCTAGACTAGTTATAAGGCTGACCCATTCTTATCTATATCGGACTATATGTGATCGTGCACATTTCACAATGCGTGAAAATGAATTGTAAGGAAAGAAAGAACAAACAGACAAATATGCATCTACATCATAAACATGTGAACACCTTGACTTTAGTACAAATTACAAACACAAACAACTACAAAAAGTACAAAACCATGATAAAAACTAGAGACAGGCAGGTATATTGTACGAGATTTTGTTGTGGAAGAATTGGATAAGCTGATGGAAATAACATGACCGATGACACAACCAAAATTGAAAATACTACAATAACTCACGAAGTAACAAGAACTGGAGACAAATAAAGTAAACAAAGTAGGTGTATGATGAAACCAAGAAGTGGGAAAGTATATGGAACACCATTAAAATGACACATGAACTAATTGTCAACTAATATATTACGCGAGTTGATAGGTAACTGTTTGGGAAGAACTTCTCGTATTGATACTACTCGTCACATTTGGCCTCAGTCACTAAGGACGATTTTAACTTCGCCTTGATGATTTTCAATTTCTCAGATGGAGCACCTTTCGTACTGCGAATGCCAAATCTATCTTCCAACTTTTCGTTCATTCCTTTGAATGTATTTGCTATCTGAAAACAAGCAAATACTCGACGGTAAGGTTACTGTTAATACTTCGAGTGCAGATATTTTTGAGAGTTGACGCTTATGGAGAATATATTCCTATATTAGTATAAAAAACGAGTGTATAGAAAGTAAAGATTAGTTTTGGATAAACATGTACAAGAAATATAAAAGAAGTCCAATAAAAATATTTTGAGGAAAAGTCTAATCTCGCTCGGTTTGTGAATTCAAAAAAAAGGATACCGAGTTTTTTGCTACCGGAAGAAAACTTCTGACTGCGACTCACAATAATCTAGCTTATACTCCGTTGTTTTCAAGAGAAGCGAGATTAGCATTTTCCTCAAAATATTTTTATTGGACTTCTTTTATATTTCTTGTACATGTTTATCCAAAACTAATCTTTACTTTCTATACACTCGTTTTTTATACTAATTGAACTCTTTTTCTATGGTTACGAGGCAACCAGAAAAACTCATTCAGAAGTAAAACTCATTAAAGTATATCTCATTCAAAAATAAATCTCATTAAGTACATGAACGTCAACGTAGAGAAAAGCAAAAATCAACTTTCAAATTTTTTGGCATTTTTGAATTCCTGACTAAAAATAAGTTAATGAGTTTAAACTCTCAATGAGATTTCCAGTAATGAGTTTCATTTTTGAATGAGTTTTCCCTGGTGCCTGGTTACGAAGTAACGGTCATTTTTGATAAAAATGATATTTTTGAACAATAATCTAAACAAGGAATTTTATGTTAAACCGCGCCGTAGTTCAGAACGTTTGTGTAGTTGTAACCTCGTTCAAGTGATAGCAAATTTTGTGCTCCAGGCAGGAATCGAACCTCCGTTCGCCGTGCGTAAATAGAGCTTTTATCCAATCCGCCATTCAGACATGTGAATAGGAATGAAAACCAAGCTGTACCCGCCTGTCATGAGATCTCCATTGGAAAAATGATTCCTACTACACGTTAAACTCTTCTTTCATTTTTATTTTCACGAAACCGGTCTATCCAGGCCTACTATAAACCATACCGAGGTGAAACCATACCGACCCCATACCGACTGCAAACCATACCGAGGGGTTGAAACCCTACCGACCTCATATTGGTGAAACCCTACCGACTTCCTAAATATATTGTAAAAATTCTCCACAGTTCTGTTTGTTGCGATTTTGAAAATATGCTGAATAAAAGAATAGGAAGCATATGAGTTGCGCATGAATTATGAATTGTTCATATCATACCAATCAAATCAAGACAAAGGTCATTTTATGCGGCCAGTTACTTTTGGCGTCCCTCGGTTACTTTTGGGGTTGGCCTCCGACTGTCGGTGTCCCGTCATTGACCGGTAGGTTTGCTGAGTAGTTCCTTTTACTATGCGATCCCCCTTAGTGGTCATTATCAAAACTAACCGACGCCAAAAGTAACCGAGCAGTAACCGACGACAAAAGTAACTGAGGGTGCCAAAAGTAATGGAGGTGGTCGACAAAAGTAACCGACTGTCCAAAAGAGATTGTATTGTTCTCTTAAACAGTGGTGGACTACCAAGTGGAAGGTTTGTGGCAGAGATTGCCTACGTTGCCCATCGCATGCTCGGCGGTACCGAATTAGTGCTGGGAGCCTTGATGGATTTTTTTAGTTCAAATTCTAAATAATCATAAGTAAACTCGATAAGATATTTTTTTCAAGATAATTTCATTAGATACCAATATGCAACAAATATAACGAATGAATAACTTGTTGTAATAGTGCAAATGACACTAATGACACGTTATCTACAAATGACACGAATAAAAAGTTATCAGGCACATAATATTAATATACATATATACATTACAATAAATATTTCAAGGGAACACATGAGAGAGATAGCCCAAAACTCATTAGACGAGTTTGGTTTAGGTGCAGCGGGTGAATAAGTGGGTAGAACTACAACATACAAAAGGGCGAAATAGAATAAATAGAGATGAGACTCGGTTATGGAAAACATTGGTTTTCAAAATGAACCCGATCAGAAAATTTGGCCAATGTATGTATGCTTTTTGAGGCCCAACAGTGATAGGTTAATGAAACTTTACTGGCCAACATTAAAGTAAAGTCAATACAATTCTATTCTATATGACACTCGTGATTAACATGACCCAAACAAAGTGGGCGAACGTATAGACTACCTAATCAGTCACGGTAATTGAGAATGCGGTAACCTAGAGAAAGTCTAATGAAAATTCATCAAATGTAACACTGAAGTTGTAGATCCCACAACCTAATTGAGAGGAAGGTTAACAATCCTACCCGGCTAACCGCTGTACCCTATGATCTATGAACTATGATTCAAAACTACGTTCTTCTGACGAAATATACATACTTCCAGCTCGTCCAGTCACAGTTCAATATAATAGTGCGCTCGCGTTTAAAACATTTTTGTACTGCTAAAATTTTTGACTAAATGAGAAGACGAGCTGAGCTTGCTATAATATACCGTAATTCTGATCCACATGTTGTATTTCTCATTTTCTTCTTTATTCCCTCCCGGTACAGTTGGAATCGTCGGTAAAATCGTGTGTGGCTCGAGACGAAATCTTGTATCTGGAAATATCCATAGAATATAAAAGAAACAGGTTAATTGAGTAAGAACTGAGCATTTAGATGAGAAGATACTGAATTCGGGATGTGCTCTGAGACTATAGGGGATCACCATATATGAGTTGTAGTTTGAACTCGACCCAAATCACGTAAATTTACGTGATTTATGATCTTCTATAAATGCGTGAAGGTGGGGTATAAACATTCAAACTTCTATGAGTACTGCTAGTAGCAACAAGAAGTAAGGAGTACAGTTAGCAGATCAAAGAATGATTCATGGTATCTGCACTACAAACGAAGATGACAGGCGTCCATTCCTTAGGAAAAATGTCGAAAAACGAACATAATGACTATTTTACGGGCTTCTGAAAGCAGAAGGATGTTTTTTTACGATTTCATAAAAGTTTCGTTCATAACGAACAGAAAACCAAACCTTTATGCGGTCCGCGTGGCTGGGAGCACTCTGCCGAACGAAGTCTTTGTTCCTCACAGCTGCAACAACCAGTTGGACAGTCGCCCTCTGAAACAACAGTTAAACTTCTTCTGTACAACAGTTAAACTATGTAGAAAATTGGCGCCCAAAAGTTGCAGCTCGAGATCTGCAAGAGACTAAAAGAACGGAAAAACACAAACTTCTTTTGTACAACAGTTGAACTATGTAGAAAATTGGCGCCCAAAAGTTGCAGCTCGAGATCTGCAAGAGACTAGGAGAACGGAAAAACATTAGCAGATTTTTTCATGTGTCTTATCTCCAATTTAACTGGTCCCGCTTAGTTACTTTTCATCCTGGGCCAACTGACACCTTTGACACCAAAAAATGACAAAAAAAATGATCCAACTACCAACTGGGACTGCTGCAGCTAAATTGCTACGGTGAAAAAGAATAAAAAAGACCACAATAAGAATAGAATAGAGGCATGTAACAACCACACTACATGTCGCATGAGAATTACCAGTTAAATGAATGTATAACCTCGACTCTAGCAAAAAAATGGTGAAGAAAGCCATTTTACATAAAAATCAGTTGCACAGGACAGAGAGAGAGGTCAGAATATACACGAGGAGTATTATTCTAACGGATGCGTCGAAAAAATTGAGAAAAAACATGAAAATAGAACAAAACGGCGAAGAAAAGAAACATTTCGAAATTTGCCTGCCGCCGCCGTAAGTTTGCAGATTCAAATTTCGCGCCAAGGTGCAGCTGCGCATCAGCTTTTAATCATTGTGATACGCACCGAATTTTGAATTTGGGCGCTTTTCCTAAATATTTGAATTTTTTTTTTAGATTTTATCTTCTTTTTTTGTTTAATATGACTATGATATGTTTAGAATATGTATGTGATCGGTGTTAATGTGTAAATCGTTCAACCAGCGGGAAATAATGTTCCCTATTCTCCTATTCTCCGTTTTGTCCGTAGATTTCATGGAAAAAATTGTCATTTTACAATCTTGTTTATTCTGCAGGAACCGTCTTCCAACACGAAACCGAAACCGGTCGAATACTTCACCAATCACCAACTACATCACCGAGCTGGTTGTTTTCCCGGCCGGGAACCACGATGTCGACTTTTGGGAAGGGCAAGGTTCGTGTCCATTGTAATTGCAAGTACATTGTTGTTTCATTGTGATAGTCTCAGTTTTCGCTATGTATACGACACAGTGATGAAAGGCTAATATTCTCTTCGTTTACGGACAACTCGTTTGCTATAAAATAGTTGTCGCACACGCGACGCGCGGGGACGAGTTGTCGCGGAATCATTCTCCTTCCTGTACGGTCCTTGCGCACAAAGGTGTTTTCAGTATTTTTGTTGTAAGTTCGTTCGCGACAACTGGTTCACACTGTTTTCTCATGTAGTAAGCGAAAAACTGGGTTTGCAAAGCAGCAAATACACCAGCAAGGTTGTCCGAACAGGCAAAAAATCGAAAGCGAACTATTTTTTTTACCGAAAAGATGAAAATCGGTCTAATGTCTATAAAAAATCCTGAGATTGCACGTGTTCACATCTGAAAACGGATTACTTTTTGTCGCTGAGTCGAACCTTACTGGTGTATGCAAATGGTTAAATGTATTGCTTAGTACTTGCAAATCAGCCATGAATACAATGAATAAATTCGCTAATATTCATAAAAGGTTTCGATAATGTTGGTAAAATACGTTCAATAATTCTTGTATTCTTGTACCATCTTGTTTTCCACTCCCAATTTCTCTACTGTCTGGTAAGGAATAAAGCCTGATCACACAACAAATATATCGGGTAGAGTTAGTTTCGAGTTAAGCTGTCAATTTTTTAAGGTGTCTAGGCGGCTATAATTTTGTAATATTTTTGACTGTAATATTTTTTTTGTAATTTTTCATCGTCTGCGTATGATGATCATCAAGTTTTCAGGAAATCGTGGAATTCTCTCGTACAAGAAGCCGATGATGTCGAACGTTGTTTGCAGTTCTCGAGGGAGCCATACGCTCTAAGGATGATTTGTGTTCATTGAGGACGATGTGTCTCCGAAGTCCACGGCATCAAGTGTGGTAAGTATGTTTTTTTGTTCGTTGTGCTTAAGAAAACAAGATAGCAGTCATACTGAGCAAACATAATTTTTTCTGCCTAGTAACGACAGAAGGAATGACTTCATTTTGTAGTGTAGTTGTTTGCACGGCAATGGAAGTGTGTAGGCCCTATGTTGGTAGTAACTTTCCCTCTTAGGTTGACAAGACTGTCGGTAAAGAGCAATTAGTGAGCTGAGTTTACCACACAGTTGAACGTTGCACGAACTTGCATTGAAAAGGGTCACTTTTAATATATATTCATGGAAAACCATGTTGTAGTCCTGTAAACTCGTTTTTGAAAGTGTGTGTTTTCGTGACTTTTTGTTTGAATTTCTTTTGAGTTTCTCCGAAATTCAAGTTGAAACTCGAAATACGTTTTTCGTAAACATAAATGGTGATCTCGATATGGTCTTCACAATAGTTAGCTGTAATGGTTTTCTCTCTCGCCGGCTTCTTCCATGATACCGGAAGAATCGTGGTGAAGTCGAAATTAAGATACTCTAACAAAGCTCTGGTCATATAAGGATGTTTGTTGTTGTAGTTATGTATGTAGAGGCAGGAGTATGGACTGTAATCGTAACCGGCGGATCTTCTAGTCTATTCGAATTCTAGTCCAATTCTCGTTTAAATGTTAATCTGAAACTACAGTGGGCCATTGAGAATACCGTTCTCACACTCTTTATCAAGAATACATTTCAGATAACCGCTTCTCGTCTGTCCGGTCCGCATCTGCTCGTTCCTCGTCCAAAAATATTCTGATAGTTTGTAATTTTTGCTATGTTTTATTATGTAAATTGTTTTATTTTATTCAGTTTTAAAAAGGTGAATACAATTTGGTAATATAAAGACTTCTTATGAAATATTGGTTAATTTCCGTTCTCCTCCTTCGATTGTCACAAAAAGTAGTACAAACTTATACTTTGTTGCTGGTTCTCATTGCGAATAGGAGGCATATAAGAAAAACGTCATTATATACAGTCAGTTACTTTTGGCACCCTAAGTTACTTTTGGCGACCCTGGATTACTTTTGGCATCGGTTAATGCTCGGTTACTTTTGGGGTTGGCCCCCCTTAGTTCCTTTTACCCTGCGAATCGTTTTGCTGTTGGCTCGGTAGGGTTTCACCAATATGAGGTCGGTAGGGTTTCAACCACTCGGTATGGTTTGCAGTCGGTATGGGGTCGGTATGGTTTCCCCTCGGTATGGTTTATAGTAGGCCGTCTATCCATGATTTTTTGCGAGACCATTTTCGGCTCTCTCACACGTAATATTCAAATTTCAGACATACCTGGAAAATACGTATATCTCAACTTTTTTAGAGCTTTTCAATAATGTAAAAATTTTGGGAATAAGTTAATTTTGTGCGAAACTATGCCGAGATTTGAGGAGGCGGACACTTTTGTCGCCGGCGCCGCCGCCGCCCCGCACGGAAGCCATTTTTGCGAGACGTTGGGCTCTCTAACTCCTCTCAATAAATAACTACATGGAAAGTGAACTTGGTATTTTGTAGACGTGTTGCCCTTCAGTGATTCATGCAAAAATCTAAGAAAATGGTCGACGTACTTTGAAGAAAATTGTAATGTCTGCAGACCTTTGAACAAAAACTAATCTGCGCAGCGCTCCGCGCTGCGCACGATTTAGAAAACATATTATCGTCCTTTCAGCCTTACTTTAACTATTTGAATGGTTCTCATGCCCATTATCCATTAATTTAGAGTAACCTGACTACACGGTGAGACCGCTTCCCAGTAATTTTGAATTCTTCCTGCAGTTGAAAAACATCCCAGACAGAGCTGCGAACCCGCGCGGAAAAAAATATACTGTAGTTTGAGCGCGTTAATTTTGTTGAAATTTGCATAATTTTCATTGGAAAGTCTGCTCCATTGTTAAAAACCGCTTGCGTATGTTATGTGAAGTGGTTTTGAATTTCTTCCGTTTTTTCTATTGGACCGTTCTTGTCGAGCGGTCTTACCGTGTCTTAGCCTCTTATCCATCTCAAGCAAATTTCCAGGTTACTTGCGGAAATCCAGAAAACGCGGTGAGGTTTTAGGGTTCGCGCATTTACGGCACGGGCATGCATATGCATTACCGCATAATATGAGTTTGTATTTCATAACTTTAACATTTGTAGTACAAGTGACTGTTCTGGTACTGCCTGTTTACTGTCAACATTGGAATGTGCAACTTACAGATTTTTTGAATCCCATGAGTAGAACCTTTTCGTAGAAAGAGCTCATCTTACCACAATCGATTGTGATATGCACACTTCGGAACAAATCCGTTGTTGGAAAATTGAGACATTCCTGTAATATTTGCCGTTGTTGAAAGATTACGGACGATCCCCGACACTATTTCCACTAATAGCAGACAGATGAAAGTGAAATAAAACTACAAAATAAGACCAGGACAGATTAATTTTTCTTTCTTTTCCACTTCGACTTCATACAAAAAACCTACCGGTGTGGGTTTGTAGATGCACTTTTCATGCATGGTGAATAACTCATTGTGTGAGACGTTTCGGGTATATGTGTTCAATGTACGCGTCTTTCTGAAATGAGCAATATTTACAAGTGAACATTGATTAATAATAAGATATCTCTCATGACTCATAAAGCATGTAAAGTTAGTAGATTCCCTGTTGCATTGATTTCTTCTCTGGGTACGCCAGTTCGTACACTTTAATCAATTTTTCACTCAGAGTACTAGGACACTTGGTCAACTTTCTCAAATCAGTCTCATCCCCTCCTTCTGACCGTATGTTCTATGGTACATGTATTTCATTCATACAGAGCGAGCAATTTTCATTAGGAGTGATAACATTTTCATTAAAGATACGTATGAACGTGAATCTGTCATGAACACGTGACGCCGATGAAAGTACAAACGATGAGAGGGGTTTTCAGGAAAACCACACCTTTTCTTGACAAGAAACCACGTGATCACGCCGTTTAACCGAATAGCTCATTCATTCTAGTTCTTTCCAGACAGGGTCGGGCGGACTACCAAGTGGTTTCATTCTCTCGACACGATGCACGAAGGTAACCACAAATATATCTTCCGTCTTCCCATGGGTATTAGAGTTTTTCAGTCCAGATAAGCTAATTTCGTCAAACGACACTTTCACTTTCAGCACAAGAAACAATAGGTGATTTAGACGTATAAGTATTATTTACAATTGTCAATTGTCATTATCGCCTATGGCTGCAAATGTTATCTGAATAAACAACAGCGCAGGAAAACAGCAAACTAAAAATTCCACATTCAGAAATCATCATTTCCGTAGTCACGCTGATCGCTCTATCAATAGCCACCATTGTCAGTTGCAACCGAAACGCCAAATCAACTACCAAAAGCAAAGAAACTGCATCAAAACCGGCTCCTCCTCCTCCTCCCCCGCCTCCAAAAACAGAGGCAGAGACGCAAAATGGCGAGTTGCATCCAACTGTTAGACTTGAGGGTTGAGGGTCATATACAGGTAGCGGAAATATTATTAACTATGAAAGAAACACCACTCTTGCCCTTGCAAACTTTGCTCCCTCGTCACTCGGCCAGTCTCGCCGTCTGAATACTTCGTTCTACTTCTACTTCTACTTGTTCAATAAATTTCGTACATCAGTTGAGTTCTTTTGTTGGGTTAACCCTCAACCGAAACCAACTCAACCCTACAGACCCCTATCCCTATAGTATAGATGCAATCATAAAAAGTAGAAAGAAATAAACAACATTAATGATCACTGTTTTAAGGTACCCCCGAGAAAGAGAAAGTAGAAATGGAGCCTACTATACGTGTTTCAATGAAAGATTCTGGAACTTCAGGCGGAACTTCAATCGGATCAGCTGATCCAATAGCTAGTGCTACGGTAAGCTAACACAACAATTGAACTGTTTTCAATTCGTCTTACCGTTAGCAGGAACATAGTGCAGGACAGGCTGAGAAACACATCGAAACCATAAGTAATAAGTGTGTATGAATATATTTTATATTCTGAACATTCTGAACCAATTTTAGGATGTACTCACATCGAAGCAAGCTAAAGTGAAGGCAACTGATGGAGGTGAGTTGAAAGTTGTTTAATTTGGATATTGGATTTGGAACAACAAGGTGCCGAATTCAGTTGTAGTTAAAATTAAAAGCAGTTCAATTGTTCAGATTCCCCATCGAATCACAATAGATCTATGATCTCCCCTCGTGCAGTGTATTTCTAGAAACCTAATCATTCTCTTTCAATTTCCATACCCCAAAAATCGAATAGATTTTAAATAATGAATTGGCACCACACGCACACGACTAGCTTCATACATAATCAAAAACGTACAATGAATGTGTGCCATATAACCAATTAGTTACCAAATGTTCATAAAGGGTAGATAGCATCAAGTCATTTCAGAGGAACCCAAAAAGGAAAAGAGTCATCATAGCGCCGCCGCAGGTGCAAAAATAACCGGAAGTAAGGAGCAACCAACACAGAGTCAGAAGGTAAGTCTTTTCATTCCCATTTCTCATTCATACCTTTTACAGAAATAACTATAAAACCGAATAAACTGTTAGGTTTGGGAGGACAGAAATTAAGCAACGATTACGTCTGTCACTGTTTGAACGCTCGAAATGCGAGTATGTGAGGTTACTGCCAACTTATCAAGTCAGGCTATTTTCAGCAGAACCTCAGCAAGAAGTCGGCTGAAGGAAAGAAATGATGGCCGTCCGGGTTGAACAACCAGAAACTACGAATATGTCTACTACTAGATCTTTACAAATGAAAACCTTCTCACCAGCAACAAGTGTACTTTTGTTTGTTGCGCAATTCGTAAAAATATCTCCTTATCTGAAACTCAAACTGCATGTTATAACAGACCCATATACTGCAGACTGCACAGTGGCAAACCTGCTTTAACCTTATATTCATGATCATTTTATGCAACCAAAATTAAACATACCGATCATAAACACTTTCTTCAATGACAGGTACAGTACGAATATGCGTCATTTTCGAAAGCCACCTGGGGACCCGCTTCAATATGGAACTCCCTGAAATATCTCATTCGACGATTTAATTTATGTTAGGATTTAGGATTATATTATAAGCAAGAGCCTTACATAATTGGATGCTGAGTGTACCCAACAGTTAATGAAAATCTACGCCTTCTTGAAATCAAGAATACAACGTAACTTAAACGCTTCTAACAAGCCAGTAAACAGACTGAAAGTGGATTTTTCACAGAAACTCAACAGAGAACACGTATATACCTTGTTTGACAATAAGCTTCTTCGTGGTAATACTGTGCTCGGTAATTTTTCTGTCCAGAACATCTTCTGAAAGAATGTGACCAGCATGCGAATTCGGGTACCGATCCCAGAAAGCAGCAACAACCTGGAATAATTATCAGTGTGAACTGAACATTTTCATCTGCTCTTGCTCTGCTCAGTACTACTTACCAACGACCAAGCACAGCGAAAATCGAGTGCGAAGACCGGAGAACGCGGTTTCTTCGCCAAAAACTTATATCTTACTTGACAAAGTAACTATAAAGTCACCCCAAAATAGGATTCCATACGCAGCACATACTCTCGAACAAGTTATTCAAATACCTCATCTAGTGAGTAGAGAAACGATGTCTGAGGAGCATCCCATAGCCGCATCTGAACAAACGTATAGTAAAAAAAACAGCATAACTAACCATAAACGTGAAGAAAAACAGTTTATTGAACGCGAACGAAACAAAACTATATTCATGAAAAAGTGGGGGCCCAACGACTGTGAGATTTGTCTTCTGCTGTGCGCCCCTTAGACAGCTACTCTCAAATGGAGCAGCTACTGCTACAAAAACCGAAAAATACTAATATACTCAAGTATAACTGTTCATTACAAACATACAAAAGTCGTAAAATATTTTTTTCAAACCTGTAAACTAGAATCTACAAATCACAGATGTTAACTCAACGTAGTCAATTATAAAGTTTCTGGTGTTGTGCACAATGGTTTGCAGTTTTTTGTCGTTACTTCTCTAGGTGCTACGCTTGTCATATTATTCAACAGTTGTTCTTTCTTTCGCAGCTGTGATTTGTAGATTCTAGTTTACAGGTTTGAAAAAAATATTTTACGACTTTTGTATGTTTGTAATGAACAGTTATACTTGAGTATATTAGTATTTTTCGGTTTTTGTAGCAGTAGCTGCTCCATTTGAGAGTAGCTGTCTAAGGGGCGCACAGCAGAAGACAAATCTCACAGTCGTTGGGCCCCCACTTTTTCATGAATTTTTCTGTTTTTGTATACATGCCGTAGGTATGTAGAGAGGTGGTTTGATCTGTACGGTGCATATAAAATTGTTTTCTTAATGAACCACTTGTCAAGTATTACCACCATTCAAAAAAATGACGTCAACATTGCAGTTCTAAAAACTTACTTCATCTGCCCTTCAGAATCCCGAAGTACGTCATGTTCGAATGAAGTTTTATCATAAATTGATCATTTTTGAGAAACTTTCAGCTTTCGAAAACATATTTCACGTCAATTTTTTAAAGTCAGCGTCATCTGGGATCTGGTCTCCTGAATTCCAGAATAAGTCATATTTAGATAAGGTTTCATCGTTAATATACCATTTTTGAGATATTTTCACATTTGAAAATATATGTGACGTCAACTTTGCACTTTTCAAAAATGACGTCATCTGGTCTCCAGAATCTCAGAACACGTCACTCTTAGATTGAGTTCCACCGTTAATTGACCCTTTCTAAGATATTACCATCATTTGAAAATATATGTGACGTCAACTTTGCACTTTTCAAAAATGACGTCATTCGGCTTCCAGAATCCCAGAATACGTCATGTTTAGATGAAGTTTTACCGTTAATACCCCACTTGCCAACTATTATTATCATTTGAGAACATATTTGACGTCAACTTTGAACTTTTGAATATGACGTCATCTGGCTTTCAGAATCCCAGAATACGACACCTTTTGATGGAGCTCCATCGTTAATAACCCACTTGCCAACTGTTGTCATAATTTGGAGAAATATTTGACGTCAACTTTGCACTTTTAAAAGATGACGTCATCGGGTCTCCAGAATCCTGACTGACGTCACCGATAGAACATCTGGTCTCCAGAATCTCAGAACACGTCACTCTTAGATTGAGTTCCACCGTTAATTGACCCTTTCTAAGATATTACCATCATTTGAAAATATATGTGACGTCAACTTTGCACTTTTCAAAAATGACGTCATTCGGCTTCCAGAATCCCAGAATACGTCATGTTTAGATGAAGTTTTACCGTTAATACCCCACTTGCCAACTATTATTATCATTTGAGAACATATTTGACGTCAACTTTGAACTTTTGAATATGACGTCATCTGGCTTTCAGAATCCCAGAATACGACACCTTTTGATGGAGCTCCATCGTTAATAACCCACTTGCCAACTGTTGTCATAATTTGGAGAAATATTTGACGTCAACTTTGCACTTTTAAAAGATGACGTCATCGGGTCTCCAGAATCCTGACTGACGTCACCGATAGAATACTTTTTACTTATATTAAAGTCACGATGGTATCATATTTAAAATTTCATCGAAATCGGTCAGTTTTACCCTAAGTTACAAGACAGTTTGCATAGCCGACCTGACATAGAGAGCGAGAGAGTGCACAAAATGAAGAGACGCAGAGACATTTATTTCGGAAGGTCGTAACTTGGTGAAAAATAATTTTTTTCAAAAAAAAATTTGCGCTCATTCCGTTTTTATACGAGTTCTGTTATTACTACAAATTTAAGCCAAATCCGGTTAGTTCTGGCAGAGTTAGAATCACAGCACGCCATGACGGAAGGAAGGAAGGAAGGAAGGACACACGACGGAAGTTGGCGCTCTTGATGAAGCGAAAACATCATAACTTGGCTCAAACTTAACCGATTTTGTTCAAATTTGAAACACAATTTACAAATATGCTGTAGAAACTTCCCAAGTTTGTAAAAGTTCCGTTTTGCGAATTTGAGCCTTTTTATGGGAAAACTAAAAAAACGGAGGCGCGCATTAGCCGGACCAAAGACAAATCTCGCACAGCGCTTCGCGCTGCGCGCGATTAACATAATAGAATCTGAAGAGAGAATGAGGTTTGTTGAACAAACCACTCACTTTGAAAAGGGCTAAAAACACAACTAATAAGTAAGAATGCATGAAACAATATAATACATACAACGAACGATCGAATTAGATTTATAAAAAGTTTGCTGGAGTAAATTTTTCAAGTGCGCCACTGCCAAACCAGTGCGCCCAGACAGACAAAAAAATCTTAGAGTAAATGAGTTGTTAAGAGACGCAGACGGCAGACGAAGATAGTCACACAGGGTAGATTAGCCGTGGGGCGCTCCTGCTGTATTCTTGCCGGTTCCGTTCTTGATTCGTTCGCTCGTTTTTATTGGTAGGTTTCAAATTGTTAATGTTACCCTATGCTCTATTATTTTATGTTGTTTGTTGTTTCATCATGTTAATGATTATCAAGCAGCATTTCCCATCAACATCATTAAGGGTTTCTTCTATCTCGCGTCTCGGTACTCGCTCACTCACTGGGAAGTCCAAATGGGAGGAGTTCGTGGTCAGTTCAGATTCTTTTATTTTTTTCTAGGGGTAAATCATTTCGAAACTTGTGTCTTTTCTTGTTGTAAACAAATTTTGATGAATTTGAGTTCATAAATAATTAGCTTTCGGTTTTAAGTAGGGCTTTAAAATATTTAAAAGATGATTAAGCGACATGACAACTACTCGTGCCGTCGTTCCAGTACTGATCAGCGGACTAAAAGCATTACTATAAGCATTACTAAAAGTACTGAATACCAAAACGCGCACTAAATGATTGCTAGAAAATGTTTAGTGAATATGAAACCTGAATAAAGCGAGACTAACGTTACTTATGCCAATGCATCTTGTTCACGTTAACACGTAAACACGCAATGGACCAAAGTAGTAGGACTTGGATATGGAAACAGGTTCAACAAGTCAAGATTTATTCTTGGTCTGTACCCACTTCGTGAAAACGTTGGCACGTTTACATGTATTCCGTTAATTTCATTTAGAGGAAGTCCTTCATTTCGCATAATGAATATCATTGCAGCGGTTGCTGTTCTGTCCTTTTCCGGAGTGGTAGGACTCACTCTCCTAGTACTAGGATGTGCCCTGCCAATGTTCGGGTTAGTCTTTCATTCTCACACACTAGTAAGGTGTGACTATCCTACAAAAGAGGACGTTTTACATTATGGATTTAAAAAAAGTTCATGAGTTCGCAGCAAAAATAGTCCAATTGTTCCAATTTTGGCCAAAGCAGAGTCCCTTCTTTGAGTTTTTCTTGTATGTGGACAACTTCATCGAAGTATGTTCGTTTTCTTGTTCTGCGCCGCGAGTGCTTTAATTTAGCAAGAAATTCTTATTCATTACCATTGTACATTATTGATGGTGCATTACAGTAACTGGTCCCCCATGTTTGTCATTGCATTCTACATATTGTCGCCGGTTCCCCTTCTCATTGCTCGCCGTTTCCAAGAAGACATGGCAGGTTAGTTGGCCATAGTTTGAATCGGACTCTTGTCAAGAATCAGAACTTTTCTCCATCTGCAACATCAATTACCCTATATGTGTAGATCCCTATTTCCCGACCCTATACGACCCTATATTTGTATGTGTATTCCGTAGCACACATATCAAAAAAAGTTTAATATTAGGGATAGACGTATAGGGAGTAGTCATCTAGCCGATTCCGCGACAACTCGTCCCTAATGTTTTATCACAAAACAAGCTAAAAACGAAGTTTCAAAGTGAAATTACACTTTGTAAAGTTTCCTACTTCATATTGAATACAAATTGACTATAAATACATCCGAAAAATTGAGTAAGGCGTCACTTATTTGAGAGAAAACCACAAATTTATGAAAATTGTGATGATTGTAGCATAGAATTAATTATATTGGTTATTTTCAATTCTTTCTTATCTCCAAGGTTGCCTACAGCCTTTAGTATGAAATTTAATCCATTCACTATTTTAATTTGTAAGTTTCAAGCTAATTTGAGCATTTTTCGAGCTGGGGACGAGTTGTCGCATCTTCGGGGACGAGTTGTCGCACGCAACGCGGGGACGAGTTGTCCGTAAACGATCTAGCCATGCAAACGTTTCATACTTCGTTGTTTTAGTTCCTTCACGTTTCAGGAACGAATGCCTGTATCGAACTGGCACTGTTTCTGACCACTGGAATAGTTGTCTCTGCGTTCGCCCTGCCCACCGTACTCGCACATGCTGGAACGGTTGGTCATTTTTTGGTTACTTGAATCCTTCTTAGCATGTAGCTAAACTTACAGTTCGGATTTCAATTCCACATTTCTAAGTAGAATATATTGGCGCAAACCCTAAAGCGAATCTTCAAATCTATAATTTCACTTTTGTGTGCGAAGCTGTGTATAAGCTACTACAATACAACTGTTATGTTTATAGGTATTTAGGAAAGTCGTTTTCAAAATTGAAATAAATTTTTATCACTGCTGCTCGACGAATTATTCGTTTGCCGTATCGATAGAAACACGCATAATTGTGATTTTTCCGGTGAGATGAAGTAATGGGCATTTTCTCTCGTAACTTCACAACTTTATCGGCATGGTTATCATCAGTGTGTGTTCAAACAAGTATCAAATATTTTGTGGCTAGTTCGTTATTGGCTCATTGATCCCATGTTACGTACATGTACATTCATCTGCATGAGTTTTGTGAAGAACTGGCATGTGATGTGGGGATACCAGTTATCCAGAATGATCTGCTTCCGTTTGCGCCGTAGTATTTTGGGAGCCGCGGATAGAAAATCGGCCGCGCGAGGCAATCTTGATAACTAGGGCCCGAACTCATTCTGAATTTGAATGAGTCTGTAAATTACTGCATGATTGTATTGTAGATCAAATGGATGGCTGCAACACTGGCCAACTTTGGTTCAATCGTGATGTTTGGCACAATCATCGCCTACTTCTACCTGCATAGAGAGGAAGACTCGGGCAGCTGGAATCAGTCCATGTTCTAAGAAAGAGAGGGCTCCTTGATGTGGCCATTCGGGTGTTGTGTTGTGGTTTGTACCCTTTTATCACTTTACAAAGCATATTATTAATTGCAATTTGTGTATGGATGGAAAGCGTTCTCACGAGCATGTTCGTTCAGTTGTGGCTAGTTTACGAACTTCCGTCTCAAATTTCGGGCACGTTGCTTGTGATCACCATACTTTAGTTGTAGTTTGTAGCACCCAATCATTTTGTTTGCTCTGGAAGTAGATACCATAATTTTTCGTTCGGCAGATGGAGAAATTAAACAGAAGTGTAACAGCGGATTATAATTTCCCCACATTCGCTTTATTTGAGTAGCCCACGGATCACACAGTGAACCATTAATATAGAATTCGATAATCATTATTATGCAACTTTCAGATCGCGGTTTCCGCCCTTCTTCTCGTCTACATGGCGAATATAGTGTGTTTCGGTGCAGTCGTCGCATATTTCCGTGTCTTCAATGGCGATGATATGAATGAGATGTCCCTCTGGTAGAAATCTAGCAGTTCTCTATTTCTCTAACATATACAATCATTCATTTATTCAATTAATTAAAGTTAACGCAATCAATCTCTTGTTCTTTCTCCTAAAAATTGTAATCTCATTGAAGACGATGTGAAGCGGTTGAGCTCGTATTGAAGTTGTTCATTCTTCCAATTTGGCGGTTCGGTATGTACATTGTGTGATTGATGTAAGTATAAAACTTCTTACGTGTCTCGTATTTCAACTACTTCAGATGAGATGAATTGATAGCGCCTCTGCCAATGAATCAAAATACTTCAGATATCAGAAACATGTTATTTGTAGATAACCACATTAGCGACTGAGATCTAACATTTCTAGGCCAGAACCATTTACGCTAGGGTTGTTAATGTCGAACTCGAAACTCGACTCGAAAAAACTCAAAAATTTTCGAGTTGAGTCGAACTCGAAAACTCGAAATTTTCCAAAACTCGGAATTTTAAACTCGAAAATCAAAATTTCGGACTCGAAAAATGTTTCTTTTGGGTCCAAAAACACTCAAAACTCGACTCGACTCGAAAAAACTCGAAAATTTTCGAGTTGAGTCGAACTCGAAATTTCCCAAAACTCGAAAACTCGAAAACTCGAAATTTCCCAAAACTCGAAATTTCCCAAAACTCGAAAACTCGAAATTTTGAACTCGATTAACAACCCTAATTTACGCCAATTTTCTGGGATTGGCCAGTTACAAAAGGGAGAGAGCAGGGTGGTCAATGAATCTGCATGATGGTCTGCGTTTCTCTGACCTGCACAGTGTTTCGTTGAGGCCGGAATTGAGAAAAATTTTCCCAAAACCGTCGTCGCTGCTGCTGCCAGATCTCTAATAGGGGTGGCAACAAGATGAGTGAACTCTGCCTAAGTTCTTTTGTAATCCGGAGAAAGGGTATTTCCGATCCTACTTTTGCTTCACAACTTCTACTCGCGAGCTCGTGAAGAATATATAAATTAAATAAAAAGGAAGTTTTATCACTGTTCATATCAATTCAATGAATTCCAAAATAACGTTCATATCCCAATGCATGTAAATAGTCAGATATTAATCCTCGGGTTATAAACTCTCAAGAGATCAACCACAACAAACCGTAATATTTTTGATGATGGGGTTGAGTTACAACTGAACACTAAATGTTAAAAAAAAACTTTAAATGGTTCTAAAACTACATACACCATACAGTATATTCACATATATGTCAAAATTATCACCGTAGTTTAACAAAGTTAGGAACACAATAAAAAAATATATATCACACGTAGAGTGTATACGAATATTTCTATACCACGAAGGTCACGTGGGAGTGACAGAGGCTATAACTATGACTTTTCTTCCTTTTGCTCCCGAAATGATTTCCGTTAATAATCCGAAATTGAGACCCAAATTGAAAAAGTCCTGTTACTCGAACTCATGTTTAGGGAGTTGTAGTTTGATCCTAAAACTCCATAAGTCACCATTTTCAACCAAAATGCATCTTGATCAAACTACAAACACAGCGGGACTGGGGCAGCATACACCGTACAGGCTTTCCGCTTGCTTTCGAAATAGCGACTTTCATACCTACGTTAAAGAACGGTTGAATACTTATTCAAATACAGAAGTCACTCGTTGGTTATATATAAAACATGAAGATAAAGTAGTAAATTGTGAATACAGCAAGTTTTTTTTAGAGTTGAGCTAAATCACGGTGTGTCCGTTTCCCAGTACGGAATGAGCGCTTACTCCGTTTTCCCTGGATTGATGGATTGCATTTCCGCTAATAATTCCGTTACCTTTCGAGTTATCTGAAAAGCAAGAAACATTTTCACGTGAAATCCTTAATTTCCAGAAAAATAAAAAATAAACCTCTCTTTAAACTGGTCGAACTGTTTCATGTTACATCTTTGTGTTTTCTATGTCAAATTTTCGAAAAATCGAGAATTGCCAAGAAGCGAGACACCCAGCCAAAATCAGAAGAAAAACAAAGCAGGACTGGTTTTCCTGTGAGTCGCATATATTTCTCTCACAATTGATTACAAATTCAAACACACAGACTATAGGAACGACAAGCCGTCCCATGACTGTCAGTGATGTAAACAGTTTATTGTTTATTGGCACCATCGAAACAGTATAGCTTTTTCACTCACCATTTTTCATGAATACTATGGGAGCTGGTTGTTCGAGTGTTTTTCCTTTTCCAGACAAGAAACTCGACTGCTCTAATCCCGCGTATTCCATCTGAAATATCTGATGTTGACAAAAATGTATGGTTAGCTCTTTCCAAAGCAAACGATTACGATGGGTGTTGCATTTCGCTGTGTTTTTTCGATCCAGTCGGTTTTCGGTCAAATTTAATTCGTAAATTATGTATCGAGTTCAAACTACAAGTCAGCTATGATCATCTACTATAACATGGGCATTCGCTGATTAGGGCGGAAACCAGGGTGATAGACAAATTATAAATAAATATTGGTTTTTTGTTCCTCACATACTTATGGCTAAATCTACAACAAGACCGTGTACAAACAAACACATTAAGTCTCCTTTTCCCTAAGTCTCCTTTTCCACAACCCCTCAATTCATGAGGTTTCAAAGTTTAGATGAAAGTTGCTACGGCCATACGCCTAGTTGGAATCCTACAAGAGTCAAAAGTTCTGTTTGGTTGTTCCCCATAGTCTTCTCAACCTGTGTATTTCAACCACTTCCTTTTTCCGTTCTCCATTCTTCTCTCTTGCTAACATTTTTCCTTTTTCCTAGAACTCGGAATACTTCAGGACGACAAAGTGATTGCGTTCGACCTCTGGTTTGTGGTTATTTTGAATCATGACCGGAAGGAAGTCATTTTGCTGCAGGGTTTGCTTGTTCCAAAGCAAACCTAAACGGCGAATATTGCTCTATTCTGAGTTTTTTGTAGTTTGATCCCGACACACTCTGGTCGGAATCGGTAATGGACGGCGGTCATCGAGATTAAACTACAAATGAGATTTAGGTGCTTCTTATAGATCCCTTTTCCATCAAAAGTGGTTCACTCTGCACGCACTTGCAAGCCGGCTCTTGAGTTGCGCCCACTCATGCTCAGGCTCAGAGAACGGCGAATATCCTTTCCTCGCTTAGTCCATGACCTGGAAAAAATCGTGTGGGTATGAAAATAGAATCTGCTGTACTTGGGTCCTGTTTGTGCCCGTGTTCACATTACTTATCATAGTACGGCATTGATCATTTTTCAGTTTGAATGTAGTTGAAAATTCAAAAAAATGCACGTTTGTCACACACGTGGCTTGTACTTTCTGAGACGTATGTTTTACCATGGTTAGTGTATACTTTCCTGGTAAATAGGATTGCTCCTACAAAATAGTTACACGGTTATTTTACACGGAAACGGTTCGTGCGCTTGTCCTACTTGCTTTAACCAATTTCTCACCTCCAAATAGAGAATTTGTCATGAACGGGTAGTCGCATGGAAATTCCCCTCATTCCGCACCCATAGACAACAACCAGTTCTCTCCTGAAAGTACAAACTGAAATTTCAGCGAACAACAAAAACCTTCAAAGAGAATAATACTGAGTTCCACTAAAAATGGTCCGAAAAGTGGTTCTGTGAAAACGAACACCGGAAAGATTGACAAAAACGTCCCAAGCTTTTCATTCCTAGTTTTCAAAAAAAAGGGCCACTCAGGAACAAAATGTGTGGTTTGGTGTGCACAAAGTTTCGTATAACTGAAAAAGTGTTTTCCGATTCCATACCAAAAAGCGAGAAACATTTGATCTTGATTCATTCGGACATGAAAAGTTACCTGAAGTCTTTGCCGAACACAATGTAGATGACAAAGTTGATGGACGAGTTTATTATGGCTAGAAAGTTAATCGCCTCTCGTGAAAATGTGTAAAACAAGTGGTGCTCCACCATCTGAAAACAAATGTAAACTTATCTACCTAGAGAACAATTACCAATCATCGTAAGGAAAGGAATAAAAAAATGGTTCGGGCTCATTCTGTTCTATGATCTGTGTAGTCTGATCTCATGAGCTCATTAAATTTTCGACGAACTGCTATCTCCTGTGATCACATACATGCCACTGAAAAAATGTGATACTGCTAGAGTTTTAGACTTATGATCTTGCTTTAAAAGTTGTTACTGAAGGTGCAATAAAAACGGCCGAAAACAGCTACAAAGTTAATTTATTTACCAGCGTGCGCTGATCCACGATTCTCTCCAGTAACGTCAAGACGAATCCCCAGAAGTTGCAGATGAGGAAGATACAGACGATGATCACCAGAACAAGGGTGGCTTCTCGACTTTTTTCTTTCAACTCGTTTCTGCCGGACACTCTGAACAGAATTCATCAAGTTAATAGGCCATATGCATGAACTTCCCAGCATTTTCATCCCAACCCGCGTCTCGTCTACTATTTCTGTTCTGTCGAGATACAAGTCCCGCGAAATAGTGAGGCAAAGCGAGAGACGCAGAATGGGATTGAATGCTGGGATGTTGTTACGTACATACTAACCTTGAATATAGTTTACACTCTGAACAAAACTTATTATTTACACACTCCAACATATTTCCTCCGTGCAAATTATTGTTATTGCCAAATTAAATTAGACTATTATTACAGCCGCAGGCGTCGTGCAAATTATTGTTTTTCGAAAAACCAGCCATTCACTCATTATACACAGGGAAATAAAAACCGCTAATTGACAGCAAAGTTACTGCAGTTCTACCCCAGTTTGACTGCCGATTTACCGCTGGTAGTACCGCGGTACTACCAGCGGTAAATCGGCAGTAAATCTGCAGTAAACCCGCAGTAAATGCGTAGTAAAGTAATTGGTATTCAAATCTACCACAAATTATCTAAAATAAAACTTTTTCAAAAAACAGTTTAATTTAACGCAATAGGAGCGCTCTATGCATCCTATCAGCATCAAAGTATAATATGATACCTTTCCGTTCTCGAAAAGTACCTCAAACTTGGGTAATTAAACCAAAATCAACTCAAACCTCAACGACTACTGATGGAGAAGTCCGTACTTAAGAAAGGGCGGAAAATATTTTTTTCAAAATTCGTTTTTAAGGGTGAAAATGCATTCAATTCTCCAATATGCATGAATATTATTTGTACATCAGGATATCTGAACACATTTCTCGAAAATCATGATTTGGTGAAGAAATTGAAGTTATGAGCAACAACCATGAAAGTTCTTCTCTTAAATTTCCAATATATGGTTTTCCATCATGATTTGCTAAGTAAAATGTTAATTCGTTCCATTTTAAACGATTGAATACTCATATTATAGAAATGCAGTTGCCAGTAACTCACCATAACGATCGAAATAAAAGTTGAGCTGTCAGACTTGAAAAAAATATCTGCTCATTTTCTCGAAACTGATTTGTATAATATCCGATACGTTTATTCCTTCATTTTTTGAGTTTTAATATTGCATTTCCACACGAAACACGCACTTCTGAGTAATTTACTATGAATCTACTGCGGGTTTACTGCGGGTTTACTGCACGTTTACTGCGGATCTACCACGGGTTCGCCTTACTACGGGTTTACTGCGGATTTAACCCTGGTCACGAAATTCCTATGTACGATACCCTCAACTCTCAATAGTTGGACATAATTATTACAACACACCAAATTGGTAAACTTACCTGAGAATGAAACCGTCAAACTTTTTAACTTGTCAAAATGTATCAGAAAAAGGGAGGAAAATCTTTTTCATGTACCTCAGTGTGCTTTTCTATTTACCCACCATATATCTAGGCCATTTTAAGAGCATTTTCGCTCATCACTTTTTGTAGCCAGCTTATCCCGAATAACAAATTGAATGTGAAGAGGACCGAAATAGTTATTATCTAACAATCCTACAACGTATCGAGTCCTTTCAACCTTTGACGACACAGCTCAAAGAAGACCTAGGCTAACTCGCAACTGGCATAGATCACTAGGGCGGTTGAAGGGATCGTTTTTCTCTAAGTTTGATTTCCACGTTATTCAAGCCGAATACGCGCAAAGAATCAAAAACGAACGAAAACAAGCAACACACCAAGTTACTTCTGTACGTTTTTGCAAACAACAATGTTGTTCAAAAACATTCCTTCACTGAAAAACATGCTGTCACGTTCACACTCGCATGAGCACTCAATCTGAGCGAACCTCACTAGATCTCGGGCGACTTTACTGCTGTTAGAAATAGCTTGAGCTAACGATCTGAAATGTCTCACGATGGAAATTTGAGGGTGCACTTCTCGGTACCCTCCTCGCCATCACACTATTCTTGTGTTGTAATTTAGCTTGGAAGGTGTATATTGATGAATCACGAAGTGTACTGAGGTTACATTGCTTCACCCAAAAAAGAAAACTATCGAAAACCCTCAAAGACTAGTGTTTTCCGTTGAAGAGGACAGGAATAAAATTTATGAAACACACCCAGAGTCTCAATTTGCCTACATCTTCACCGCGCACATGCTCCGCTCACGTTTTTCCCTCGTGAGGTAAAATGTACCATCCAACTGAAGTGTCCAAAAGTACCGTAGTGAACTCAAATTACGAGCTGGTTAGTGTAGTAGAACTGTGTATATGTGACCCACTTTTGACTGGTGTAGTCGTACTTCTCCAAGCTCTTCTTTATCGTGAATGCGATGTATGCATTGAGTACGAGAAGAGTGAGAAACGGTAGAAACACCATGACTATATTCGTCAACCATAGAGCGTAGATCTGTAAAACAAGGTCAGAGAAGGGGTCAACCATCGTTTTCAAAACTATGAAGTTTATTTTTCACCAGGTCAGTTGGCAAATAAATACTGCATAACGTGCGATTTCCATAGCAATAACACTGTTGGCGAAGAAAATAGTCAAACAAGACTAAATCGGTTTCTAACTAAGTATTCTTCATTCAACTTTTTTCATTTTTGTTCACATAAGGAAACAGGCGAAGCGACAAAAACAAAAGTATGATTCACCTGTTGATAAACTGGGTTCATGGCCATTTTCGAGGGCAGAAGGATATATGATTGCCAGTCTTTTCCATCAGGACAATCCGGATTCGCGGTTACCTACAGAGAACAAGATGATAAATCCCCGGACTTCTCTAACGAACCCTTCTTTGCCTCGCATGTACCTCCCTTCATTTGGAAATCGCCTTTCTCTCTGTGGTGAGATCCGCTGTCCAACTTCAACTTTCATGAAGATTGCCCTGTCCTTGAGACTCTAATTCCGTTCCACTATTCTTTCAGGTACTCTTTCTTCCCTTTCTGGCCCCTCATTTGGAATTCATTTTTTTCTGTGACCGTGCCCTTTCGTTTTAATGAAAATTCCTCTAGCCTTGCCATCGCTCCTCTTCAATGAACTGTTCTCTGCTTCTTTAGTACATCCCCTCGTTCGCACATCCCCCACTCGGGATACCCCTGCCCTTTCATGGCCCCGGATGTCCAGTGCATCTAACATATCTATCAAGTTCCAAGTACTTATTTGGGGGGAAGTGATGCAATCAAGGGAGGAACGAGAATGAGCTTCTCTCTTGAATAACAATGAAAATCACTTGGAACTCCGGGCCGAGGCCAGTAATCAATCAACCCGCTGGGGACCCCAAATCGCCACTTTTTTCTGTTTTCAGCCGCATTTGCGGATAAACAAGACCAGCCAGAGGTCAAGTTCAAAAAACATTACTTTTTGAAGAGCCCGACGGAAATTCTTAACACGGAAACAGAACTTCGTCAGCGCCAAATATGCATATGAAGTGGTCATTCAAAAGATTTAGATATTCGTCCATTCTTCTGTGTTAGAAAGCTGTATTGTGACAACAGGTTTTTCATGTGTCGTACTTGAAAATAACTCTTTACTTTAGAACAGAAAAGTCTTATATTATTCCAACACAGAAACATGCACCTTTAACTTTGAAAACCTTGGTCGGAATTCCAAAAACATTTCTTCTCACAATTGTTTTCTAGGAAGTGCACACATTGTATTCTATTGTTTAGTCGAAATCCTGTCACAGGGCCTCTCTGCAGTCGGTTTAACCACGTTACTTATGTATGACTGACGTAAATCCATGAGAAAAAGTTAGCAAGAACGGGGTATGAGAGCCCCTACAGTTACAAAGGTGCAAGAAACAGTAGTGACACGTTGGGGAGAAATATTCTCACGGTTGACGTTGATTGTCTGAGAAAATTCCCGCGTTCAAACCTCATGATAATATGTGTTATCCAAACACAAATTTCTACTAGTAGGGGTTTGTGCTATGATAACTCTCCTGAACTTATCTCACGTTGTACCTCACGGGAAAAGTTTACAAATAAAACCCGTGCAATAAAAGGGCTAATGCTATAAGTGAAAATTCAAAGTTTGTGCGTCACTAGGACATATATAACACGTGTCTTCCCAATCCAATCTCAATCAGCGTAATTCAGTTGAGACATAGTCATGCTGCTATTTCTAACAAAAATGTCCTCCCGCAATTCCCCGTAGCATGTATAGTACTGTTTACTGTTTATTAATACTGTTTATATTTTCATATTGAAACTCTAGAACCGCTGAACTTCTGAGATAGGACCAAATCAAATTTGATAATTTTTGAAACTTACCTCCAGCTCAAAAAACTTGGTGGCATTGAAGAGAACAGCAAAGGTTGTTACTCCGAGAATTGACCAAGCAGCTCCTCCTGGAAATACAGCTGGTCTTCGTTACAAGAGTAATTTTATTCAGAGTACAGAAGTCCAAGTCTATCCGATGAAGTTCTTTATGTACAATATAATTTTATCTCTAGGTTAAGTACTTCCTGATCGGAGATGTTTTCAAGTTGTGCGCTCGTCATCTCTAATATCTTCCCGCTCAAGTTTCATCCCAAAGTAATTTGGAGAGATATGAGTTCGAGCATTTTCAGACAAACCACATTTGTTTTCTACGATCACATGTCTTCTCAAAATTATCTCTAACGATTCAGTAAAAGAGAAAACTTCGGGGCAGAGTTCGGGGCATACCAAGTTCGATATATGCAACTCATGAGAACGGTGTGGGAAACGAGAGTGGGCTGAGCTGAGCCGCAATGTCGAATATTCACCTGTAACTGTTTCCCCAAGCCAGCTCACCTGAACTACACATAGTTTTACTTCTTCTGGGATGACAGACGGCCAAGTAGCGTTCAATGGTCACTGTCACTGTGATATAAACGCTACCCGTTTGAGAGATATGAGACAGGGCGAAGGCGAATCTGGAAAAACATAGAGAAATATGGTATACTATTTGAAAATTGAACGAGTTTTCAAGTTGTTCGGTCAGCTTTCAAATTTGTATCTATAGGCTATAATATTCGTCATCCCCACTTTCGCTCCTACAGTGTACAGTAAAACAATTTATTAATTGTTTCAGGGATAAAATGTGGTTAAGGCAGTAGGCACAGTACTTTATACTAGGCATACCTATCAGATGTCAACAAGTAGACTAACATTCTCAGCTGTGCACTTTGCACTCGCACACTACACGAGACTACAAGAGTGTTGAACAACGTATAGATTGTGATTAGTATTCATGTTCAGTTTTTGGTTACTGAGGGTATAGAACGAAACCCAACCTTGGTTGTACGTTGATCTCTAAACACGCCATGATTTCAGCATTTTGACCAAAAGGCATTGTGACCAAACCACAAACACCACTAGATAGGGCGACATATACCGTATAGGGTATAGGCCGGTTTCGGGAAGAGCAAACCTCGAACCTCAAGTAGGTGAGCCATGCGACGTATAGATTGAATGCTTGTGTGTATTCTATGATGTACTCCATAGCGTAGATGAAGAAGGCTGTGATGAGGAGACACGAGTCAAAAACCGCCAGCGCCGTCAGAAACAGATTATTTGGGTTCCTCATCGACGGCCTAGAATTATGCTTATTAAGTTATCTGAAAAGTCATTATAGTTCTTCTCAACTTCAAAAAAATTTAAGATTCTAAAACTTGCTCATACCCGGGGAACCTAGGTTTTTCTCCTTAGTACCTAGGAGTTCATGGTACCTATGCCGATCATCAGATGTATTCCGATTTTCGTAGAGTTTAGAGCAGTAGTGAAGATTTTCAGCAAACCTACAGTTGCAAGAAGAAACGAATAACGGAATAACACGAACTCGGATAATTTTTGCAGTTTACTCAATAATTTGGTGGTCGTTGTGGATTCATCAAGTGTGTATGTTTCGCTCACCGGGTCAGAATCAGAGCTGTACTAGCGTTGCCGAACAGACCGAAAAGGCCTATGAGACTACCAACCACGCTGATCAACATGAACTTCACCTGGAAAAACAGCAGCAATCATATTGTGTCAGTTATCAGAGCGTGTTCGAACTTTTTGTTGGAACGAAATACACAATTAACGTTTTTGAGTTTATTTTTTTCACGTCGTCTCCGTGGTCTCACTAAGTATATTTCACCCCCCCCCCCCCCACTTGGAGAAATATTTTTCAGACGAGAACTCTAATTAGTCCCTCGTTTCCTTTATTCTGGTGAGGTATTCATATTATCTTTGCGTATATATTTTCCTTGCTCGTCGTGGGAATGAGAAAAGAAGTGATCAAACTATACTGCCAGTCAAAAATATAATTAAACAAAATGTGGGAAACACATCATGTTTGATGACGTGAAAAATCTCAGTTATTTATTACTTATATGTCAATTACACTGACTTTTCTCTGTACACATACTCTTTTCGTTGAAGATATCGAGAACAAAGGGTGACCGTAGCTGGGTTGTTATTTGGTTGGCGTATACATCGAATGAAGCCGAGCGATCACAATACGAACACAGCAAAACTCACCTGAAGATAATCATGCGGTTCCAATCCGCATTCTATTGTGGAATTCATCGAATCCTCTGACATTTCGAATAAATGAAGACAATCTGAGAAGAAAAACTGAGATATAGTTTTTTTTCAAATCGGCCGTGGGTCACCACTAATCAAAAATGAAGATAAACGCTTGAAATTGACATATCTCCTCTACAACCACTTGGTCAATAATGTAGTGAACGTCATGATTTATGTTTGTGAGTCTCTAGGATCTTAACATTCAAAACATTTGCAACGGTCCAAGGAAGTCTACCTATTTGTTAGATAATGGAGACGATAACAGAAGGATAATATAACAATATGCCAAAGTTCGTAATGAACTTTGTAAGAGAAAACATCGTTGTAGTGACCGGGGCTGTTGTGAAAGGAAAACAAGAAGGCTTTCACTTAGGCCTTGTGTGGATTACACGTCATGTTTATCACTTAACATCAGTAACACGGAAGTGGTGTAATGAATACAATTTTTCGGTTGAATTTGGGGATCCGTGCGCTGTAAATTGGTCTGGATTTCCAATTCCCCCCGAAATTAGGTTATACTAGTTGCCGTGCAGACCGTTTTACTTCAACTTGCAGAGAAACAAAGGTACATCGGGCAGTTCATCTTGAGACTTATGAGAAAACTTTCTGTGCATATGTTCGATAACCCGTTAGGGGAGTGGGAAGACCGTATATCGTATGTTGTTTGATCTCAATGAGTTCAAACGCCAAACGAGGTGATCAAAACAACAGGTTTTGGCCAGGCTCACGATCGAACACCATGAAGATTCTTCAGTTGACGAGAGATGAGAGTGGAAGGTTTTCTATCGCACCTGATCTTGAAACAGAACATGTAACAGGAAGAAACAGACTTATTTGTACTTTTGTGATGTAATACGGTAGACCTGACAAACATGTAATGTAGCTGTCTCAGATGATGACGTTAGGAAAAAGTAATCATAAAATGGCAGACTACAATCGAAGAGCTAGAGAAATGTACTCGATTTGCTCAACTTAACAATCTAAAAGTGCAGAAGTTATTTAGGAGAAAACATGTCTTTCCTGCCTATGTCCTTGCTGGTACTGTCTAAATCGGAATAGTTTTATATCTAGACAGAACGAGGCAGCCCATAGCAGTGGGAGATAGAAGTTATAGAAACAGCGTAGCCCAATTTTCCGAAACATTATTTAACATTGAAAGTACTCATATAAATTCCTATTTCTGATTGTAGTTCAATCTGCCAGCATATCAGGGATGATCAATTACACCTGCGACGCACTGATATCAAACTACAACAGAACAGAAGAGCTGCATGAGCATCATCTACATTGTTACCAGATAATCATCATGATTGGAGTGAAACATAAAATGTTCGAACAATGGTTCAGCTATCTGACGTAAACCGTGATTGTCCCATCTATTCAATCCCACGCCCCAGGTTTTGTCCAGCTTTTATTACTCGACCGCGTTGTGCTCTTCACATGAAGGTACATTTGTATAGTTTTATAACAGAAGATTCTGGGAGAAAATTAACAGATCGACCCATTCAAATTTGTGAAAAACACGAACTGCACCGGGTGGCGGATAGGCAGTGAATGCAATCAACTTATATTCAAGCAGTACAACGGATGACCAGTCTTCAGCGAAAGATGAATAAGCGATTTCTGTTAAGGAATCTCTGGCACTCAATGAAACATTATTCTAGACTGTAACATCTGAAGTCATATGAGGAGTAGTAACGGAATGTTAGTTTGATCCGCGTGCACAGCAAAAACTGAATTGGGAAGGAATCAAACTACAAACACTGCATAACGCCTGTGCCAGAGAGGACGCGTTCACGAATATCTAACAGCAGAAAACTATATTAACAGTAATCATGATAATCTCGTTACCGTTTTAAGCTAGTGGAAAGTAGATTAGAGCTGAAAGGTTAACCTCCTGATTCGATTTTATAATGTGCAAATTGTTTGTCAGCCGATACCCTACATGATGATTTGACATTTGCTTAATAATAAAAATTCCGTACCAAATATCTTGATAGAAACACAGTGTACAAGGAAATTCGAATCAGAAAAGCAATCAGGCGGCGTAGCAATCTCTCGAACCTCATGAGAAGTTCATGAGTTTCTCATAATATACCTCATGAGCTATTCGTGAACTCTCAAGGTTGTAGCATGGCAATCAATAGAGTCTCATGAGAAGCTCGGGCGAATATCTCATTAGGTGATCTCATGAACTTTTGTGGGTCTCGCTACGCCGCCAGCCCTCTATCATTGAGGGGAACAGAACACAGTATGGTGGGGTTGACTTGTAGTTTGACATGCATACACAGCAGAGCAAATTGGAGCAAACTCAGGGAATCGAACTACAAACACATCAGATCAGACGACTTTATAACGTCCCAAGTGAATTCATATGCCGAATATGTAGTGAACAGTGATAAGATCGCATTTTCTCTCATCGCACATACGTAATTTCTATAATCACTTTAAGGCTTCTCGTACCCGGAGAAAACATGTTTTTCGATTATGCTTTTCAACCGCCTAATTTCTCTATTCAAAATCTAAATTTAGTTATTGTAATTTGAAAGAGGCATTGTGTTGAGCAGTGTGCATGACAAAATGAAATCTATGAAATATAAACATGCAAAATTCATCCCGAGGGCTATAAACCGTTGCAATCATTCTAATTGATCAGTGCAGTTCGAAACTACAAACAGGTAAATTTAGAAAAAGGAGACACCAAATTATAAGTGATGTTGCAGTGTTTTCATTTCCGTAGAAGAATAGAAAACAGTAATTTCAAATTGTGACGAAAGAAGAAACAAACTGAACTATATAACAAAGTTCGTGATTCCCTAGTGTACCCTAATACCACAACTTCAATAGTTGTTTTCCCACAATGTCCGAACTGGGTGCTCGAAATTCGAAAATTCGGCCAAACGCAATTAGCATAATTTGGTCGTTGAAAATAGTCATTGGAAGGCAATAGAGAGGCCGTTCTCGGGCTTTTTGAGAAACGGGTCAAATTCTTTCGAGCCTAAAAAGTAACTATCAAGTTTACTCATTCACTGGCGCTCACAACCTTTATCATACAGTGAAAATTTGGAAGAACTTATCAAACGGCTGATTTACGTGCGAGTTAAAGTTGATAAAATTGGGAAACTCAAAATCTTTCGAGTGGAGTAGAACTCGGAACTCGAAAACTCGATTTTGCTCGAAATTCGCAAACTCAAGGTGCATTCATCTGGTGGATTCATGTAGAGCTTTCAGCTGATAATATAAACACACGTGAGTGAACTACTAACTTTTCTGTTCTTCTACATAAAATAACTATGAATGACAAACTTCTTTAGTTTTGATATTCTCATGGTTGAGTACAGCGTGTGAATGCTAATTTAAATGGATAATAATTCAATTCGTTTGACTCAGAAAAGAAGGCAAAACGCACCCCAAGCAATTAGTAGTGGTTAACTTTGAATGTAGACTTTAACTTCCTCCTCGACGCTGTATGGGAGCGGCGAGGTAGTTCGTAGACGATTTTTTCAAAAATTCAATAATTCAATAAAAGCATTGGTTAAAAAACTATAAACTTTACGTATGTAGTGAATTCCTTGTGATATCATTCATGTGAGGGCCACGCATCGTAGACACTTACAGTATCCAGATAATTTTTTCGGTGATTTTTTTCTTCAGAGAAATCTAGGCTTCACAAAAAAGTTACTTCGTTTTTAGTAACAAAGACAGAGAACGGGATTGTAATGATATATCAGAGATAAAAAACGGGTTGAAAGTCTTCCGAGAACTTTTTATATCAAGCGCTCAGGAGCTCAACTTATATGTGAACAGCATGAGGGTTCAATTTATAAGCAGAAAGCTTTAACAACAAACCTAACGTTGCTACATTCCAAAATTGATAAACTTTCCATTTGGGTAAAAAAGAAGATGAAGAAGTCAATAATATCTTGAACAACAGTTTCCAATGATGTAATTTCGTTTTTTTTTGTGCTAACTGCGTCAGCTTTTATGGAAGGGGAAGAAAATTGCACCTGGTTTGGATCATACGCAGAACGAAAATTAGCTAGTTCAGAAGTAATATAGTTAAATTAAAGAGATAAAGTGAGCAAGATTATGGATCACGTCATGAACACATAAGATAAGTAAATGAACCACGATTGCAACTATCAAGCTGATTTGGACAGAACAGAAAGACTAGTAAGTCAAGAAAAATAGTTAAGCTTATGATGAAACGAACATATTTTCTGACATTCTGCATCATTACTGATTATTTCTTTGAAATGTTCGCTTAATTTCGTGGAATGAACGGAAACTGCACAAAGAGCCTACACTGAGGTGAATTTCCGATATCTATTTAGCTATTCGCAGAACAGATTTACTGCAATTTGTAGACCAAGTGTCTAAGAGAATCATCGAACTGCTACCCAAGAAGTAAGACCGTTGCAGTTATTTTCCATAAATATGTTCGCGAAGAGTGAGTTCACACATTTCTACGACTACTGTATGGAAACACTGCATAAACAAGCCATGTGTTGCCCGTTTTTAAGTTGCTCATTGTTAAATCAGGAATGTTCAAACTGAATACATTTCCACATGTGCTCTATCCTCAAAAAAAGGGCGTTCTGGGGTTCTGGTAGTAAAACCAAGAATGTTTAAACTAAATAAATTTGTTTAAGTGCTTTATCCATGAAATGAGCGTTTTTAGATTTCTAGCAGTGAAACCGAGAATGTTTGAACTAAATACGTTTGCACATGTGCCATTCTCAAGAAAGAGTTATTCCGCCATGAAGTTTGTGGAACGAGCGCTTCCCTGGCTATGCGAAGACTAGAGACACCTGCAAGTGACATGTGCTGGGACAAGGGGAAAACTATGTTATTATAAATGGGGTAGCCGGAAATCGGACATCAACTATAGGGTGGTAACCATGTGTCAGTTGTACTTTGATCTGCATGAACTACGACCAAATACTGCGAGATCAAACTACATACACATAAGACCAGAATTTGAGCAATAATTAGGAAGCATCCGATTTCCAGTTGTCTTCGGAATTTTCAAACAAGCCAACTATTGAGAGAACACTGAACAAAAATGATCATAGTTCTCTAAACTATGTTCAAAACATGTTTCTTTCCCAGAGTTTTGGATGACTCATGACTGTTACAATTGTGATGCCCTTGGAAAGAGATAAATTAGCATACAACCGGTCGAATTTTATAGAGACCAAAATAATGAAGTTGAGGAGTGAAGAAGGTTTGACGCAGAGTATCGTACTGTAAAAGAACTAGAGTTTGAATTACTTCAATATGAGGCATTTTCGTAAGTTTTATATAGTTATAGGAGGCAATTTGTAGCTCAGCTGCTTAGTTGAGAGCTCATCAATTGCAACAACACATGATTAGTTCGCATTGGGAGGCCATAAAGAACCGACAGCAACACATTATCCACAGAAATATCACAATGTCGGGGAATTGGACAGAAAACTTCTTGAAAATATTGAGCCAAACATTATTAGCAAAGTTTTGAATAGGATAGGTTTGAGAAAAATGAATGCGCGAGAATCAGATTATAGGGAGCATTACATGCTGCAGCAAAGAGGTATGGAAAGCAAAAAAGTTTTGAAATCGCAAGGGTCATAAAAAAATCTTTTACGAAGTGTCTTTCTGTTGTTTAACAAAGTGTCCATTTCGAATACTCAAAATAGAACGGTTAGTTGTCGAATTGCCACTTAGTTCGAGCGTTTTAGAAGGTAACGGTCACATTGTTAATGGCCATGTCTAGTATTCTAATACGAAGTGTCCGGAAGAATCGGTGAAACCGCGTTTCGAAGCTCATTTCAATGTTGTAATGCGGAGAAGAATGCTTCTGGGAAGTAGTTGAACTTCTTTTTCGCTCCGCCCTCAGCATCCTTTAATTGAGGCAGAGAGAGGGCTGCGAGAAGAATGGAACAAACGAGGTCGAAAGAGCAGAGGAGGTTCGCAGGTTGCAAAACCTAACTTTTTTTGACTAAATCGTTTTCCGAGAGAAAGTTCGCGTCGTTCGCGTTCGGGTACTCTGCAGTGTGCACGAGAAATGTTAAACATTTTCGGTTACATGTAAAAGTTCGCTTTTCAAAAATTCCGAATATAAAGGAAATCTAGAAGGTCATGAACAGAAACGGAAATCAAAGATCAATTTGAGTTTGAGAATTGCGCGGTCTCGTTATTGTGCATAGTTGAAATCATCGAATAACGACCATCACGTGAACGTGAGAGAACTACCGACCCTTACTTGCTACCTTACTCTCACTGCATCATTTTTTGAAAAAGTGTTTCACGTCCATCAACACGTTCAATCGATTGTGGGAATGAAATGAACTAACGTAAATAGATTCCAAACCCGCGGCCCTAATCATAAAATTCGAACGAAATGACACCTCTAGCTCACGGGAAGAAGTTTTCAAAATAATGTTTTTTGTTTTTCAAGTAGGTGGACAACAATATAGGACAACAATTGATATTCTAGGTTCCGTTTTCTGGAATGGAAAGATTGCAACTTGAATTTTACTTTTATCGAAAAAATATTATTCCAGTTGCAGTGTTTTGGTTGAAACAAGTTTAAGTTGGGCAACATGGGGTGCAGCCTAGGTTGTATTGTTCTGTTTGTCCAATCGTTTCTGATGTGCATTAGACATGCACCAGAATGTACTGTAATGAATAATTCAAACCACGTTTACTGATTGGCCGGAAGATAGGCAGAGATCTGTTCTTGCTTGCTGCAAAATCCACAATTTCGGAATACATTGTTTTGCACTATTTTTTGCTTTTTTCGCTAAGATTTAAGATTCACAAGTTTTCTACAGAATTTCTGTTGGTCAACAACTTTGCAAAATCCCTTAGATGTAGAATTGCACTTGAGAAAGTACAACATCAAAAACGTTCATTTGAACTTCAAAGTGCTATCCACTAAGTGTTTTGCTCGGGAACGGTTCAGTTTACATTTCAAAGAGCGTCAATCAACTAGTAACGAGCAATTACCCGTCGTGAGATACGTAGTCTGCCCTCTCCGGGGACCGACCAAACATATGACAAGTTTGATCAGAGGCCGTATGCATAAAACATCCCGGGCCGGGTTGGGTTGCTATCCCGAGCTATTTCCCGACCAATTCAGCTCGGGATAGCATCCCGACCCGGCCCGGGATGTTTCATGCATACGGCCCCAGTTAACATCTTCATGACATTACCTATCTGGCAAAGGCTTGTGTAAATACACTTACCCATCATGTCGTTTTTTGTCGTTTTTGTAATTCGCGCACTGGCTTATGCAAAACACAAACACTAGATCCCAATAAGGTTGTGGTCTGGAACTATTAAATACCAAGACCCAGGAATTTCAGTCACTGATTGTTTCCGGTCGGAATATATTTGGACTGTTTCGCTAGAATGAACGGTGTATTTTGATGCTCATTCAAAGCCGAGCTCATTTTCTAGATTCGAAGTCTTTTTTTTTCAAAAATTTCGGCGCCCACACATTTGTCCTACCATGCGTAAATATTGTGATATATATATGGCTTGAACAATCGAAACAGATCGAATTCAGCTATGTAACAAGTTCGGTGAAGCATCAAAGAAACAACCAGTCGGACGGCAATTTAATCCATCAAAGAACATCCATCTGGACGACACAAAGCGGAGGGGAAAATAAAGGTAGACTGCTCGAATTTATTCTTATTTTACTGAATTGTTACAATTCTGGTGAAACGAGAAAATTTTCAGAGTAAGTTATTGAGGTTCATCGCCAAAACTTAATGGAACTTGAAAAATTGACGATTCTTCTCACAACCTCGAAGGAATACAATTCTTCTGCACAAGTGGTCCGCGAAAAAATCAAATATTGTGAATTATGGAAACATTTTTAACAAGTAGGAAGAGGTATAATCTTTTCCATTCCTACTGAGACTAATACAGTAGGATTTTGAAACTTCCAAGCCGTTTTGCTCACCTATTTTTAATCGGAGAAGTTGAGGATTTTCGTACCTTCTTCTCGTTCTCAGGTAGAGTAAATATACGAGAGCATTTTCCATGAACTTTATTTTCAGCTTCAAAACTGACTTCGGGAAGTTTGTAAGGTTACTGTAGGAGTTTCAGTAGGAACGGTGTGAACTATAGTTGTCACCACCATAATCACAGCTGCTCCTGAGTAAATCATTGATCAAACACTGTTATACTAGGAGTCAATTGCATCCGTGAAGTTGGCATTCTAATGAGGAATCTTGCACTTAGTCATAGCACGTTCCTGAGTTCTGCTGTGTTCAACATGTTTCACATGACTGCAGTTGAATAACAGTATAACATGAATGAGTTAGAGACAAAATTCAGGTGCTTGGAAAACAAAAAAACTACATCATTCTGGCGGGTTTTATGGGTTGTAGCCGGCTGCGTCTAATTGAGGCCACCAAAAACAGCCAACTAATCTACAAATGATGACATCATCATCTCCATTTCGTTTCATTTCACATTTGTATTCTCAATGAAAAGTAACAATTGTAGATACAAGGCAGGAAAAGTTAAATAAAAATGTAATGTTATAATCCCCCCCCCCCACATAAGTTTGTAAAATAGTGAAAAGAGCAAAAAAAGCGAAAGTGATAGTGCTCAAATGTGCTCATTTAGCAACCAGTTTTATGTTTTTACTATAAAATGAACAAGAGAACGACAGTGAGAAGTAGAATAACGGTTTACTTATATGCTGAGTATTGAAGAAACTCATCAAGCGCATATTGAAAACGTTATTTTTAGATGGAAAACAGACGGATAAATATTTTCACGCTAGGATGATGATAAAGTATAGATTTTCAGAGCAGATGAGTATGTACTCAAGGTTGTGTTTTTCAGTAGGGTTAACTCCTATAACAGTCAATAACTGGAAAAATAATTGAATACAATACCCATTAAGTTTTGTGCTTTGATTGCAAACTAAATTGGTGAAAAATGGATAACTCTTCCTAACCGTTTGAGTATGTTTATACGATAAAAGGTTAGGGGTTTGCAAGTATCCGGCTGCAAGGGGTGGACTGTGGTGTGTGACATCATCGGAGACCTTCCCGCGAAGAAGGGGAAGAGAAACACCGGTCCCGTGGTGTAGCGGTTAGCACTCAGGACTTTGAATCCTGCGACGCGAGTTCAAATCTCGCCGGGACCTATCTTTTCCTGTTTTCACTAAAGTTTTGTTTTCACACGTTTACCCCTTGCAGGATCGGCTTAAATACACACATTTTCCGTACAACGTATTTCTTGATCTGAACAGAAGTAACAAATGACAAATTATAACAATTAGTTCGATTATTTTTTCTATAATTCTGTGTAGTTTCGTAAATTACTGGAGTAACTTACTTACAGAAGTGTTACCACAATTATCGGTACAACCCATTCTATTGGAACTAATAAAAACAGATGAACAACTCTTTCTAACTGTTTGAGTTTGTTTATACGATAAAAAGGTAGGGGTTTGCAGGTATCCGGCTGCAAGGGGTGGACTGTGGTGTGTGACATCATCGGAGACCTTCCCGCGAAGAGGGGAAGAGAAACACGTCCCGTGGTGTAGCGGTTAGCACTCAGGACTTTGAATCCTGCGACGCGAGTTCAAATCTCTCCGGGACCTACCTTTTTCTGTTTTCACTAAAGTTTTGTTTTCACACGTTTACCCCTTGCAGGCTCGGCTTAAACACACACATTTCCCGTACAACGTCTTTTTGGAACTGAACAGAAGTGACAAATGACAAATTATAACAATTAGTTCGATTATTTTTTCTATAATTTTGTGTAGTTTCGTAAATTACTGGAGTAACTTACTTACAGAAGTGTTACCACAATTATCCGGACAACCCATTCTATTGGCACTTCTAGAAATGGAAAGACAACTCTTTCTAACCGTTTGAGTTTGTTTATACGATAAAAAGGTAGGGGTTTGCAGGTATCCGGCTGGAATGGGGGACTGTGGTGTGTGACATCATCGGAGACCTTCCCGCGAAGAGGGGGAGGAGAAACACCGGTCCCGTGGTGTAGCGGTTAGCACTCAGGACTTTGAATCATGCGACGCGAGTTCAAATCTCGCCTGGACCTATCTTTTCCTGTTTTCACTAAAATTTTAATTTCACACGTTTACCCCCTTTAGGCTCGGCTTAAATACACACGTTTTCCGTACAACGTATTTTTGGAACTGAACAGAAGTCACAAATAACGAATAATAACAAATAGTTCGTTTATTGCACTTTTCAAATTTTGTTTTGTTTCGTTAATTACTGGAGTAACTTACTTACAGAAGTGTTACCACAATTGTCGGGACAACCCCTTCTATTGGAACTAATAAAAACAGACAGACAACTCTTTCTAACCGTTTGAGTTTGTTTATACGATGAAAAGTTAGGGGTTTGCAGGTATCCGGCTGCAAGGGGTGGACTGTGGTGTGTGACATCATCGGAGACCTTCCCGCGAAGAAGGGGAAGAGAAACACCGGTCCCGTGGTGTAGCGGTTAGCACTCAGGACTTTGAATCCTGCGACGCGAGTTCAAATCTCGCCGGGACCTATCTTTTTTCTGTTTTCGCTGAAGTTTTGTTTTCACACGTTTACCCCTTGCAGGATCGGCTTAAATACACACATTTTCCGTACAACGTATTTCTTGATCTGAACAGAAGTAACAAATGACAAATTATAACAATTAGTTCGATTATTTTTTCTATAATTTTGTGTAGTTTCGTAAATTACTGGAGTAACTTACTTACAGAAGTGTTACCACAATTATCGGCACAATCCATTCTATTGACACTTCTAAAAATGGAAAGACAACTCTTTCTAACCGTTTGAGTTTGTTTATACGATAAAAAGGTAGGGGTTTGCAGGTATCCGGCTGGAATGGGGGACTGTGGTGTGTGACATCATCGGAGACCTTCCCGCGAAGAGGGGGAAGAGAAACACCGGTCCCGTGGTGTAGCGGTTAGCACTCAGGACTTTGAATCCTGCGACGCGAGTTCAAATCTCGCCGGGACCTATCTTTTCCTGTTTTCACTAAAATTTTAATTTCACACGTTTACCCCCTTTAGGCTCGGCTTAAATACACACGTTTCCAGTACAACGTCTTTTTGGAACTGAACAGAAGTGACAAATGACAAATTATAACAATTAGTTCGATTATTTTTCCTATAATTTTGTGTAGTTTCGTAAATTACTGGAGTAACTTACTTACAGAAGTGTTACCACAATTATCGGTACAACCCATTCTATTGGAACTAATAAAAACAGATGAACAACTCTTTCTATTTGTTTGAGTTTGTTTATACGATAAAAAGGTAGGGGTTTGCAGGTATCCGGCTGCAAGGGGTGGACTGTGGTGTGTGACATCGTCGGAGACCTTCCCGCGAAGAGGGGGAAGAGAAACACCGGTCCCGTGGTGTAGCGGTTAGCACTCAGGACTTTGAATCCTGCGACGCGAGTTCAAATCTCGCCGGGACCTACCTTTTTCTGTTTTCACTAAAGTTTTGTTTTCACACGTTTATCCCTTGCAGGCTCGGCTTAAACACACACATTTCCAGTACAACGTCTTTTTGGAACTGAACAGAAGTGACAAATGACAAATTATAACAATTAGTTCGATTATTTTTTCTATAATTTTGTGTAGTTTCGTAAATTACTGGAGTAACTTACTTACAGAAGTGTTACCACAATTATCGGTACAACCCATTCTATTGGAACTAATAAAAACAGATGAACAACTCTTTCTAACTGTTTGAGTTTGTTTATACGATAAAAAGGTAGGGGTTTGCAGGTATCCGGCTGCAAGGGGTGGACTGTGGTGTGTGACATCATCGGAGACCTTCCCGCGAAGAGGGGGAAGAGAAACACGTCCCGTGGTGTAGCGGTTAGCACTCAGGACTTTGAATCCTGCGACGCGAGTTCAAATCTCTCCGGGACCTACCTTTTTCTGTTTTCACTAAAGTTTTGTTTTCACACGTTTACCCCTTGCAGGCTCGGCTTAAACACACACATTTCCCGTACAACGTCTTTTTGGAACTGAACAGAAGTGACAAATGACAAATTATAACAATTAGTTCGATTATTTTTTCTATAATTTTGTGTAGTTTCGTAAATTACTGGAGTACCTTACTTACAGAAGTGTTACCACAATTATCCGGACAACCCATTCTATTGGAACTAATAAAAACAGATAGACAACTCTTTCTAACCGTTTGAGTTTGTTTATACGATAAACAGTTAGGGATTTGCAGGTATCCGGCTGCAAGGGGTGGACTGTGGTGTGTGACATCATGGTGACCTGTCCGCGAAGAGGGGGAAGACAAACACCGGTCCCGTGGTGTAGCGGTTAGCACTCAGGACTTTGAATCCTGCGACGCGAGTTCAAATCTCGCCGGGACCTATCTTTTTCTGTTTTCACTAAAGTTTTGTTTTCACACGTTTATCCCTTGCAGGCTCGGCTTAAATACACACATTTCCAGTACAACGTCTTTTTGGAACTGAACAGAAGTGACAAATGACAAATTATAACAATTAGTTCGATTATTTTTTCTATAATTTTGTGTAGTTTCGTAAATTACTGGAGTAACTTACTTACAGAAGTGTTACCACAATTATCCGGACAACCCATTCTATTGGAACTAATAAAAACAGATAGACAACTCTTTCTAACCGTTTGAGTTTGTTTATACGATAAACAGTTAGGGGTTTGCAGGTATCCGGCTGCAAGGGGTGGACTGTGGTGTGTGACTTCATCGGAGACCTTCCCGCGAAGAGGGGGAAGAGAAACACCGGTCCCGTGGTGTAGCGGTTAGCACTCAGGACTTTGAATCCTGCGACGCGAGTTCAAATCTCGCCGGGACCTATCTTTTCCTGTTTTCACTAAAGTTTTGTTTTCACACGTTTACCCCTTACAGGCTCGGCTTAAATGCACTTATTTTCCGTACAACGTAGTTTCTGAACTGAACAGAAGTGACAAATGACAAATAATAACAAATAGTTCGATTATTGAATTTTTCTAATTTTGTGTAATTCCGTAAATTACTCAAGTAACTTACGTACAGAAGTGTTACCACAATTATCCGGACAACCCATTCTATTGGAACTAATAAAAACAGATAGACAACTCTTTCTAACCGTTTGAGTTTGTTTATACGATAAACAGTTAGGGGTTTGCAGGTATCCGGCTGCAAGGGGTGGACTGTGGTGTGTGACATCGTCGGAGACCTTCCCGCGAAGAGGGGGAAGAGAAACACCGGTCCCGTGGTGTAGCGGTTAGCACTCAGGACTTTGAATCCTGCGACGCGAGTTCAAATCTCGCCGGGACCTATCTTTTTTCTGTTTTCACTAAAGTTTTGTTTTCACACGTTTATCCCTTGCAGGCTCGGCTTAAATACGCACATTTCCAGTACAACGTCTTTTTGGAACTGAACAGAAGTGACAAATGACAAATTATAACAATTAGTTCGATTATTTTTTCTATAATTTTGTGTAGTTTCGTAAATTACTGGAGTAACTTACTTACAGAAGTGTTACCACAATTATCCGGACAACCCTTTCTATTGGAACTAATAAAAACAGATAGACAACTCTTTCTAACCGTTTGAGTTTGTTTATACGATAAACAGTTAGGGGTTTGCAGGTATCCGGCTGCAAGGGGTGGACTGTGGTGTGTGACATCATCGGAGAGCTTCCCGCGAAGAGGGGGAAGACAAACACCGGTCCCGTGGTGTAGCGGTTAGCACTCAGGACTTTGAATCCTGCGACGGGAGTTCAAATCTCGCCGGGACCTATCTTTTCCTGTTTTCACTAAAGTTTTGTTTTCACACGTTTACCCCTTACAGGCTCGGCTTAAATGCACTTATTTTCCGTACAACGTAGTTTCTGAACTGAACAGAAGTGACAAATGACAAATAATAACAAATAGTTCGATTATTGAATTTTTCTAATTTTGTGTAATTTCGTAAATTACTCAAGTAACTTACGTACAGAAGTGTTACCACAATTATCGGTACAACCCATTCTATTGGAACTAATAAAAACAGATGAACAACTCTTTCTAACTGTTTGAGTTTGTTTATACGATAAAAAGGTAGGGGTTTGCAGGTATCCGGCTGCAAGGGGTGGACTGTGGTGTGTGACATCATCGGAGACCTTCCCGCGAAGAAGGGGAAGAGAAACACCGGTCCCGTGGTGTAGCGGTTAGCACTCAGGACTTTGAATCCTGCGACGCGAGTTCAAATCTCGGCGGGACCTACCTTTTTCTGTTTTCACTAAAGTTTTGTTTTCACACGTTTACCCCTTGCAGGCTCGGCTTAAATACACACATTTCCCGTACAACGTCTTTTCGGAACTGAACAGAAGTGACAAATGACAAATTATAACACTTAGTTCGATTATTGAGTTTTTCTAATTTTGTGTAGTTTCGTAAATTACTGGAGTAACTTACTTACAGAAGTGTTACCACAATTATCCGGACAACCCATTCTATTGGAACTAATAAAAACAGATAGACAACTCTTTCTAACCGTTTGAGTTTGTTTATACGATAAACAGTTAGGGGTTTGCAGGTATTCGGCTGCATGGGGTGGACTGTGGTGTGTGACATCATCGTAGACCTTCCCGCGAAGAGGGGGAAGAGAAACACCGGTCCCGTGGTGTAGCGGTTAGCACTTAGGACTTTGAATCCTGCGACGCGAGTTCAAATCTCGCCGGACCTATCTTTTCCTGTTTTTACTAAAGTTTTGTTTTCACACGTTTACTACAGGCTCGGCTTAAATCCACCTATTTTCCGTACAACGTATTTTTTGATCTGAACAGAAGTAACAAATGGCAAATAATAACAAATAGTTCGATTATTGAGTTTTTCTAATTTTGTGTAGTTTCGTAAATTACTCAAGTAACTTACTTACAGAAGTGTTACCACAATTATCGGTACAACCCATTCTATTGGAACTAATAAAAACAGATGAACAACTCTTTCTAACTGTTTGAGTTTGTTTATACGATAAAAAGGTAGGGGTTTGCAGGTATCCGGCTGCAAGGGGTGGACTGTGGTGTGTGACATCATCGGAGACCTTCCCGCGAAGAAGGGGAAGAGAAACACCGGTCCCGTGGTGTAGCGGTTAGCACTCAGGACTTTGAATCCTGCGACGCGAGTTCAAATCTCGCCGGGACCTACCTTTTTCTGTTTTCACTAAAGTTTTGTTTTCACACGTTTACCCCTTGCAGGCTCGGCTTAAATACACACATTTCCCGTACAACGTCTTTTCGGAACTGAACAGAAGTGACAAATGACAAATTATAACACTTAGTTCGATTATTGAGTTTTTCTAATTTTGTGTAGTTTCGTAAATTACTCAAGTAACTTACTCACAGAAGTGTTACCACAATTATCGGTACAACCCATTCTATTGGAACTAATAAAAACAGATGAACAACTCTTTCTAACTGTTTGAGTTTGTTTATACGATAAAAAGGTAGGGGTTTGCAGGTATCCGGCTGCAAGGGGTGGACTGTGGTGTGTGACATCATCGGAGACCTTCCCGCGAAGAGGGGGAAGAGAAACACCGGTCCCGTGGTGTAGCGGTTAGCACTCAGGACTTTGAATCCTGCGACGCGAGTTCAAATCTCGCCGGGACCTACCTTTTTCTGTTTTCACTAAAGTTTTGTTTTCACACGTTTACCCCTTGCAGGCTCGGCTTAAAGGGACCGTTCCTCTTCAATTTGGAGGTTTGAGCTGATTAGTCGACAATGTTCACATTAAATAATCACAATCATTCATCTAGATCTTAACGTCCTGTTTTGCTCCGTGTTCTCAAAAATGCGGCGCGACCACGCGCACGTACATACACCGCCGAGTTCACCTACGTACAAAATTTTCAAAATGTCTATAAAAATTCAAAACCATAATCAAAACACTGCCAAAATTGCCACAGTTAAAGCTGTGACAGAGGACTTTAAGATATCATGAAAACAACAAAGCAGTGAGAGATAAAGGATTGCTGCATTACAGTAACCCAAATTCTGTTGGCTTCTAATTTGCTCCGCAATAATGTGGTTTTCTGCACTTTCTGTATATAACGTATGAAACTTTCCTCTCAAAACAGAATAAATGACTTTCCTCATTTTTCAAAAACTACTTACATTGCACATTCTAGAGGTACGGTCCCTTTAAATACACACATTTCCCGTACAACGTCATAAACAACTCTTTCTAACCGTTTGAGTTTGTTTATACGACACGGGACCGGTGTTTCTGTTCCCCCTCTTCGCGGGAAGGTCTCCGATGATGTCACACACCACAGTCCACCCCTTGCAGCCGGATACCTGCAAACCCCTACCTTTTTATCGTATAAACAAACTCAAACGGTTAGAAAGAGTTGTCTTTCCATTTTTAGAAGTGCCAATAGAATGGATTGTGCCGATAATTGTGGTAACACTTCTGTAAGTAAGTTACTCCAGTAATTTACGAAACTACACAAAGTTATAAAAAAATAATCGAACTATTTGTTTAATTTGTCACTTCTGTTCGGTTCCAAAAATACGTTGTACGGAAAATGTGTGTATTTAAGCCGATCCTAAAAGGGGTACACGTGTGAAAACAAAATTTTAGTGAAAACAGAAAAAAGATAGGTCCCGGCGAGATTTGAACTCGCGTCGCAGGATTCAAAGTCCTGAGTGCTAACCGCTACACCACGGGACCGGTGTTTCTCTTCCCCCTCTTCGCGGGAAGGTCTCCGACGATGTCACACACCACAGTCCACCCCTTGCAGCCGGATACCTGCAAACCCCTACCTTTTTATCGTATAAACAAACTCAAACGGTTAGAAAGAGTTGTCTTTCCATTTTTAGAAGTGCCAATAGAATGGATTGTGCCGATAATTGTGGTAACACTTCTGTAAGTAAGTTACTCCAGTAATTTACGAAACTACACAAAGTTATAAAAAAATAATCGAACTATTTGTTATAATTTGTCATTTTTCACTTCTGTTCAGTTCCAAAAATACGTTGTACGGAAAATGTGTGTATTTAAGCCGAGCCTGTAAGGGGTAAACGTGTGAAAACAAAACTTTAGTGAAAACAGAAAAAGATAGGTCCCGGCGAGATTTGAACTCGCGTCGCAGGATTCAAAGTCCTGAGTGCTAACCGCTACACCACGGGACCGGTGTTTCTCTTCCCCCTCTTCGCGGGAAGGTCTCCGATGATGTCACACACCACAGTCCACCCCTTGCAGCCGGATACCTGCAAACCCCTAACGTTTTATCGTATAAACAAACTCAAACGGTTAGAAAGAGTTGTCTTTCCATTTTTAGAAGTGCCAATAGAATTGATTGTGCCGATAATTGTGGTAACACTTCTGTAAGTAAGTTACTCCAGTAATTTACGAAACTACACAAAATTATAAAAATACAATAATCGAACTATTTGTTATAATTTGTCATTTGTCACTTCTGTTCAGTTCCAAAAATACGTTGTACGGAAAACGTGTGTATTTAAGCCGAGCCTGCAAGGGGTAAACGTGTGAAATTAAAATTTTAGTGAAAACAGAAAAAAGATAGGTCCCGGCGAGATTTGAACTCGCGTCGCAGGATTCAAAGTCCTGAGTGCTAACCGCTACACCACGGGACCGGTGTTACTCTTCCCCCTCTTCGCGGGAAGGTCTCCGATGATGTCACACACCACAGTCCACCCCCTACAGCCGGATACCTGCAAATCCCTACCTTTTTATCGTATAAACAAACTCAAACGGTTAGAAAGAGTTGTCTTTCCATTTTTAGAAGTGTCAATAGAATGGATTGTGCCGATAATTGTGGTAACACTTCTGTAAGTAAGTTACTCCAGTAATTTACGAAACTACACAAAATTATAAAAATACAATAATCGAACTATTTGTTATAATTTGTCATTTGTCACTTCTGTTCAGTTCCAAAAATACGTTGTACGGAAAATGTGTGTATTTAAGCCGAGCCTGTAAGGGGTAAACGTGTGAAAACAAAACTTTAGTGAAAACAGAAAAAAGATAGGTCCCGGCGAGATTTGAACTCGCGTCGGAGGATTCAAAGTCCTGAGTGCTAACCGCTACACCACGGGACCGGTGTTTCTCTTCCCCCTCTTCGCGGGAAGGTCTCCGATGATGTCACACACCACAGTCCACCCCCTACAGCCGGATACCTGCAAACCCCTAACTTTTTATCGTATAAACAAACTCAAACGGTTAGAAAGAGTTGTCTTTCCATTTTTAGAAGTGCCAATAGAATGGATTGTGCCGATAATTGTGGTAAAACTTCTGTAAGTTACTCCAGTAATTTACGAAACTAACGAAACTACACAAAATTATAAAAAAAATTATCGAACTATTTGTTATAATTTGTCATTTGTCACTTCTGTTCAGTTCCAAAAATACGTTGTACGGAAAATGTGTGTATTTAAGCCGAGCCTAAAAGGGGTAAACGTGTGAAAACAAAACTTTAGTGAAAACAGAAAAAGATAGGTCCCGGCGAGATTTGAACTCGCGTCGCAGGATTCAAAGTCCTGAGTGCTAACCGCTACACCACGGGACCGGTGTTTCTCTTCCCCCTCTTCGCGGGAAGGTCTCCGATGATGTCACACACCACAGTCCACCCCTTGCAGCCGGATACCTGCAAACCCCTAACTTTTTATCGTATAAACAAACTCAAACGGTTAGAAAGAGTTGTCTTTCCATTTTTAGAAGTGCCAATAGAATGGATTGTGCCGATAATTGTGGTAACACTTCTGTAAGTAAGTTACTCCAGTAATTTACGAAACTACACAAAATTATAAAAATACAATAATCGAACTATTTGTTATAATTTGTCATTTGTCACTTCTGTTCAGTTCCAAAAATACGTTGTACGGAAAACGTGTGTATTTAAGCCGAGCCTAAAGGGGGTAAACGTGTGAAATTAAAATTTTAGTGAAAACAGAAAAAAAAGATAGGTCCCGGCGAGATTTGAACTCGCGTCGCAGGATTCAAAGTCCTGAGTGCTAACCGCTACACCACGGGACCGGTGTTTCTCTTCCCCCTCTTCGCGGGAAGGTCTCAGATGATGTCACACACGGTCTCAGATGATGTCTCAGATGATATACACACATTTTCCGTCCACCCCTTGCAGCCGGATACCTGCAAATCCCTACCTTTTTATCGTATAAACAAACTCAAACGGTTAGAAAGAGTTGTCTTTCCATTTTTAGAAGTGCCAATAGAATGGATTGTGCCGATAATTGTGGTAACACTTCTGTAAGTAAGTTACTCCAGTAATTTACGAAACTACACAAAATTATAAAAATACAATAATCGAACTATTTGTTATAATTTGTCATTTGTCACTTCTGTTCAGTTCCAAAAATACGTTGTACGGAAAATGTGTGTATTTAAGCCGAGCCTGTAAGGGGTAAACGTGTGAAAACAAAACTTTAGTGAAAACAGAAAAAAGATAGGTCCCGGCGAGATTTGAACTCGCGTCGCAGGATTCAAAGTCCTGAGTGCTAACCGCTACACCACGGGACCGGTGTTTCTCTTCCCCCTCTTCGCGGGAAGGTCTCCGATGATGTCACACACCACAGTCCACCCCCTACAGCCGGATACCTGCAAATCCCTACCTTTTTATCGTATAAACAAACTCAAACGGTTAGAAAGAGTTGTCTTTCCATTTTTAGAAGTGCCAATAGAATGGATTGTGCCGATAATTGTGGTAAAACTCCTGTAAGTTACTCCAGTAATTTACGAAACTAACGAAACTACACACAATTAAAAAAAAATAATCGAACTATTTGTTATAATTTGTCATTTGTCACTTCTGTTCAGTTCCAAAAATATGTTGTACGGAAAATGTGTGTATTTAAGCCGAGCTTAAAAGGGGTACACGTGTGAAAACAAAATTTTAGTGAAAACAGAAAAAGATAGGTCCCGGCGAGATTTGAACTCGCGTCGCAGGATTCAAAGTCCTGAGTGCTAACCGCTACACCACGGGACCGGTGTTTCTCTTCCCCCTCTTCGCGGGAAGGTCTCCGATGATGTCACACACCACAGTCCACCCCCTACAGCCGGATACCTGCAAACCCCTACCTTTTTATCGTATAAACAAACTCAAACAGTTAGAAAGAGTTTTCTATCCATTTCTAGAAGTGCCAATAGAATGAGTTGTGCCGATAATTGTGGTAACAATTCTGTAAGTAAGTTCCTCCAGTAATTTACGAAACTACACAAAATTATAAAAATACAATAATCGAACTATTTGTTATAATTTGTCATTTGTCACTTCTGTTCAGTTCCAAAAATACGTTGTACGGAAAATGTGTGTATTTAAGCCGAGCTTAAAAGGGGTACACGTGTGAAAACAAAACTTTAGTGAAAACAGAAAAAAGATAGGTCCCGGCGAGATTTGAACTCGCGTCGCAGGATTCAAAGTCCTGAGTGCTAACCGCTACACCACGGGACCGGTGTTTCTCTTCCCCCTCTTCGCGGGAAGGTCTCCGATGATGTCACACACCACAGTCCACCCCCTACAGCCGGATACCTGCAAACCCCTACCTTTTTATCGTATAAACAAACTCAAACAGTTAGAAAGAGTTTTCTATCCATTTCTAGAAGTGCCAATAGAATGAGTTGTGCCGATAATTGTGGTAACAATTCTGTAAGTAAGTTCCTCCAGTAATTTACGAAACTACACAAAATTATAAGAATACAATAATCGAACTATTTGTTATAATTTGTCATTTGTCACTTCTGTTCAGTTCCAAAAATACGTTGTACGGAAAATGTGTGTATTTAAGCCGAGCCTGAAAGGGGTACACGTGTGAAAACAAAATTTTAGGGAAAACAGAAAAGAGATTAGTAAAAAGTGGGGGAACCAACAAATGTGTGAGTTGTGTTTGGTTCGACCTCGATATCAGCAAAAAGTGAACGATACGAATTGCTGTGATACTGTAGCAGAAGTATTCTGCAAAAATAGAACAATACAAATGTTGCACAATGGTTCACGAAGCCCGCATGATATTTCTGAAATTGCCGAAGGGTATTTCATGTGTGCTTTGACGACATGCGGGCGTTGTGAACCATTGTGCAACATTTGTATTGTTCTATTTTTGCAGAATACTTCTGCTACAGTATCACAGCAATTCGTATCGTTCACTTTTTGCTGATATCGAGGTCGAACCAAACACAACTCACACATTTGTTGGTTCCCCCACTTTTTACTAATTGTCCTTTTTTTGCTAGTTGTACTCCTACAACTTCATATGTTGCCTATTCACATAGTGAATCTTGTGAACTCATTATATTATTATGGAAATCTCAGTTTTGTGTGTGCACAAAGCCGAATGCGGACCATAAAATTACTGATGTTGTAATATAACGCAGGTTACTGGCTCTGTCACTATCAACAACTGAACAAAAACGCTAAACGTTCCGATTGACATGTACACCGCTTTTAGCGGCGATAAGCGATGGGGATTGGCGCCATTGACAAATCTACAATTAAAGACACCAACTCACTTACAATATAGCCATTATTTCCAATACCACATCAAAAACCTTCGTTGAAACTTTTTTTCATTCCTGCGTCAGTTGACACACGCGTCTGGCGCCAGAACGAAACGAAATTTTCTAGGTTTTTGAGCTACCAGTACACACTACATGTGTCAATTACTGATTGAAGCAATATTCAAACTATTCAATTGTCAGTTTCGTGTGTTTTTGTTTTGGCGCCATTTGGCGTCTGTTCCGAGCCAGACGATAAAGTTCGATTTTGAATTTGTGGATCTTTATTTCACATTGGAATATTCAATATCTGTTAACTTGAAACAGTTTGATTGACGATAACTGATATTTTTCCAACTTTGGCGCCAATTGGCGCCAGCGCACAATGCCAACAGAACTTTTTTTGATTTTCAGATTGAGCATCTTACTTGCCATGTGATAGTTATTTAGTGTACCGAATTTCAGACGATTCCATTGACGCTGTCGTGAGTTTGGGTTTTGGCGCCATCTGGCGCCTGGTTCGAGCGCCAGAAGGAAAATTTCAGTTTTGGAAAAAGACTTTCACACTTGTCACCAAAGTATTCAATTTCTATTAGTGTTCAACATTTTAGTTGATGATAAATAGTGTTTTGCCGTTTTTGGCGCCTATTGGCGCCAGCGCCGAGCGCCAATGATGATGTATTCATCTCATATTTGGCGCGACGGGCTAACTTTTGCATTATAACTCATGTTTCAAATTTCAGCTAAATCGGTTCGGTAGTTTTTCCAATAATGGTTTTTGGCGCCTATTGGCGCCCGCGCCCGACGCCAATGAGGAGCTATACATCTCATATTTGGCGCGACATGCTGTATTTCGCATTAGAACTCATGTTTCAAATTTCAGCTAAATCGGTTCGATAGTGTTTCCAATAGTCGTTTTTGGCGCTTATTGGCGCCCGCGCCCGGCGCCAGAGATTACATATACATTTCATACTCGGCGCGACGAGCTAACTTTTGCCATAGAATAGATGTTCCAAATTTCAGCCAAATTGGTTCAGTAGTTTTTCCACTACGATGCGGACAGAATTCCGTGAGGGAGGAGGGAGGAGGGACGAGGGAGGAGGGACGAGGGACGAGGGACGAATTACGGCGGAACTTTTCAACAACGACACGAAACCATAACTCAGGCGAAAGTATTCCGATTTGGCTGAAATTCTCACACAATGTTCAATTCGTGATTCTCTAACGTTCTCTCCTTTTAGTTTTCAAAAAAAGAATATGTTTGAAGATTTTTGGTAATTAAAAGGAAAAAACGAGTCCGCAATGGCCAAACCAAAGACAACTCACCCAGAGCTCCGCGCGATAGGTCCCGGCGAGATTTGAACTCGCGTCGCAGGATTCAAAGTCCTGAGTGCTAACCGCTACACCACGGGACCGGTGTTTCTCTTCCCCCTCTTCGCGGGAAGGTCTCCGATGATGTCACACACCACAGTCCACCCCTTGCAGCCGGATACCTGCAAACCCCTACCTTTTTATCGTATAAACAAACTCAAACGGTTAGAAAGAGTTTTCTATCCATTTCTAGAAGTGCCAATAGAATGAGTTGTGCCGATAATTGTGGTAACAATTCTGTAAGTAAGTTCCTCCAGTAATTTACGAAACTACACAAAATTATAAAAATACAATAATCGAACTATTTGTTATAATTTGTCATTTGTCACTTCTGTTCAGTTCCAAAAATACGTTGTACGGAAAATGTGTGTATTTAAGCCGAGCTTAAAAGGGGTACACGTGTGAAAACAAAATTTTAGTGAAAACAGAAAAAAGATAGGTCCCGGCGAGATTTGAACTCGCGTCGCAGGATTCAAAGTCCTGAGTGCTAACCGCTACACCACGGGACCGGTGTTTCTCTTCCCCCTCTTCGCGGGAAGGTCTCCGATGATGTCACACACCACAGTCCACCCCTTGCAGCCGGATACCTGCAAACCCCTACCTTTTTATCGTATAAACAAACTCAAACGGTTAGAAAGAGTTTTCTATCCATTTCTAGAAGTGCCAATAGAATGAGTTGTGCCGATAATTGTGGTAAAACTTCTGTAAGTAAATTTCTCCAGTAATTTACGAAACTACACACAATTAAAAAAAATAATCGAACTATTTGTTATAATTTGTCATTTGTCACTTCTGTTCAGTTCCAAAAATACGTTGTACGGAAAATTTGTGTATTTAAGCCGAGCTTAAAAGGGGTACACGTGTGAAAACAAAATTTTAGTGAAAACAGAAAAAAGATAGGTCCCGGCGAGATTTGAACTCGCGTCGCAGGATTCAAAGTCCTGAGTGCTAACCGCTACACCACGGGACCGGTGTTTCTCTTCCCCCTCTTCGCGGGAAGGTCTCCGATGATGTTACACACCACAGTCCACCCCTTGCAGCCGGATACCTGCAAACCCCTACCTTTTTATCGTATAAACAAACTCAAACGGTTAGAAAGAGTTTTCTATCCATTTCTAGAAGTGCCAATAGAATGAGTTGTGCCGATAATTGTGGTAACAATTCTGTAAGTAAGTTCCTCCAGTAATTTACGAAACTACACAAAATTATAAAAATACAATAATCGAACTATTTGTTATAATTTGTCATTTGTCACTTCTGTTCAGTTCCAAAAATACGTTGTACGGAAAATGTGTGTATTTAAGCCGAGCTTAAAAGGGGTACACGTGTGAAAACAAAATTTTAGTGAAAACAGAAAAAAGATAGGTCCCGGCGAGATTTGAACTCGCGTCGCAGGATTCAAAGTCCTGAGTGCTAACCGCTACACCACGGGACCGGTGTTTCTCTTCCCCCTCTTCGCGGGAAGGTCTCCGATGATGTCACACACCACAGTCCACCCCTTGCAGCCGGATACCTGCAAACCCCTACCTTTTTATCGTATAAACAAACTCAAACGGTTAGAAAGAGTTTTCTATCCATTTCTAGAAGTGCCAATAGAATGAGTTGTGCCGATAATTGTGGTAAAACTTCTGTAAGTAAATTTCTCCAGTAATTTACGAAACTACACACAATTAAAAAAAATAATCGAACTATTTGTTATAATTTGTCATTTGTCACTTCTGTTCAGTTCCAAAAATACGTTGTACGGAAAATTTGTGTATTTAAGCCGAGCTTAAAAGGGGTACACGTGTGAAAACAAAATTTTAGTGAAAACAGAAAAAAGATAGGTCCCGGCGAGATTTGAACTCGCGTCGCAGGATTCAAAGTCCTGAGTGCTAACCGCTACACCACGGGACCGGTGTTTCTCTTCCCCCTCTTCGCGGGAAGGTCTCCGATGATGTCACACACCACAGTCCACCCCTTGCAGCCGGATACCTGCAAACCCTACCTTTTTATCGTATAAACAAACTCAAACGGTTAGAAAGAGTTTTCTATCCATTTCTAGAAGTGCCAATAGAATGAGTTGTGCCGATAATTGTGGTAACAATTCTGTAAGTAAGTTCCTCCAGTAATTTACGAAACTACACACAATTAAAAAAAATAATCGAACTATTTGTTATAATTTGTCATTTGTCACTTCTGTTCAGTTCCAAAAATACGTTGTACGGAAAATGTGTGTATTTAAGCCGAGCTTAAAAGGGGTACACGTGTGAACACAAAATTTTAGTGAAAACAGAAAAAAGATAGGTCCCGGCGAGATTTGAACTCGCGTCGCAGGATTCAAAGTCCTGAGTGCTAACCGCTACACCACGGGACCGGTGTTTCTCTTCCCCCTCTTCGCGGGAAGGTCTCCGATGATGTCACACACCACAGTCCACCCCTTGCAGCCGGATACCTGCAACCCCCTACCTTTTTATCGTATAAACAAACTCAAACGGTTAGAAAGAGTTTTCTATCCATTTCTAGAAGTGCCAATAGAATGAGTTGTGCCGATAATTGTGGTAACAATTCTGTAAGTAAATTTCTCCAGTAATTTACGAAACTACACACAATTAAAAAAAAATCGAACTATTTGTTATAATTTGTCATTTGTCACTTCTGTTCAGTTCCAAAAATACGTTGTACGGAAAATTTGTGTATTTAAGCCGAGCTTAAAAGGGGTACACGTGTGAAAACAAAATTTTAGTGAAAACAGAAAAAAGATAGGTCCCGGCGAGATTTGAACTCGCGTCGCAGGATTCAAAGTCCTGAGTGCTAACCGCTACACCACGGGACCGGTGTTTCTCTTCCCCCTCTTCGCGGGAAGGTCTCCGATGATGTCACACACCACAGTCCACCCCTTGCAGCCGGATACCTGCAAACCCCTACCTTTTTATCGTATAAACAAACTCAAACGGTTAGAAAGAGTTTTCTATCCATTTCTAGAAGTGCCAATAGAATGAGTTGTGCCGATAATTGTGGTAACAATTCTGTAAGTAAGTTCCTCCAGTAATTTACGAAACTACACACAATTAAAAAATAATCGAACTATTTGTTATAATTTGTCATTTGTCACTTCTGTTCAGTTCCAAAAATACGTTGTACGGAAAATGTGTGTATTTAAGCCGAGCTTAAAAGGGGTACACGTGTGAACACAAAATTTTAGTGAAAACAGAAAAAAGATAGGTCCCGGCGAGATTTGAACTCGCGTCGCAGGATTCAAAGTCCTGAGTGCTAACCGCTACACCACGGGACCGGTGTTTCTCTTCCCCCTCTTCGCGGGAAGGTCTCCGATGATGTCACACACCACAGTCCACCCCTTGCAGCCGGATACCTGCAACCCCCTACCTTTTTATCGTATAAACAAACTCAAACGGTTAGAAAGAGTTTTCTATCCATTTCTAGAAGTGCCAATAGAATGAGTTGTGCCGATAATTGTGGTAACAATTCTGTAAGTAAGTTCATCCAGTAATTTACGAAACTACACAAAATTATAAAAATACAATAATCGAACTATTTGTTATAATTTGTCATTTGTCACTTCTGTTCAGTTCCAAAAATACGTTGTACGGAAAATTTGTGTATTTAAGCCGAGCTTAAAAGGGGTACACGTGTGAAAACAAAATTTTAGTGAAAACAGAAAAAAGATAGGTCCCGGCGAGATTTGAACTCGCGTCGCAGGATTCAAAGTCCTGAGTGCTAACCGCTACACCACGGGACCGGTGTTTCTCTTCCCCCTCTTCGCGGACAGGTCACCATGATGTCACACACCACAGTCCACCCCTTGCAGCCGGATACCTGCAAATCCCTAACTGTTTATCGTATAAACAAACTCAAACGGTTAGAAAGAGTTGTCTATCTGTTTTTATTAGTTCCAATAGAATGGGTTGTCCGGATAATTGTGGTAACACTTCTGTAAGTAAGGTACTCCAGTAATTTACGAAACTACACACAATTAAAAAAATAATCGAACTATTTGTTATAATTTGTCATTTGTCACTTCTGTTCAGTTCCAAAAATACGTTGTACGGAAAATGTGTGTATTTAAGCCGAGCTTAAAAGGGGTACACGTGTGAACACAAAATTTTAGTGAAAACAGAAAAAAGATAGGTCCCGGCGAGATTTGAACTCGCGTCGCAGGATTCAAAGTCCTGAGTGCTAACCGCTACACCACGGGACCGGTGTTTCTCTTCCCCCTCTTCGCGGGAAGGTCTCCGATGATGTCACACACCACAGTCCACCCCTTGCAGCCGGATACCTGCAACCCCCTACCTTTTTATCGTATAAACAAACTCAAACGGTTAGAAAGAGTTTTCTATCCATTTCTAGAAGTGCCAATAGAATGAGTTGTGCCGATAATTGTGGTAACAATTCTGTAAGTAAGTTCATCCAGTAATTTACGAAACTACACAAAATTATAAAAATACAATAATCGAACTATTTGTTATAATTTGTCATTTGTCACTTCTGTTCAGTTCCAAAAATACGTTGTACGGAAAATGTGTGTATTTAAGCCGAGCCTAAAAGGGGTACACGTGTGAAAACAAAATTTTAGTGAAAACAGAAAAAAGATAGGTCCCGGCGAGATTTGAACTCGCGTCGCAGGATTCAAAGTCCTGAGTGCTAACCGCTACACCACGGGACCGGTGTTTCTCTTCCCCCTCTTCGCGGGAAGGTCTCCGATGATGTCACACACCACAGTCCACCCCTTGCAGCCGGATACCTGCAAACCCCTACCTTTTTATCGTATAAACAAACTCAAACGGTTAGAAAGAGTTTTCTATCCATTTCTAGAAGTGCCAATAGAATGAGTTGTGCCGATAATTGTGGTAACAATTCTGTAAGTAAGTTCCTCCAGTAATTTACGAAACTACACACAATTAAAAAAATAATCGAACTATTTGTTATAATTTGTCATTTGTCACTTCTGTTCAGTTCCAAAAATACGTTGTACGGAAAATGTGTGTATTTAAGCCGAGCTTAAAAGGGGTACACGTGTGAACACAAAATTTTAGTGAAAACAGAAAAAAGATAGGTCCCGGCGAGATTTGAACTCGCGTCGCAGGATTCAAAGTCCTGAGTGCTAACCGCTACACCACGGGACCGGTGTTTCTCTTCCCCCTCTTCGCGGGAAGGTCTCCGATGATGTCACACACCACAGTCCACCCCTTGCAGCCGGATACCTGCAACCCCCTACCTTTTTATCGTATAAACAAACTCAAACGGTTAGAAAGAGTTTTCTATCCATTTCTAGAAGTGCCAATAGAATGAGTTGTGCCGATAATTGTGGTAACAATTCTGTAAGTAAGTTCATCCAGTAATTTACGAAACTACACAAAATTATAAAAATACAATAATCGAACTATTTGTTATAATTTGTCATTTGTCACTTCTGTTCAGTTCCAAAAATACGTTGTACGGAAAATTTGTGTATTTAAGCCGAGCTTAAAAGGGGTACACGTGTGAAAACAAAATTTTAGTGAAAACAGAAAAAAGATAGGTCCCGGCGAGATTTGAACTCGCGTCGCAGGATTCAAAGTCCTGAGTGCTAACCGCTACACCACGGGACCGGTGTTTCTCTTCCCCCTCTTCGCGGACAGGTCACCATGATGTCACACACCACAGTCCACCCCTTGCAGCCGGATACCTGCAAATCCCTAACTGTTTATCGTATAAACAAACTCAAACGGTTAGAAAGAGTTGTCTATCTGTTTTTATTAGTTCCAATAGAATGGGTTGTCCGGATAATTGTGGTAACACTTCTGTAAGTAAGGTACTCCAGTAATTTACGAAACTACACACAATTAAAAAAATAATCGAACTATTTGTTATAATTTGTCATTTGTCACTTCTGTTCAGTTCCAAAAATACGTTGTACGGAAAATGTGTGTATTTAAGCCGAGCTTAAAAGGGGTACACGTGTGAACACAAAATTTTAGTGAAAACAGAAAAAAGATAGGTCCCGGCGAGATTTGAACTCGCGTCGCAGGATTCAAAGTCCTGAGTGCTAACCGCTACACCACGGGACCGGTGTTTCTCTTCCCCCTCTTCGCGGGAAGGTCTCCGATGATGTCACACACCACAGTCCACCCCTTGCAGCCGGATACCTGCAACCCCCTACCTTTTTATCGTATAAACAAACTCAAACGGTTAGAAAGAGTTTTCTATCCATTTCTAGAAGTGCCAATAGAATGAGTTGTGCCGATAATTGTGGTAACAATTCTGTAAGTAAGTTCATCCAGTAATTTACGAAACTACACAAAATTATAAAAATACAATAATCGAACTATTTGTTATAATTTGTCATTTGTCACTTCTGTTCAGTTCCAAAAATACGTTGTACGGAAAATGTGTGTATTTAAGCCGAGCCTAAAAGGGGTACACGTGTGAAAACAAAATTTTAGTGAAAACATAAAAAAGATAGGTCCCGGCGAGATTTGAACTCGCGTCGCAGGATTCAAAGTCCTGAGTGCTAACCGCTACACCACGGGACCGGTGTTTCTCTTCCCCCTCTTCGCGGGAAGGTCTCCGATGATGTCACACACCACAGTCCACCCCTTGCAGCCGGATACCTGCAAACCCCTACCTTTTTATCGTATAAACAAATTCAAACGGTTAGAAAGAGTTGTGTTTTCATTTTTAGAAGTGCCAATAGAATGGATTGTGCCGATAATTGTGGTAAAACTTCTGTAAGTAAATTTCTCCAGTAATTTACGAAACTACACACAATTAAAAAAAATAATCGAACTATTTGTTATAATTTGTCATTTGTCACTTCTGTTCAGTTCCAAAAATACGTTGTACGGAAAATGTGTGTATTTAAGCCGAGCTTAAAAGGGGTACACGTGTGAAAACAAAATTTTAGTGAAAACAGAAAAAAAGATAGGTCCCGGCGAGATTTGAACTCGCGTCGCAGGATTCAAAGTCCTGAGTGCTAACCGCTACACCACGGGACCGGTGTTTCTCTTCCCCCTCTTCGCGGGAAGGTCTCCGATGATGTCACACACCACAGTCCACCCCTTGCAGCCGGATACCTGCAAACCCCTACCTTTTTATCGTATAAACAAACTCAAACGGTTAGAAAGAGTTTTCTATCCATTTCTAGAAGTGCCAATAGAATGAGTTGTGCCGATAATTGTGGTAACAATTCTGTAAGTAATAGGGTTGTTAAAAAATAAACTCGAACTCGAAAAACTCGAAATAAACTCGAAATTTCGAGTTTCGAGTTCAACTCGAAACTCGAAAAACTCGAAAATTTCGGAACTCGAAAAACTCGAAACTCGAAAAACTCGAAATTTCGAAAACTCGAAAAACTCGAAACTCGAAAAACTCGAATTTTCTGAAACTCGAAAAACTCGAAACTCGAAAAACTCGAATTTTCTGAAACTCGAAAAACTCGAATTTTTTGAGATTGAAACTCGAAAAACTCGAAATTTTCAACGAAAAAACTCAAAAAACTCGAAATTTCGAGTTCTGAGTTCAACTCGAAACTCGAAAAACTCGAAAATTTCCGAACTCGAAAAACTCGAAACTCGAAAAACTCGAAATTTCGAAAACTCGAAAAACTCGAAACTCGAAAAACTCGAAATATCGGAAACTCGAAAAACTCGAAACTCGAAAAACTCGAATTTTCGAAAACTCGAAAAACTCGAAACTCGAAAAACTCGAATTTTTGAAAACTCGAAAAACTCGAAACTCGAAAAACTCGAAATTTTCAACTCGATTAACAACCCTAGTAAGTAAGTTCCTCCAGTAATTTACGAAACTACACAAAATTATAAAAATACAATAATCGAACTATTTGTTATAATTTGTCATTTGTCACTTCTGTTCAGTTCCAAAAATACGTTGTACGGAAAATGTGTGTATTTAAGCCGAGCTTAAAAGGGGTACACGTGTGAAAACAAAATTTTAGTGAAAACAGAAAAAAGATAGGTCCCGGCGAGATTTGAACTCGCGTCGCAGGATTCAAAGTCCTGAGTGCTAACCGCTACACCACGGGACCGGTGTTTCTCTTCCCCCTCTTCGCGGGAAGGTCTCCGATGATGTCACACACCACAGTCCACCCCTTGCAGCCGGATACCTGCAAACCCCTACCTTTTTATCGTATAAACAAATTCAAACGGTTAGAAAGAGTTGTGTTTTCATTTTTAGAAGTGCCAATAGAATGGATTGTGCCGATAATTGTGGTAAAACTTCTGTAAGTAAATTTCTCCAGTAATTTACGAAACTACACACAATTAAAAAAAATAATCGAACTATTTGTTATAATTTGTCATTTGTCACTTCTGTTCAGTTCCAAAAATACGTTGTACGGAAAATGTGTGTATTTAAGCCGAGCTTAAAAGGGGTACACGTGTGAAAACAAAATTTTAGTGAAAACAGAAAAAAAGATAGGTCCCGGCGAGATTTGAACTCGCGTCGCAGGATTCAAAGTCCTGAGTGCTAACCGCTACACCACGGGACCGGTGTTTCTCTTCCCCCTCTTCGCGGGAAGGTCTCCGATGATGTCACACACCACAGTCCACCCCTTGCAGCCGGATACCTGCAAACCCCTACCTTTTTATCGTATAAACAAACTCAAACGGTTAGAAAGAGTTTTCTATCCATTTCTAGAAGTGCCAATAGAATGAGTTGTGCCGATAATTGTGGTAACAATTCTGTAAGTAAGTTCCTCCAGTAATTTACGAAACTACACAAAATTATAAAAATACAATAATCGAACTATTTGTTATAATTTGTCATTTGTCACTTCTGTTCAGTTCCAAAAATACGTTGTACGGAAAATTTGTGTATTTAAGCCGAGCTTAAAAGGGGTACACGTGTGAAAACAAAATTTTAGTGAAAACAGAAAAAAGATAGGTCCCGGCGAGATTTGAACTCGCGTCGCAGGATTCAAAGTCCTGAGTGCTAACCGCTACACCACGGGACCGGTGTTTCTCTTCCCCCTCTTCGCGGACAGGTCACCATGATGTCACACACCACAGTCCACCCCTTGCAGCCGGATACCTGCAAATCCCTAACTGTTTATCGTATAAACAAACTCAAACGGTTAGAAAGAGTTGTCTATCTGTTTTTATTAGTTCCAATAGAATGGGTTGTCCGGATAATTGTGGTAACACTTCTGTAAGTAAGGTACTCCAGTAATTTACGAAACTACACACAATTAAAAAAATAATCGAACTATTTGTTATAATTTGTCATTTGTCACTTCTGTTCAGTTCCAAAAATACGTTGTACGGAAAATGTGTGTATTTAAGCCGAGCTTAAAAGGGGTACACGTGTGAACACAAAATTTTAGTGAAAACAGAAAAAAGATAGGTCCCGGCGAGATTTGAACTCGCGTCGCAGGATTCAAAGTCCTGAGTGCTAACCGCTACACCACGGGACCGGTGTTTCTCTTCCCCCTCTTCGCGGGAAGGTCTCCGATGATGTCACACACCACAGTCCACCCCTTGCAGCCGGATACCTGCAACCCCCTACCTTTTTATCGTATAAACAAACTCAAACGGTTAGAAAGAGTTTTCTATCCATTTCTAGAAGTGCCAATAGAATGAGTTGTGCCGATAATTGTGGTAACAATTCTGTAAGTAAGTTCATCCAGTAATTTACGAAACTACACAAAATTATAAAAATACAATAATCGAACTATTTGTTATAATTTGTCATTTGTCACTTCTGTTCAGTTCCAAAAATACGTTGTACGGAAAATGTGTGTATTTAAGCCGAGCCTAAAAGGGGTACACGTGTGAAAACAAAATTTTAGTGAAAACATAAAAAAGATAGGTCCCGGCGAGATTTGAACTCGCGTCGCAGGATTCAAAGTCCTGAGTGCTAACCGCTACACCACGGGACCGGTGTTTCTCTTCCCCCTCTTCGCGGGAAGGTCTCCGATGATGTCACACACCACAGTCCACCCCTTGCAGCCGGATACCTGCAAACCCCTACCTTTTTATCGTATAAACAAATTCAAACGGTTAGAAAGAGTTGTGTTTTCATTTTTAGAAGTGCCAATAGAATGGATTGTGCCGATAATTGTGGTAAAACTTCTGTAAGTAAATTTCTCCAGTAATTTACGAAACTACACACAATTAAAAAAAATAATCGAACTATTTGTTATAATTTGTCATTTGTCACTTCTGTTCAGTTCCAAAAATACGTTGTACGGAAAATGTGTGTATTTAAGCCGAGCTTAAAAGGGGTACACGTGTGAAAACAAAATTTTAGTGAAAACAGAAAAAAAGATAGGTCCCGGCGAGATTTGAACTCGCGTCGCAGGATTCAAAGTCCTGAGTGCTAACCGCTACACCACGGGACCGGTGTTTCTCTTCCCCCTCTTCGCGGGAAGGTCTCCGATGATGTCACACACCACAGTCCACCCCTTGCAGCCGGATACCTGCAAACCCCTACCTTTTTATCGTATAAACAAACTCAAACGGTTAGAAAGAGTTTTCTATCCATTTCTAGAAGTGCCAATAGAATGAGTTGTGCCGATAATTGTGGTAACAATTCTGTAAGTAATAGGGTTGTTAAAAAATAAACTCGAACTCGAAAAACTCGAAATAAACTCGAAATTTCGAGTTTCGAGTTCAACTCGAAACTCGAAAAACTCGAAAATTTCGGAACTCGAAAAACTCGAAACTCGAAAAACTCGAAATTTCGAAAACTCGAAAAACTCGAAACTCGAAAAACTCGAATTTTCTGAAACTCGAAAAACTCGAAACTCGAAAAACTCGAATTTTCTGAAACTCGAAAAACTCGAATTTTTTGAGATTGAAACTCGAAAAACTCGAAATTTTCAACGAAAAAACTCAAAAAACTCGAAATTTCGAGTTCTGAGTTCAACTCGAAACTCGAAAAACTCGAAAATTTCCGAACTCGAAAAACTCGAAACTCGAAAAACTCGAAATTTCGAAAACTCGAAAAACTCGAAACTCGAAAAACTCGAAATATCGGAAACTCGAAAAACTCGAAACTCGAAAAACTCGAATTTTCGAAAACTCGAAAAACTCGAAACTCGAAAAACTCGAATTTTTGAAAACTCGAAAAACTCGAAACTCGAAAAACTCGAAATTTTCAACTCGATTAACAACCCTAGTAAGTAAGTTCCTCCAGTAATTTACGAAACTACACAAAATTATAAAAATACAATAATCGAACTATTTGTTATAATTTGTCATTTGTCACTTCTGTTCAGTTCCAAAAATACGTTGTACGGAAAATGTGTGTATTTAAGCCGAGCTTAAAAGGGGTACACGTGTGAAAACAAAATTTTAGTGAAAACAGAAAAAAGATAGGTCCCGGCGAGATTTGAACTCGCGTCGCAGGATTCAAAGTCCTGAGTGCTAACCGCTACACCACGGGACCGGTGTTTCTCTTCCCCCTCTTCGCGGGAAGGTCTCCGATGATGTCACACACCACAGTCCACCCCTTGCAGCCGGATACCTGCAAACCCCTACCTTTTTATCGTATAAACAAATTCAAACGGTTAGAAAGAGTTGTGTTTTCATTTTTAGAAGTGCCAATAGAATGGATTGTGCCGATAATTGTGGTAAAACTTCTGTAAGTAAATTTCTCCAGTAATTTACGAAACTACACACAATTAAAAAAAATAATCGAACTATTTGTTATAATTTGTCATTTGTCACTTCTGTTCAGTTCCAAAAATACGTTGTACGGAAAATGTGTGTATTTAAGCCGAGCTTAAAAGGGGTACACGTGTGAAAACAAAATTTTAGTGAAAACAGAAAAAAAGATAGGTCCCGGCGAGATTTGAACTCGCGTCGCAGGATTCAAAGTCCTGAGTGCTAACCGCTACACCACGGGACCGGTGTTTCTCTTCCCCCTCTTCGCGGGAAGGTCTCCGATGATGTCACACACCACAGTCCACCCCTTGCAGCCGGATACCTGCAAACCCCTACCTTTTTATCGTATAAACAAACTCAAACGGTTAGAAAGAGTTTTCTATCCATTTCTAGAAGTGCCAATAGAATGAGTTGTGCCGATAATTGTGGTAACAATTCTGTAAGTAAGTTCCTCCAGTAATTTACGAAACTACACAAAATTATAAAAATACAATAATCGAACTATTTGTTATAATTTGTCATTTGTCACTTCTGTTCAGTTCCAAAAATACGTTGTACGGAAAATGTGTGTATTTAAGCCGAGCTTAAAAGGGGTACACGTGTGAAAACAAAATTTTAGTGAAAACAGAAAAAAGATAGGTCCCGGCGAGATTTGAACTCGCGTCGCAGGATTCAAAGTCCTGAGTGCTAACCGCTACACCACGGGACCGGTGTTTCTCTTCCCCCTCTTCGCGGGAAGGTCTCCGATGATGTCACACACCACAGTCCACCCCTTGCAGCCGGATACCTGCAAACCCCTACCTTTTTATCGTATAAACAAACTCAAACGGTTAGAAAGAGTTTTCTATCCATTTCTAGAAGTGCCAATAGAATGAGTTGTGCCGATAATTGTGGTAAAACTTCTGTAAGTAAGTTCCTCCAGTAATTTACGAAACTACACAAAATTATAAAAATACAATAATCGAACTATTTGTTATAATTTGTCATTTGTCACTTCTGTTCAGTTCCAAAAATACGTTGTACGGAAAATGTGTGTATTTAAGCCGAGCTTAAAAGGGGTACACGTGTGAAAACAAAATTTTAGTGAAAACAGAAAAAAGATAGGTCCCGGCGAGATTTGAACTCGCGTCGCAGGATTCAAAGTCCTGAGTGCTAACCGCTACACCACGGGACCGGTGTTTCTCTTCCCCCTCTTCGCGGGAAGGTCTCCGATGATGTCACACACCACAGTCCACCCCTTGCAGCCGGATACCTGCAAACCCCTACTTTTTTATCGTATAAACAAACTCAAACGGTTAGAAAGAGTTTTCTATCCATTTCTAGAAGTGCCAATAGAATGGATTGTGCCGATAATTGTGGTAAAACTTCTGTAAGTAAATTTCTCCAGTAATTTACGAAACTACACACAATTAAAAAAAATAATCGAACTATTTGTTATAATTTGTCATTTGTCACTTCTGTTCAGTTCCAAAAATACGTTGTACGGAAAATGTGTGTATTTAAGCCGAGCTTAAAAGGGGTACACGTGTGAAAACAAAATTTTAGTGAAAACAGAAAAAAAGATAGGTCCCGGCGAGATTTGAACTCGCGTCGCAGGGTTCAAAGTCCTGAGTGCTAACCGCTACACCACGGGACCGGTGTTTCTCTTCCCCCTCTTCGCGGGAAGGTCTCCGATGATGTCACACACCACAGTCCACCCCTTGCAGCCGGATACCTGCAAACCCCTACCTTTTTATCGTATAAACAAACTCAAACGGTTAGAAAGAGTTTTCTATCCATTTCTAGAAGTGCCAATAGAATGAGTTGTGCCGATAATTGTGGTAACAATTCTGTAAGTAAGTTCCTCCAGTAATTTACGAAACTACACAAAATTATAAAAATACAATAATCGAACTATTTGTTATAATTTGTCATTTGTCACTTCTGTTCAGTTCCAAAAATACGTTGTACGGAAAATGTGTGTATTTAAGCCGAGCTTAAAAGGGGTACACGTGTGAAAACAAAATTTTAGTGAAAACAGAAAAAAGATAGGTCCCGGCGAGATTTGAACTCGCGTCGCAGGATTCAAAGTCCTGAGTGCTAACCGCTACACCACGGGACCGGTGTCTCTCTTCCCCCTCTTCGCGGGAAGGTCTCCGATGATGTCACACACCACAGTCCACCCCTTGCAGCCGGATACCTGCAAACCCCTACTTTTTTATCGTATAAACAAACTCAAACGGTTAGAAAGAGTTTTCTATCCATTTCTAGAAGTGCCAATAGAATGAGTTGTGCCGATAATTGTGGTAACAATTCTGTAAGTAAGTTCCTCGAGTAATTTACGAAACTACACAAAATTATAAAAATACAATAATCGAACTATTTGTTATAATTTGTCATTTGTCACTTCTGTTCAGTTCCAAAAATACGTTGTACGGAAAATGTGTGTATTTAAGCCGAGCTTAAAAGGGGTACACGTGTGAAAACAAAATTTTAGTGAAAACAGAAAAAAGATAGGTCCCGGCGAGATTTGAACTCGCGTCGCAGGATTCAAAGTCCTGAGTGCTAACCGCTACACCACGGGACCGGTGTTTCTCTTCCCCCTCTTCGCGGGAAGGTCTCCGATGATGTCACACACCACAGTCCACCCCTTGCAGCCGGATACCTGCAAACCCCTACCTTTTTATCGTATAAACAAACTCAAACGGTTAGAAAGAGTTTTCTATCCATTTCTAGAAGTGCCAATAGAATGAGTTGTGCCGATAATTGTGGTAAAACTTCTGTAAGTAAATTTCTCCAGTAATTTACGAAACTACACACAATTAAAAAAAATAATCGAACTATTTGTTATAATTTGTCATTTGTCACTTCTGTTCAGTTCCAAAAATACGTTGTACGGAAAATGTGTGTATTTAAGCCGAGCTTAAAAGGGGTACACGTGTGAAAACAAAATTTTAGTGAAAACAGAAAAAAAGATAGGTCCCGGCGAGATTTGAACTCGCGTCGCAGGATTCAAAGTCCTGAGTGCTAACCGCTACACCACGGGACCGGTGTTTCTCTTCCCCCTCTTCGCGGGAAGGTCTCCGATGATGTCACACACCACAGTCCACCCCTTGCAGCCGGATACCTGCAAACCCCTACTTTTTTATCGTATAAACAAACTCAAACGGTTAGAAAGAGTTTTCTATCCATTTCTAGAAGTGCCAATAGAATGAGTTGTGCCGATAATTGTGGTAACAATTCTGTAAGTAAGTTCCTCGAGTAATTTACGAAACTACACAAAATTATAAAAATACAATAATCGAACTATTTGTTATAATTTGTCATTTGTCACTTCTGTTCAGTTCCAAAAATACGTTGTACGGAAAATGTGTGTATTTAAGCCGAGCTTAAAAGGTGTGAAAACAAAATTTTAGTGAAAACAGAAAAAAGATAGGTCCCGGCGAGATTTGAACTCGCGTCGCAGGATTCAAAGTCCTGAGTGCTAACCGCTACACCACGGGACCGGTGTTTCTCTTCCCCCTCTTCGCGGGAAGGTCTCCGATGATGTCACACACCACAGTCCACCCCTTGCAGCCGGATACCTGCAAACCCCTACCTTTTTATCGTATAAACAAACTCAAACGGTTAGAAAGAGTTTTCTATCCATTTCTAGAAGTGCCAATAGAATGAGTTGTGCCGATAATTGTGGTAACAATTCTGTAAGTAAGTTCCTCCAGTAATTTACGAAACTACACAAAATTATAAAAATACAATAATCGAACTATTTGTTATAATTTGTCATTTGTCACTTCTGTTCAGTTCCAAAAATACGTTGTACGGAAAATGTGTGTATTTAAGCCGAGCTTAAAAGGGGTACACGTGTGAAAACAAAATTTTAGTGAAAATAGAAAAAAGATAGGTCCCGGCGAGATTTGAACTCGCGTCGCAGGATTCAAAGTCCTGAGTGCTAACCGCTACACCACGGGACCGGTGTTTCTCTTCCCCCTCTTCGCGGGAAGGTCTCCGATGATGTCACACACCACAGTCCACCCCTTGCAGCCGGATACCTGCAAACCCCTACCTTTTTATCGTATAAACAAACTCAAACGGTTAGAAAGAGTTTTCTATCCATTTCTAGAAGTGCCAATAGAATGAGTTGTGCCGATAATTGTGGTAACAATTCTGTAAGTAAGTTCCTCTAGTAATTTACGAAACTACACAAAATTATAAAAATACAATAATCGAACTATTTGTTATAATTTGTCATTTGTCACTTCTGTTCAGTTCCAAAAATACGCTGTACGGAAAATGTGTGTATTTAAGCCGAGCTTAAAAGGGGTACACGTGTGAAAACAAAATTTTAGTGAAAACAGAAAAAAGATAGGTCCCGGCGAGATTTGAACTCGCGTCGCAGGATTCAAAGTCCTGAGTGCTAACCGCTACACCACGGGACCGGTGTTTCTCTTCCCCCTCTTCGCGGGAAGGTCTCCGATGATGTCACACACCACAGTCCACCCCTTGCAGCCGGATACCTGCAAACCCCTACCTTTTTATCGTATAAACAAACTCAAACGGTTAGAAAGAGTTTTCTATCCATTTCTAGAAGTGCCAATAGAATGAGTTGTGCCGATAATTGTGGTAAAACTTCTGTAAGTAAATTTCTCCAGTAATTTACGAAACTACACACAATTAAAAAAAATAATCGAACTATTTGTTATAATTTGTCATTTGTCACTTCTGTTCAGTTCCAAAAATACGTTGTACGGAAAATGTGTGTATTTAAGCCGAGCTTAAAAGGGGTACACGTGTGAAAACAAAATTTTAGTGAAAACAGAAAAAAGATAGGTCCCGGCGAGATTTGAACTCGCGTCGCAGGATTCAAAGTCCTGAGTGCTAACCGCTACACCACGGGACCGGTGTTTCTCTTCCCCCTCTTCGCGGGAAGGTCTCCGATGATGTCACACACCACAGTCCACCCCTTGCAGCCGGATACCTGCAAACCCCTACCTTTTTATCGTATAAACAAACTCAAACGGTTAGAAAGAGTTTTCTATCCATTTCTAGAAGTGCCAATAGAATGAGTTGTGCCGATAATTGTGGTAACAATTCTGTAAGTAAGTTCCTCCAGTAATTTACGAAACTACACACAATTTAAAAAAAATCGAACCATTTGTTATAATTTGTCATTTGTCACTTCTGTTCAGTTCCAAAAATACGTTGTACGGAAAATGTGTGTATTTAAGCCGAGCCTGCAAGGGGTAAACGTGTGAAAACAAAACTTTAGTGAAAACAGGAAAAGATAGGTCCCGGCGAGATTTGAACTCGCGTCGCAGGATTCAAAGTCCTGAGTGCTAACCGCTACACCACGGGACCGGTGTTTCTCTTCCCCCTCTTCGCGGGAAGGTCTCCGATGATGTCACACACCACAGTCCACCCCTTGCAGCCGGATACCTGCAAACCCCTACCTTTTTATCGTATAAACAAACTCAAACGGTTAGAAAGAGTTTTCTATCCATTTCTAGAAGTGCCAATAGAATGAGTTGTGCCGATAATTGTGGTAACAATTCTGTAAGTAAGTTCCTCCAGTAATTTACGAAACTACACAAAATTATAAAAATACAATAATCGAACTATTTGTTATAATTTGTCATTTGTCACTTCTGTTCAGTTCCAAAAATACGTTGTACGGAAAATGTGTGTATTTAAGCCGAGCTTAAAAGGGGTACACGTGTGAAAACAAAATTTTAGTGAAAACAGAAAAAAGATAGGTCCCGGCGAGATTTGAACTCGCGTCGCAGGATTCAAAGTCCTGAGTGCTAACCGCTACACCACGGGACCGGTGTTTCTCTTCCCCCTCTTCGCGGGAAGGTCTCCGATGATGTCACACACCACAGTCCACCCCTTGCAGCCGGATACCTGCAAACCCGTACCTTTTTATCGTATAAACAAACTCAAACGGTTAGAAAGAGTTTTCTATCCATTTCTAGAAGTGCCAATAGAATGAGTTGTGCCGATAATTGTGGTAACAATTCTGTAAGTAAGTTCCTCTAGTAATTTACGAAACTACACAAAATTATAAAAATACAATAATCGAACTATTTGTTATAATTTGTCATTTGTCACTTCTGTTCAGTTCCAAAAATACGTTGTACGGAAAATGTGTGTATTTAAGCCGAGCTTAAAAGGGGTACACGTGTGAAAACAAAATTTTAGTGAAAACAGAAAAAAGATAGGTCCCGGCGAGATTTGAACTCGCGTCGCAGGATTCAAAGTCCTGAGTGCTAACCGCTACACCACGGGACCGGTGTTTCTCTTCCCCCTCTTCGCGGGAAGGTCTCCGATGATGTCACACACCACAGTCCACCCCTTGCAGCCGGATACCTGCAAACCCCTACCTTTTTATCGTATAAACAAACTCAAACGGTTAGAAAGAGTTTTCTATCCATTTCTAGAAGTGCCAATAGAATGAGTTGTGCCGATAATTGTGGTAACAATTCTGTAAGTAAGTTCCTCCAGTAATTTACGAAACTACACAAAATTATAAAAATACAATAATCGAACTATTTGTTATAATTTGTCATTTGTCACTTCTGTTCAGTTCCAAAAATACGTTGTACGGAAAATGTGAGTATTTAAGCCGAGCTTAAAAGGGGTACACGTGTGAAAACAAAATTTTAGTGAAAACAGAAAAAAGATAGGTCCCGGCGAGATTTGAACTCGCGTCGCAGGATTCAAAGTCCTGAGTGCTAACCGCTACACCACGGGACCGGTGTTTCTCTTCCCCCTCTTCGCGGGAAGGTCTCCGATGATGTCACACACCACAGTCCACCCCTTGCAGCCGGATACCTGCAAACCCCTACCTTTTTATCGTATAAACAAACTCAAACGGTTAGAAAGAGTTTTCTATCCATTTCTAGAAGTGCCAATAGAATGAGTTGTGCCGATAATTGTGGTAACAATTCTGTAAGTAAGTTCCTCCAGTAATTTACGAAACTACACAAAATTATAAAAATACAATAATCGAACTATTTGTTATAATTTGTCATTTGTCACTTCTGTTCAGTTCCAAAAATACGTTGTACGGAAAATGTGTGTATTTAAGCCGAGCTTAAAAGGGGTACACGTGTGAAAACAAAATTTTAGTGAAAACAGAAAAAAGATAGGTCCCGGCGAGATTTGAACTCGCGTCGCAGGATTCAAAGTCCTGAGTGCTAACCGCTACACCACGGGACCGGTGTTTCTCTTCCCCCTCTTCGCGGGAAGGTCTCCGATGATGTCACACACCACAGTCCACCCCTTGCAGCCGGATACCTGCAAACCCCTACCTTTTTATCGTATAAACAAACTCAAACGGTTAGTTTTGTTATAATTTGTCATTTGTCACTTCTGTTCAGTTCCAAAAATACGTTGTACGGAAAATGTGTGTATTTAAGCCGAGCTTAAAAGGGGTACACGTGTGAAAACAAAATCTAAGTGAAAACAGAAAAAGATAGGTCCCGGCGAGATTTGAACTCGCGTCGCAGGATTCAAAGTCCTGAGTGCTAACCGCTACACCACGGGACCGGTGTTTCTCTTCCCCCTCTTCGCGGGAAGGTCTCCGATGATGTCACACACCACAGTCCACCCCTTGCAGCCGGATACCTGCAAACCCCTACCTTTTTATCGTATAAACAAACTCAAACGGTTAGAAAGAGTTTTCTATCCATTTCTAGAAGTGCCAATAGAATGAGCTGTGCCGATAATTGTGGTAACAATTCTGTAAGTAAGTTCCTCCAGTAATTTACGAAACTACACAAAATTATAAAAATACAATAATCGAACTATTTGTTATAATTTGTCATTTGTCAGTTCTGTTCAGTTCCAAAAATACGTTGTACGGAAAACGTGTGTATTTAAGCCGAGCCTAAAAGGGGTACACGTGTGAAAACAAAATTTTAGTGAAAACAGAAAAAAGATAGGTCCCGGCGAGATTTGAACTCGCGTCGCAGGATTCAAAGTCCTGAGTGCTAACCGCTACACCACGGGACCGGTGTTTCTCTTCCCCCTCTTCGCGGGAAGGTCTCCGATGATGTCACACACCACAGTCCACCCCTTGCAGCCGGATACCTGCAAACCCCTACCTTTTTATCGTATAAACAAACTCAAACGGTTAGAAAGAGTTGTGTTTTCATTTTTAGAAGTGCCAATAGAATGGATTGTGCCGATAATTGTGGTAAAGCTTCTGTAAGTAAATTTCTCCAGTAATTTACGAAACTACACACAATTAAAAAAAAATCGAACCATTTGTTATAATTTGTCATTTGTCACTTCTGTTCAGTTCCAAAAATACGTTGTACGGAAAATGTGTGTATTTAAGCCGAGCCTGCAAGGGGTAAACGTGTGAAAACAAAACTTTAGTGAAAACAGAAAAAGATAGGTCCCGGCGAGATTTGAACTCGCGTCGCAGGATTCAAAGTCCTGAGTGCTAACCGCTACACCACGGGACCGGTGTTTCTCTTCCCCCTCTTCGCGGGAAGGTCTCCGATGATGTCACACACCACAGTCCACCCCTTGCAGCCGGATACCTGCAAACCCCTACCTTTTTATCGTATAAACAAACTCAAACGGTTAGAAAGAGTTTTCTATCCATTTCTAGAAGTGCCAATAGAATGAGTTGTGCCGATAATTGTGGTAACAATTCTGTAAGTAAGTTCCTCCAGTAATTTACGAAACTACACAAAATTATAAAAATACAATAATCGAACTATTTGTTATAATTTGTCATTTGTCAGTTCTGTTCAGTTCCAAAAATACGTTGTACGGAAAACGTGTGTATTTAAGCCGAGCCTAAAAGGGGTACACGTGTGAAAACAAAATTTTAGTGAAAACAGAAAAAAGATAGGTCCCGGCGAGATTTGAACTCGCGTCGCAGGATTCAAAGTCCTGAGTGCTAACCGCTACACCACGGGACCGGTGTTTCTCTTCCCCCTCTTCGCGGGAAGGTCTCCGATGATGTCACACACCACAGTCCACCCCTTGCAGCCGGATACCTGCAAACCCCTACCTTTTTATCGTATAAACAAACTCAAACGGTTAGAAAGAGTTGTGTTTTCATTTTTAGAAGTGCCAATAGAATGGATTGTGCCGATAATTGTGGTAAAGCTTCTGTAAGTAAATTTCTCCAGTAATTTACGAAACTACACACAATTTAAAAAAAATCGAACCATTTGTTATAATTTGTCATTTGTCACTTCTGTTCAGTTCCAAAAATACGTTGTACGGAAAATGTGTGTATTTAAGCCGAGCCTGCAAGGGGTAAACGTGTGAAAACAAAACTTTAGTGAAAACAGGAAAAGATAGGTCCCGGCGAGATTTGAACTCGCGTCGCAGGATTCAAAGTCCTGAGTGCTAACCGCTACACCACGGGACCGGTGTTTCTCTTCCCCCTCTTCGCGGGAAGGTCTCCGATGATGTCACACACCACAGTCCACCCCTTGCAGCCGGATACCTGCAAACCCCTACCTTTTTATCGTATAAACAAACTCAAACGGTTAGAAAGAGTTTTCTATCCATTTCTAGAAGTGCCAATAGAATGAGTTGTGCCGATAATTGTGGTAACAATTCTGTAAGTAAGTTCCTCCAGTAATTTACGAAACTACACAAAATTATAAAAATACAATAATCGAACTATTTGTTATAATTTGTCATTTGTCACTTCTGTTCAGTTCCAAAAATACGTTGTACGGAAAATGTGTGTATTTAAGCCGAGCTTAAAAGGGGTACACGTGTGAAAACAAAATTTTAGTGAAAACAGAAAAAAGATAGGTCCCGGCGAGATTTGAACTCGCGTCGCAGGATTCAAAGTCCTGAGTGCTAACCGCTACACCACGGGACCGGTGTTTCTCTTCCCCCTCTTCGCGGGAAGGTCTCCGATGATGTCACACACCACAGTCCACCCCTTGCAGCCGGATACCTGCAAACCCCTACCTTTTTATCGTATAAACAAACTCAAACGGTTAGAAAGAGTTTTCTATCCATTTCTAGAAGTGCCAATAGAATGAGTTGTGCCGATAATTGTGGTAACAATTCTGTAAGTAAGTTCCTCCAGTAATTTACGAAACTACACAAAATTATAAAAATACAATAATCGAACTATTTGTTATAATTTGTCATTTGTCACTTCTGTTCAGTTCCAAAAATACGTTGTACGGAAAATGTGTGTATTTAAGCCGAGCTTAAAAGGGGTACACGTGTGAAAACAAAATTTTAGTGAAAACAGAAAAAAAGATAGGTCCCGGCGAGATTTGAACTCGCGTCGCAGGATTCAAAGTCCTGAGTGCTAACCGCTACACCACGGGACCGGTGTTTCTCTTCCCCCTCTTCGCGGGAAGGTCTCCGATGATGTCACACACCACAGTCCACCCCTTGCAGCCGGATACCTGCAAACCCCTACCTTTTTATCGTATAAACAAACTCAAACGGTTAGTTTTGTTATAATTTGTCATTTGTCACTTCTGTTCAGTTCCAAAAATACGTTGTACGGAAAATGTGTGTATTTAAGCCGAGCTTAAAAGGGGTACACGTGTGAAAACAAAATCTAAGTGAAAACAGAAAAAGATAGGTCCCGGCGAGATTTGAACTCGCGTCGCAGGATTCAAAGTCCTGAGTGCTAACCGCTACACCACGGGACCGGTGTTTCTCTTCCCCCTCTTCGCGGGAAGGTCTCCGATGATGTCACACACCACAGTCCACCCCTTGCAGCCGGATACCTGCAAACCCCTACCTTTTTATCGTATAAACAAACTCAAACGGTTAGAAAGAGTTTTCTATCCATTTCTAGAAGTGCCAATAGAATGAGCTGTGCCGATAATTGTGGTAACAATTCTGTAAGTAAGTTCCTCCAGTAATTTACGAAACTACACAAAATTATAAAAATACAATAATCGAACTATTTGTTATAATTTGTCATTTGTCAGTTCTGTTCAGTTCCAAAAATACGTTGTACGGAAAACGTGTGTATTTAAGCCGAGCCTAAAAGGGGTACACGTGTGAAAACAAAATTTTAGTGAAAACAGAAAAAAGATAGGTCCCGGCGAGATTTGAACTCGCGTCGCAGGATTCAAAGTCCTGAGTGCTAACCGCTACACCACGGGACCGGTGTTTCTCTTCCCCCTCTTCGCGGGAAGGTCTCCGATGATGTCACACACCACAGTCCACCCCTTGCAGCCGGATACCTGCAAACCCCTACCTTTTTATCGTATAAACAAACTCAAACGGTTAGAAAGAGTTGTGTTTTCATTTTTAGAAGTGCCAATAGAATGGATTGTGCCGATAATTGTGGTAAAGCTTCTGTAAGTAAATTTCTCCAGTAATTTACGAAACTACACACAATTAAAAAAAAATCGAACCATTTGTTATAATTTGTCATTTGTCACTTCTGTTCAGTTCCAAAAATACGTTGTACGGAAAATGTGTGTATTTAAGCCGAGCCTGCAAGGGGTAAACGTGTGAAAACAAAACTTTAGTGAAAACAGAAAAAGATAGGTCCCGGCGAGATTTGAACTCGCGTCGCAGGATTCAAAGTCCTGAGTGCTAACCGCTACACCACGGGACCGGTGTTTCTCTTCCCCCTCTTCGCGGGAAGGTCTCCGATGATGTCACACACCACAGTCCACCCCTTGCAGCCGGATACCTGCAAACCCCTACCTTTTTATCGTATAAACAAACTCAAACGGTTAGAAAGAGTTTTCTATCCATTTCTAGAAGTGCCAATAGAATGAGTTGTGCCGATAATTGTGGTAACAATTCTGTAAGTAAGTTCCTCCAGTAATTTACGAAACTACACAAAATTATAAAAATACAATAATCGAACTATTTGTTATAATTTGTCATTTGTCAGTTCTGTTCAGTTCCAAAAATACGTTGTACGGAAAACGTGTGTATTTAAGCCGAGCCTAAAAGGGGTACACGTGTGAAAACAAAATTTTAGTGAAAACAGAAAAAAGATAGGTCCCGGCGAGATTTGAACTCGCGTCGCAGGATTCAAAGTCCTGAGTGCTAACCGCTACACCACGGGACCGGTGTTTCTCTTCCCCCTCTTCGCGGGAAGGTCTCCGATGATGTCACACACCACAGTCCACCCCTTGCAGCCGGATACCTGCAAACCCCTACCTTTTTATCGTATAAACAAACTCAAACGGTTAGAAAGAGTTGTGTTTTCATTTTTAGAAGTGCCAATAGAATGGATTGTGCCGATAATTGTGGTAAAGCTTCTGTAAGTAAATTTCTCCAGTAATTTACGAAACTACACACAATTTAAAAAAAATCGAACCATTTGTTATAATTTGTCATTTGTCACTTCTGTTCAGTTCCAAAAATACGTTGTACGGAAAATGTGTGTATTTAAGCCGAGCCTGCAAGGGGTAAACGTGTGAAAACAAAACTTTAGTGAAAACAGGAAAAGATAGGTCCCGGCGAGATTTGAACTCGCGTCGCAGGATTCAAAGTCCTGAGTGCTAACCGCTACACCACGGGACCGGTGTTTCTCTTCCCCCTCTTCGCGGGAAGGTCTCCGATGATGTCACACACCACAGTCCACCCCTTGCAGCCGGATACCTGCAAACCCCTACCTTTTTATCGTATAAACAAACTCAAACGGTTAGAAAGAGTTGTGTTTTCATTTTTAGAAGTGCCAATAGAATGGATTGTGCCGATAATTGTGGTAAAGCTTCTGTAAGTAAATTTCTCCAGTAATTTACGAAACTACACACAATTAAAAAAAAATCGAACCATTTGTTATAATTTGTCATTTGTCAGTTCTGTTCAGTTCCAAAAATACGTTGTACGGAAAATGTGTGTATTTAAGCCGAGCCTAAAAGGGGTAAACGTGTGAAAACAAAACTTTAGTGAAAACAGAAAAAGATAGGTCCCGGCGAGATTTGAACTCGCGTCGCAGAATTCAAAGTCCTGAGTGCTAACCGCTACACCACGGGACCGGTGTTTCTCTTCCCCCTCTTCGCGGGAAGGTCTCCGATGATGTCACACACCACAGTCCACCCCTTGCAGCCGGATACCTGCAAACCCCTACCTTTTTATCGTATAAACAAACTCAAACGGTTAGAAAGAGTTTTCTATCCATTTCTAGAAGTGCCAATAGAATGAGTTGTGCCGATAATTGTGGTAGCAATTCTGTAAGTAAGTTCCTCCAGTAATTTACGAAACTACACACAATTAAAAAAAAATAATCGAACTATTTGTTATAATTTGTCATTTGTCACTTCTGTTCAGTTCCAAAAATACGTTGTACGGAAAATGTGTGTATTTAAGCCGAGCTTAAAAGGGGTACACGTGTGAAAACAAAATTTTAGTGAAAACAGAAAAAGATAGGTCCCGGCGAGATTTGAACTCGCGTCGCAGGATTCAAAGTCCTGAGTGCTAACCGCTACACCACGGGACCGGTGTTTCTCTTCCCCCTCTTCGCGGGAAGGTCTCCGATGATGTCACACACCACAGTCCACCCCTTGCAGCCGGATACCTGCAAACCCCTACCTTTTTATCGTATAAACAAACTCAAACGGTTAGAAAGAGTTTTCTATCCATTTCTAGAAGTGCCAATAGAATGAGTTGTGCCGATAATTGTGGTAACAATTCTGTAAGTAAGTTCCTCCAGTAATTTACGAAACTACACAAAATTATAAAAATACAATAATCGAACTATTTGTTATAATTTGTCATTTGTCACTTCTGTTCAGTTCCAAAAATACGTTGTACGGAAAATGTGTGTATTTAAGCCGAGCTTAAAAGGGGTACACGTGTGAAAACAAAATTTTAGTGAAAACAGAAAAAAGATAGGTCCCGGCGAGATTTGAACTCGCGTCGCAGGATTCAAAGTCCTGAGTGCTAACCGGTACACCACGGGACCGGTGTTTCTCTTCCCCCTCTTCGCGGGAAGGTCTCCGATGATGTCACACACCACAGTCCACCCCTTGCAGCCGGATACCTGCAAACCCCTACCTTTTTATCGTATAAACAAACTCAAACGGTTAGAAAGAGTTTTCTATCCATTTCTAGAAGTGCCAATAGAATGAGTTGTGCCGATAATTGTGGTAACAATTCTGTAAGTAAGTTCCTCCAGTAATTTACGAAACTACACAAAATTATAAAAATACAATAATCGAACTATTTGTTATAATTTGTCATTTGTCACTTCTGTTCAGTTCCAAAAATACGTTGTACGGAAAATGTGTGTATTTAAGCCGAGCTTAAAAGGGGTACACGTGTGAAAACAAAATTTTAGTGAAAACAGAAAAAAGATAGGTCCCGGCGAGATTTGAACTCGCGTCGCAGGATTCAAAGTCCTGAGTGCTAACCGCTACACCACGGGACCGGTGTTTCTCTTCCCCCTCTTCGCGGGAAGGTCTCCGATGATGTCACACACCACAGTCCACCCCTTGCAGCCGGATACCTGCAAACCCCTACCTTTTTATCGTATAAACAAACTCAAACGGTTAGAAAGAGTTTTCTATCCATTTCTAGAAGTGCCAATAGAATGAGTTGTGCCGATAATTGTGGTAACAATTCTGTAAGTAAGTTCCTCCAGTAATTTACGAAACTACACAAAATTATAAATATACAATAATCGAACTATTTGTTATAATTTGTCATTTGTCACTTCTGTTCAGTTCCAAAAATACGTTGTACGGAAAATGTGTGTATTTAAGCCGAGCTTGAAAGGGGTACACGTGTGAAAACAAAATTTTAGTGAAAACAGAAAAAAGATAGGTCCCGGCGAGATTTGAACTCGCGTCGCAGGATTCAAAGTCCTGAGTGCTAACCGCTACACCACGGGACCGGTGTTTCTCTTCCCCCTCTTCGCGGGAAGGTCTCCGATGATGTCACACACCACAGTCCACCCCTTGCAGCCGGATACCTGCAAACCCCTACCTTTTTATCGTATAAACAAACTCAAACGGTTAGAAAGAGTTTTCTATCCATTTCTAGAAGTGCCAATAGAATGAGTTGTGCCGATAATTGTGGTAGCAATTCTGTAAGTAAGTTCCTCCAGTAATTTACGAAACTACACACAATTAAAAAAAAATAATCGAACAATTTGTTATAATTTGTCATTTGTCACTTCTGTTCAGTTCCAAAAATACGTTGTACGGAAAATGTGTGTATTTAAGCCGAGCTTAAAAGGGGTACACGTGTGAAAACAAAATTTTAGTGAAAACAGAAAAAGATAGGTCCCGGCGAGATTTGAACTCGCGTCGCCGGATTCAAAGTCCTGAGTGCTAACCGCTACACCACGGGACCGGTGTTTCTCTTCCCCCTCTTCGCGGGAAGGTCTCCGATGATGTCACACACCACAGTCCACCCCTTGCAGCCGGATACCTGCAAACCCCTACCTTTTTATCGTATAAACAAACTCAAACGGTTAGAAAGAGTTTTCTATCCATTTCTAGAAGTGCCAATAGAATGAGTTGTGCCGATAATTGTGGTAACAATTCTGTAAGTAAGTTCCTCCAGTAATTTACGAAACTACACAAAATTATAAAAATACAATAATCGAACTATTTGTTATAATTTGTCATTTGTCACTTCTGTTCAGTTCCAAAAATACGTTGTACGGAAAATGTGTGTATTTAAGCCGAGCTTAAAAGGGGTACACGTGTGAAAACAAAATTTTAGTGAAAACAGAAAAAAGATAGGTCCCGGCGAGATTTGAACTCGCGTCGCAGGATTCAAAGTCCTGAGTGCTAACCGCTACACCACGGGACCGGTGTTTCTCTTCCCCCTCTTCGCGGGAAGGTCTCCGATGATGTCACACACCACAGTCCACCCCTTGCAGCCGGATACCTGCAAACCCCTACCTTTTTATCGTATAAACAAACTCAAACGGTTAGTTTTGTTATAATTTGTCATTTGTCACTTCTGTTCAGTTCCAAAAATACGTTGTACGGAAAATGTGTGTATTTAAGCCGAGCCTGCAAGGGGTAAACGTGTGAAAACAAAACTTTAGTGAAAACAGAAAAAGATAGGTCCCGGCGAGATTTGAACTCGCGTCGCAGGATTCAAAGTCCTGAGTGCTAACCGCTACACCACGGGACCGGTGTTTCTCTTCCCCCTCTTCGCGGGAAGGTCTCCGATGATGTCACACACCACAGTCCACCCCTTGCAGCCGGATACCTGCAAACCCCTACCTTTTTATCGTATAAACAAACTCAAACGGTTAGAAAGAGTTTTCTATCCATTTCTAGAAGTGCCAATAGAATGAGTTGTGCCGATAATTGTGGTAACAATTCTGTAAGTAAGTTCCTCCAGTAATTTACGAAACTACACACAATTAAAAAAAAATAATCGAACTATTTGTTATAATTTGTCATTTGTCACTTCTGTTCAGTTCCAAAAATACGTTGTACGGAAAATGTGTGTATTTAAGCCGAGCTTAAAAGGGGTACACGTGTGAAAACAAAATTTTAGTGAAAACAGAAAAAAGATAGGTCCCGGCGAGATTTGAACTCGCGTCGCAGGATTCAAAGTCCTGAGTGCTAACCGCTACACCACGGGACCGGTGTTTCTCTTCCCCCTCTTCGCGGGAAGGTCTCCGATGATGTCACACACCACAGTCCACCCCTTGCAGCCGGATACCTGCAAACCCCTACCTTTTTATCGTATAAACAAACTCAAACGGTTAGTTTTGTTATAATTTGTCATTTGTCACTTCTGTTCAGTTCCAAAAATACGTTGTACGGAAAATGTGTGTATTTAAGCCGAGCCTGCAAGGGGTAAACGTGTGAAAACAAAACTTTAGTGAAAACAGAAAAAGATAGGTCCCGGCGAGATTTGAACTCGCGTCGCAGGATTCAAAGTCCTGAGTGCTAACCGCTACACCACGGGACCGGTGTTTCTCTTCCCCCTCTTCGCGGGAAGGTCTCCGATGATGTCACACACCACAGTCCACCCCTTGCAGCCGGATACCTGCAAACCCCTACCTTTTTATCGTATAAACAAACTCAAACGGTTAGAAAGAGTTTTCTATCCATTTCTAGAAGTGCCAATAGAATGAGTTGTGCCGATAATTGTGGTAACAATTCTGTAAGTAAGTTCCTCCAGTAATTTACGAAACTACACACAATTAAAAAAAAATAATCGAACTATTTGTTATAATTTGTCATTTGTCACTTCTGTTCAGTTCCAAAAATACGTTGTACGGAAAATGTGTGTATTTAAGCCGAGCTTAAAAGGGGTACACGTGTGAAAACAAAATTTTAGTGAAAACAGAAAAAGATAGGTCCCGGCGAGATTTGAACTCGCGTCGCAGGATTCAAAGTCCTGAGTGCTAACCGCTACACCACGGGACCGGTGTTTCTCTTCCCCCTCTTCGCGGGAAGGTCTCCGATGATGTCACACACCACAGTCCACCCCTTGCAGCCGGATACCTGCAAACCCCTACCTTTTTATCGTATAAACAAACTCAAACGGTTAGAAAGAGTTTTCTATCCATTTCTAGAAGTGCCAATAGAATGAGTTGTGCCGATAATTGTGGTAACAATTCTGTAAGTAAGTTCCTCCAGTAATTTACGAAACTACACAAAATTATAAAAATACAATAATCGAACTATTTGTTATAATTTGTCATTTGTCACTTCTGTTCAGTTCCAAAAATACGTTGTACGGAAAATGTGTGTATTTAAGCCGAGCTTAAAAGGGGTACACGTGTGAAAACAAAATTTTAGTGAAAACAGAAAAAAGATAGGTCCCGGCGAGATTTGAACTCGCGTCGCAGGATTCAAAGTCCTGAGTGCTAACCGCTACACCACGGGACCGGTGTTTCTCTTCCCCCTCTTCGCGGGAAGGTCTCCGATGATGTCACACACCACAGTCCACCCCTTGCAGCCGGATACCTGCAAACCCCTACCTTTTTATCGTATAAACAAACTCAAACGGTTAGAAAGAGTTTTCTATCCATTTCTAGAAGTGCCAATAGAATGAGTTGTGCCGATAATTGTGGTAACAATTCTGTAAGTAAGTTCCTCCAGTAATTTACGAAACTACACAAAATTATAAAAATACAATAATCGAACTATTTGTTATAATTGGTCATTTGTCAGTTCTGTTCAGTTCCAAAAATACGTTGTACGGAAAACGTGTGTATTTAAGCCGAGCCTAAAAGGGGTACACGTGTGAAAACAAAATTTTAGTGAAAACAGAAAAAAGATAGGTCCCGGCGAGATTTGAACTCGCGTCGCAGGATTCAAAGTCCTGAGTGCTAACCGCTACACCACGGGACCGGTGTTTCTCTTCCCCCTCTTCGCGGGAAGGTCTCCGATGATGTCACACACCACAGTCCACCCCTTGCAGCCGGATACCTGCAAACCCCTACCTTTTTATCGTATAAACAAACTCAAACGGTTAGAAAGAGTTGTGTTTTCATTTTTAGAAGTGCCAATAGAATGGATTGTGCCGATAATTGTGGTAAAGCTTCTGTAAGTAAATTTCTCCAGTAATTTACGAAACTACACACAATTAAAAAAAAATCGAACCATTTGTTATAATTTGTCATTTGTCACTTCTGTTCAGTTCCAAAAATACGTTGTACGGAAAATGTGTGTATTTAAGCCGAGCCTGCAAGGGGTAAACGTGTGAAAACAAAACTTTAGTGAAAACAGAAAAAGATAGGTCCCGGCGAGATTTGAACTCGCGTCGCAGGATTCAAAGTCCTGAGTGCTAACCGCTACACCACGGGACCGGTGTTTCTCTTCCCCCTCTTCGCGGGAAGGTCTCCGATGATGTCACACACCACAGTCCACCCCTTGCAGCCGGATACCTGCAAACCCCTACCTTTTTATCGTATAAACAAACTCAAACGGTTAGAAAGAGTTTTCTATCCATTTCTAGAAGTGCCAATAGAATGAGTTGTGCCGATAATTGTGGTAGCAATTCTGTAAGTAAATTTCTCCAGTAATTTACGAAACTACACACAATTAAAAAAAATCGAACCATTTGTTATAATTTGTCATTTGTCACTTCTGTTCAGTTCCAAAAATACGTTGTACGGAAAATGTGTGTATTTAAGCCGAGCCTGCAAGGGGTAAACGTGTGAAAACAAAACTTTAGTGAAAACAGAAAAAGATAGGTCCCGGCGAGATTTGAACTCGCGTCGCAGGATTCAAAGTCCTGAGTGCTAACCGCTACACCACGGGACCGGTGTTTCTCTTCCCCCTCTTCGCGGGAAGGTCTCCGATGATGTCACACACCACAGTCCACCCCTTGCAGCCGGATACCTGCAAACCCCTACCTTTTTATCGTATAAACAAACTCAAACGGTTAGAAAGAGTTTTCTATCCCTTTCTAGAAGTGCCAATAGAATGAGTTGTGCCGATAATTGTGGTAGCAATTCTGTAAGTAAGTTCCTCCAGTAATTTACGAAACTACACACAATTAAAAAAAAATAATCGAACTATTTGTTATAATTTGTCATTTGTCACTTCTGTTCAGTTCCAAAAATACGTTGTACGGAAAATGTGTGTATTTAAGCCGAGCTTAAAAGGGGTACACGTGTGAAAACAAAATTTTAGTGAAAACAAAGATAGGTCCCGGCGAGATTTGAACTCGCGTCGCAGGATTCAAAGTCCTGAGTGCTAACCGCTACACCACGGGACCGGTGTTTCTCTTCCCCCTCTTCGCGGGAAGGTCTCCGATGATGTCACACACCACAGTCCACCCCTTGCAGCCGGATACCTGCAAACCCCTACCTTTTTATCGTATAAACAAACTCAAACGGTTAGAAAGAGTTTTCTATCCATTTCTAGAAGTGCCAATAGAATGAGTTGTGCCGATAATTGTGGTAACAATTCTGTAAGTAAGTTCCTCCAGTAATTTACGAAACTACACAAAATTATAAAAATACAATAATCGAACTATTTGTTATAATTTGTCATTTGTCAGTTCTGTTCAGTTCCAAAAATACGTTGTACGGAAAATGTGTGTATTTAAGCCGAGCCTAAAAGGGGTACACGTGTGAAAACAAAATTTTAGTGAAAACAGAAAAAAGATAGGTCCCGGCGACATTTGAACTCGCGTCGCAGGATTCAAAGTCCTGAGTGCTAACCGCTACACCACGGGACCGGTGTTTCTCTTCCCCCTCTTCGCGGGAAGGTCTCCGATGATGTCACACACCACAGTCCACCCCTTGCAGCCGGATACCTGCAAACCCCTACCTTTTTATCGTATAAACAAACTCAAACGGTTAGAAAGAGTTGTGTTTTCATTTTTAGAAGTGCCAATAGAATGGATTGTGCCGATAATTGTGGTAAAGCTTCTGTAAGTAAATTTCTCCAGTAATTTACGAAACTACACACAATTAAAAAAAATCGAACCATTTGTTATAATTTGTCATTTGTCACTTCTGTTCAGTTCCAAAAATACGTTGTACGGAAAATGTGTGTATTTAAGCCGAGCCTGCAAGGGGTAAACGTGTGAAAACAAAACTTTAGTGAAAACAGAAAAAGATAGGTCCCGGCGAGATTTGAACTCGCGTCGCAGGATTCAAAGTCCTGAGTGCTAACCGCTACACCACGGGACCGGTGTTTCTCTTCCCCCTCTTCGCGGGAAGGTCTCCGATGATGTCACACACCACAGTCCACCCCTTGCAGCCGGATACCTGCAAACCCCTACCTTTTTATCGTATAAACAAACTCAAACGGTTAGAAAGAGTTTTCTATCCATTTCTAGAAGTGCCAATAGAATGAGTTGTGCCGATAATTGTGGTAGCAATTCTGTAAGTAAGTTCCTCCAGTAATTTACGAAACTACACACAATTAAAAAAAAATAATCGAACTATTTGTTATAATTTGTCATTTGTCACTTCTGTTCAGTTCCAAAAATACGTTGTACGGAAAATGTGCGTATTTAAGCCGAGCTTAAAAGGGGTACACGTGTGAAAACAAAATTTTAGTGAAAACAAAGATAGGTCCCGGCGAGATTTGAACTCGCGTCGCAGGATTCAAAGTCCTGAGTGCTAACCGCTACACCACGGGACCGGTGTTTCTCTTCCCCCTCTTCGCGGGAAGGTCTCCGATGATGTCACACACCACAGTCCACCCCTTGCAGCCGGATACCTGCAAACCCCTACCTTTTTATCGTATAAACAAACTCAAACGGTTAGAAAGAGTTTTCTATCCATTTCTAGAAGTGCCAATAGAATGAGTTGTGCCGATAATTGTGGTAACAATTCTGTAAGTAAGTTCCTCCAGTAATTTACGAAACTACACAAAATTATAAAAATACAATAATCGAACTATTTGTTATAATTTGTCATTTGTCACTTCTGTTCAGTTCCAAAAATACGTTGTACGGAAAATGTGTGTATTTAAGCCGAGCTTAAAAGGGGTACACGTGTGAAAACAAAATTTTAGTGAAAACAGAAAAAAGATAGGTCCCGGCGAGATTTGAACTCGCGTCGCAGGATTCAAAGTCCTGAGTGCTAACCGCTACACCACGGGACCGGTGTTTCTCTTCCCCCTCTTCGCGGGAAGGTCTCCGATGATGTCACACACCACAGTCCACCCCTTGCAGCCGGATACCTGCAAACCCCTACCTTTTTATCGTATAAACAAACTCAAACGGTTAGAAAGAGTTTTCTATCCATTTCTAGAAGTGCCAATAGAATGAGTTGTGCCGATAATTGTGGTAACAATTCTGTAAGTAAGTTCCTCCAGTAATTTACGAAACTACACAAAATTATAAAAATACAATAATCGAACTATTTGTTATAATTTGTCATTTGTCAGTTCTGTTCAGTTCCAAAAATACGTTGTACGGAAAATGTGTGTATTTAAGCCGAGCCTAAAAGGGGTACACGTGTGAAAACAAAATTTTAGTGAAAACAGAAAAAAGATAGGTCCCGGCGACATTTGAACTCGCGTCGCAGGATTCAAAGTCCTGAGTGCTAACCGCTACACCACGGGACCGGTGTTTCTCTTCCCCCTCTTCGCGGGAAGGTCTCCGATGATGTCACACACCACAGTCCACCCCTTGCAGCCGGATACCTGCAAACCCCTACCTTTTTATCGTATAAACAAACTCAAACGGTTAGAAAGAGTTGTGTTTTCATTTTTAGAAGTGCCAATAGAATGGATTGTGCCGATAATTGTGGTAAAGCTTCTGTAAGTAAATTTCTCCAGTAATTTACGAAACTACACACAATTAAAAAAAAATCGAACCATTTGTTATAATTTGTCATTTGTCACTTCTGTTCAGTTCCAAAAATACGTTGTACGGAAAATGTGTGTATTTAAGCCGAGCCTGCAAGGGGTAAACGTGTGAAAACAAAACTTTAGTGAAAACAGAAAAAGATAGGTCCCGGCGAGATTTGAACTCGCGTCGCAGGATTCAAAGTCCTGAGTGCTAACCGCTACACCACGGGACCGGTGTTTCTCTTCCCCCTCTTCGCGGGAAGGTCTCCGATGATGTCACACACCACAGTCCACCCCTTGCAGCCGGATACCTGCAAACCCCTACCTTTTTATCGTATAAACAAACTCAAACGGTTAGAAAGAGTTTTCTATCCATTTCTAGAAGTGCCAATAGAATGAGTTGTGCCGATAATTGTGGTAGCAATTCTGTAAGTAAGTTCCTCCAGTAATTTACGAAACTACACACAATTAAAAAAAAATAATCGAACTATTTGTTATAATTTGTCATTTGTCACTTCTGTTCAGTTCCAAAAATACGTTGTACGGAAAATGTGCGTATTTAAGCCGAGCTTAAAAGGGGTACACGTGTGAAAACAAAATTTTAGTGAAAACAAAGATAGGTCCCGGCGAGATTTGAACTCGCGTCGCAGGATTCAAAGTCCTGAGTGCTAACCGCTACACCACGGGACCGGTGTTTCTCTTCCCCCTCTTCGCGGGAAGGTCTCCGATGATGTCACACACCACAGTCCACCCCTTGCAGCCGGATACCTGCAAACCCCTACCTTTTTATCGTATAAACAAACTCAAACGGTTAGAAAGAGTTTTCTATCCATTTCTAGAAGTGCCAATAGAATGAGTTGTGCCGATAATTGTGGTAACAATTCTGTAAGTAAGTTCCTCCAGTAATTTACGAAACTACACAAAATTATAAAAATACAATAATCGAACTATTTGTTATAATTTGTCATTTGTCACTTCTGTTCAGTTCCAAAAATACGTTGTACGGAAAATGTGTGTATTTAAGCCGAGCTTAAAAGGGGTACACGTGTGAAAACAAAATTTTAGTGAAAACAGAAAAAAGATAGGTCCCGGCGAGATTTGAACTCGCGTCGCAGGATTCAAAGTCCTGAGTGCTAACCGCTACACCACGGGACCGGTGTTTCTCTTCCCCCTCTTCGCGGGAAGGTCTCCGATGATGTCACACACCACAGTCCACCCCTTGCAGCCGGATACCTGCAAACCCCTACCTTTTTATCGTATAAACAAACTCAAACGGTTAGAAAGAGTTTTCTATCCATTTCTAGAAGTGCCAATAGAATGAGTTGTGCCGATAATTGTGGTAACAATTCTGTAAGTAAGTTCCTCCAGTAATTTACAAAACTACACAAAATTATAAAAATACAATAATCGAACTATTTGTTATAATTTGTCATTTGTCACTTCTGTTCAGTTCCAAAAATACGTTGTACGGAAAATGTGTGTATTTAAGCCGAGCTTAAAAGGGGTACACGTGTGAAAACAAAATTTTAGTGAAAACAGAAAAAAGATAGGTCCCGGCGAGATTTGAACTCGCGTCGCAGGATTCAAAGTCCTGAGTGCTAACCGCTACACCACGGGACCGGTGTTTCTCTTCCCCCTCTTCGCGGGAAGCTCTCCGATGATGTCACACACCACAGTCCACCCCTTGCAGCCGGATACCTGCAAACCCCTACCTTTTTATCGTATAAACAAACTCAAACGGTTAGAAAGAGTTTTTTATCCATTTCTAGAAGTGCCAATAGAATGAGTTGTGCCGATAATTGGGTAACAATTCTGTAAGTAAGTTCCTCCAATAATTTACGAAACTACACAAAATTATAAAAATACAATAATCGAACTATTTGTTATAATTTGTCATTTGTCACTTCTGTTCAGTTCCAAAAATACGTTGTACGGAAAATGTGTGTATTTAAGCCGAGCTTAAAAGGGGTACACGTGTGAAAACAAAATTTTAGTGAAAACAGAAAAAAGATAGGTCCCGGCGAGATTTGAACTCGCGTCGCAGGATTCAAAGTCCTGAGTGCTAACCGCTACACCACGGGACCGGTGTTTCTCTTCCCCCTCTTCGCGGGAAGGTCTCCGATGATGTCACACACCACAGTCCACCCCTTGCAGCCGGATACCTGCAAACCCCTACCTTTTTATCGTATAAACAAACTCAAACGGTTAGAAAGAGTTTTCTATCCCTTTCTAGAAGTGCCAATAGAATGAGTTGTGCCGATAATTGTGGTAGCAATTCTGTAAGTAAGTTCCTCCAGTAATTTACGAAACTACACACAATTAAAAAAAAATAATCGAACTATTTGTTATAATTTGTCATTTGTCACTTCTGTTCAGTTCCAAAAATACGTTGTACGGAAAATGTGTGTATTTAAGCCGAGCTTAAAAGGGGTACACGTGTGAAAACAAAATTTTAGTGAAAACAGAAAAAGATAGGTCCCGGCGAGATTTGAACTCGCGTCGCAGGATTCAAAGTCCTGAGTGCTAACCGCTACACCACGGGACCGGTGTTTCTCTTCCCCCTCTTCGCGGGAAGGTCTCCGATGATGTCACACACCACAGTCCACCCCTTGCAGCCGGATACCTGCAAACCCCTACCTTTTTATCGTATAAACAAACTCAAACGGTTAGAAAGAGTTTTCTATCCATTTCTAGAAGTGCCAATAGAATTGATTGTGCCGATAATTGTGGTAAAGCTTCTGTAAGTAAATTTCTCCAGTAATTTACGAAACTACACACAATTAAAAAAAATCGAACCATTTGTTATAATTTGTCATTTGTCACTTCTGTTCAGTTCCAAAAATACGTTGCACGGAAAATGTGTGTATTTAAGCCGAGCCTGCAAGGGGTAAACGTGTGAAAACAAAACTTTAGTGAAAACAGAAAAAGATAGGTCCCGGCGAGATTTGAACTCGCGTCGCAGGATTCAAAGTCCTGAGTGCTAACCGCTACACCACGGGACCGGTGTTTCTCTTCCCCCTCTTCGCGGGAAGGTCTCCGATGATGTCACACACCACAGTCCACCGCCGACAGCCGGATACCTGCAAACCCCTAACTTTTTATCGTATAAACAAACTCAAACGGTTAGAAAGAGTTTTCTATCCATTTCTAGAAGTGCCAATAGAAGTTTAAGGTATCTACCAGGATGTTCTAGGTAAACAGCTAGCTTATTCTAGGATTCTACTAGCCTGTTCTAAGTATATATTAGTGATAAACATATGTAAAATCCTTTTATTGATAATTATTTGTGATAGTTCATTAGTTGTTGGTCACGTTTTGATCTCAGACAGGCATCTATTGATTTTGGACGAGCTGACCTCTACCCCTCCCCTCTTCATTAGTTGTATGTGATTGTGGTGTCTCGGCCGGTTCTCCTTTATTTATCTCCTAGTTCATCGATGTCTCTCCTCTCTTTTTCTAATAGAGTTCATATTCTAAACTTTCACAAAATTCCTCAATGGGGAACTCCAATGTGTTACAACTATTAGCCGCTGTGTTAATCATTGAATTGTTTATCTAAAACGGTTAGATAACGACTCGGCCGTTATTATCTAGTTTTCTTAGAACCGAAGGGTCGATTGATCAGAGAAGTGTTGGGCTGTGAGACACTTCTAGTCCGAGAACCAAAGTGATTGTTCTATTTTGACTATGTGCGTAATGCTTCAATAGATGAGAAATAGAGCACTTGACTGATATAACATTGTACGTTGATGACAGAGCTGAGAGATCGTACTAGCTGAACATTACAACTATGACTCATCGGTGCACATATCTCGTATGGAATGGGTGGGTGGGTGCACAGTATGGGTGTGGGTGGGTACAGTATCAGGAAACCGAGTCGGCGGGCGAAAAATGTTACGCTATTATGGCCTACGGTACACATTGCGTATACAGGGCAGCGCGAAAGTAGAGTTTTTAAAAATAGGATCATTGGTTTTTCGTGCGCTTTCAGTATTATTTTTTATGTCGTGCATAAGTTTTGACTTGTTGACTTTGATTTTAGTATTTTCACTTTTCCACAGCCGCCTTGTTCAGATTCACCAAAGACATGGGATCTCATCACCGTACCACGGGCTTCATGGAATGTTCCTTTCTTTCTTCCACCTCAGAAAGGTACGTTGAAGGATCGGATAAGCATTATACGCGCGCACATCCTTCGTTGAAATTAATTGAGATGATTTATGCTTTTTGTTTCGCATATAAAGCTCACATTACTATTTCGATATTATGATAATGGATGGGCAGCTTTAATTTTTAATTTGCGAACCTTTGAGTTAGATTTTAATACGTCAAGACTTAAGACACTTAAGAACTTGGGCAACATTCAATATTTATATTCTAGGGATGAGTTGGAAATAGATCAGTTAGAAGCAAGGCATTCCAGCTATTTATCTGAAGATCTTTCGTCTCCGAGTGCCGTTTCGCCTGGCGTGGTCAGTTTTTTCCATTGTCTGCAGAATCCTACTTCGAGTAGAAATCGCAGTAATTAGTTTTTAAACAGAATAATGATGTCTTTACATTTATTTGTACCTCTATCGCTGCTGTTCCTGGACTCTAGTTCAGTGAAGGTGTTCTAGTTGTATAAGGTAAATATCTGGGACCTACTAATTACCGCACCTACCGCGCCGGGGGAAATACCGCACCGCGATTTGAAAATACCGCACCGTACCGCACCACCGCAAATTTGCGTATTTTTTTTTCAAAAAAATTCAAAAAATCTCATTTTGTTACCGAAATTGTGTCTAAAGCAGAAATCATATTCTTTTCACTTGAAAACAACAATAGTGATCTCGAGATAATTTTCTGTGAAACTTTCTCACTAGAAGAACACGCTTTCAGTATTGCATTTTCGTTTTCTGTTGTGTAACTTCAAATTAATTCATGCCTTCAAATGTCATGAACCCATATAAACCTTACAACTGTTGATCGCCGGTCTCACCTGTCTCAATAGTGTGCTTTTTTTATTTCTGGAACCGTTTTTCGCAGACGTTTTTGTAACCCTTTCAACCAGTACGAATAAATGTGAATAATACTAGACAGGATGGAACGTATATGTGACCTCGCGTTTAGTAACTGAACGGTGATTCTAAACGTGACAATATGTGTACATGAGAGCTGGATCTCTGCATCGACAGATAGTTTGCTCCTAACGAAGTCCTAGCTGCTATGGGACAACAGTTTTGAGAGACCTGGCTAACTCGTAATGATCAACTACTCTCCTGTAGGTCCGACATTATACCGCTTTCTATTGTTCAGGAAAACTGAAATTACCGTTATTATCAATGAACATTTCTGGAAATTGTCAGAAAATATCTTAGGTGCAGGCTTCGATGAAGATAGTGAAGTGACCAATTTGCAGTTGAGTACAGAGAACATAAAGCTTAAATCACTCTGATTCGACAACTGTTTTTCTTCTTATTTTTTAATAAATAGCATCTGTTAGATATTAGAATAAAATTTAATAACAGTAAGATAAGAACTTAATAAATTAATAGTATGTAATCTCTCCTATTTTTAGTTAAGCGTTTTAAATATAAATAGTAATTTAACATAAGCCCTGACATAGTATATGTTCTGATTAATCTCACCAGGATATGATATTTTTCTCCCTTCGAGGATAACCATAATAGAGTTAGAGATTTGTGCTCGGTGGCAAAAATTGTCAATTTTTGCAGGAAAGGGAATAAACTCATTGTGATCGGTCATTAGACATAATTTTCAGACTTGATGTATCTAAAGTGATAAAAAGGATAGGATTTATGCTTTGGAAACTATTTCTTCTTAGATTGAAGATTTTGAATTTTAAAAACAAATACGCAAATTTGCGGTGGTGCGGTACGGTGCGGTATTTTCAAATCGCGGTGCGGTATTTTTCCGGTGCGGTAGGTGCGGTAATTAGTAGGTCCCTAAATATCTATTATTCAGAATAATACGAATAATCTGTCGCCGGACCCGCATCCCTATTTGAGTGATAGTTCGGGTGATGGAGAAGATGCCGATTCCAACTTCGATTCGTTTGTTGCACGCGATTCTGAAGGCTTGTTTCCGAACGATTTTGATTCATCGATTATCGTGCTTTATAAAAAACACGATTGAGGTTGAGGCGCACATCAGTAAGGTGTGCATATTCTACGAAAATGTTTTGATTACAGAAAACTTTTCTCTGTTTTGATTACAGAAAGCTTTTCTGTTTTCGGTCACAAATGGTTGATTTTGTCGATATAAATAATCTCGTTTTTTTTACTATTCTGGCTAGTTGGGTAGATGCCGTTCTTTCCGGGTGCGAATCGCTAAATGAACTAGGTTTCAGTGGAAGACGGCGATTCGTCGTTTGAAAGTGCCTTGGATAGTCCCATGATGATAGACTCGCCTATTCGTCCACGTGCCCAACCACCTCGATATTCAAAGGTAATTTATCGTATTTATCGATTGTTATTATCTTAGTGACATCATAATATGGTGGTCGACAGTTACTAGCCTAGCTTGATCGTTTGTTTCTGCACTGAATGTCAAAGTGGGTCAGACAGTCCAGGTGACCTCTCCGCGGCTTGTTCATTGAATTATCCTTATGAAAAGGTTGTCACGTATTGTAGTAGATTTTCTTTATAACATTATAGTTCATGTTTATCAGATTTGCCTCGCCCATTACTGAACAGTCGTATATAGAATATACAATACTCATTGTTTTTATTCTATGTTGCTTCGTGCTTAATCTGTGATTCAGTATTTTCAGCATGACTTGAATACTCCGCTACGAAGTAAACGTAGAAGTAGCAAAATTCAGCCTGTGGATTCACTGGAGAAAGTGAAAGGGACTGTGTACAAGTGCCACAAACAAGGTAAGTGCTGTTGTAGATTCATTTCAGTCGATAAGTATTGTTCATGTGCTGACATTTTATTCCTAGTTCTTCTTCGAGTCACACGACCGGCTTGATAGGGAAAAAGAAAGACTTTTGGGTCGGGTTTCGTAGGTTGTAAGTTCGTACACGAACTATCAAGTATATTATTACAAAACAATGTTGCGGAGGGCGGGAAAGTTGCGTTAGTACAAAATGTTCGTTGGCATCGGCAAATAAGTCATTTGTACTCATTCAGGCTCAAAACTGGTGTTCGACCCAAGTGATGGTGCAGCTCCGCAACTGTTAACGCCGAAGGGCGCCAGCGTACTCAAAAATGTCCATGATGAGGAACAACGAAGAATACTTCTGGAACTCTATCCCGAATTTTTGGCTGAGCAGGAGGTACGACGCCATTTTATGATATACCTGGCCACCCATCACGTCATCTTTCTTTCTCTGTGATAGAACAAAATGTATACAATACGAAAATATAACGTTTGTATAATCAAATTTATACTTCATCTGAGAACAGAAAATAACGACACAATTACTTTTTCAAATGGGTAGGTCTTGTATACTATTATCTTGTGTATTCCATTCTTGTAACTTTTTTGTTCTAGGCAGCAGCGCACGACGAGACCGGCTATGAGTTGAAGTTTGAGGTAGTGGACGAGTCTTGCGGAACACCAAAGTCATCACGCTGCTCGTCGGGCCTTTCTGGTGCTGGTGAGATTTGATACACGTATTTTTTCCAAATTTGGACTGAAAATCAACGGGATAAAAGATCAAACTACAACCATAGCGGGAGGATGCATCGTATACGCTTGCCCCGCAAAAAGCGCACCCATTTTCAGCAGATGTGGAGCGACTTTGTGAGATTAATGAACCCGTTTTTCTGCTTAAATCACCCGCTTTTCTTTCAAAATGGATATTTTGAAATACTTTAAATTCACCAATAGTCGCGCTTCACTGATTAAAATTTTTCAATATTCCATTTTGTTTGAAACCGATTTTCAATCAATTTCTGTGGTTAACACAGTCACCTCACGTATGATTTTCAGGCTCAAAACAACTGTCCGACAAGAAGGCTCGGCAACTTCTGACACCCAAGGGCGCCGCCCTACTTAAAGATGTTCAGGATGAGGAACAACGAAGAATACTATTGGAACTCTATCCCGAGTTCATCGCTGAGCCAGAGGTGAGCGTTTTTGTACCCTGTTCTCATTTCGGTCTACCATAGCTGTATATTTTCGTAACTCCCCACCGTAATTAGGTGGAAATAAGATTTTTTCGCATCGAAAAGTCGTGAAAATTGTGTCTCCGTGATGGTAGTGGAGTGTCAAGGAGTTTCAAGACCTTTTTCCAGTTGATGGTCCTTTACGTGAATTTCTTTGTTTCTGTTCACTGTTTGTGTTGATATTGTTCATTTCCAGGCTGTATCGCACGACGACACCGGTTATGAGCTGAAGTTTGAGGTGGTGGACGCTCGAAGTGGAACACCCAAGTCTTCGCGTTGCTCGTCAGCCCTCTCTGGTTCCGGTAAGATTGCGTAATACGCCTCATCGTTGCCACTCAGTTTGGACGTTGTAGTTCATGACTACGTGCCAGAAACGTTTTTCATCTAAATACGCAAAACTTCTTCAGGAAAATAGGCAATTTCTCCCGATATTAGCGAAAACGTTTTTGTATTTTCGGTGGCTAGTCTGGCAGCATTACTGGTATATGTTCATGTAATATCTACTTTACTTTTCAGGATTATCAGTTTCCGAATCCGCAGGAAGTTCACAATCGAATTCTCATTGTAATTCTCCCTCGACTTCCGAAAGGAGCGCAGCCGAGCGGAATTCCATGCCCAACGCGAACGGAGATGACACTTTTGAGAAATGTAAGTAAGAGCATACTTTTTCTGTATGTAAGCTTTATCCTTTATAATAAAGAAAATAGAATTTAGAAACTTCGAAATCTGAAATGTAAGGAAAATGGTACTTCATTAATGAAGACGCGCAATGAAATTAGTTTCCCATTTTGGCAGTTGTAAGTCAATCAATTTGATGTTGAGACGCAGTACCCGGCCATAAATATTGGGTTAGTAATTTGCGCAAAACATTCTTGCGTGTAAATCTTATGAGATCTTCTAACAATCGCGATATATGAGGCGACTTTGTTGTTTACAGGAGTTACAGGAATGAAAATCAGGTGTTTTATCTGGGTGACCAAGTTACAAAACCGGGTGCGAGTCTGGGTTTTCACCAGAAAAGTGCAACAATTGTTTAGATTTGGATATTTCAAAGTTCTGCGTGTGAGAAGAACGGTGATTCAATGGAGCAACCAACAAAGTCGCTCAATGTTTGCTACTTGTTCACTGTTCATTGTTGTTCAGATCTGGCCACTTTGCGCGGTGAGAGTGCCCAATCGGGTTCCAGTTCCTCGTGCATCAGCCCAGTCGCCGACTTGAAAAGGTTCGTTTCAAATGCGAATGGTCGGTTCGATCGCGTGGCTCGTGGCTGTATATAGACAGGACTTTTAATTTTAACGAAATACCTTTTTTTCAATCGACTACGTACATGTTCGTACCTTGAAAATACGTACTCTGTACTTCGAATACGTACTTTTAAAATTGGCAAATACTCGGGTCCTTTTTGTAATCGTCGTTTTTCTAGTGTATCGCTGTGTAGGGGAGCGCCAGTATACCACGAAATATTATGTTACTCGAACTGAGAATTGTATGAGGGAAATTTACCCTGTATTTTGTTTTTGTTTTTACATAGGTTTCTTTCATGTTTCCTTCGTAAGATTCTGACTCATATTTCCTTCGTAAGATTCTCCCTTGTATTCAGATTCGTGGTTGACGATGATGAGGTAACCAGTTCGGACTTTTCTGAGGATGACTTCGAAGAGGAGCCAGAGACATCCGAAGAAGAGGAACAGGACAAGGAGAATATCGTAGTTCCAAGTACGTCAAAACTATTATATTTTATAAATAGAGAAATATAAGTGGTTTATTGTTGAGTTTGTTGAACATGATCTTATGGTTAGTTAGGTAATTTGGTGACGAGTTATGTTGATGAAGTGAGTTTGGGGTAATTATCAGTATATAACAAATTAAGGGTATCTTTGTTGAAACAATCGTTTCTAGAGATATTCTCATCGACATATCAGTTGAGTTGCTCTGTGAAATGGGTATAATTCCTTTCTCACAACAGGTTTCCTTTTTTCTAGAACCTTCCTTGTTGGATTCCCTGAAAGCCGAGTTCGCGAGCCCGTCTGTACACCGGAAACCGAAACAGGTAGGTGAAGCACATTTCAAAAACCAAAAATTATTGCACAACAGGTCTAATGGACATGCACGAGATACTGTATCTCACAATGATTACCATGTTACCTAGTAAAGGAAAGAATACTCAAATTCTTTGGCGAAAAAATGCTTTCCTCCTTAATTTGTATCGTATAACTATAAAAAAAGCAATGCAACTTGATTTTTAGCAAATTTACCCCATCGTTTGTTTGAGATTACGACCCTACGTTCACGTGAGTGTTTAGGCAGCTTTCAATAGTTGTTCGTTTTCCAGAGAAACGATGACGATTATTTCCTGGACTCTCTGTCGCCAGACTTTCAAGGAAAAAGGCATCCGGACTCCGTCCGCTACTTGGAGAGGGGAATAAAAACGAAATCGGTACGGGACCAGCTGACCCTGAAGTTGTTCGAACTATTCAAGAGACGCTGTTTCGATGATTCTGTGAGTTTATTCGCAGATCTGTATATTAGGGTGTGTTTTCGAGAATGGTACTTTCAGGATGAAAAGTATTTCCGGTTTCCGGAATTGAACTTGCGGTCACTCCCACATTTCAGAACATTTAGGTTCTTCCAGTTCAGTTATAGACAGCCGTATAACTTTAGTCACGAAGTGTTTCATTGCTTCCAGCTTTCCAGTTTATCTGACAGATTTAGCTTATTTTTGATACGGCACAATGCTATTCCTCCTACCTTTCAGCAAGCATTGATTCCAGTTTCCCATGGAAGCCTCGGATGTGAAGTGGAATGCTCGTCTCAGAAAGACTGCAGGACTCTGTAGAAATCATGGCAGAACTGGTACCGCCTCGATTGAGCTGTCGCCAAAAGTGTGCACGACCCCTGGTCGGTTTTATTTTATTTCCGACTGCTTTATTGGGAATATTTTAGTTTTGGACGTCAGTGCTGGCAAGTTTTCAAGAATTGTGGTAACGTAACGTTCAAACGAAAGATACTTCAGACCAATTAATGTTTACTATATGCCTTCCACGTAGTCCCTCTGAAGTCACCAAACTACATACTATAGGATTTTCGCAATCTTGCTATTTGCGTTTTCGCGTTCAACAACCTGAGTTTTTCTTGGTAAAAATAGACTATAATATAAACTCAGATCTCGAAGGAACCAGGTAAGTGTCGGTTATGAGTTTGTGAAAATCATTGTTGAATGAGCTGAACTCAGACCGATTGCGGGATACCCTCGTTCATGAGATGTGTCATGCTGCCACCTGGATCGTCGATCACATTATCAAAGCCGGACATGGACCACATTGGAAAAGATGGTACGTATTTCGATGATGCGCCTGTAAGGTGTGACTATTCTCTAAAAATAAACTCAAAATTTTCTTTTTTGTTCAAATTCGTAAAACATCATAATTTTGCATCAAATTTTTGCTCGTTTCATTTTTCATTGGAAAATGGTATGCGTTCTGATTTCTGATGCTGCTCGGCAACACGATCCATTCTCACATTTTGCACGTTGCTGGCAGAGTTTCCAGGAAAAGGAGGAACGCTAGACCCTACCTTAGGGTTAACGGTCCTCCACGTCTGGCCACAATCCTAAAAGACCGCTCGGTGTTAGGCCGATTTAACCGACTTGTCTCGAAGAAAATGGTCAGAAAATTGCATAACCTTCGAGATGAATAGTAATTGTGGGTACTTTTCTGTTCGCCTTGAAAAGGTATAACTTTGAAAATTTTGCATAATATAATACCACTTTCATTCTGTATTTATCGAGTTACCTTTTCCTTTCATTCAGGGCGTCTCAGTGCGTGCGACGTTGTCCCTCACTGCCCCACATTGAACGCTGCCACGATTACGAAATTGAGGCCAAATACGTGTACGAGTGCGATGGATGTCAGCAGAAGTGAGCATTTTTGACAATTTCTCCTAGAAACACTGCAATACAGTAGCACAGTGCTGCATACCATCTATGAGCGTAACTTCCTTATGCATTCACGCATAACTATGCATAACTTCCTTATGCATTGCATACTATCTTGTAGTACTTTTTTATTCCGTTTGCTTGCGTAACTCTATGGACTATGGTACAGTATCGCTAGCACGGTTTTTTTCATATCAGTCTTAGTAACTTACATAACAACCTACATGTTATGCATAGTGTTTTTTTCTTTTTTCTGAAATAAAGGTTTTTTTCACGTTTTCATGTTTCAGAGTGAAAAGACATTCGAAGTCTTTTGACACGAGTCGATTCCGTTGTGGAAAGTGCCGGGGTTTGTTCCATTTGAAAGTGATGTCAAAGGCTGGGGTTCGCCCCCCGAACAAGTTTGCCGCTTTTGTTAAGGACAACTACGGCAAGCACAAGACGAGTGGCGTCACGCACAAGGAGGTACGAACCCACTTTATTGTTGTTGTTATACAGGGAGGGGTTGTACAAGTTCAAGTTATACAAATCCCTCACGTTTCAATGTTACACAGTGGTAAGGGTTGTTAATTGAGTTAAAAATTTCGAGGAGAGCTGAAGATCATATTTCGAGGAGACCTGAGGATCTGTTGTAGCATCTCGAAAATTATTGATCATTTTCACGTTTCACCGTATACCAATGAAGTTCCGAAAACGGGTGATTTAGCAGTTTCTGACAGAGTTGCTCGGCAATGTGAAAGATGATTATCTTTATGTTGTACAGTAATTGAGAATACGTAACTATTTAGGTGATGACAATCCTTTCGGCCAAGTGGAAGGAAGTTTCGACAACAGTCAGTTCTGTCTCGGTTGCATCTACGTCGCACGACGATTTGGATATGAGTGTGCTCTCTATCCACGACTAACTATACTCATGTTTGCTAACATGCTAACTATAGGCATATTATGGTATAACACTGGTATTCACCGATTCTTTACACTATTTTAACGTTGTTATTGAACATACTGGTAGTGTGACGTATCACAATAGTCTTTCACTTTACTTACTCAGGTCGTGAAACCCAAGCTGGTTTATATACGTTTCTCGTTATTTCAGTTCTGTTTGTGATGATATGACATTTAAATTACCACATTAATAGAAATTACCTCTAATCTACGTCTAATCTCATTCTTTGATTGTGGTATAGAGAGTCGGAGGAACGTTATGATTGAATCGCCATTCCTGAAGAGAATGTAAAACTCACATAGTTCTAGTATATCTCGCATGCACGCACGTTACTTTTGAGAGTTGACCCTATTTTGTTGTGCATAACAGGTTATTTGTCAATATTGGGATTATTTGTTCTTCTATTCATTTGATGCCACTTTTCCACGATAAATATTGTTTGGAATCGGTTTTGTAGAGTCCAGTAGTAAGAATGACATTGTAAAACGTAACAGTGACTTGGTTTTCTAGTATAACAAAGTTAGAACTAAAACGTCGAATGTTAAAAACTTGCATCATCAATCATATTAAATTTACATGTGGTGTTTATTGCACTCAAAAATTATGTTTCTCTAAAAGTACTAGAGACAAAACCATCGAATTGTTCACTCCCACTTATGGTTCAAATTGGTCAATTGATCAAGTTGCTTATAACCCAGCCCGGAACTATTGTTCATTTTCTTCAACTCATATGTATAATAGAACAAAATTATTTATCTATAATACACGTAATACACGTATTGGGTACAAAACGTATGAGCCTGAGGGAGGATAGATCTGGTGACTCTTGTTCAACGTCTTCGAGTACCTCCGTAACCTATAATGAGAAACATTTATTTCGATGTAATTTTATTTTACCAATAATACTCAATGATGAGCAGAATAACCAATTGGAACGTACAAAAAGTGGCTTTCCTCTGGTAAATGTTTGTTCTAGCCTCAAATAAGAAACAGGGGTACCGGGAACATTCTGTTTCAGGGAATTTGGAAAGTGTCGGGGTGAAAACAGGAAGTCTCGAAAAGTTTTCAAGGAAGTTTCACGGTAAACGGCGACTCCTGTACATTTATTGTCATCTCTCAATTTATAGATTTCCAGTTGTCGTTAGTTTTTTTTAATAAGTAGAAACGTGTAGTACATGAGAGAGAGAGCACAAGTAAGTGTTTGTATACCTAGTGAGACTACGGAGTTGTAGTTTGATCAGCGGACACATCAGCAACGTCGAGTTTTCACTAAAACCGGCTGTGATCAAAGTACAAACACAGCGGGCAGTGTCACATGTACTACATAGGGAACGTGTACAAACACCCACTTGTGGTTTCCCTCATCGAGGCTGTGCTGGTTTGTGGCGCGGGATCAGAGGAGAATCCAGTGTCCCTGGCAAACTGGGTGTTGGCCCCTCGGTTCAACATTCCACTGAAAATAGTATAAGTACAGTTTAATGACGACTTTTTTATTTGAATCTCTCTGTCCGTTATCGCAAGCCAAACAGTATCAGTTCGACACCTGAGAGAAATTGAGCACATTACTGTAGAGGGTCATAAATAGCACATTACTGTAGAGGGTCATAAATGGGTGGAACAGACCATACTTGCTGCTCAACCGATAACCTTACATCTGGTCAATCAGAACTTCAAAGGACTCCTGTATAAGTTTCCCTACAACTCGTTCCTACCTTATGATTGTACAGCAATGTCAATACACACGGTTTTTTTGCAACTTTCAATCGTATTCAACACCACGACAACGCTAAAGTTAATGAATCTAATCAACGCTTTAGTTAATAACTATAATAAAGAAATAAAAGTATCAGACTAACCCATCAGTTTGTCTTCGACCGAACAAGTAGCCGCCCAGCGCCCCCATCCCGGCTCCAGTCCAGAAACCCGGACCTGCAAAATATTGTTGCGACTTTGGAACACAAACTATACTTGGAATCAATAATGTTTTCCGTTTCTTAGGGAGAGTTACCACATCTAGGTTGTGGTAGTTATGAACGACATCAAACTACAAACACGGTAGAGAGAAGCAAAGTCACCGGTCGGTGCCTGACTTGTGATTAGCACTCAGTCAAATACGTATTTATAGTAATTTGGAACTGCTAAAAATCACTTTTTTTTCTTCTTTCCCGTATTTTGAGTATTAGAAAGGGATACTGAATATGGGGTTGGCCACTTGAAAAAACACCATGTTTACATATTTCTCTGAATGACCATGTCTTACCGTCTTGTGCTCTCGAGCTCGAGCTGCTGGCTCCTCGCTTCGAACTGGGGAACGTGTCGTCGTAGGACGGGGGTGGGGGACCTCCGGGACCACCGGGACCGCTAGGGGGATAGCCAGGGCCGTGATCAAAACCACCACCAAATCCTGTATAATGGTACTGTAGCAATGTGGCACGAAGTGGTCATCTATCAGGTGAACTACATGGTCCTGACTCTACGCTTCAACAGAGAGCGTTAGAAACCATGTGATAAGAATGTGATCAGATGAATGGGCATTGTGCACAAACACAGAAGTATTGACATTACCGTTTCTGTCAGTTATTTCTTCTCTTTTGTTGTGTAGACCACTGTTTCTGAACATTGAATCCTACCTCTTCTTGGTTCAGCCTGAGGAGTAAAACCGCCAGAGAACATCATGTAAACCACGAATACGATGAAGCAAATAACGATGAATGGGCCAATGTTGTCGAAAAAGCTGAAATAGCTTGTGAGTTGAACACATTAGAACAATTTGTCATCAAAACTTTAGTGGTTGGTCCTAAACGTTTTGGCGGAATACTTTCGCAAATTATTAGCGTTCATGAAATACGACAATAAACGTGTCTAATAGTACAGTGAAATCCGGAAATCCTAATTGTGGTATCAAGATTCTGATATCTAACTTTCACCCACGTTTCACGAGACTTCTATGATATAGAAAGTGTACTGAAAGTATATGAACTCACGACGGCGATTGCTGTTTCTTCACACCATAGTTTGCGTTTTTCGCGTCCGCACTGTACTCCAGATCGTATTCGAGCTGGAAATGATATGAATAAGACCCTTCAGCGGGAAGAACGCTACAGTCCATTCCATGAGTTATTATACCTCTACAGTATGACTGCAAAGTGTTCCGACGGCTCTGGGAATTTCAAAGTGATTGGAAACTGTTAGTACCCGCAGCATACTGTAAGTGAGAACGGATAGGTAAAACTAAGTATAAATAATTGCTGTCATCTAAATCTCTTCTTTTTCGGCGACAAAAAACATGTAAATTTTCCGCACAGTTCACAAACTACAAAAGTTCATTTCAATATTTATTAGTAAATGAACAATGTGCAAGGAAAGGCAAAACATAACAAGTGGTCAAGAATTGAACTCACCCCGCATGAACCGTGTAGAATGTAGGGATCGTCGGGATAGTCGTAACCCTCACAAGTCACCGTCACCTGGAAACATCACATATTGAAATTAAAGTAGTAACCTCGAGAAATATGAGTTTAAAACCTTTCATCAGTTTTTCTTTGGTGATATAACCTCATTTTTTATGTTTATCGAAGCTCGAACGTTCTAATGGTCGTAGAGATAAAGAGATAGAAAGAGAAGGAGAAGGACGAAAATAAAAAGAGAGAAAGAGAAATAAAAAGAGAGAAGTAAGAGGGAATAGAGAGCGAGAGAAAAAGAGAGAGAGAGAGATCGAGCTCGAGCTTCCTACATTCCTCCACTAGTACGGTTTAGCCACAAAGCAAATATATGATTTTCCACCCACTTTTCCGAACTCTAACTCGTGTGGCAAATCGGCCGAGCACCTCCATTGATAGTCGATTCCATCGTGACCTGTCTGGCTACATTGGACCACCCGCGGAGAAAACTTCCCTCTTGCCGCCCCGCCCACACACGACAGTTGCGGGACCGGGGAACTTCTACGACCTTTAAAGGAAATTATAATATTATTACAACAGCATAACATATACAATGGATCATTGAATTACTCACTTATGTTTAAAATATTTTAATGTTATCATGTCAATACGCGCCTAGTGAGGTTCCAGAACAAAAAAAAACCCAAAACAAAGTTATCGAAATCTTAATGCCCAAAATTTACCATTTCAGAACTACTAAAAGTTGTAACAATCATCCAAATACACGTTTAATCAATCAGAACATTGTTCTCATTTGAAGCGACATCAGTGCAGTGGAATTTTCTATTCACCATCGTTGTCAAAACCTTGTCATCAAACATAAAAAAACAACATACGATGAAAAAGGAAAGTCTTTCGTTCGATATTTGATCGATTTCTCGAAACGTATTTAAAATAAGAAATGAAAAACGGATTCCATTTCTCACCTGCAGTGTTTTCTCCCTGCCTCAATGTGAGAGTTTTCACGTTTTCCAATAGAACCTTTTTCTGGGTTTCATGTTGGTGATGGTTGTGGCCGTGGTTATGGCCGTGATTATGGTTATGGGCTGTAATATTATCAAAACAAATATATATAATAAAATATACCGAAACAAGGTGATTCCAACTCTTTCAACTCTCTGAAAACCATTCAAATCTCCTTTCCGAGTTCTTTTTCTGCCCAAAAATGCTTTGATGTTTTACTCAAAGTTCGGATACGATTCCAGCTCCACGCTTTCAATTGAAATAGAAAACGAACGATACGAACAAGTGAAAATACAACATTCGTAGAACTATTGTTAAACTCACGCACGCTCGATTATAAATTACATTATGTACTGTGTTAAAATATGTCAAGTGAATTTAAATTTTCTAAGTGGAACCTTCACAGAATGTGGCCCATAACGCAGAATTTTAGAAGGGCGAAAAAAATAACTAACCTCCAACTACGAGCAACAAAATAGAAAATACGAGAGAATTTAATATCAATTTCTTCATGGCTATCAGCCTGAAAACATTAAAACATTAATTTTCGATATAATTTAACGATTGCCTCGAGTTTTGAAGAAATACTAGTAAGTTCTTAAGTAAGTACTAAATTAACAATGCACATTTGAAACATTTATATTTTGCGGTAAAATGTTTGAAAAGGAAAGAACACTCGTGCGGCAAATATTAATAGCAAATAATCAATAGTGGCAGGAGAACGTGAGAGATTGCATTGAAAAATAGACAGGTAATACAGATTAGGATCGAAAAAGAGAGGAAATGAACTTTAATACATGAAAACATAATTCAATAGCACATGTACTTTTTATTTCCTATTAGGTGGGCAAAATGTGTTTCATTTGAAATTCTATGCAAAAACGAGCAAGAGAAAATGTCAACGCTCAACTCACAACATACTTAATTAAACATTTCTTCTAAAAGAATATCACTATTTTTGAATATGTGATTAAAAAGAATATTCATTGGGAATTGGCCAATGTTTATTGTATAAAAACTATGTATCGCGCCAACACACAGTTTACTATTCGGGTAACAAGAGAAGAAAGAAAATAACAGACCTGAAAATCTTTTCACCTATTCTAAATGAAAGTAGAATGAGAATAAGAAAACCAGGGACATAAACTGACATTGCCTTAGCATGCTTGTTGTGAAATATGGGGGGGGGGGGGGCTTGGCGAGTGCGGGGAGTCGAGAGAGAGTGATAGAGGGAGAGAGAGAGAGAGAGAGAGAGAGAGAGAGAGAGAGAGAGAGAGAGAGATAGAGAGAGAGAGAGAGCGGGGGGGGGAAGAAATCACACAGTTCAACTCCGCTATAGTGCTTGTCATATGTACGTCCATTTCGTTTTTGGATCTCAAATATGATTGGACAGTGGTCATGTCGGAGTTGGAGTTTAATCTGCAGACGCGGGGAGAGATTGCGAAAAACTACAAATACGAAGAGGGTCCAAACTACAAATACAGCGATATGTTCGGTAACAGTTTTCCTATTTCCCAACTGCACTCGTTGGCAGCGTGCCAAAACTTAGGATGACTGTTATCTGAAGAGAACAAACATTTTTCAAAAAGTTCCGATGTTGTGACAAAGGTAGAATCGTTAACACAGATTTTCAATGCACTGGAGTATCGGGACATATCCAAAAATAACGTTGAAGTTCCATTGGCAAGCTACCAAATTCACTTGGGAAATTTCCGAACTATACTATTAGTCAATTGCATAGTCATGTGAAACATGTTAAACACAGCAGAACCCACAAACGTGCAATGACAAAGTGCACGATTCCTCATTAGAATGCTAACTTCACGTGACTATTCAATTGACTTCTAGTATACCTTTTCAATAAGTTTCATTCGGTTTTCACTAGTTCTCCCTCTTTTTCAGTGCAACAAATACAGTTGTTTTCAGTTTTCTATGCAAATTTCAGAGTATGATGCAATGACTCCTCGGTGACATGACTGTACAACATAGACCACCTTTGGTCATGGCAGACCCGCCCTTCCCACTAGCACATTACTCATTCATCCGCCGGACAAGAACAGAAAACTACTGGAAAACACCTAGTGTTTCTCTGGATTCTATATAATTTCAATCTATTTTCATTCATTTTGACAGTTTTCTATGTTTGAGGCGATATTTTTCTTATCAGTAGAATAGGTAATCGGAATCGGTTCGAACGTGATTCATTTTTTATATGATGTGAATGTTTCCGGTTTTCGTATTTTTACTTTAAATTAAATGTCTCTGAATTCCAAATATCTTTTCATTTTGATATATTATTCAACCCTGTTCTGTTTTCTCTTATTTTTTCTCCATATTTCTCTGTTTATCTCTTGTTATCATCCACGCTTCTATGGAATGAAGTACTTATACTGCTACAATGAATATATCTTCCATAAATTGTGAAAGTTCCCTAAGTTTCGATGTCTGGCATACATCTAGCTTTTCCTCTATATTTATTAAATTTGTGAGTTAGAAGAGATACGTTTTCCAATAACGATGGAAATGTGCGAAAATGGTAATTTTTTTTTATCTCAACCACATTTCACACGTTACGATTTCTTCGTAAATTATCACGCTTAAGTTGCGTCATACTAAAATACTGCAGATTCTGATGTGGTTTTGGTCCATAGTTAACGTTAGATAAATTACTCACGTAGAACATAAAGAAGCATCAGTGGTGTGAACTATAAAATAGCACCTTTTGATACTTTGATGTGTTGTATACGTTGTACGTTCAAAGTGACTTTCAATTTTACTAGTTTTACCTGACCTGAACAGACACGATAAAAGTAGCTCTGTTATCCTGTGTTTGTAGTTTGATCCCTTCGCGTTCCGGTCGTCATTTGAGACTTATGTTCCACATCTGATCAAACTATGACTAAGATGTGGTCACTTGATATAAAAGTTACTGAATGAAGGGTATTAGGGAAAACTGTACATGTTGCATGTTCGCCAACCTATTGTCTTTGTAGTTTGGTCCACATAATAATTATTACTGAGACTTGTTCAGCCCCTATACGAATTTCACTATGATTATTGTCTGCGTTTCCTTGTTTTTGCCCGGATAGGTATGCCCAGGCACCGTAGCAATCCCTCCGATCTCATGAGAAATTCACATGAGTTCCTCATGGGATACCTCATGAGCTACTCGTGAACTCTCAACGTTGTAGCATAGCAATCAATAGAATCTCATTAGAAGCTCATGGAATTGCTACGCTGCCAGGCATCGTAGCAAAGGTAGTAAACCATCGTATAGTGACTGCCAAATTTATAATCTTCTGTCTCTGACCGAAATCGAACCTGCGAGCAAAAGATTCGTAGCAGGGCGCTAACGACTTTGCCATTAGAGCCCATAGCGAGCAAGCTTCTGAATCGAGGACATGTGTGCGTACACAGCGGAAAGTGAGATATACAGTACCCTCCCGCCTTTCGGTGGGCGACGACTATAGTAAACCATAGGTAGTTTAGGTAGCAAACACGTGTCAACCATATGCAAATTAAGTTCGTTAGTTTGAATTAAACGTTATACTTATCGGTTTCTCTTGATAAGCTCTTTCATATTAACTTCCCTTTCTGTCCCCCTTAGTCGTAACTCGACTTTCTTAAGTTATTGTCGTGATTTGCAACTTTTGCTATGCATGCAGATCAAACTACACTCAAGACTTCTTATATGACAACTATCAACGTTCATCATCTGAGGTAGCGTTTTATAAGAGCCAACTACACTTCACGTGATATGTGTGAGGTCTCTAGCTGTTTTGAAAAATACAGTGTTGGCGCCTCTGCCAATTTGTGCGCGAAATCGGGATGAATCAGAACCGCGAGAGTCCCGCCCCTTCCCTCTACCCCGAATCACAACACTTCTGTAGCGGTGAGGGGGCACCACTCCTGCCTGCTCTCGTTTTCGCTTTTGTTATTGTTTGAATGTAACGTGGAATATGCAAAAGGTATGAAATTGTGTCTGTTACTCATGCAACAAGTGAGACATATCAGAAAACTTTCACAGTAAAGCACATAGTTCTGGTGTTTTGCCCTGTTTGAGGTCATTATTTCATGTAGAGCGTAGTGTGAAGCAGAACTGAAGCTCACTAGTGTACAAATGAAAAACTAAGCAACTGCATAACTTCGAAAAAAAATGCACGTTAGCCTAATACACCACTTAAATATGTTACCAGATTGATTTCTGAGCGCCTAACTAACGCGATTGGGAATGCACCCGCCTAGACTTTTATTTTTCGCCCGTTCTAGGAAAATCTGAGATCAGTTTCTATCACATCTTTCATGCCTAAAATGCTTCTCGAAGCAAATAATTAAAGTGAAGACGATTAGAGAGATAAGAAAAAAGAGCTGTTCCTTGCCGGCAGCCCCCCTTTTCTTACGTGTTTCGTAACCACTTCACCTCTTCTACAACCGCTCGGTTTCTCTTTCAAGAAGAACACTAAGTGTTTGAGTAGTAAACTAACATGATTAAGTTAATGTGCTCAGTAAGAGATGTACTCAAAACCGTTTCGACGCTGATTCAAGACGGTTTTGGGTTTTCTCAGACGGTTGGGTCATTAACAAATCATTAATTCTAGACAAGGTGAGAAACTAACAATTAGTTTTTTCCTCCAATTCCTACAAACAAATTGTATATTTCGTACCATACTTTTTCATGAACTAATTAAAACTGAAACAGACTTTCAGTTTCGCGAAAATGAATAGAATGTACATATTTTCAATTCTGAGATTCTAGCGTTCCTTATGTGTCTAGTTCTCAAGCGCGAGTTGCGTTCAATTTAGCGCCAATCCATCGAATTCATATCCGTTCTCTTTTTGTTTGCCGTTTCTCACACTCATCAAAGTGCTGTACTGTTGCCGTTCCGTTCTCAACTTGTCCTTACATTATCCTATTTCCCAGACTAATTTTGCACATTGTAGTCGGTTATTTCACCCTGAACACAAATTTCACTGTTCACTACTGTATTACACAGAGCATTACTAACTGCATAATTATAAACAATCAAATATTAAGGAAAACTAGTTGTTTAAGTGTTCATATGCTAGCGGGAAATGTGTCTTGGAGCTGTACATAACATACAAAATGGAATGAGTGCACTTTTTCTATTATCAATCTTGTAATTGCACTCGGTTTTATTGACAGTGAAACGATGACTAATCTCAGATCCCTTGAAGGGGACCGACGGGCAGTTCAAATCTCATGTAGTACTAGATTCGATTTCATTGTAACAATACACATCTCTCTTATAACGTGCCCATAACGTATTTACATTGTACAAGCAGTTTTATTACGCAATCTTCACCCTCAACTTCCCTCTGAGCCTTCTATAAAATCACCAACTTTGGGTGTTTCGTCATTTCTCGGAAAAATTTCCAGCCCCACCAAAATCCTATGTACGCAGCACGTCACAGCACCGTTTCGAAAATGTACGCAGTCGTTTTTTGATCCGGCGCGGTGCCAAATTGTCTATTGCGAAAGTCTGTTATCGGAAACCGATCCACCCCCCCCCCCCCCCCCCCCCCCCCCCCCTCCCCCCACCTGGGCCGAGAAAGGTGCTCCAATCCAATAGAAGATTACGGTAACACATCCTATATTGTTGTTTCGCAATCCCTCGAAGACAATTCATAACGCATAGCCTTGTTTGAACATAGACCTTAGTACCCTACATAAATATTCTAGATTCATTTATCATCTTTCAAGAAGCTTATACTTCTTCTGTATTACAAAATCAAAATTGTGCTAGCTGGCTTGAATTCAACTTTCACAAAAAATAAACAACACACGGGAGTATTTTGTGGTTTCATTCTCGAAAAACTACTTCCAAAGACTGATGTTATAATGGAAAAATTGGCTAAGGTTCCACTCAAAGAGTTTTAGAAGCAAAAAAGTTTCTGTATAGAACACTATAACGTGAATTTTCCAACCCTTTCGGCTTTCAACTGACATACTTTTCATTATCTACTGTTAGAGTGTACAGCAGCACATGCGCTCCGGAAAAAAACATTGTGACCACAATAGTGAAAACAAATTATCTCCATATTACAACTTTTTCATTCATAGCGAAATGATAAGAAGTGAATATCAGCTGCATTTGACCCTTCTCTAGTATACTTCTCGGGGAAACTATACACTTTGTGCTGATCTCATGTGTTTCTATTCTGACCCCCTGCATTTTACTTGCAGCTTCCAATCGTTTCTATGTGTGATGGACAAACTATAGCACAGATTTAGTCGCCTTTTATACTCACCAGTTACCAATTTGTTGAATGTCATCAAAATAATCTCAAGTTTCGTAGCTCTCAAATGGTAAATACTTATTTAAACCACAAGTTAACATAATTCAATGCTATTTTTAAAATTATCTATTATAGTACAAACCAAGACATATATCAAAACTTGGATAACATTTCTTCATGTTTCTACTGATCATTGTCCACGATAGTTACCTTTTTGTTGATAATAATATATTTTCCAGTATCATTATGGTAATCGATGAGTACCGTACCATTCGCATCTGTGTTGAAGCAAACATTCCAAGTGGATCAAGCACATCCTTCCAGATCAGCTTCAGATGGTAGGTCACAACACAAAACTAAAATTTACACAACTTTTCGCTTTACACTGCTATCAAATTTCATCGGAATGATTCATAAAAAAAAGTAATCATAGCAAAACCTCAAACCTAGTGCATTTGAAGAAAAAGTTTAGTTCCTTTGATAATTTAGCAACAAAAAATAATAGCATATACAGTTGTAGAAAAACAAATTTCAGTTGCCGGACTTCAGAAGGTCACCCCGACCTGCCCTGTGACTACATAGTCGCTTTTCTGAGGAATGAGATCCAAACCAGTCTGATCATCCCCGTGAACGCATATGATATCATGTTGAAAGGTTGGTCTATTAAAAAACAATTTGGAATCACATAATTTCTTGCTGAGTACATGGTACATTGTGTAAAGATAATGAAGAAGAATGCACTTTAGTTCATGCATGTTTCCAATTCATCATGTCTGATAATTTTACAGTTTACTGAAAAAGCATTCTTCAGCGACAAAAACAGATGATACAGATGAAATCGATAAATTTCAGATGTTCGGTACCTCAAGTTGGTTCCGTTCCCGACGGAACCCGCCCTTCTGAACGACTTCTTCCGTTGGTGGCGACTGAACCACGGAATGTCCGCCTGGCAAATAGTTCTGACACCGAAGAACTTGGATTTCTCCAAAGGAAAACTGTGAGAGAAGTTTTCGGGAAATCGTTACACGTGCATTCACTTGCAAATAACGTGTCTTACGTGCCAAAATGTCATTATCATCATCAATACTTCTCATGAAATTTCGTGTAGTACTCTGAATCACCTTCAATTCTTGAACATACTGAAAGTATTAGTTGACGTCATTGTCTCTCAGTGGTAGTTCTTTCTGGAAATGCATCTCCTGTACCATCTGTTACCTATTTATTTGTTGTGCTTTACTATTTTGTTAGGTTGTTCACTAATATTTATCAACTGGTCGTTTTGAAAGTGCCGAATGAATATTATTTGTTTTCATTTCTGTAACTTTCATCAAAATTATTCAAGGTTCAATTAGATTTCAAAAGGTTAACACTACTTAAAGAGATTTCACTAGGTCATGGAAAAGAAAAATGTTCATCAGCACACGGAATGACCAATAGCTAAGGGAGTAAAGTGGCGGACTGTAAATGATCATAAATTGTGTAATGATTATTGATTATTCTCTTAGCTCGTAGCACTGCGGTCCTCTCTCTCTCAAATTGGCACAGTACGTGCTGATAGAACCAAGTTCCAGAATGAACCAACATTTTACACCATATAGAGTAATTAATATACTGTTGGTTTATTGATTAGGTGTTAACTTACATATTGTTTGAAAGTGGGTGCAGATAGAACCAGCCGAGTTCCTGGTGTTAGACAGTACGCAAAACTGAGAGACGCAGACTTGTTTCTAAGTAGTTATTGCTTCTCTCAATGTAGGAACAAGGAAGAGGGGGTAGATTCCTACAACCGTAGATAATTGCTCGCGTAATTAGTGCCATTTGATCTAACTCTCCAACTACACGCGCTCTCAGCAAAAACATAAATACTAACTTTAATTGGTTATCAGTATCACTGAACAGAAAATGCTTATTTTATTGTCTACCTTTCCATCTACATAAAAGAATCTACATTTTATCATCAAAAGAAAATTGAAAGCACAATTATATTCTATGTACTTGAATAGATTTTATATGTAAGTTTTAAGATCCTAATTTTGTATTGATCAATTCGTGTTTTCATTGTATTCGCCCGTTCCATGCAAAACTGACTTTTTATTTGATAGGCCACGTTCGGAGTCCTGGTTACCATAGAAACAGTGGCTGGAATGTAGGCAAACGCCGAGCCCCATTTCCACTTTATTTCGATATCTCCGGTCATTTATGCCATTCTGCACGCATTTCACTTGTAAAACCACTTGTAAAATCTGGCAAAAACAACCCTGTACGGTGTATGTTGATCTATCCCGCTGTGTTTATAGTTTGATCCCGTTGCTTTTCGGTAGAAATTGATAAATAATGGCGTGTACCGAGTTCAAACTACAGCCCAGGTTTGGTCATCTTCTTTAGTTGATGTTACTCGATTATCTTTTTCTTATGATCTGCGTGATTCAAAAAAACTATTTGGGGGGAGGGGGTAGTTTTCCTTGGAACCATCCTTATTGCTCCGACTTCTGAGTTGATTTCTTCTCCCGGCTACTAATTAGAAAAGTGCAAAGTGAACCAACATCAGCCAATTTGCTGAGCAACGACAGCCACATTAATGTTATTTTTTACTGATGTAAATTTATGAACGCCAAAAATGAATAGTTCTCTTGGTCCCCAGCACGTCACATATTGTTTACGGAACAAGAAGCAGGAAACAATTTTCAACGGAACTCGCTGCTCATGAAACAAGCAATTAGTAAAAGTGAAAGAGAAATGAGAAGTAACTTCATGAAGTAAATCGGAAACGGCAGTTTGCTTCAAATACATACAATCAATGTTGTTCACTTTCCTGATGTTCAGTGTTGATCACCGGCGATATGCCAGTTAAAAGTAATACACGCATTATCCTTCACGATTTTCTTCTAGTATGTATTTTACTTCTTCAATAAATGTGAGAATAACTGGTTGAAATGTCAAACAAATAGCTGTGCAAAATTTGCACCTGCTACTGGAAGGGCAAAACGCAACGAGGAAGAGCTGTGACGATGTAGAGTTCATTCCAACCACCTATAACCTGATACAGTAATCGGACAAATACTCAGATGGATTTTTCTATTGAACTAACAGAGTTTTTGCCAATTTTTTTTGGTAGTCTGTAGTTGTGACGCAGATTCGAGACAATATTAAAGCGTGAAAACTTTACGAAATTTTCATTATTTCGAAAAACGGTCTGAGAGTTTTTTTTACTGTAGAGGACTGTGAGCCGATGGAACAGTCTATAGCTTAGCAAAGAACGGTTTTCATCATTCCCAACGAGAGTCCCACACAAAACATATTTCCTATCTCTCATGCAAACTCAAGACTTTCAAATACTCTTTGTAATAGGGAATAAGAATCGAATAAAAAAATCGTCAACTTTTCCAAAACATTGATGTTAAAGGGGACTGAAAGTTTTGTATTCGTACTGTAGATGTCGCGGTAGGAATGAAAAAAGCCTGTAGTTGGATGTGGTTATAATTGAAATTGAATCTATAAATGTTTGACACATTGCTAAATCTATAATTTTTTATAATCAGATTGAATTAATGCAGGAATACACTGGCGATAATGAGCAATAATACAATCGATAAAAGTTGACGACAGCTGCAGATATCGTTGAAACATTTGCATCATAACTGTTAGTATGCTCTTAGAACATCATTCGAAGTATGCACCAGAGGCCGTATGCATGAGGGCCGGGTTCGGATGCTATCCCGAGCTATTTCCCGGCCAATTCACCTCGGGATAGCAACCCAACCCGGCCCGGGATGTTTCATGCATACGGCCTCAGAATTCTAGTGTCGAAAGTATTCAGTTCCTTACATTTTTTTTCTAGCCGTCCATGGATTTCTGAAATATCTTATACTCTGAAGTTACAAACCGAGTTGTTTACCAAGGTTCGCCGAAAACCCAAGTTGTAAATTAAGGATCGGACTTTTCACCGAGAACTTGGTGCACAATTGTACACCAATCTTTGATTTCACAACTCAATATCAACTAGTGACCAATTTGGCGGGGCGAACCTTGGTAAACAACTCGGTTTTTAACTTCAGAGTATTTGCCCATGATAGAATTTGTATTTATCCAAAATTATCTACATGTCACAGATTCCATAATGAGAGCTTCTTGTGAAGATATTTTGACCCAATTCGTTTGCATTTTATTCTGAAGCATACTGAACCAGTTGTTTGTTCTCATAGGTATTTTTGGTTTGGAAGAAAGCAAAAAAAAAGTTTGGTTTAATTCTAGATTCGGATGGCCGAGAATTCGGAATGGGTCAATCAAAATCTGCAGAGACAGGTATTTTAGCAGTGAAGTTATGTTCATAGTAAACGTTGAAGTCAATTAAAACCTGAAGAAACATCGGCAATTGTGCACTCCAATTTCACATCACTGAGAATGGTATAGGGACTTTTTCAACGTTTTCTGTGAGAGAAACACTTACTAAACCAGCGATTTTTATTTCTGTACGACTACTGATTAAATAACTGTGTCATGGTTGTGTGACTGAACCTAGCTACGTGCGATATGGTCAACCTAATCAGTAATTCATAATCGAATCATAATCATTGTTAGCTACAGCACAGCTACCCAGATGATAACTAGGTTCCAAAGTTATGCACTTCAATGTTTCAGCGTAAAATGCTGGAAGAGAAACAAAGACAGAAAAGAATGGGCTCCGCGTCAGTTATGCGGACCAATACTCCTAGCTACTCAATGAGCTCCAGGTTAGTACACTTCAATGTTTCGAGTGTTGAATTAGTAATAAAAGCATATGTCGATTCACCTTGTGAAACTGTTTGTTTCTTGAATGTAAGCCTCTCTTAAATCGGTAACCATTGTGTACAACAATTGAGCCTTTTCATCTAACTGTTTCATCAGTTTGATTCGCTGCCCAATTATTTTGCGGATAGAACTGTTCTAATAGCGTCTTTTCTGTGTCACTGCATTTCCGTTGACAAAAAGTATGTTTTGTACAAAAAATACTTTCATATATATTCTACTTACAGAACGTCATCCGAGCTGTGTTATGACGGTCCATTGGCCTTCACCCCGGACCCAGACTCCACAAGTGGTCCCACCCTCATCAATGTCAGATCCCTCACTCCCCCCAGCAACAACGAGCAGTCGTCATCGTAAGTTTTTTTCTCTTTTGAATGATAACGCTGCTCTTGTACATATCAAGAAAAGTTCAAACAGATTTACCTTTTATTTTTATCGTAAAATTTTATTAGAACAACCCCAGGTGGAAAATTGACGCTCCTGGTCAGTGCGAGTTAGATGTTCACCTGTTCTATTGAAGTTTGGAACCGATTAGCTTGCAGCTTGCACCGAGAATCATTGAGGTTTTTGCACGATTCTACGATTCGATTCGTGAAGGTGTAAACAACGTTTACATCTGGGTTTTAACGTGTTGAGAGGACGTTCTTTGTACGCAAGTCGATTCTGTATTCGTTTGAAGTTTGAACATTATCGAACTTCAGACCGGAATGTTGTGAATCTGAGGCACTGGTCGGCAGATTGGAAAAGGCCGATCTGAACGCCATGGTACCCAGCGATGAGGAGGAAATGAGTATGTTTTTTTATCTTAGGTTCATTAACTACCCTAACATTGTCCTAATATTGGTTATTTTTGTTCTAGTCTTCATATTTTAACATTTTCAATTACAGAAATACCTTTAGCCAAGCTCCATGAGAACAGATTGCAAATGAGTTCTTTTACACATTTGTAATTGATATTTATTATTTACATATTTAGTCATTCACGTCGCTTCGTTACGAGGCGGCGATCATCATACAGGTCACAGATTATTGTTCTTTCTTTACTTCTAGTGTAAGTAATAGTATTTTCATAGGTAATTTACATAGTATTATGAGAACACTTCTTTTACAGCCGTCGATCCCTGGAAAGATGGAATCGAAGAATTCACACTTCCTTCCGAAGAAGAACCGGACTTTGAGAACATTCAGGCTAATATTGAGAGGTTTGTCACAATTGAGAACTACTGATTCCCCTTATTTGCGACAGAAATTTTTTTTAACTAGCTCTGGACTCTGGATGAATGTCCAGAAAAGAGTCGACTAGGTGAACGGGGTCGAGAATAGGTGGAAGTAGCCGGCAGTCGGCAAGTTTTTTGAGATATACTTTAAAGATTTTTAAAGATAGGGAAATATCAGTGTGTCTAAGTATTCTTGACCGTCACAAGCTCTCGTTAAAAGTTGCTTCTTCTTTTAAGAAGAAAGTCTATGTTGGGGAAATGTAGTTTACTCTGAGCTGAAAAAGTTTTATATTTCACATTCGGTTTTTTTTTCTAGTTTTGTCCACCAACCTTCGAAACGTAATTGCGTACATAAATGCACGATAACTCGCGACAACAAGGGAATGGACAAGGGCATGTATCCCACTTACTATCTTCATTTGGAAAGAGGAGAAAAGAAGAAGGCGGTGAGTATTGTTTTCAGTTTCTGGGATACCACGAAAGCGTCCAATACTAAAACCACAGTTTTTGCTAAACACTGTAATTTAAACGCTTCGTACATCAGTTTCTTTAGAACGTACAGTCAGAAAAGAGGATATATGAATACGTGATGAGCAGTTCCTTTTCACGTTTAGTATACTAGAAGTCAATTGAATAGTCACGTGAAGTTAGCATTCTAATGAGGAATCGTGCACTTTGTCATTGCACGTTTGTGGGTTCTGCTGTGTTTAACATGTTTCACATGACTATGCAATTGACTAATAGTATAGATATGAATGCATACGTTCACACACGTGTTGACATGGTTTTCTAATGTCACAGGACAGAGAGAACTGTTGTACGCATAGTACATGTGTTAGAATTCCGTCCGGTCTTTATTGTGACAATGATTATGTTTCTTTTCTGAAATAGGTTCATTATTTCAACGAAAACGTTTTGTTACTAGATATATTTATCAAATGTCTAGAGTATATTTCCCCACTACTTGTGTTTTCAGATCTTCTTACTAGCCGCTCGCAAACGAAAGAAGAGTACCACTGCCAACTACCTGATTTCCGTAGATGCCACTGACCTCTCCAGGGATGGCGGCGCGTTTGTAGGCAAAGTTAGGTACGTTGCTAAACAGTTAACTATACTGCTAGTCAATTGCAGAGTCACGTGAAACATGTTAAACACAGCAGAACTCAGAAACGTGCAATGACAAAGTGAATGATAACTACGTGACTATTCATCTTACTTCTAGTATACAAACTCACAGCTCGAACATGTACAAACTGTGTGCACAATGATTCTGGTAATTTATAGTTGAGGAAACCATAAAGTCGTACTAATAGAAGAAGAGCGCGTTTCACCTATCTGTGAACACTTGGGACTCTTAGGAGTCATGGTATTGAAAAAACTTTCCGACCCTTGAATCTGAAGATCGAAACTGACTTTTACAATTACTGAATTACTGATAAATCTACCTGGGTTCTCAGATCAAACGCGATGGGAACTTCGTTCACGCTGTACGACGAGGGAAAGAACCCGAAGAAGTGCAACACTGTTGATGTTCGACAAGAACTCGCAGCTGTGCTATATGTGAGTGACACAACTCTGAAGAACAGAGATGACCAAACGTACACTAAACGTAAACGTAGTACCATGACTAAACTCCGGCATGCACTATACGTGATTGTGATCAGAAGAAAGCATACTAAGACACCTGCGAACAACTTTAACTGAAGTATGCTCACCGGAGTATAACTGGGCCCTAATCCCCTAATCACGCCTTAATCACGTTTTACAGAGTTACCGACTTTTTTCATTTCTTTAAAATAAATATTGAAACAAAATCCTAATTCGTTCAGGACACCAACGTGCTGGGCTTCCGCGGGCCTCGCCGAATGACTGTGATCATTCCCGGAATGTACGACCCCAACGTCTCCAACGCCTTCAAGAGGACGAGGATTCAACCCGTTGAGGTATATTGGCTTTCTCAGCGAAAATTCCTACACACAGGCATCAACTTTGTTCTGAGTTATTGTAAAAATAGATACAAGATTCGTTTCGTTCTGTTTTAATACTCCATGTTGACAAAACAGGTGGCCCAACCTGAATCGAAACAGTTTTGCATGAAAACATTTCGAGCTTTGATAACATATAAGTGGCCAAAACAGAAAAAAAGCACCGAAACGTTGCTCCAAGAGCAAGCTCATGTCACCAATAATGACTGTAGAATAGAGAGATTAAACTACAAAAAACACGAAAAAGTGTTAGTACATTTCCGTTTCAGGACAAGGATACTTTGCTGGAAAGATTCAAAAGAGTTCGAAACGACCGTGAAAGAGATAGCAGCCAGATTGTGGTGATGCAGAACAAAAACCCAATCTGGAACGAAGGTAGCTTTTTTTCAGAAAATGCATGGTTTTCAAGCAGTTACACAACTTTCTTAACAGTCTTCAGAGTGTAGAAACCACTTTATATGTCAACCAAACATTTTTGGGCGGAGAAAGAGGTAGTATTTTTCTATTTTTATATGAGCCGGCAACACTTTTGGAAGTCCACCGTAACACTGATTGAAGTTAGTATACAAAAACATGTAACCGTACTCATTCCATTTAAAATTACCTCAAAAACCTTATTGGGGTTACAGATGTGAGATGTTCGAGAAATGTAAGTAGTTCAGCTGGTAGTTTTTCTGCTGTTTTGTTCGTTAAAGAACACCAACACGTTGACTGATTTCGAGGAAAACGGCTAATCTGTTTGTTGATGAAATAGGGAATATACAATATCTCCTCCAGATACACAATCATACGTGTTGAACTTCCATGGTCGCGTCACGCAGGCGTCGGTGAAAAACTTTCAAATTATTCATCCGTTGGACCGTGAGTTTGGATCTATCGAATCTTCTTTCTGAAACTAAAGGATCTTTCTAAACAGAAAATTTCGAGTTTACGAAAATTGAAGAACTGAACTTGAAGGTGTTGGGTTCGTCAAATCAGTTACGTTCTCACCGAAATACTCATCGTAAAGTTAGCATGCACGACGCAGAAGTTCACATAAAACTAACGATACAACACAGAACACAACTTTGATTAAAAATATGAAGCGGCTGATGTTGAGCTGGAGTTTGGTTTGTGTGCGAAACAGCGTGTTTTTCGAGATCAAACTACAAAAACAAGAAGACAACTGGTAGCAACTATTTTGATATTTCCAGCCGACTACATCGTTATGCAATTCGGACGAATGTCAGACGATACCTTCACAATGGACTTCAGATACCCGTTGAGTGCCCTTCAAGCATTCGGAATAGCCATGACCAGTTTCCACGGAAAACTCGCTTGCGAATGAAACAATATGTGACTCTTCTTCCCTAACCCCTGTCTTAAAAAAAAGAAAGTAAATAAAGTGCACTTTTTTATGGCTAAGCAGACTCCAAACCTTTTTTAGTTTCCTTTTAGAACACTTATTCAGCTTAGGATTCTCTCCCCCGTTATCAACTGTGATAAATATGTACTTTTTCATTCGTTAATTGTGTATTTTTCGTTTTATTGTGATAATTAATTCTAATATGATGCTTCGTCGTACTTTCAATCATATCCATAGTAGAGTTTAAAAACGTGAATTCTAACGTTCATTTACGTTTCCACGTAAATTTTGGATTCAATAGATACTGTATAAGTTTTTGTTCAGATCTCTGTGACGCGAACTGTTCATAATTTCTCGTATATGTTCCTTTGTTGTTTAGAATATCTCAGTTTATTGAGATTTAATAAAAACGTTCGAAAGCTGCTAACAATACTTCTTCATGAAAATTCCCATGGTTCCTCAATTGAAACCCCTTTTCGGAAACGACTTGTTTACCAATGTATTTCTGACTTGAAAACATTTGTAAGTGAAAGTTCGCTGCCGAAAACAGGAAAGTTGTTGTAGGTTTGTAACAATAGTAGTAACATTGTTTGGTCAGTAATGGACAGCTGAACCGGTTCATAGTGGAGATGAATCAGTACGATAGTGCACAGAGTCTGAAGAGAGAGAGAGAGAGAGAGAGAGAGAGAGAGAGAGAGAGAGAGAGAGAGAGAGAGAGAGAACAGTAAGATATAGAGAGTAGGGTTGTTAATCGAGTTCGAAATTTCGAGTTTTCGAGTTTTCGAGTTTTTGAGTTTTGGGAAATTTCGAGTTTGCGAGTTTTCGAGTTTTCGAGTTTTCGAGTTTTGGGAAATTTCGAGTTTCGAGTTTTCGAGTTTTGGGAAATTTCGAGTTTTTTCGAGTCGAGTCGAGTTTTGAGTGTTTTTGGACCCAAAAGATACATTTTTCGAGTCCGAAATTTTGATTTTCGAGTTTTCGCGTTCAAAATTTCGAGTTTTCGAGTTTGGCGAAAAATCGAGTTTTCGAGTTTTCGAGTTGTCGCGTTTTGGAAAGTTTCGAGTTTTCGAGTTTTCGAGTTTTCGAGTTTTGAGAAATTTAGAGTTTTCGAGTTTCGAGTTCGACTTTAACAACCCTAATAGAGAGAGAGAGAGAGGAAAAGATAGAGAAAGAGAAAATAGGAGGGCAAAGGGCGAGAGGGGGGAGGAAGGTAGACAGAAGTAGAGGTAGAGAGAGAGAGAGAGAGCGCGCGAAGAATACAACAGAAGGTAAAAATAGAGAGAGACAGTTTCAACTCTGTAACGAAACTAAAAGGGTAAGGGAAAGTCCAAAAAAAGAAAGGTGTGGAAGTGGAAAAGTCAAAAACAGGAAGGAAAAAGAGAAAGAGAGATATAGAGAGAGACCGAGACAGAGAGAATCAGTCTCAACGGATCATCCCGCGGCGCCGTCACCCCTGCCCGAAGATGTCTCAGACGAGCCTCGCAAGTCCGAGACGTGTCCATTGTTTCTGCTGTGTGATCGGTCGTACTGGGTACGGGGCCGCGTGACTAACCTGCCACAACCTCTGAAACAAACTGACTTTCATATTTACAAGAAATTCTGAAAGAAAAATAGTGTATTTGCTTATCTGTCCTCTGATCTGTGGAAAGTGATACACCATATCACAACAATATGACGTGAATAAACTCATCCAAATTCATAACCTTCTAATATAGTCCAACGACAGCTTGACTTGTATGTTGTCCATATTCTGATAAACAACTTTTCTTCCTGGTAATCTCCATATTTGACTACATACATGAACCCTCACTATGTAACATTGTGATCTAACGAACAAAACGTGGAACATGAAGCAACAAATCACATTGTTTCACAGATGGTTCTTGTCGCATTCGAGTTGTGAGCCGTCGTACTGGGTACGGGGCCGCGTGACTAACCTGCCACAACATTGAAGGAGACGTAAGGGCAGCCAGTGACATTTGACGCCATTCTCCCAGTCAACACCAACAACACTCATCGAAACTCTTCCGGACACGCATTGTCTCATCTCTCTCGCCAACTCGGGTCCACCGTTTGAAATGCTCGTTGTTTGTCTCATTAGGTTAAAGTAGGACGATTATGTGGACCAATCACGACGCTTCGGTCCTTTAAACTGCAATTGAAAAATGTATTGCAGTTTAAAGGACCGAATCTTTCAGATTGGATCACATAATCGTCTTTCTTCGAAGCAAACTATAGCACAAGATTCCGCGTTGCGGTCCTCATTTCAAAATAGTACTGTGTGCGTAGACTAAAAGAAAGCTCAAATGGACGTTTACCTAAAATTTACAACCAAAACAGTTTTAAAAGCGGCGAAGATTGAGAGATCAGAAGTTGACTTGAAGCTTAGAGGTTCAACGGTCAGGAGCTTGCCATTTTTCGACGAACAGTACTCAAAACACCCACCGTGCTCAGCTATTCGTGCGGAACTAAGGCATAACCCTGCTAAGCCTATATTTCGATAGTGACACTGAGAAAAAATACTATCTTAGGTACCGGTTTTCTAGCAGTTAAGAGCAGAATCAAAGTTGTCAGCTCACCTTCAGGCGTTTAAATAATCGGTTGTTCGCCTCCATCAAGTTGGACCTCGTGATTTTCTTCATAACTCGAAAACTTGGTATTCTCATGTTAGTTGTATCTTTTGATTGATAGCTCAAAAACGCGCACGAGTGGTATGAATTCTCTCTCAAGTAGAATTATTCAAAACGTTTTTGAAAGAGTACGGCAGCAAAAAGCAAAGTGCAAAGTTTTTCACGAAAAAAACTGTTCGATTTATCGCAAGTGAGATACGAACTGCAAATTACCACTTCTCCTCTTTCTTAGAAAAGTTTTTTGTCGAAAAGGTTTTTGTCGGAAACAAGCAGCACATCATGGCAATTCTTAAAACTTTTTATCCGGTATTCTTCTACATTTTCCCGAATGAATCATCCACATGAAGTAGTACATTATCAAATTCAGAGTCAATCCGTTTAAGCGAACAATGCTTGAAAACATGGATCGCGGCCGTTCCCATCATTATGTATTCCCCTTTGCACTTAGGCCAATCTGATAACATATCGTATTCGGCTACAGTATCGGAATCCCTTCGACTTTTCTAGAGGTAGCAAACTTTTAACCAAATTGCAAATCTACCTGCAAATAACCGTGAACATCATATTTAACAATTAAACTAGGCAGCATTATGATAGACAGAAATACGAGTGCTACGCCAAACCTGAATAGAGTCCTAAATTGTTAAACTTGAAAATATGACCAAGTAGTACGTGAAGAAACATCCCAAGCTTTGATCATTGTACGTTTTCACGACTTTTTTCATACTTTTCTCAACAGTTTGACCTCAAACATGTACCCTCTTTTACCATTTTTTGAATTATATTTCTTCATTTTACTAGTAAGTCAGAGCTCTTATCTGATGTGTTCGATACACCTCAGTTCCTAGTTAGAAACGTTTTTGGGTTTCAACTCTTCAAAGTTGTGTTTCAATCTTTGCTGTATGTCTTCAACCACATCTCCGGGGAATGCACTCACGTGTTATCCCTGGAAATTTGTAGTAATTAGCTATTTACCTTCATTCTATTCTTATTATATTTTCTACAAACAAAGAAATCAGCAACACTATTGTAACTTTCATGCAATTTTACAGTATATAAGTTTCCTACCTCGAGAGTGCTTGAACTATCCCCATCCATGTTCGGCACAGCAGAATAAAAAGTTGACCAGTGATGTTTTCTGGTTATTCTCAGATTTGGGCTTTCGGTTTTCACCAGCACATCAAAAAAACTGTCTAAATATACCAATATGATTCACAATAAATGCTTCATTCTTGTGCAAATCGCAAATATTCTTCATTTGTGTTGACCCTAAAAACCAAAAGGCATCAGAACAGATTAGATTGTCGCTCGAAGAGAATTAATTCAGAGCTTTTATCACGAAACTACAATTAACAATCGTTCATTTCCTCTACTATGAGTGTAGTACTGTCGAACTTAGTTGGAACGAAAATATTTCATAATATCTGTAAAAACATTATTATTATATGTTCATGAAGACTGTGGTAAAGTTGGAAGTTAGAATAAGTTTATACTATGCCGAATTTCGTACTTTTCCTCACAATTCCAGCATTACACCCCAACTATTTAGCAGTAGCCCCTAACCTTTTCGCTTCCTTCTAACTTGTTTTTCTCGCGCCCACCCATTGTTTTGCTCTCGTACTCTCTCGAAATGTAACATTTTACAGTCTAACTGGTTTTTCCCAATTCCAATATAGTTAGTTAGTTACCCATGGATGTTCAGTGTTTCTTCCGAGTTGGTCGAGAGTGTCGCTTCAAGCCTCTCACTTCAACTTCGTTCTAAAGGTTTCTAGCGACTCGCTTGTGTTTGCCTAGATGTGTATTTCCAAAATGTTTCCGAAGGTCTCATGTCCTCAACTAGTCAATAATAACATTTTTACAACTTTTGTCATAGCCTATAAAACTGAAGGGATAAACGTTTCAATTTCCGCGCGTTTTATTGTATTAAAACTTGGTTTTTCACAAGTTGTAATCTCCATAGATGTTACCAGACACCACCACCAGGTTCTCTCGTATTCCATGAAATATCTCAGAGATCTTCCTTTAAGCCAGATAAAAAAATAAAAGCCGTGGAACATGGTTCATGTGAACTTTAGCATAATCGTAACATCTCATACTGCACGACGATGATTCGCTGTTATCGTTCCGTTGTGTTTACGTCTTTACTAACTTTATTATTTTGTCGAAAAGCTTTCTTGGCACGTGTAGTGCGAGGAAAATTGTTATTTGAACTTATCTCAATGTTTTGCAATGATAACTTCTTTTTCAACAATGGTATGCATTACCATTGTACTTTCTCGAACGTGTGCACACGTTTCAGTGTACTATTGAAGAGTCTACTTCACACGTTAAGATGTATCTCGATAGTTGATATTTCCATTATTTATGACCAACATTCCTACCCACAGTTGAGCTCGAAATTTGTCCATTCCTCACAACACTTGTCTACTTTCTCCGAGTGTTTCAGCATTTCATAAGTGTTCCGTAACTTGCTGTCCATACATCGAAGCATGACTCATGTAGAGTCTAGGTTGTAATCCAGGGGATTGTTAGATCACGACTGATTATCCACATTATTGCTAGATCTTGGTGGCTTCGTAGAAAGACACAGTCATCGATTTAGAAAGTGAATGACTTAGGGTTCAATCTGCCATGCACATCAGATGTTTGGGGAAACGCTAGGGCGAACAAACTACGTACAAAGTTATTTCCACGCACTTGCAAACGTTCAGAGTGTGATTAGAAACGTTACGGGATTTACACGGATAAAACTGAAACGGAAAAATTGAACTGAAGGAAACATACTAACCGTACACGAATGAAGCCCGGTATGTAACTATCTTCCGTGAAAAGGACGATTTTTGAAAAATTAGAGTGTAAATAGTTGCGGAATCTTTGAGCAAATACCAAATATGGTGAAAATTGTAGACTCCTCTTCTCTTATTTGTCTTATACCGTAGCCAATTTCTCGAAATTCGAGAGTGTGATTCAGAGATCTCTCAAGTTACCGAAAAAGCCATGTATTTGAAAATTTGAAATCAATCCGTATTAGCTGCTAACTAAGTGCAAATTTTGCAAAAACTTGGTGCCAGGAGATGCCAGGGATGTAATTTCAAAAAATTTAAAAGCCTCTGAATCGTTAAAAGTTTAGTAAGTTATCTCGAGATGGAGAATGAAGAAAACTTTAAATCTCACTTGTCATTTATTATAGGGAGTTGCCAAATATGCATAGTTGATCTCGAAACACGCAACAACTCACGAACTTTGACCGGAAAGCATCGGGACAAACTATAAACAGGGGATGATACACCATAGAGGCTTGCTGTGGAAGAAGCGAACTATATCTTTCAAATTCGTGGGCGATTGGGATTTCATGCACAACGTGTAGTAGAGTACATGTTACTGTCTTTGTGTACACGTAGTAAACGTACAATATCCCGAACTTTCTGTCATTCTAGTCTGAGTATCTTCCTAGGCGTTCCATCAAAAAACGACACGGCTAAGCAAGGAATAACACTAGCAACCCGTACTTAGTTGTAGCAGATTAACCACGCGGTCTATGAAAAGCAATGAAAGTGTACCATATCTCTGAAATAGCGCTCGAAAACACTCATTCAAGTTACATTGAAAGGTATGAAATTCTCTCTTAAAAGCACACATATTCTACAGATATGTTGCCACGAAATCTGACATCGGCATACAACTAAATAAATACCGCTGTGACGTAAAAACAAGCGGAGCTCAAATGCATGATATTCTAACTATGCGGTACTCTTTTCGCTTTTTCTTCGAAAACTTTCGCGATTCAAAATCGCAAGCAGATAAACGCGTTCACGTTTACCTACTACTATTTTACCAAACTTCCCCCGGTGCATTCAAGAGGTTATTGTTCCTGTCAAAAAACTTTTCAATAATACAACATATATGGACCTATGTTATCCCCTTTCCTGTCAAAAGTGCAATACTAGCCAGTGATCAGGCAATGTTTGTGTGGTACTATCAAATACATCAAATCGGGAACGTTGTTGCTCAAAAACTGAAATTTTTAGAGTTCCAGCAGATCTCAGTCTCTTGTTCCTGTGTGTTTTTCCTGGAATAAACGTTCCATTGTTCTGTCCATCGGTTTTTGTGGTCTTCGTTAGCCGTGCTGATATCCGTTGATACATGTTCATTCCCTCTACTTTTTCAGACCAGTCGACCCTTCCACGAAAAACTTCCCCGCCACTCGCTTTCTTCTCCCTAATCACCCCTTCTTTAACACACACAAAATCTCGGATTATAATATTTCCATGCATTACACTATAAGCGTGTCAGGAAATCTCCATGATTTTGTATTATGGGCAGGATTTTGTTTAAGTACAGCGGGGGGGGGCAGGATTTGGTGCCAGTTCCTGTACACACCACGCTGGCTGAACGTTCGTGATGGAAACTGTTACTCGGTTTCGGTTACTTTTTTAACAACTTTTCAATCTAACATTTTTGGTATAACACCTGAACCACTAATCACTGAATCACCTAAAACTAGTAACCAATAGTTTCAAAATGTGCCAAGATAACGTGAACATTCACTGATCTTTCTTGCTTTTTTCACGTTAGACGTGACTTCTACATTCAATGAAACTCTGTGTGATCCACAAGTTTCACATACGTAATAAACAAGGTTGGGCGTACACCCTTGTAACTATTTGCAAATATAATGCGAAAATATCGCCAATATACTTTGATACATTGATATCAGCATTTGCAACAAATATTGCCTGCTGATTCCAATAAAAAGACGCAGGAGTTCAACTCTTTATTCAGCATTTCACCTGTTCCTCTCTCATTACCTTATTGAATGGCATCATTTCTTGGAAATTTACACATTTGCAAACTTCGTATCATACCCCATTCTCTCTCATATCTCACATCCTATAGATGTGCATGGTTTATATAGAACATTCATGTTGAGTGGTAGAAATGAATTTGAAGCCGTTGGGGGTTACGCTGTCGGTGAATATCTTTGAACCTATGACAATAATGAGAAATAATAAACTTGTTAAGGCCTATCTGTTTGGCAATTTATTGTGATTCATTTACAAATATATAGTATCAATATCAACCGTAGAAGTTTTCATATCCGCTTCTGTATCATTGTAATATTCCTGAAAGTGTGTCCGGTCATTTCAGAGTTTGAATGTATACTGTAGTTATTCACGTACATGCTTTAGCTAGTGGCACGTATTACTGACAAGTGCACCATTCAAATAAAATGTCGTTTTCCGCGAACTCCAAACTTTTTGATGTCGAGTGTGGTGTGTACGTGCGATGTTCCACTTTTCGCTCTCTCATATACACGTTGCGTAGAGGTGGCCGAGTTCATTAGATAGTGCTCTCCGAGACTTCTAATGAGCCCTTTGGCCCCCCGGGACCCATCGCTACACGCATTATATTCCTACGATAGTTGTGAAAAAGTACAGATAACGAAGTTACACCTAATGTCAGGACTTCTTTGAAATGTCGATTGTAAAAGAAATGTCGAATCAGTCTGAGCGTTCATCTGATTACTGTGGTTTCTAGCTCAGTCCGTGATCTACTCATGGCAGACGCACCCCTTCCCACCATCATGGGGTTACAGTTCGACTTCGATGTACGCATCAATGTACGCAATGTGCGGGACGGCAAAGATATAGGTATGTTTTTCTGTCGATACTTTTGTATTTATCTTACTTTCTCTCTCCATTTCTCCCTCTCTCCCTGTATTTCTCGGCTCTTGCTCTCTGTCTCTCTCCTTTCCTCGATCTCTGCATCTCTTGGTCTCTCTCATCCTACTGTACTTCCAAAATCGAAACCCGTAAAGTCACCCGAAACTCTCCATTTTCTGCCATTGTTTCACCTACCGTATCTCTTCTCAGAGGACCCGGTGTTCTCTCACCGTCTCGTGCTCTCCTCGTCCTCCGTGCTCTTTCGTGGTCTTCTATCCGCCGCCCCCGACCGAGGAATGGCTTTCATTGGTGAGCAATTCGGCATTTGTTCGAAATACGTTGAGGCATGACAGAAATAAGTTTGTTTCGGCTAGAAAAAGGTCGAACATTACGTGTCATAGGTCACGTTGACGACCAAACCAAACACAACATAGCGTGAAAACATTTACACGAAGTAAGACCGTGTATCTTTTAGGTTATTATCTTTTATAAATTTTCGATAGTGATCGCTGTGAAAAAGATGTTAGGGAATAATTAGGCTGTGGAACATACGAGAGCTTCAGTTCCAATTAATTATCTGTTTTGAGTGTTATAGAATTGTAACGCTTTCTAAATTGTTTTGTAGTAGTTTTGCTAGTACACGTTACAAATACTATTGCGTGTCCTTAGTGATCACTGGTACGTTCAGAAATCGCTATGGCTACGGAAAGTTTTCATGGAAATACTATACGTATAAGTATGAGCGAGATTATTATTTTATATGATTGATATTTTTGCCCTCTGCTATCAAGGCGCAAGTGAATCATGCTGAATCCAAAACTTCATTGATAGCTAAAACTTGGGGTACTCAACCTACAAATATATATAGTCCACACCATTCTTACTGAGACTGCTACAGTACACTCTCGCGTTTTACAATGGCGCTTTTATAATGCAAACTTCAACTTTGTCAGAAAATTATTTGAAATACTTTTTGTAACAGGTTTTCATAATCTGAAGTGAACATTTTTATCCATTCCGATAATATGTGCGTTATTTAAACGGACTTGAAGTTTCATAGTGTTACTGTAGGAGTCTCAGTAGGCCTGTAAATAATGGAAAGAACTATACATCTTGAAATACATTCTCGAGGGTGATTTAGTTTCGAAACTCTATTTGTATTCTACAAGACTCTAGGTCTCTAGGTGGGTGTGTGGTACGTCAAGGCACAAGTTCACTTCCCTTTCCCAACGAAATTACAAACAAATCCAACAATCTGAAGATTACAGTCACTAATACTTTGAAATATCCCACAATCTTACTCTTCATTTGTGCAACTGGTCACGTAACTGACGCGAAACACAGAGATCAGATGAAGTAGTCATACGGTATCCTGAGGTGTACTATTCAAGTGGGATTTCAACGAATGGAAAGTTTTTACACTAGCCCGGGCGTGTACTATCTAAGCAACCATCATAACTGCGCTTGAACGCCCTACAAGGTAGTCACTTTTCTGTCTGATAGTTAAAATTCAAAGTGAAGAGCGCATTTTTAGAATTACATGTTTGTTTTGTTCTGACAGATATTTCAGCCAGTCACGGGAAATGGACTACGTTAACGTTCAGTAAAGATAGTTTTCTATGGAAAACTTAACAGGGAAAACTTCTACAAACTTCGTTACATCGCACATTCAGATATCGACGTGAGGGTAGTTCCGAATGGATTGGCAGCTTTCAAGGCGATGGTAGCCGGACTATACTCGGGTGAGGTCAGCTACGGAGACGCTGAACCATCTCAGGTACGATATCTAGAGAGTTAACTTGGTGCGGTACCAATCCCCCCCCCGGTATATGAGAAGTTAGTGAACAGCTTTTGATCTACTATCGATCTTTCATTGTTGAAAAGTGATCTCATGAGGCGGTTCATTAACTGTTAACATGTTAGGGGAGGACTTCTGTGTCATGCTCAGTGTAAAGTCGAAATTCACGGAAAAGTGATGAGAAGGTTTTAGCATCATTCCAATCCGTGCACAAAATCGTGCCTCAAACAAACTTCAAAGTACAATTTTAGGACCAAAAATCAGCTCATTTAGTCTTTTTTTCGATCTCTGAGACCGCCAATAGCCGTAAGCAGAATAATTCACATTACACTACTAATAGATCGTGATCTACTTATGAAGTTGAGCCGATACCACTCCAATATATGAAGAAGGAATGATAGTACAGCATTAGTGGGAAGAAGATTTACTTTCTTAACTCCAACGAAACACCGTTCAAACCGCATGGTTCATTGGGTTTGCAAGCCATAGCAGAAAAAGTTCAGAGTCGAAACAAGTTTACCAGTCTTTTCTAAGACCCAATTGGTGATATCTTAGGAAGGTAGTATAACAATAGACACTACACTGTTCATTTCTACTTACGTTCACTTCATCGAGCTGCTCCTAAAAAATAGTTTTTCAGTTCAACACATCACAGAGAGATGTACATAGTAAGCTCCTGTCAAACAAGTGTTTCATCCGAGCAGCATCGAGCACTCAAACACGTTTGTGGTAGTGTTAGTGATTCAATATTGCTCCAGATCATTTTCTTGCAAGTTAATTGATGATATCCTAGATGAGTTGTTGTTTAGTTACATGATAATGTTCCCAATAACTTGCATTTTAAACGGTCACTGTTATTTCAGATAATTTGTGTGGCTCGACTGTGCCAGGTACCGTCAATTGAGAATAAGGTCATGATGTCTACCATGAACATGAACCCCCTGGCCCTCCTTCTACAACAACACAACACATTGCAGTCATCTACTTGTAAGTGAGGGAATCACTAAAGCCAAATTAAACCCCATTTCATGCGCTCGAAACTACTCACAAAATGAAGTACTTAACATGTAAAAACATCTGATTTTTATTATTGCGTGTTCTCGAATACTGATCTCTTTCCTACGTTACTGGCAGTACATTTTCACACTGTTTTGTCGCATGGTTCATATACTTTATCCGTTCTAGTTCATCTACTTCCACAACGTTTTACTTGGGCTAATTTCATCCAATACACAAAAACAGTTTGTTCACGATTGAACACTTGATTTTCCACGTGACACGACGTGACAAGAGTAGTTCATTCCAGTCCAATCGTACTTCCAATCCCTGCTCGCCCTCTATCTCCAACCCGGTCTGGCGCAGAACAACCTGTTGGCCGCCAGTCTGCCAGTACCCGCATCCGCACCTCTACTAACTCCCCCCTCCTCCAACGACGATTCCAGTAGCAGGTGAATACTCGTGTAGCCCGACTAACGCATAGGAACACGTGAAAAAATGAAACAAGTCGTCTGCGCCATTTTTCTGCGATTGACCAGCTAAAAATTCGAGAGAGCATGGAGATCATAGGCTAAGTCTGTGTCTGTGTCTGTGTCCCTATCTCTAAGACAACTTCCAGCGAATTCGCCAATATCTTTTGTAGCGGTCTCTACGAGATATTCGGTAGGGCAGATAGGCACAGACTGTTATAGCCTTTCTGCGGTCTCGTTGACCTCCATGCTCTCTCGCTTTCGTAGCTGGCCAATCACAGTGGATTGATGCGAATAACTATGTCTGGAAAGTATGCGTATTTGTGTGTATCAAAAAACAGTTATATACTAGAAGTCAAATAAATAATCACGTAAACTTGGCATTATAATCAGGCATCGGGCACTTTGTTATTGCACGTTTCTGAGTACTACTGTGTTTAACATGTTTCACGTGACTGTGCAATTCACTTACAGTATAATTTCAATGTCGTGAAACTTTCCATTGGCTGCACGCAATACTCGCCCCTCATTCTCGGAATGTGCGTGCACATTCATTGGGAACAGAAAAATATGGTCTCGTTGAACTCTATTGCAGACTTGGCTCAATTTCCGCTCATAATTCTCTGAATTTGGTGGAAAATCCGCAAATCTTGGCAATATACTTCTTAAACTTTTCTCGCGACCAAACTGCGAAAGATTAATTTTTTTCCATCTCTACATAATCGTGTTCCGTTGTCTTTAAATGCAATAAGTTTAGGGGCTTTCATTGTAATCGAGCACCTGCAATAAGCACCTTGCACGGATTAGATTGTATGCATGGAACTGGTCTTAGTTGCCCAGAGATCATCTGAGCAAGATTAAAAATTCCTCAGCCCCGCTGACTGAGACATTTGCACGTTCTGAAAAGTACGATGAGAATGTCATATGGTTAAAGAAGATCCGAAAACCAATTTTATCTCATCAACACATAAAATGGCCAAAACATGTATTCGGAGACGTGTAGGTGAACCGAATGGCTTATGTGCGCAATGTCAAGCTGTTTTCGTGAAGTACAGTCAACAATTTATATAGTTTCTTGTTTTCCAGAGCTCAGAGTGATGTGCGTAGTGAAGACTCTTCTCCCAGAACCACGTCCCCTGCTGATATGGACAAGATACTGCCCAGCGATGATAAAGAGGGTAAGTACACTTAGATTAGGTTTTTGTAGTTTAATCCCGTGAAGTTAATTGAAAACTGTTAGTCACATGCATCGAACCACAACTCAAATACTCTGAATCCCTTTAGTCGAATGATTGGTAACGTGAAACTTCAATACATCAAATTCAGAACGTGCAACACAATGTGGACAACTGCAGACATTTTAGTTCTGTTCCACCACTTAGGTATACTTTCAATGTCTGATCCGATTTAAATTCATAAATACAGCTACCATTTGGCAAATCGAATCTTCAATTTCGTTTAATGAATTCTGAGTGCTTTTATTTCATGAAATAAAAGTTCTCATTTGGGAAAACCGTAAATGTGTTTGGCTCAGGTCCGAACAATTTCAATTCGACATTGGCCTGAGTACAGTTCTCGATGGAAATGACCTAAATTTTTCATTGTTAAAAACGTCTAACGAACTATGACCAACTAGTTGTATCATAACACTGATAATATCGCCTTTCTCAGACAATGAAACATCAGACCTGTTTTGAAAATGTGATTGTTTGGCCAAGTAGAAAAACTATGCTATAACAGTGTGTTCGTAAACAAGACTTCGTGTTTTTTACTAAATAAGGTATTAACTGAGGAAATGCCACAATTTTCTTATAAAAGATCATTGGGAATGGGGACATGTGAAAATGTCACCTGAGATTACGCATTGGCGCCAACCAATGTATTGAAAGCGGCATACCTAAGTAGAAAATAAAAGGAAGCCGCCGACCATTCACATTCAAATATTACAAAACAGCGACAATGGGCAGAGCTGCAGGAAGGATAGACAGAACAGTATTTTCTACTAAGGGAATACAAATCATTTCACTTAGAAAGTAAATGTAGCCCTTGTTAACTTCACTTTGAACTTTGTACTACTGTTTTCCATAATTTTCCCATATAATTTCGACAATTTTGAAAGAGTTTTGTGATTCAGTTGGGTCTTTACCATCCATGACGAAAACCGCATCTAGACCCTTTCTCATGAACCTACCTAATTAGAAGGTAGTGCGTAGTGCGCAATTTGAGTGTATCCTGGCAATCACAGAACGAAAATTAAAAACCGCAACAATCTAAGTTTCAAACCCCAAGAGAGCACGTTGTTTTCTGTTTCACCTTTCGGTTTGTGCAAATTTAATCCGGATCCGATCTCATGTCACTGACCAAGATAGACTATCTCTCAATTTCTAATTTAGGGTAAGAGAAGTGCGGGGTGTATTATCTAGTTTGATGTACGTATTAGAGGCAAAGTACCATGTAAATCCACAGTACTAGGCGAACCCCGATTACTGTTTGCTGCAGATGCTATGATATTGAGAAAAAACTATCCTTCTAGAAAAGAAGCACAACTCTCAGAGTAATGAAAAGAGTTCGCAAAAGAATCGAACTAGAGATTTTTTCTCGAGCAATTGTATTACTTATCTAAATTCGTAAGCTCTCTTCAAGTCTTCTTTGAACAGTGAGATTATTTGCCCGTAATAATGTTCGTCTCTTGCAGGTTGGTGTCGGAACAAGAAGTACATCGAAAAGGTGGAGAAGGGCTTCATGTGTACCGTATGCCGGAAGGTGTACGGTAGATACAACTCCGTCTCCTATCACGTCACCATCTACCACAGAAATCCGCCCATCAGGTCAGGAGTTTATTTTTGTTTTCAATATTTAATTGTTCCATTCAACATGTTGATTGAAAGCACACATGTATTCTACACATAGTTCCGCATAGTATTTGATTTGATCCAGGATTGACAATGAGTACTCATTTGGAAAGTGTTGATCGGTGTTTGAAGATGTGCAGCTGTAGTTTGAGCTAATTCAGCTGTAGTCGAGTTGAGAGTCAAAAGTTCTGTTGTGTCGACCATGTTTGATCGACTCATACAGTTTTTCACAGATAGTCTTTGCTTACAGATGCGATGAGGCCGGTTGTCAGTTCTCAACCCGAGAGGCCAGATACATTCACTTCCACAAGTACTACCGTCACCAAATACCACTTCCCGACTCAATTGACTTAGGTTGGTCGCGTTTTCATTGTTTTTCTGGCTGGGCGCCGGAATATTCTTGCAGATAGCCTCAGGATTTAGGTCACTGTAGAGAGTGACCACATCTCCGTTGTAGTTTGATCTCATTAACTGCCATTAAACTTGCGAATTTCGACCGAAAAAAACAATGTAAACACAAACACGGCGTTTGAGCGACATAACCCTTGCTTTGGAAAGAGCGAACTCAATTTTTGATTACCATGTATCGTAATCAGGAAGTTCATTGATCCTTCATTCTACGGCTTAGACAACGCTTAGAATATTGACACCAGACGGACGTGCCGAGCCGCATTTTCCAGAAACTAGATACTTATGTTTTTATACAATTAATGTTGATTAGGAGATGTGAAGCAAGATGACTAAGGATATTCTGAGAATTGAGCTGGATTACATGTGAGCGGTAATGCTAGACGGCTGAACTGACTTGTCTGAGATGTTATAATATCATGGAGGGTCCCAGGATGAAACGCGTATAATTAATACAATTTCGTTGTTTAATGTTCGTTAGTCGAGATAAACTGACTGCCGGTACACAACACACTCAAAACGTTCTCAGAACGTGCGAATAGCAATTCCATAGCAATTTCATAGCAAGCAATGCAACGTTCACTCGAGCACGGTAGCTTGCAGAAAAACATCCAAATATATACCCATCAAGTTCAAGTTCAAAGTCATAACCCAACCAGTTGCATTTGGTTTGAACGGTGTTCCCTTGTGCAAATTCATCCTATCAAATGCGTGTTACGCAGGCATCGCAATTCTCGCCTCCACGTGAAAAACTTTTGCAATGTTCACATAAGCTGTTCTTTTTGATTATACACCTCAAATGTAAACATCACTCTGCTTTGCATACACAAACAGCAGAGTGTTGTTATGAATAGAGAAAGTGGAGGTTGGAAAATGAGAGATTGAGGTTAAGAATTACAGGGTTCTAGTCTATTCGGGGTATGTTGCCTTACCGCTATCTGTTTGTAGTTTGATGACGATGTTTTTCCGCCGAAATTTCGATGTTATGACGTGTATCAAGATTTAACTACGAGAACTTTGTTGACTTCGTGTTTTGCAGGTTCCCGAAAGTGTCCTTTCTGTCGTCACGTGTCGAAGAGTCCGGCCATGTTGGACAAACACATCGCCCGCCACGAGCAGGAGGGCAAAGAGCACGGGCACAACTGCGACAAGTGCATTTACAGGTAGGGTTAAACCGGGAAAATAACTGGGGTTACATTGTATAAAGTTGAAATCATTGTTACTTGAACTCTACGTGGTCTAGGGCAGGTAGCGGTCGTTCTGATTGAACTCAACGAGAGACTCAATAGAGTGCGTATGCTAGAAGATCCCACCACCTTCATTCCATCCTGCATCTCTCACCCTCACTATTTCTTGTCTCTGACATCCCGGCGGGATAGATAGGGATGAGCAGAGAAATAGCGTATGTTTGAGAAGACGCAGGATGGGTGCCGGGATTTTCTAGCATACGATGAAGGTGCCGGGATTTTCTAGCATACGTACTTAGAGTTACACTCAACACATTCAAACTGTTACATCCCCGAATTCTACCGGAATCATGTCACACGCAAGTAAAGCACCTTGGCCAACAAACTTAATCCGGGAACACATACACAGTGGCGTCTGACAGTACTACTTGCCTTTATTTCTACCACCTGTTCAGTTATATCCATACACCAGTAAGGTCTGACTAAGCGACAAAAAGTAGGCCGTTTTCAGATGTGAACTCGTGAAAATTTAGAATTTTTCATCAAAGGTAGACCGATTTTCATGTTTTCGGCTGAAAAGTAGTCCGTTTTTTGAATTTTTCTGACTATTCGGACAACCTTGCTGGTGTATGGTTATATCATGATAGATCGTAGACAGAAATTATCAGATGACGTAGACCAGTTGTCTGCGTTCCAGCCATATCAGATGACCTAAACAGAAATCTTTCCTTTTTTACTTCGTCTGGGGATATTTATCACATCTTATTCTATCTTTCATGGGTAATTTGAGTCCCTAATTGGAAAACAATTAGAATTTTGACACTGAACTCATGAAAAACTAGGAACCCATTTGATATTGATGTGTCTCCAATTAGTTGTCCTTTCGTGAATATTTCCATTTTTAATCGACAACCTTTATGTAACGGAGAGAGTACATGTGATAGTGCAAATCGACCACGGAAAAAAGTTGACCAGATGCAAGAAATGTTCCCGGGGATTTCGAAACATCAACTTTTTTGCAATCACAAGAGTTTCAGTTATTCATTGAATTGGCTAATCATATTATAATAAAAAATTGGTTTTATGCTAAAAATTCGGGTTCAAATGTTATATTTTTTTGCGAAAACGCATCGCCCACGATTCACAATACAACGGTATGTCGTGAAGGTAAACGTCGTAAGTGAAACAACTACAGTCAGTATTGGAGTATTGGAGACCTCTTCTTTCTATCTGGGTTTAAGAAAAATTGAAACCCTGGTTTTATTTTGTGTGTCAGCATGTCTCTGTAAGTCCAAACATAAATGACAATATATATTAGATTATTTATTTGAACAAAATAAATTGTGTCACTAGGACGTTTTGGATGTATATGAATGTGCTCAGTAAAAGATGTACTCAAAAATCGTTTCAACCCTGATTCAAGACGATTTTTGGGTTGTTTTTCTCAGAGGGTTGGGTCATCATCAGTTGAACCCCTCTGAGAAAATGGAAACAGGACGAAAAGACTTACTGACCGTCTTCTATCGACGAGGGATTCAACTGATGATGACCCAACCCTCTGAGAAAAACAACCCAAAAATCGTCTTGAATCAGGGTCGAAACGATTTTTGAGTACATCTTTTACTGAACACATTCATATAACTATAAATGACAATGTTCAAAAAACTTACCTCAAGGAAACTCGAATGAGCTTGAAACAGTGTGCACTTCTTTTTTTTCTTTTTTTCGATGACGAATTCCAATGTTTTGCGCAAGTTTTACTGTTTTACGTGACTATGCATTTGACTAACAGTACAACTAGAATTGCACAAACACTGTCTCTAGGTGTCAATTCCTCGAGAAGAAAACAAAGTTCTCCGGAATGAATCTTTCAACCAGTTCTCGTCCATCACCATTGTTGACGATCTGGGAAAAAAATCAAGGACCCGTTTTCGGAACTGTCATTAACATTACAATGACAACTAATAAATTTGATGTTAACGGAAAATAGAGGTGAAAAGGGGGTGCACGGAAGTACTATATTTCAACCAAAAAGTTGAACAATTCTGTCAACTCAGAAATATGTTAGCTTCTCAGAAACTCTGACGCGGAAGCACAGAAAACTATTGTAACTAGGTTATTTTGCAGCTCTGACAAGAACAGCTCGTGAGTTGCTCATAACAGTTACGCGCTTTCATGAGATCACCACCTCTATTTAATTCTCAGGAAACAATTTTTGGTCACAGTAGATAGTTGTAGTGGGGCTCATTGTCTACCTCGTTACTGTGAGTGTTGTAGGATTGTAAGTGCGTTATGCAACTTCTAGAGATCAGATTCTATGCTCGTACAGTGAGAGGGAGAGAGAGAGAGAGAGAGAGAGAGAGAGAGATAGAAGAGAGAGAGAGAGAGAGGGAGAGAGAGAGAGAGAGCGCGCTAAGGAAACGAGTTTAGTTGTTTTAGTAGTTTTTACTACCTACTCATGACAAACTTCTACTCCATTCATACCCTGTATTCCAGAGGAAAGTCGGCGTCACTACTGCAGCGACACAAGCAGTTCGCGCATCCCGCGGACGTGTTCCCCCAATCCGCGGACGTGTTCCCCCAACCAGTCGCCTGCACCATGTGCCCCTTTGCTGCCACCTCGCAGGCTGCCCTCCTACTTCACATAGCCACTGCCCATCCGATAACACCCATACACACGACAGTCGACCATGAGATCAAGATAGAAGAAGATATTGAAGTATAAAAAGAACATGAGGGAAACTGGTACTCGTAGACACAATAGGGAAGAAAGAGAGTGGTTCTACTCTAAACAGAACTTAGATGTGCCAAAATGCAACCGAAAAAAATCAGAAACGGTGGCCCCAAACTCTATAACCATAGTTTAGCACTGATTAGGAAGTTAAAAGATAGTTAAAAGATAGAGGAAATTCCTGAAAAACTGGTCAGTTCTGAACTCGTAGAGTTGGATTGTAGTCTGCTCACTTGTAGTATGAACCACTCTCCTTTGTTTCTACCAGTGTCGATCGGGTGCAAAGAGCATGCTAGACAAAGTTTATATAGCCAAGTAGTCTAATAGTTATAGGGGTATTAAAACTAGTGCAAGCTTGGTTTGACAGTTGGGTTTCATCGAACTCAACTTGGCTGAAAAGTGAATTGATCCAAAGTTCAAAGATTGAAAGCTCTTCGAGCTTTGGTACATCACTTCAATGTTTTCCACGTCCCAGTAGAAGTTCCCAATGGAAACTTCCACGTTGGAATAAAACTTGGGAAACGAGTCGGATTCCCGACACAAACGTCCTGTTAATTTAAGTATAGTACCCATATTCTTTTTATGTAGACATTTAGATTCACCATGTGAATATATCTCGCCTAATTGTATCCATTGAATTTTCTGAACATAGATATCTAATTGAGCCATAGATCATGTTTGTTGTTTCGTTTTAAAACAAGTTGGGCATGTATACCTATTGAAATAGTTGTCTGAATTGTGTACTATCAGGGGTTTTTCCAGTTGTTGACTGGGGTAATAATATATGGCATTTTCATTCCATTATAAATAGTTTCAAACTTGGGTTTTACACTAACCCAACACACATATTTTTGTTGCAAACAAGAATGGTTTCACACGTTTGTGTGTAACCTTTTCTCACCTTCACGGGGCTATAGTTCAATAAAATAGTGAAGCAAAAAAGGTGAACTTGTATATTTCCTTTATTGGAAAATGATGTACATAATCCAAACACACTCGATCGAGAATAACACTCGAGTTGATGAAAAACAATACAAACAAAAACAACGTAACAAGCTAGATAGACTGGAAAGATGGAAAAACACCGGTAGATATTAGTGAGATACGGTCACAACGGAGATAACAGAAGGGAACACCCAAAACAGAGCTTATTACGGTCACTCGCACTCAAAATCCCACTTGAACTGCTTTGTGAGGTATGCCTTGAACTGTAACGACTTCTTCTTCAATTCTTCGGACGCAGCTTCGGAATCTGAGAGCACACGGTTTAAACTTTCCGAATAGTAAAATAATCGTTCCCAAGTTGCATTTACTGTTAACAGCTAGCTGGCGTGGTTTTTACTTGTGCACACCTTATCAAAGTTTCTGCATCTCAGAGATCATTTACCGTCAATTCCTACTATTCTTATTCACCTACGCACTTTTCTCTTATGAGATATTGGCGGTGTATCTTTCGTGGTCAGCGAACAGCACCGCTATATAGAAACAACCGAACGAGATATAATGAAAGTACCGCTTCGAACAAAATCCAATAGACTGTTACAGTTGATACCTCTCACCTCTTATATTCGCGAACAGCATAGAAAGGGTGGTAGTCAAGAAGTTGTCTCTTGAAACTATATCGACGAAGAAATCTTCCGGACATTCTTTCAGTTGGAAAAACAGAACCTGTAACCACAAAGATGTACTAATTTACTAGAAGGATACATACCTCCCGAACAGAATCCCAACTCAATAACTAGAAAATCGAAGCCTGAGATCGGAATACGATCTTCGATCTTTAACCACCTCAATCTTGAACCACGCATTGTAGGTTGTAGGACTCATTTGGTACTTGAGTTCCAGTAGGAGTAGTGACAAAGATTTCACACCGCCCACAACGGTTCATCACATTCGGAACGTGTCTCCTCAGCAGTATTTCCGGTGAACAAGTTCTTCTTGATTAGGCTCGAACCAACCACTTGGGCAGCGAGCGAAAGGACGGTGAGTCACAAAAGAACATATATCATAATTTGTTTCATGATTTTAAGTCAACTTACCCGAACAAACGCGAGGAACAGCTCATTATTGGACGAGAGTGATGACGGACAGCAACAGAAAAGATGCATCAGACGTTTCCACTGCTCAAATCCCTCGAATACCTGAATCATTTGTCAATGAATTCAGAGAATAGCAACAAACAATACAAAACGAAACTAAGTTGTGGACAACACACTTGATGTTGATTTATTCATTGTGGTTCACAAAATCCAACGTTGAGTGGTCGGCAAAGTATTGTCAAATGTTCAATTCGAAAACCACTTCCAAAACTGTGTAAAAAGAGATAAGTAATCATTTGTGGAAAAAAAATTGAAATTAGATTAACAATACCTGTCCAACCAAGAAGCAGACAAATGAGAACTGCACTTCAGCAATCAACTTCTTCCAATTTCCTCCCAGATTTGCAATCAATTGGGCCAAACGATCGCTGTGATCAATACCAACACGGGATCCTGGCTGAAATAGAGAATTACACATGAAACTTGATAACAACGTTTGACTTATGCTACTTTGATTTGAAACGTCCTTGTGTTCAACTCCAATTAGACATTGGGGAGTCACACCTCGTACAATATAGTAAGGTTGAAGGGTGCACCATCCCTTCTGAAGCTATGTTTATATTACGATGATTGAAATTGAAACACAACTTAAAACAAAAATTCTACTTAAACTAGAGAACTCACTCCTAACTGTGGAATATCAACGAATCGTATCTGATATCCTTCTCTGATCTTCATTATAGGAAGTCCATTCTGGTCGACAAAACGTGTTCTTTTCGGATGGTCACGGTCCACACTATTGCTACACCCAACATCAACATTCAGCTGCAAATACAATATACATATTATACAAATACAAGCACTATAAACAAGAAGCCTAATTTTATTTATACAAATTATGGAAATGTATTAGACAATGCACTTTACGTCTGACAGGTCAGCGCCAGAGCCCGACTCGCGACCGCTTCGAAACCGGTACTGTCAGTGCTCATGTTGGAGGAGTCATAACAAGATATAGTGTCCGAAAGAACCTAAATGATTGAAATGACTGAATCATTATACCTCTGGGTCTTCCATCATTTGTGTTTCCATGCTTATCAATTCGGCCTGTGCAGTAATACGTCCTTTGGCCGGTTGTAGCCTGAATGACTACGATCAGAATCAGTAAGTTTGTCAATGCTGTTGTATTTCACCATATTCACCAAATTTATTATGAATAGCTGAATAGTATCTAGTAGCAATGTAGGAGATACGTACGCGACCAAGAAAGAACACTCAAAATGATGTACCATCAATTTATAAGACCTTGTTAAACTATAAACCGAACAATTTTTGATATTTTCATTCTCTCTCCGCCAAAAATGAGCGCATGGCTTTTCCAATGAGCTTTTCCTCTTGTTGAATACGTATAATTTTGTATTAAAACACGAAGCGGGTATGTTAATTTCTGGTAAAATGCCAGATGTTTCTTCATAAAAGTCAACCTTTACTGGTGTATGAACAAGTAAACTTCTTCCCGAACCAACACCGAACCAGGTGGTTCGTTTCCAAACCGAACCAAATTCGGGCTCACAAAGGTGAAACCACACCAATTAATTTAAATACTGCGAATGTTGGTCGACTAACTGACATTTATTCGAGTTTGGTTCGGTTTTATGTCGGTTTGAGTTTGCAAGTGGGTCGGTTTTTACCGAACCAACTGGTTTGGGACGAAGCGACGAAGTGGTTCGATTTTGGTTTGGGAAGAAATTTGCCTTGTGAGCACGAACGCTAGATTAGAAGATAGATGAAAAGGATATCACATACCTCTCGACAGTGGCTCCATCGACGAAGTCTGTCAGTGCATACCACGTCCTGTAGTTCTCATACGGATAGGGTCCTAGGGAGGAATCCATATTCTGCAGATTGGAACGGAAACGATCTATCTGAAAACATAAAGTTTTTGAAACATTATAGTCTACAAGTTTAGTCTACAAGTTTACATGAGCAAGTAACCGAATGATAATGTAGTGAAATCGGTTGAAATATAGTTTGTGCTCATGATAATGAAGTTAATACCTCCTCCTGCGACACAGTAACATCACTGAAATCCTCCTTTGACTTGTCCCAATTCTTCACCAAAATTTCATTCGCCTTGAATTCATGGAAGAACCCTGTAATATTTTAGCCTTTCTTCGATCAAACGTGTCAAATCAACCACACTATGAGCGCTATATGAACATTCAGTCTTCCTTGTCTTACATTTGCAATTGCACCAGAAGTCGAAAACTACGTAACTTGTGTAGTTCGAGTTCCAGCTTCAGGCTCCACGTACAATGCTTGAATTGCGCAACTGAGAGAGCCCAGTACATGAACTTAAATAATATGCGTTCAGTGTGAATGGAAAAGAGAGAAAAAACTTGGAGGCATTCGAAACGAAATATCACTTATCACTTACCTATTCTCGGTGCACCTTTTACGCTGACATATATGAAATGCACTCCCGGTGGAATCATCTTCAAGCCCATGAACTTCGCTCCCACTGTCCATGATTTATAGTCTACACCAAACTCATGACCTTCCGGAAAGTTTTTCAGTACCTTAAAAGACTAGATGATGCACAAACTACAAGCGATTTCCAACCGAAAATTATCCAATCACTGAACTATGCACATAAACGTGAACTAGGTAAAAAGAGTATCTCTACCATAGCCGGTTTCGATGTGAGATGGCACGAATTATTGCTATAATTTCAGAGAATACTTGAATTGTGACTCGCTCATAGAAAATGACGCCTACATTTTTGGTTGTGCAGAATACACACCGCATCGTAATGGTTGTGCGAGAATGTATAACTACAAACACTTACCAAAAAGCCTCCTGTTGCATACATGTAGTTCACTACTTCTCTTGGAAGTTCCCCGCCATTTCGCAAACAGTTCATCACGTTCATCATTCCGATACCTAAATAAATTCGGTAAATAGGTTCCAACACCTATGACACAACAAATTTGAAGTATCTAAGAGTTCCAGACGACAGTAATTCTCACGAACGTGAAGTAAAGATTTACACAATAAATATAAAATAATCTTCTTAGAGTTTAGTACTTTCTTACTTAGGAAAACTGAATTAAAATAAACGTAAGACCTACAGGACAGATGAGAACTGCTGATTCGAAATTGAAACAAATAAAAATATAGAGCACAGTAAACATGCGGAAAAGTTTGCAGATTTTTGAAAATCGGAGCGGCGGAGATTGTTTCGAAAACATTTTGGTCAACTCCCAATCACTGCAACAGGTGGCACATACAACTTATACGCCTGTCATTTGGCGTGGCGTAGTCATATAATCAGAATGATTTGCATAAACAAATAAAAAAACTTCTTCTAAATTCAAATTTTATTCTCTCCCTGTCTCCAGTCTCGGAGACTAGTATTCTCCAACACATTGGTGAGTATTTTTCGTTTGTTTGTAATTTCCCAAATAGCGTTTCCCTCACCAAGGTGGTAGTATCAATCAGGATCGGATATCCGGATAAAGAATATAACTTACTGATCTTTAATTTATGATTGTGGCATCGATAGCTGGATGTATCTGATGTATGTTCCTTTAATAACTGAAATAACTTCCGAAGGCCAATTAAGACCATGCATTGATCATGATAGATAGCATCGTACGTATAGAATTTGGGGTCCGGTATGTGTATGAGTGTTGTGAGCACTTTTCGGAGGATATAATAGATGAGTGATCGAAATCAGTGCTCTTAGAAGATTCGCAGTATTCGAAGCAGAGTCTATTACTGACTCGACTTTGTATGGCGAGTCATATGGTTTACACTGATTACTAACTTCTTTCACACTGTTTGTGGTTTGTTATCCGACGGTTTGCCCTCTAGTGTTATCCTGAGCTAGTCGATACTAATGGTCCTCTCGTTGTATTTTCCTAAAGTTGAGATGATCATGGGCGTGTACATCAAGTTGATTATTTCCTCATTAGGCAAATTATACTCGTTTTGAGTTGGATGATTGTAATGTTACTTGTAACATCTAGTCCACGAGGGTCTACGCTCTACGGTTTACACAAGGTCTCATCTATTAACATATATTAGCAACAAACATGGTTGGGGAAAGGCGGTTACGTACGAGGTTAAGTAATCAGGCGAATATTTTTGACATCAAACAGTAAAGTAGAAACCTGATTATGTCTACTCTATCTGCCCCCAGCTGGCAAATGTGACAAGTGAGTAATGGCAAACACTGTTGAAAGCTATGTGACGTAAAACGTTATTGCCTTAGTTGGTTGTTCGTATGTAGTCATTTTAGGCAATATATGCCAGAATCGATGGGTGCTTGCTAGCCTCGCTCTGGGGTAAACATGCCTCCTTCATAGGATGCATATATTTCTTACGTTGTCGCTTCGTATATTCGATTCTGAACTATACATAATACAACAATAATATAGTGTTTTTATTGACTAACTTGCATACTTGAAAACACGACCATTCCTATCAGTTTTAGTGAAAGTCATATCTGCGTACTGCGTGAGAATTTCAAGAAAACAACTACTTTTAAAGTTAGAATATGTTGTTGAGTTGAGTTTACAATCAGAGGCGATTGTTGTTTTCGAAGGTTTTCTCTCGGCTTCACCTATATCATTCACTATTTTGCCAGCTGTTTTCTCTCTTTCGATCGCATTGTTTCCATTATCGCTCGCTAGCATTTGATCAAAGACGATAAAAATGCCACCTGACAGGATGGTTTTTTAGGTTTCGGTCAAATAGGAAATTATAAACAACCCTCTGTGATTGATATTCAATGATGTTGGTTACTGTTTCAATGAAACTTTTCATATAGAAAGTTTCATATAGAAAACATCGATGTTCGACGAATTCTCCTCTTGCTTGTTGAATGCAAATTCAATTTGGAATCGAATTAAATTGTGGCGCTGGTGCGTGCACTCGCGCAATTCAGTTTTGCACGAAAAATGCATGTTGTTGGGCTAAATCTGCTATGTAGTTACCCAGTTATCATAATTACATTCACATTCTGTGCCATTTTGCACAAAGTAAGAAGAAATGTGAGCATACACCAGTAAGGTCTGACTAAGCGACAAAAATTAGTTCGTTTTCGTATGCAAACAAGTGAAAATTTCTAATTTCTCATCAAAAGTAGACCGATTGTCTTATTTTCGGCGAAAATGTAGTCCGTTTCTCAATTTTTTTTCTGAATATTCGGACAACTTTACTGGGGTAGGAATGTGAGTTAACATGGTCAAACTCAAATCAATCAGCGACTCTTGGGACTTCGGATATAGAGCTTTCATCCGTTAAACGGTAAATAGAAAATATTCTGCAATTAGCAAATACGCTGGATTAAAATGAGAATTGAAATACTCGCCGGTTAGTATTTACTGTTTACTTGGTAATGACCGTTAGCATTTTGTTATCATATTTGTCGGCGTGTGACTCTTGGTGTTTCCTTTATCTTTTAGCCATTGCCATTTCTCTTATCTGCAGTACTGCAGTGAATAAGCTCAGTGTTGCTCCGTCCTCCATCTCTCAAAGTTGTAAAGTTGTTTCGACGTTTTTCTCTCTATTCGATGATTCGATCCTTGGTTTGTGATGCTGTGATGTCGTCGTATCGCGCGCAGCGCGAAGCGCTGCGTGTGAGTTGTGTTTGGTTTGGCCATTGCGCACCCATTTTCAGCTTTAAAACCACAAAACTCTTCAAATAAAACATTTTTTCGAAATTTAAAGAAAGAGAGAGCTAGATATCTATGAAATACATGTTGTGTGAAAAAATTAGAAGAATCGGTCGAGTTTGAAAAAAGTTATGAGTCCGTGTCGTTATGAAATTTTCCGTTGTCCCTCGTCCCGCGTCCGGTGTCCGCATAGGTTTGAAAAAACTACTGAACCAAATTGACTAAAATTTGGCACACTTGTGTGAACCTTAAAGTTAGCTCGGTGACGAAAGTTTGGTGTTTTTACGTTTTGTCTGGCGCTTGGCGCGGGCGCCAATAGGCGCCGAGAGCTAAAAAAATATGTGTTCCCATTAGTGAAATTGTCCTAATTTTCGCACAGTTGTCTTAATATTGGTTTTGAGCTATGTACCCAACTATTGTGCCATGGCTGACACTTGGCGCCAAACGCGGGCGCCTATTGGCGCCAAATGAGAAAAAAAACTTGTAAAGTACTGTTTTTACTGGTATTTTGCAGACAAGTATGAATTATAAATATAGGAGGCTATAGAGGTTTGTTATTCACCATATTACCAACGGCGCCTATTCTAGGCGCCGATTGGCGCCAAAATTAGAAATTGGGATTTCCTTTGAAAAATTGACGTTTTCAAATTGACATCCCCATAGATAATGGGTCAGAAGGTTTTATCGCGGTTCACTCTGGAAAAAACTGTGCTCTCGTGTTATGAAAATGTTCGTCGTCCTTCGTCTCCCGTCCGGTGTCCGCATAGGCTTGAAGAAACCACTGAACCAAATTGGCTAAGATTTGGAACACATGCGTGAACCTCGAATATAGCTCGGTGCTAGATTTTTGGTCATGTCATGTTGCTCATGGCGCCTGGCGCGGGCGCCAAGTGGCGCCAAGCTGCCAAAAAATATAGGCTCCCACGAGTGAAATGATCTAAAATTTTGCATAGAGGTTAAAATAGTGAATACCAGCTTTTCCCGGATTGTGGTACCATGGTTAACATTAGGCACCGCCAAAAGAGAAAACACTGTCTTCGTACTATAATGACACAGATTTATCACAAAGCTCAGCTTTCAATAAATGAAGTGGAAAAAGGCTGACCAGTTCGTCAATCACGCCTGTTTAACAGGATAATTGGAGCCAAAAATAATTTGAAAAACCCATTTGGAAAACTCGAAACTTCATCTAGATATCAGGATGTTTGAACGTCACCAATTTTTCAAAATTCAATGTTGTTGTTCTACTCTAGGAGTGGTTGTACTAGTACAACTAGCAAAAAGAGAACAATTCGTAAAAAGGTGGGGACCAGGAAATGTGTGAGTTCTGTTCGGTTTCACCGTTTTCAGCAAAAAGTGAACAATACGATGTTGTGAATTAGTGTGCAACAAAAATAGAACAGTACATGTGTTTGCACAACGGTTCACAACGTACTTACGTAAATCCACTATGCACTTTTACACTAAAACTACATTTTTCTATTTTTTTTTGTGAACCGTTGTGCAAACACATGTACTGTTCTATTTTCGTTGCACACTCATTCACAACATCGTATTGTTCACTTTTTGCTGAAAACGGTGAAACCGAACAGAACTCACACATTTCCTGGTCCCCCACTTTTTACGAATTCGAATTTCACTTCACCTAGCACATATTGTGTGATGCAATGCTGACAGCTTCGTAAAGCGTTGTTTCTGTCAGGATATTTCTCAAAACACCTCCGTGAGTAAGGTTGCCATATTCATATCATATACCTGCGTCTATCAGTTAAATTCAAATGCCGAATGATAATTTCACAATTGTTCCTTATTAGAATAGTTCAATACTTTCATTGCTCACCGACAGGTTTGTTAAAGATTGCTTTTCGTTTGTTTCGTTCCTTGCTGCCGACAGTTGTGTTTGCGTGTGCGAGTCAACTGCAATCTCAGTTGTTTATTCAACCAGTCACAGATTTTGCTGCCCTTCCACTTTCACCGCCACCTATAGGCCAAAGTTTATTTCGCGAACGAAACGGATTAGTCGTATAACATAATATTTATATAGGAACTGTTCGGTGAGTTATATTACCTGTGAATTTCTTGTTTTGAGTTTTGATTTGCGGTTTAAACCTGTAGCTTTTCATTTTATGTTGACTGGTGGGTGAAATAAAGATATTACAACCCAACATTCGAACTTCGAACAGCACATCTCACTGTTCCAATTCCAAAATTCAAAGTTTGCATTGCAACATCTCTACACCTCTACTATTCCCTTTCCCTTTACTTTTTTATATTCCAACATCTGTGGGTTTGATGAATTTTAGATTCTTCAGAAGAAACTTATTCATGAACTATTTACTTTTCAATCTTTTTGCATTTCGCTGATAGTGAGAAGTGTGAAAGTGATTTGTATGCGTGAGTGTAGCTGATGAGTGTTTTGTTGGGTGGCTGTTTTTCTGTATGTAACGAGTGGTCCGCCTGCCACCCTCGACCAACAAACTAGTTCTCCAACGGCACGACCTTCAATCTTTAGAAGTTTTCTGCTACTACTCAACACTCAATTTGTTTCTACATATCAAGTCGGGAAATTTGACAATTCGTTTTGTGTTTCACGCAATTGTTCGAGTAGAAAACCGTTGATACATTAGTGTTATTAGTGTTGTAAAAGGAGTGACCAAATCTCCGTTGTAGTTCGATCTTGATGCACGCCATTAATGATCAAACTACAAACACAGCGAGAATGGTCAACATACACTCACGCTCACCGTATAGTCTCGCTTCCGCTTGTTGCTTTAGAAAGGGCGAACCATATAAGACTTTTGAAAACTTGGCAGATTTTATCGAATCGGCTGTCACTTTGCAATTCGGCTGACTCTGGTGAATTGCTGCCACCCTCCACGGTTCCTAGTGTTTTATTCGGTTTAACAAGGTTGTGTAATTTAATTGTTTCCTTGCCTGGAAGTTTCTTCATTTCATAACATTGCATAAGCATATGCCGAGCAGTCTAGGCATTTAGTTATCAGACAAAAAATGCGCGGCCATCTGGCGACTCTCTCTGCTTTATCGGCAAAACAACACCATTCCACTTGTTCATCTTCACTTCTGGTCCTGTCTCTGGAGGAAACCAGGAAACTCATATTTTTGGCTAAATAAATCATCTTCTATCACTTTAATTATATGAGAACTTGAGCGGTTTACCCTATAACTTGATTATATACCCTGCCCAAAATCCTAGTTTTTACTTTCCATAGAATGCACGAGTTCGCGATGGATGTGAATGGATATTTCACAACCTGTCAAAAAGGAAATGTAAGTTCTCTCCTCCAACTCTTTACTTTTTCGTTTCTCTCTTCTCTCCCATCGTCTTATTAATCAATTTCTAGTGTTGAGTAGAGACATCGCATATTCTCTTCTTATTAGATAATTACATTGCCTGACATTCCGAGTTCCGACAGATATAAAATATTCTGAAATTTGTTTTATGAGGAATCTATTTTATTTTAGTACGTCGGAATGGGTTAGCTTTGAATACCCACACATTATGCTACATGGATACCGAACAACTGTCCCTCTGTATTCATATCGTATGCAAGTCAGAAGACCACCGAACCACAGTCGTCAACCTATTTTGAGCCTTCGCATTTCGTAGATCGAAATATCGGCCGAAAAGAGGAGAGGACCATGTCTTGAACCTTTTAATTTTTTAATTGAGGTTACAACAAGGAACACGTTTCGTAGAACCCCGATCACACGTTTTGCTCCGGTGTCAAAGTTCTGATCGGATCCTTGTTGTAGTGTAGTGTAGAAGTGAATTTGGGAATTGGTGTTTGGAGCGTTTGTTTGCTTAATGATGCAGCTGGTTGGCAGAAAGAACGTATTGCATTGCGGGGCTTCTATTTCCATATCGCCCTCCCTCCGTCTTTCTAATGTTCATTCATTTTTTAGTCGCTGTGAAAAATAATCGGACAGTTTTTTTCTTACTTTCTCCAGTATTGATTTCATTATGATAATGTGGGCGTCATGTAACATATTATGATGAGAAGGCGATTACCTCAGCTGTTACCTGCTGTAGGTTCATTTGTCATTTAAGGTCGTATCGAATAATTGAAGTACGGCACGAGCGACGAGCCGAACACAGGTTCAGGAATAGCTGTGCAGAAATAAACTGAGAAGTTTTATCTATTTCTCTCACATTAGAAACGGCGTTAGACAATAGACGCTGTGCCTGTGGCTATAATCTTCACAATAACTGTTGGCGTCGAAATATTGTATGATTGTCATTTGTCAGTAACATTAGTCATGTTGTACGTCGTATTGTGTGTGTGGCCTCCCATGCGCTTGGGAATAGGAATCACAAGATTTGATAGCTGAAAGGCAGCCGATAGCAAAAAAAAACTCTTGATGCGTTTAACTTATTCGGATTGTAGTACTCATGAAAGTTTGTTGTTTTTTTAGGAAATAACACCAACAGCATACTGAACACTAGTGTACAGTGTTATAGCACTACAATCCGGTTGTTTACTACAAAATTCTTCTTGAATAACCGTGGGAATATTTCTGATTGAACATAAGTGATTTTGAGCGAGGGACCGTCTCACTACATTTTGTATGTTAGTGTTGTACTGGAAATAAAACAATTGGTTAGTTTTATAAAATCTCGGACATCTGCGAAATTTCTCCATCGAACTTCCTTATTTCCTACAACGTTCACTAGTGATTTTTGGTTTCTGGTTCTGAATATGGGTCAGTTCATGTTCAGATATAGATATTACCAGTTCAATTGAGGCGTCCAGAACCAAAATTTTTGCTCCCAACAGAAGTAAAATATATCTGGATACTGCCACTAGTTACTTTTTTCTTCGTACGTGGTGGTTCATGCCGTGCATCAACTAGGTTCCAGGTATCAAACACCACCTTCATTTTCTACTCCTTGGCCTGGGTGTGCATTGTTTACTTTTCACAATTGACATACACATCGCCTCGTCTACTAGCTTACTCCTTACATTTGTATAGTTTGGTGAGGCAAATTTGCAATATTTATTGTTGAGTCGAATTAAGCCAATTTTTTCAATTATATTTTCGTGAAGCCCACAAAAACACAACATATTAGTCTCACAAACGTCAACTTTCATAATTTGGCGTCAAAAGTAGACATTTTATAAGTTATTTTGAGAATTAAAGGAGTGCGTAATTAAGAAGGGTACCGTTTGTTTGTAAGTTGATACGTGGTCCTCTCCTTTTTCGTCTATTCTAGTCATTTGCAATATCTCGCATGTCACTGCCACAGCCACATGTAATTATCTATCTTCCTATTCCCTTGCTCCCCTCCCCTCTCTCTATACTCTCCATATCACTAGATTAATTCGTCTCAAACCAATATAACGCAAGTATTCATCGAGTAATATAGTATGTTTGACAATTTCTACAATCTAGACAGTCGTGATTAGTTAGTTTTTCATATTTGAGATCTTGAGGACATTTGCAAGAGATTGAGAAGTGTGTTTATTCTTCTTTGTTCTTTTTGTCAGTTAATTGTCGTATTCAAAATGACGATGATGAGTTATCGCAATCAGTGTTTTGTGACACGGAAACGGAATCACAAGTTCACAAGATTGAAGTTGACCAGTGAAGTTAAATGTTCTGTTTCTAGCGTTTTCGTGATCATATTGTAGGAGTGATCTATCCTTCGTTCAAATTCCAAATGTCCGTGCTTGCCTATTCGAGGGGAGCTGGCAGCAGCAACAGCAGCAGTTCCATTAGTAGAGGGGATTATGCCTTCGTCGTTGCCCCCTGTCCCTCTCTAGTCATACGCCAGTAAGATGTGACCATCATACGAAAACGTGTCCATTATTCATTATAGATGGATAAATTTAATGGTTTTACATGAAAAATAGGGTATTGAGTATTGCACACATTGAACTAGTTTTTTACTGTCCAACTATCCGAACAAATTTACCGGACTACCGGAGTGATGTTTTGTTAGATGTCACAAACGATATTGGCTGTTGTATTGTACTTTCTATCCAATTTTGGATCAGACTCATTCTCGTGCCCTTCTGGATTCTAGAACTTTCGTTGAAGTACTTCTTAAAAAGCTTCGTTGGCGCGTCTTTTCATAGAAAATAGAATAGGATGCGATAAATTCGAGGCTACATTTGCTCGCATGACTGGTGCCCATCTACATGATGGAAATGAAGAGACTGAGCATTGAGCACTTACTGAGCCCATGAGAAAATACGCGCATTACCATCATATTCGGCTGGCAGACCACGAGTTTTACTGTTTTAAATTATTACTCTGATTGATTTTATTTAGTTTTTTTCCTAGAAAAAAGAATGTTCCTAGAAGGTTCAGTCTCCTTAATTTTACTGAACGTTTATATGTTTCTAATAATGTTCACTTCATGAGACTGGTTGCATCTGGATATAGGGTGGAAGCTATGTGTCACAGTGAATACTGTCAACGAATTATGTTTATAAGTTCCAGTAGTTCTTTAGTTCTTTTCTTGTTTTTGTTTTCTGCTTTTTCCATACCTTTTCCCACGAGTTTCTTAACATTTTGTTACTGTCATTGTGATTCGGGTCATATGGAACAATGCAACGAACATCAATTTCAGTTCAAGAACAAAGTGCGTAGTTGTTCCGTTTTTTTCCACGTTTGACGTGGCTGTTTCCTTGACTCTAGTATAGTTGGGTTATAATAGCCTGTTAGATGTTAGTCGTCTTTCCCTCGGCTTCTCCTCTGAATTGGTATTCTAATCGTGCTTCTACATCTCATGCCTCGAATAGCATCAAATAAGCACAATTTCAGCAGCAGTCTTTCTCCCCCCTTCCTCTCCCCACCATTCAGATTCAGCTACTTCTCTACGAAAGTCATTAGACCGCACTTGAAAGCGCTGCGTCATACTTTCAGTATAGAGTAGTAAGCTTCCTCTAAATTGATAAGAGAATGTTTTTTTTTAACATATTTATTCATTCATGAAAAAGTGGGGACCCAACGACTGTGAGATTTGTCTTCTGCTGTGCGCCCCTTAGATAACTACTCTCAAATGGAGCAGCTACTGCTACAAAAACCGAAAAATACTAATATACTCAAGTATAACTGTTTACAAACATACAAAAGTCGTAAAATATTTTCTCAAATCTGTAAACTAGAATCTACAAGTCACAGCTGCGAACGAGAGAACAACTGTTGAATAACATAAAAAACGTTATAGCAGCTAGAATTGAAGTAATGAAAAAAAAAGCCAACCATTGTGCACAAAACCAGGAACTCTATAATTGACTGCGTTGAGTTGACATCTGTGATTTGTAGATTCTAGTTTACAGGTTTGAGAAAATATTTTACGACTTTTGTATGTTTGTAAACAGTTATACTTGAGTATATTAGTATTTTTCGGTTTTTGTAGCAGTAGCTGCTCCATTTGAGAGTAGTTATCTAAGGGGCGCACAGCAGAAGACAAATCTCACAGTCGTTGGGTCCCCACTTTTTCATGAATTTTTCTCTTTTTGTAAACATGCCGTAGGTATGTGATTCGATCTGTACGGTGCAGATGAAATTGTTTTCTTAATGAACCTTTTGTCAAGTATTACCACCATTCGAAAAAAATTTGACGTCAACATTGTAGTTCTAAAAACTTACTTTATCTGCCCTTCAGAATCCCAGAATACGTCATGTTTGAAAGAAGTTTCATCGTGAGTTGACCAATTTTAAAGAAATTTCAGCATTCGAAAACATATTTCACGTCAATTATTTTCAAAAGTTGACGTCATCTGGCCTTCTGAATTCCAGAATAAGTCATATTTAGATAAAGTTTCATCGTTAATATACCATTTTTAAGATATTTTCAGCATTTGAAAATATATGTGACGTCAACTTTGCACTTTTCGAAAATGACGTCATCTGGTCTCCAGAATCTCAGAATACGTCACTCTTAGATTGAGTTTCACCGTTAATTGACCCTTTCTAAGATATTACCATCATTTGAAAATATATGTTACGTCAACTTTGCACTTTTCAAAAATGACGTCATTTGGCTTTCAGAATCCCAGAATACGTCATGTTTAGATGAAGTTTCACCGTTAATACCCCATTTGCCAACTATTATCATCATTTGAAAACATATTTGACGTCAACTTTGCACTTTTCAAAGATGACGTCATCGGGTCTCCAGAATCCTGAATGACGTCAGCGATAGAATACTTTTTACTTAAATTAAAGTCACGATGGTATCATATTTAAATTCTCATCGAAATCGGTCAGTGTTACCCTAAGTTACAAGACAGTTTGCATGACCGAGCTGACAGAGAAAGCGAGAGAGCGTGCTAAATGGAGAGACGCAGAGACTTTAATTCAAAAGGCTGTAATTTGGTGAGAAATGATTTTTTTCAAAAAAAAATTTGCGCAGCTGGGGATTGAGTAGGAACACTATCATGATCCCCAAACTCAGCAAAATCGGTTCAGTTACGGTCGAGATAGTATTGTGTAAACGCCCGGAAGAACGGAAGGAAGGAAGGAAACACGACGGAAGTTGGCGCTCCGGATGAAGCGAAAACGTCATAACTTGGCTCAAACTCAACCGATTTCGTTCAAATTTATAACACAACTTGCAAATATGCTTCAGAACACGTTCGATTCATTAAAAGTTTCGTTTTGCGAACTTCAGCCTTTTTATGGGAAAACTAAAAAAACGGAGGCGCGCATTAGCCGGACCAAAGACAAATCTCGCACAGCGCTTCGCGCTGCGCGCGATTCACTCCGCTTCGTTACGAGGCGATGATCATCATACTGAAGAGAATGTTCCCCGAAAAAGCCAGAAAGTTTAAGCAAAATGTCAAATGGGCTGCTGGTCCTTGTATGGAAAGTAACAATTTTTGAGCTTTTTTTTGGGATAATACTTTCGAGTTTGACGTTTTCAAATCGAACGGGTGGTTAGATATTTAGATAACTTGTATTGATTGGGTAGTTGTAGTTTGAAAATAGTGTAGTTTCTGGAACCTGGAACAGCTCTTTAAGCTGCTTTTTCCGAAGAGTGAAAGTGTGAATCGTGGAAGTTTCATTAGTACAAATTTGCATCGTTTCTAGTTGACCATTGGAATATAAAGGTTCATTATGAACGATATTGCGGTTCATTTTCGTTATTTTCATATCGCGAAGAGGTCTTTATTCGCGTGTGAGATTCGAGAAATATCTTGCATTACTCTCTCTAATCCGCTAATCTATGTTCCAATTTTGTATCATTTAATTATGTACTACGTTGTCAGTTGGTTGATTTTGGATCAATAGTCATTTTTCTTACAGCCCCTGATGAGAAGTACCCTTGTCGCAATCTAGTTTCGCACATTCAAGTCTCAAACAAAAACTAGGAAGTGGTTCAGGTTGGTTGTGGTTTTTCTATTTTTATACATTTAGGAACTATCTTTAGATTTATGTATGGAATTTGGTGCTTCTAATTATGATTACGAGTATGATTTGGGTAGATCGTACATCTGTTCATCTGTACATCTACAGGAATAGGACTATAACATTTTAAAATAGCATACCAAATTCCAATATTCGTGATTGTTTGTGATTCTCGAAGTAATTCTCTGCTAAAGTATATCTAGATTTTTAATTCAATTTTTATTAGAAGAAATGTCCAGTTTCTGAAGTCAAGTGAGAAATCCCTCGCTCGCAGTCACCAGTCAAATCCCTAGCGGAATTCGCTCATTTTCCAATTTATGAATGCGTAATCTTTTGATGATGTTCACCAGTGCGGCAGAAAAACTAGCCTTCTCAGGGGAGCGAGGACTACTTGCAAATGGAATATTACTGCATCGGACTTCATTTATTATTCGATTCGAAAGCTCTCCAAGGTTTTTAATGTAGTTTGTTACTACTAGAAACTCAGTTGGAATGAAGAATAGCGTTCGATAAAAGTAGTGTCAGTATGCGGTTACAGTATTACAGCTAGCTGGCGACTATCTTTTGGTTACTTATTTTCCATGTCCCCATCCGCTTCAGTTCCTCTTCCCTCATCTATCTGTCCCTCTCTCTTCGCTCTCTCTCTCTCTCTCTCTCTTTGTCTCTCTCACTCTCTCTCCTCTCATTTTCTCTCGTTGTGTGACACACTACTGCCTAATCAAGCGAGGCTCTCCACTCATTTCGTGCTCTTCTCACGCTATTCCCCCTGCTCGCCAAGAGAGACACTCGCATAATAGATACATTCAGCTTAGGGTTGTTAATCGAGTTCAAAATTTCGAGTTTTCGAGTTTTCGAGTTTTGGGAAATTTCGAGTTTTCGAGTTATCGAGTTTTCCAGTTTTGGGAAATTTCGAGTTTTCGAGTTTTTGAGTTTTGGGAAATTTCGAGTTTTCGAGTTTTTGAGTTTTGGGAAATTTCGAGTTTTCGAGTTTTTGAGTTTTGGGAAATTTCGAGTTTTCGAGTTTTTGAGTTTTGGGAAATTTCGAGTTTTCGAGTTTCGAGTTCGACTCAACTCGAAAATTTTCGAGTTTTTTTCGAGTCGAGTCGAGTTTTGAGTGTTTTTGGACCCAAAATAGACATTTTTCGAGTCCGAAATTTTGATTTTCGAGTTTTCGCGTTCAAAATTTCGAGTTTTCGAGTTTTCGAGTTTTGGGAAATTTCGAGTTTTCGAGTTTTCGAGTTTTTGAGTTTTGGGAAATTTCGAGTTTTCGAGTTTTCGAGTTGTCGCGTTTTTGAAAAATTTCGAGTTTTCGAGTTTTCGAGTTTTCGAGTTTTGAGAAATTTCGAGTTTTCGAGTTTCGAGTTCGACTCAACTCGAAAATTTTCGAGTTTTTTCGAGTCGAGTCGAGTTTCGAGTTCGAGTTTAACAACCCTAATTCAGCTTCACATCCTCGAGAATCGAGATTTGTTCTGCGTTTTTTGAAGAGCCATCATCTAGAGATGTGTACACGAAGAACATACTGTGACAAACTTAGCTCAATTCCTTAGTTGCCAAAAAAACAAACAGACTCCTTTCTAAGATGTCTGGCAAATGTCGTTATTTCAATATAGTTAATATGCAATATGCAAAATCGTGAAAGTTATTTTGTAGGTGCTACGATAAATAGCTGAAAGTGAGTAACTTTCTTATTATGCACTTGGAACATTGGAAATTTGTCCAAAAACGAGTGTTGTTTTCCCCCGATTACTCACGTATTCATGCATGACGTCCCATTGATTCTAAACGCGCACATAACAACCAGAAACTCCTGGATTATTTTGCGTTTCGGTTCAGGTGAGATGAGGTTACGATTGCTATGTAAAGTGTAATGGTATTAACTAGTTATGTTATAGTTATTTGTTCATATTATTGTCGGAGGTTCAAACGTGTAGTTTGTAAGTAAATTATTCTACCGTGAATGTGTAACTTTTTATATTGATTGGAATCATCAGGAAATTTTGGTGGATTCTTGGATATCAAACGTAGGGCGACTTTGTTGGATTGAAATATGAATCACCCGTTTTCCTCCTAAAATCGAGAGTTTGAACTAATCCGGCTTCAAAAAATGTCACGTTTACTGGTGAAAGTCGCACTTTTCACACAGTTTTGTAGTGGCTTCGTCCAAATAAATACCTAATTTTCAATAAAAATTTGTTGACAACAAAATCGCCCCACCTACTTGAGTTGTTGTATATTGGATAAGAAAACGTTAAAATTAAGAAATAGTAGCGAAATGTTCAACTTGTTGGTGCTTATCTCTAGCTTCTCATCTACGCGTTATAATATCCAACTAATTGAGTTCCGAATAGCGCAATCAATTATACTTCTAATGATGTAGCCCCGGATATGTGAAGTATACTTCTATTCCACTGGCTCACTTACTGCTTGCTATTCTCGATTCTCATTATTAAACAGCCATGTGATGTTGCAATTAATATCGCCACACTATCGCCCATTACTGTACGAATTGCGAGCTAATTTAGTATTTAGTAGCAGCACCAAGCTTGTTTTCTCACTCTCAAACGCGGGGAATGTATGTTTTTCAGACAGCATTAGTAACATTTTCATCAAATTTTCACGAAGATCGTTTTCGAGACTTTCAGTGGTTGTGATCAAGAGATTGAATAGTTATTTCTTCGATAATCACTTTTATCCAAAAAGTTCAGGCAAATCCACTTTTTTTGAATGTAGAATCCTATAATTATGAATTTTTGAGTTTTTTTCCCAAACTCCAAATAAATCACCCTGCTGTGTCAAGCTAGTGAAAGTTTCATGAGTTTCATCAAAAGTGAAAGTTGATGGCAGCTTCATTTTCCCCCAGTTGGTAATTTCGTGCAAGCTGAACGATGTTTGTGTTGTCATGTCAATAGCCAATTACGGCTCCACTGACTACTCATTTCCACTGGAAAATGAGCGAAACGCCGCGCTAGCGTGCAATTTCGCAGTTTTTTCTGGCTACTTTAGAACAATTCATCCGTTTGTGTGGTAGTTGCACGTTATAATACACAGCTATACAGCTTTCAACAATCACCAAACTAATTTGTTATGATGCGAATGCGAGCAAATATTTCAATAATAACTCATCGGGCCACCGTGTCACGAAAATAAGATGAGAAAAATATAACATAGATCGCAATTAGCAAAGTGATCTTTGTTAGAAGTTAGAAGTCAGCTGCTTGACAGCTTGATAACAATTTCACGAGATCTTCAACTCAATCATTTTCATACAAGTACAAATAAGTATTGATATATTTTTGTGTTCTAATTTTCAAAAGCTAACATTTTGCCGTTCGCGTTCCCCTTGGCTGGGTGATTACTTGGCGGCAAATCTGCCACATTCATAATTTGTTCGATATGGCGCCACCATGTATGAAAAAGCGAACATGATTCATGTTGAAAACCGCAGTTTGTAGGTCATATAACGGCCCTATTCTATTTCACAACTATTTAACATTGTCGCAAGCTCGCAAGGTATGTTACTAATGCTGCTAAAAATACTGATTGTATTTGCTTTCATGGTATTGTGACGCAACGAAACTTGTACTTAATTGTTTGGCTTCATCAATATAGACTCCACTGGCTACCCATTTCCAACTCTGCGGGCGTGTAAAAATCAGAAGATTTCTTTTCTACTTTACTGCCACGTTGGTATAAATTTGGGCTCTCTTGGGTAAAAAGTTTTGAGTTTAAGTGGTTTAATCGAGAAACTGGTTCATTTCCTCGATTAGTCGGACTTTGCTGGTGTATGATCATATGTGCAGTGTCTTGTCAGCTTCCTTTTGTGTCCTAGCTTGTCTTTGTCTGACTCGTCAACTAAGTTTTTGCTCGGCCCTCGCCGCTTTTCCTTACTCGATTGCGACCAAAAGTAGGCTCTAACGCTGTTCAATTGAGGAACAACGAATGGTCGCTCCAAAGATCAAATGGACAGACTTGCGCCGGAAATGTCGGCTATTTCCATTTTCAAAAACATACTTCAGTAAAGTTGTCGGAATAGCCAAAACAAATCCATAAATGAACGAAATCGACGAAATCGAAATAATTTGCTATTTTTTATGGATAAGTTTGAATTTTTACATGTTCAAATCTAAAAACGGACTCTTTTCTATCTAACCTTAGTGGCGTATGATTGAACCAACCGGATTTCGCAGAATAGGTGTAATTTCATAGTTCTCTTCAAGATATTCAAGACATACTTTAAGCTGTCGTACGTCATATGTGTTTAAATGGAGTTTAGTGGTCACGGTCATGTGAAATGTGAGATACAATGCAATATTGAAGTGTACGGTTGTCTTGTTGCTTTGTAAAACATTCCTCCTTTCACATGTATATTGCTCTACATTTGCATAACATGTCTTCTACTTAGACACTAGACTACATAGTATTTGTAGCTGTAGTCACCATACGTAAGCACTTATGTGTGAATTAAGAATATGAGTAACATGATTGAAAGATGGTTTAGTGGCAAAGAAAAAGACGCCGCTTGTTTAAGAAAGTGTTTTGGAAAGATCTAACTCAGCGGGCTAATAGAAAAGTGTGTAGTCAATGTCATTTTCTATTGCGGAAGTATTTCATCTAGGGTAGGGTAATGACATTAAATTTTTTTTCGAAATTCATATAAAGTTATATAAAGGGCTTTACGTTTGTATTGTTTTTTTCATCTCGTAACTTGCCTCTCAGATTTTGAATTAATAGGTTGTATTGGGTGTATCGCCGAACCATTAATTATGTTTCGTTTGGAATGAATTCACTGCATAAATGCTTTAGGTTCTAGAATCCCGATGCGTTGGAAATTTCTGAGCAATAGCAACTTCTCACCTTTCACTTTTCCCAAGTATATTTTGAATTCTTTGAGTGTGCTTGAATTAATCTTTCCAATTTGCCCATCTATTCAAAGCTTATTCAAGAAGGGATTCGAGTGTGATGCGATTATTTCGGCCCTAGAGTGGAAAAAGTGTTCCAGTGAAAAATATGCGAGTTGAAAAGTAATTGTGAGCTCTTAGTATTATAACTTTTTGCTTTTCAGACTGATATTGTTTAATGACTTTCTTTGAAATTCATCAAGTAGTTCCCAATGGACTTTTCACGTTGTACTTACTTATTTACCTATTATTATTATTATTGTTATTACTTATTACTTACTTTCCGGTGGCACATTCTTGTTACGACTTGTTCCGCGTATTTGCGCCGAACCAAAATTTATCCTCCTAATGTTATGAGAAGTAGAAATGTTTTTATGGGAAAAAGCCGTGATCTGTACTGTCAGTATTAACAGTTTATAATGAACTTCCAGCTAATTTTTAGTTTTTGTGAAAAACATTTATGCAAAAAATGTATTGGCTCTGGGTTTTGTAGATAGTAGATTCACAGATTGTAGATGAACTTTTACATGCAAATTGGTTCTTTATACCGATCAAGAGTTATTGGCTCTTGAGCACACACCTCTTAACAGGCTACCAACGTCACTAGTTCCACGTTATTCGCGTGACCCCTAGGAACGTCTTTTATAGTTTGGTTCCCGTAGTTTGTTCATCTTCTTCTTGTTTCCATCCCGCTTCTGCAACTCATTTTCTGCTGTTACCTGGCAACGCGACGACTAACCAGTGATTGTTCCGATACAAATATCATCGGTGCCCTATTTCCCCCCGGCTGCCTGATCCATTACAGCCACACACGTAAACTATTAACCACACCATTATTTCAATTACAATATGAATAATCAATAATCAATAATTTCATTTTAAAAGTCTTCGGAGGTAGATTTGATACTACTATCTTCGTTGCAAACTTTTGTTTCCGCACATTAAACCTAGACAAACTTTCAGGCCAAATCTGGTCCCTGATTCCCTGAAAGGTGTTGCCATTTGACATGTAGTGAATCACTCATTTATTGTTGAATGTTGATTGTACTGATACATTATAACTTGAGTTGGTGAACATTCGCGTTTCACAATAATTGTTCCCATGCCAAGGTCGCAAATTTCGTAACGTCATTGGAAGGTTTTGCAAAATTGAATTTGAAAGTATTGAATTTTGAACATGGCATTTTCGTTAACTCGAAATTCGTTTAGTTTTGTTTCTTTGATTCATGAACTATGTTCTAAAGTTGTTTTGTGGGAAAACACTTTGAATATTTTAGTTTTTCCCCGTTCATAATGCGACAAAAGGTTGTTTTCTTATTACTATTCTCATTCTATTTAGACGTCTTCGTTAATATCTTATCGCCAGCCAACTATTCATTATAACCTCTTATCCCCCCTCCTTGCCGTATAGCAGCTAACTGCCATGGAAAAGAGTAGTCGGCGTTAGCCATGAAGAAAGCATGCGTATGGACTGATTTTACGTATACGTATTTTTTCCTCCTTACGCATCGACGTATGACTCTCCTATCATTTAAGATGTCTGCTTTCACTTTTCTTACTGACGTGCATACATTAGGCGACTTTATTGTCCACAAAATTTGCTTGAAAATCACGTGTTTTACTTGGGTAACCAAACTACAAAACGGTGGAAAATATGTTTTTCAGCAGTGAAGTTCGACAATTCTTGAAAATAAGGGTAGTAAATACTCGATTTTGAAGAAAAATGAGTGAATACATAAACCAGGCAACAAAGTTGCCCTGTGTTTGCTGACGTGTCAATCCGTCTTGTAATAACTTGGTTAGTACAGTACATTTTTAGTATTTTTCGTTCTGTAATCTTTGCGCAATGAACTCTGTACTTATCTTAAATTCAATTGCAGTCCCATGTGCCAGCTGCTTGGTGGGAATTGACCATGGAGGAGGTCTCGACCCGAACATCGCCCAGCGACGATTACGGTATGTTATCACGCACCAGTAAGGTGTGACTATTCTACTATTCGGAAACATTTGCTAGAGTATGGATGGGTTCTGTTTCCTGTCTGCGAGATGTGTACTCGTTTCATCGGAGCTGTTTTGCCCACTTCTCGTTATCTTAAAGCAGACTCCTTTAATCTTTAATTAGTTAGTTTTGGGTGTTTATGTTTTGGACCATATTTGATCGGTTTCGGAGAAAGAAGCCTTAGATTTTTAGTTGTTAACAAAGAACGAGTTACTTCCCAGAAGATAATTGGATCTTACTGATGCGTGGTCTCAAATGCAGCCACCCTCTTTCCAAGTTGGTCGTATTTTCGAAATGTAACCTATCGTAAAATGTCGATCATTTGTCGAGAGTGAACCAAATACATCCAGATTCTTAAACGCTTGAACCGCATACTTGTTTCAGGCAGTTCATCGTATGGCGCCGGCTCCCTTTGCAATTCGCTTCTGGAGCCGACTGTGCACGATGTGATGAGCATGGAAATGGGACATCATGACCTGGGAGGTACGCTGCTCCCTTCTCTCTCTCTTTCTCTAACTCTATCTCTCTAGTTCTCTCTAGCCCCCCCCCCACCTTCTCTATTTTCATGAAATGTGAATTCTCTGGATGATTGACGTGTGAATCAATAACATTGTTCAAGTTTTCATTCTTTGTATGTTTCCTTCTCGGTAACCATCAAAGTACTAGTTGTTTTGCAGGTAACTATTTGGACCCGCGCAGCTTCGGTGGTGTTGTTCCGTTTGATGATTACTCAGGCGAGTTTGTTCGGAAGAATTTGCAATGCTTCAGCGCCTCTCGTAGGGCTCGCCGTAGTTTTCTCATTTCGTTTCTGACTCTGAGAATAAGAAAAAAAATTTCATTTTTTCGAACCGTGATTCATATTATAAAAAGTATTTAGAATAATACCAATTGAACCCAATAGAGACCGGGAAGCGGGAAAATCGAAAGCACAAAAACGACTGTCCCTCTGTTGGCTCTCAGAGTCTCAGACGGAAATCAGCTACCACTAGAAAGAACAGTATTCTCGTAATGAAATGCAAATAGGGTCATCATAGATAACGGCATGATGGGCGGTTTTGTTAGATGGTAAGTAACTTACTGTGAATAGAGTGCTGTTTTCAATGTGATTAAGTCGCTAAGGAAAATGAGGATAGTACGGTAGACTATGTTTTGTAGTTTGATCACGCTGCGTGTTAGTTAGAGATCGCGATTTCTGCTGTGTATTCAAATCGAACTACATCGCAGGTATGATCAACCGCGACTTTCATAACAACATTTTTCTAACATATATTTTCTTTAGTACATTCGGCTGCGCCCCAGACATCCATGTACGATCTACCGTCCAACTCGTATGATCACACTGACGTCCATTCTCAGTACACCTCTCATTCACAACATGGTCAAGGTATGATTATCGATTGAAAGTTATGTCAGTGACCTACTCAGTGACGTCCACGATTACAACATTTCATTCTTTTACGTATAACATTTCCATAATGACGGAGGCTTTCTGATTCTGATCGTAGATACTTTTTCTATTAGAGAAGCGAACCACAAATTGAAAAATCTAGATTAAAACTTATAGCATGATGTATTCGTTATCAAGAAAGTCGATGTTTTCTCTTTATAAAGCTCCATCAATTACTTATTTTTTGTAGAAAAAAGGGTTGTCAAGATTTGTTAGATCCACTTCATGCATTAGATTTATTTTGTTAGACGGTTAGACCTCATTTATTAGATTTGTGTTTCAGATGGTGAATTGTTTGGCAAGTTGGGTCCGTCTCAACATCAGCAGCCACCCTCCTCCCAGCAATCTCAGCCCCGCTACGATGTGGCTCCACCAAACAGTACTGCACCACCCCCGCCGACCAGTCAAAGGTAGTTAAAGTCTAATTATATATTAAAGTTGTGATTATTTACAATAGGAACTCTATGTAGTTTTTTTTAAGTGATGAATAAGGGCTCTCTAAAGTGCATGCAAAATCGTGTATTAGGTTCTGCTGTTCAGCTGATAGTTCGATCTCGAGACAGTTAGACGTTAAACAACAGTTCTGCTGTATTTCGTGTACACAATACCAAAATTATATTTCTTGTAATAGTTTCTCACGTTCAATTATTCAGATCCGTGCCGACGTATCCAGTGAAAACGGCAAACCCGGCCACTTGCACCCAGTATGCACCCGTTCGAACAGTAGTTACGTGAGTTTGTTTTTGTTGTATTCATTTTTAATTATTATTATATTATTTGGTTTAGGTATTTTTTTAAACAACTTTTTTAGTATGAAGCCACCTCCCCGTAGATCATCTTCCAGCAGAACTGCGCAGAAGAAGGAACCTCTCGATCCGAAACGAGTCGAGGATGAAGTAGCCAGGTTGGTTACTCAGTTAGGATACGAATATTTATTGAACCGTAATGCAAAGTATGAAAAAGTTTATTTGACACCAAAATTGACCAAAATAACTTAATAAACACTCATCAAAAAACCAGAAGCACAAAACGAGTGAGAGTGAAAGATTCAAGAGGGAGGTCGTACTTGAAGTACTGCCAATGCCAATCCACCACCTGTATATAAGCATTCAGTAATTGAAATATCCGAAGTTTCTAGACTAGGATTCTATTGTACGATTTATACGATTTATAGCTCACATTAGGCATTAATCAGTCTGATATGAGTAGTCTCGAGAAAACTAAAGTGTTTCTCGGTTGAAAACGCAAAATACAACCTTTTCTCGAGTAACTCATTTCAGAAACGTTTCGCAAATTCTGTCGGCAACGAAGCAGCAGAGATTGGTTCAAGAAGCACAGCAGCGGTGAGTAGTTTTTGTGAAGCCTTTCACTTAGTGATATAAATATGTAACTGTCTCTTAAAAGGACTGTTTTGTAAATTGAAGCAATTTTTTTGCGGCTGTGACAAACTTCCAAGGTAAAAATCCTGCAGGCGCCTTGGGCCCGTACAGAAAACCAGAACGTTTCACTGAATAGTTGGACCACCAGACAGTTTATAAACAACAACTAACCCAATTACTTCTTTCTTAAGTTGTTTCGCATGTGTACATCATTCTCTTATATTTATATGTTTACATACATTTTCTGCTTATAATAAACATATATTTGTTCTCACCATCGTGTCTTTTAGTTGTGGTATCATCAGCCAACCTCCCCGTCTGTCCTTTTGCTGTCCGGATTGTGGCAAAAGTATGACCAGTCAGCGAAATCTACAGGTATTATTTCTATTAGATTCTAATATTGGATAAGGTTTCTACTAATTTGTTCTTCACATTGAGCGGCTACAGGTTTAAGGGAGATTCTGTGGTTTTCACTAGGTAGAATTCAGACTTGTTACTTCTCCCTGCTATTTGTTTGGTTTTTAAGCAGCGTTAGATAAGTTTATGATATTTTCGGAGTTCAGCTCCACTTTCACATTTCACTAGTGTGTGTCTGTTTACATCGACGTGAAAACTTACGTGCGATATCAGTTTGATTGTATCGAGCGCCGGGCGTGAAACTTCACGAATATATTCAATTATTTAGTAACGCTGACGTAAAAATTGGACGTCAAAAACATGTTTCAGCTATATACCAGTAAGGTGTGACTATTAGACAAAAAGTAATCCGTTTTAAATTCAAGTACGTGAATTTTTATGGGTTCGCATCAGTATTTTACCAATACTTCCTATTTTGGCGAAAAGATAGTCCGGTTTTAGAGGAGTTTTTCTGATTAATAGGACAACTTGTGTTTTCAGCGTCATCGGCAGGCGTCTTGTACGAAGAAGATGACAGACTCGCCGGAACCTAGCCAGCTGAGCTGCGACAGCGGGAATGGAATGGGCACCCTGCCCGGCATGGACACCTTCGCGCACGGAATGACGTCATTCGCAATGCACTCTGAGGTGGGTTGGAAGGTGTTTGTAGTTTTAGGCTTGGTCGGTTGGATGATTGTTCGGATGAGAAGACTTGTGGTGAATTATATATTCAACCAGGTTTTTTGGTTACCGAAACGGGTTTCGGTAACCCGTGTTTCAGGCTGCCTAAGTAGGTAACCGTCTCGTTTGAATGCGTTAGATGTTAAGAATATAACCAGTTTTTTGTACCATTACTTGTACCATTACTGTTTTCAGGCGAGCGACTGGTGTTCTACCGATAGTTTTTCTCCCTCGCACTCTTTGTCTCGCGGAAGACTGGATTCGAATGAACAATTGGACTCCCATGGGTCGGTTTAAATAACAGTCGTTTGGCGCAATTTTCACATTATGCTGCTCTCTTCATTCTCAATACGTGTTTGTTTGAGGAATAAGTCCAGCATGAGCGGGGGTTCATGTCTTATTTTATTGTATTGTAAATATAGTTGTAGTTAATAACGCACTTATACGTAAACCCTACTTATCATATTGTTTTCGACCACCCGGTTTCAGTTACAATATCAAACCGGACTGAGAAACTAGCCACATTTTAAACCAAACTGTGATATTGGTTGTACTTACATACAGTCTCGAAACGAATTACTGACGAGGAGTCACTCCTATTTATCTACGTTCTCAAATTGTAGTCGGTCGGATATTGAATTTGTATTATAGGGCGTGGGTGATGAAGTAGATTGACTCTAGCGGCTAAAAATACTTTCTCACGATGAATAGATTAGCAGATGGTGGATTGATCAATAAACGAAAAACTGTGAAAGAATGACGTTATTGAACTCATAATAAAAGACGTTTAAAATCATAAAAGTGTAATTCTATTTGTGTTCTAGGAAAAAAGTGTAAATTTGACAATACAAAGTGTTAAATTTTTCGTAATGGACAGTAGACCTTGTTCTGGGACTGGGACAGAATACATTTTCAAAGGGACAGGTCAGGGATAATATTAATAATATTTTTGTTTGCAGTCTGTCGGATGCGTGCATGGCTCCGCTCTCGTTGGAAACAGATGATTCTTGCACCCGCTCGAGTAGTCCCTCACACTCCAGCTCCACCTCCAACGGACATGGAACGCCCAACGCCGTTTTCACGTATGTTACACGTACTAGTAGTAATATTTTTGCAGTCTAATTCCTATTGGGAATTGATATGTTCACAGAGCGTTTCCGTTTAGTGTCATGCACTTGATAATCTATCGATGCCGAAGTAATCAAATCCTTAATCGCGGGGCATGAAAATCTAATAATTAAGAAAGAACAATTTATATTTGCTTCCCTTGAATACCGGACAGCTTGCATGGACCGGAAACTATGATAGAAGAAATTGTCGTGACATTGGTTCAGTTCTCGATCTCATGACTTCTCTTTCAGTTGTGGTTCGTGCAAGAAGTCGGTCTGTTCTTTCCGTAGCTTGAAGAGACATCATACCACCTGCAAACAGTATATCGCAGAGTTCGGACCACCCGACAGCGAGTTAGTGACAAAGCTGAAGTTCTGCCGGGAATATGCGTATTGATCGACTTTGAGCTAGAGTATAGAGAAAAAAATATAACCGCAGCCTGGTAATTCACGTTTCTCACATGAGATAGGGCAATTGTTGAGAAATTTCCATTTCCTAGTTTGATCGTGCAAACGTTGTGTTGTGATCACTGTATCGATTTTCAAAATATTATGTACCGTATTCTTCTCGTGCTCGTGTAGTGTCGTGTAGTTGTTGTATATTGTTGTGACGTTGTTTTGCAGTAGAAATAAGCCGAAGAAGAAGAGGCGGAGCAAGAAGAAGTCGGTACCCTCTGACGTCATCCTGTCTACCACCACCCCATCCCCTCCCAGTGAACCTACACCTACACCCAGACCTCGGTCCAGCAGCACACCTCATCTCATCGCCGCTCTCAATGCTCCACTCCAATGTGCTGGCAACTATCCGCCACCTATCCGACATGTGTCTGTGGCAGACCCGTGGACTCCCAACTACCTAGCCAGCACCCTGCCGGCTAGGTCGTCGTTGAGAATGACGTCACCAACGGACACGATGACGTCACCAGGAAAGCTTCTCCTGATGACGTCGGCCGAAAGGCTTTACGCGATGACGTCCGCAGCGACTGCGGGCCTGATAACTTCGGCGGTCAAGGTGGAAACAATGACGTCAGCGGTCAAAGTGGAAATGATGACGTCAGAAGACAGGAAAGACATGATGACGTCAGCAGTTGACCTGCACACACTGATGCCGCTGGTTCCACCGCCGACGACGGTAGCGACGAAACGACTGAGTTTCACGGAGGGCTTCGGTTCGCGGGCTCCCTCTCGAAGCTCGTCCACCGAGGATACGGAGGAGCACGCCACGCGGTTCGTTGTTGTGATTGTGGTTGTGCGGGGTTGTTAGAAATTGATTTTTCAAAATTTTAGACAAAAGTCGGATTTTCGTGGCTCACTCGTATTTTTGAGTCGATTTGTGTCCGTGGTTGTGCGAAGTTGTTGGAAATTGATTGTTCAACATTTGGGTTGAAGTTATTTTGACAGAAATCGGATTTTCGCGGGTTACTCGTCTTTTTGAGTCGAAGTCGAGTTACCAGTCTATCTCCAACAAATCAGAGTCATGCATTGCTCTCGGAGTTTGGTAGGCGACAGGTCTTATAAAGAATTTCAGAATCCCCCGTCCCCCGGGTACCCACAATACATGTGTGGACTGTAATCGACAGCTCTGTTCGGCCAGCAACCTGAAGCGACATCGAGCCACCTGTAAGGTGGCACTGCAGAGGTTAGTTCTAACTAAGGTAGAGAGTAGAGAGGATGACCATAGCCGAGTTGTAGTTTGGACTTCATACACGTCATTGTTCACGAATGTTCACCGAAAAGAAACGATATCGTACACAGCTGGCTAGAGCAATGAACACAGGAGTGTGTAGGTTGTGGAGACAATTTTCTGCATCTTCTTGACTTGCATATTTCGGTTGTTGCGTGAATTTCATCTACATTCAAAGAATGTGGCACTCGCTCGTCAGTGAAAGAGGAAAATACGACGGAAAAGGATGAGATCATAGCGATTTGGAAGAGTATTGAGTTTTCGATTAGTTTATTGTACGCGGTTTTCATCATGCTCATTTCAGAGTGAATGGTAGTGGTGCGAGTAGTGTGGGTGCCTCTCCCCCGGCCCCTCCCGTCCCTCCTACCCCGCCCATGCTGGTCGATCTACCGGACAGCGATCGATCAATTATCGATCGATCCTACGCAGCCGCCCTAGCCGCCAGTGAAGAAGTAGGTTCCGTTAGCGTTAATTATCTTTGGTTGAACTTATACTCAAAAAGAGGTCATTTCATATGTTATAGTGTTTTGTGAATGAAATATAAACGTAACAGACAAGAAAATACCCTACTAGGCTAGGTATTAACGGTTAGTTGGTAACATGTTGAGATATCATGTCTTCTGCGGTCTGAGTTCAATGATTTTCGTATCTCTTCGATAATATTGAAGGGATGTATATCACTCTCTGTACATGTCATTAACGCAGTACGTAGGCCACCTAGATATGTTTCATATACAGTTAGGGTAGGTTGTATCCTTTTCTCAATGATTTTTTTTCAAGGCACGTTTCCATCCCGTTTCCAACTGTGTAGTGAGTGAAGCACCTTCGCAGAATCGGCCATGGGTAAGTTACTCTTTTATATTTCCGTCTAAGAATTGCATTAGTTATATTTGAAAAATCTGTTAGCGGTGTGGCACTCCAAATGTATATATTTGAAGAACATGTCCCAATAGTCAGAACAGAATGCGAACAGGATCTTACTTTGGCGCTTCGGCGGCCGAAAGCGGGAAGTGTATGTATTTTTGGTGCAAACTTCGAAGTTTCATATATTTGGATCGGAGAATGAGGGTTCCATTTTGTGGATAAGTGACCGTTTACTGATGTTTGGAAGCAGCTAGTTACCGTGTTCGTTTCGCAGAGGCAGTAGAGGCGAAACATACCACTTTTTAACTCCGTTCTTTCTCACTTTTCCTAGTTTAATAACAAGGTTAAGCTTTACCTTTATTTGCAGTTTCAAATGACTGTCGGTGAGCACCTGCGTGCCCAACACGTGCACCAACAGAAGCTAATCGGTGGAACCATCTCCACTGGACAACTGGGAGACGAGGAGGAAACTACCAGTTATGCGCCCCCGGTAGATCAGAAGGTAATAACAGTGTGTTAGGAAAAAATAGCAATGAACGCTCTAATATAATATAATTACAGTGTAACATATTAGTTGAGAGAAAGTAAAACTAGAGTGGTGCGTTTTGCTTCTACCCCAAGATAGAAAAAACATTCTCGACGAACACAGGTGAGTTTCTTGTGATTGTTAGAAACCCGCTCCTTACATTGTGTTATGGTTGATTTCAGGTAATGCTAGAGCCGCTAGACACCAAAGTACGATGTAACGACAATGCTGCAATGGAGACGAAACCGTTGCGTCAGGAAGAGGTTGGTATCGTTTGATTCCTAGAGTTAGAAACGTAATCGTTCAATACATTATGTTAATTGTGTCATTTTCATCTCGTTCGGTTGTAGTTGACTTATGTTATGGTCGTATATCATCTATGTTTTTCAAACTTTCCGTGAACTTATGCGTATTCAGACCATGGAGGGACAGTTGCTGCAGAACCAGGATCAAGAACAGTCTCTTCAGCAACAGGAAGAAGAGAAAGAGACAGAAAAGAAAGAAGAGGAGAAATCAGAGGGAGATGCCTATCTGACAACAACAGAACACACGGATGCCTGTGCGAAGGAGGAATATATCGATTGGTCAGTTTCCCTCCTAGTTTATCGAGTTGGAAGGTTTTCAATAATCAAATTAGAAAGATATCTCGTATCCTATCTCGGACCAGCCTAATTTCAATCTATCGATTTTGAAGCAAATTGTCACTAAGTATACTATTGAGCATTTCTTATTTTTCTATTGTCATCGATCGATCTCTCTTTTCCAATTTGTCCCGTTGCACATTTTGTGTAGAATAAATAAATATTCGGATAATCTGTTCCGTAATGATTGATGTGTGCGTATCGCTCATCGTTTAAATGCAAATTGATGCCGTTTTTCCAGGGCCAAAAGAGATCAGCTGGAGCGAAAACCGTTCAGCGAGGACATTCGGCCTCTGGATAGTATCATCACCACGCAACCTCTCACCAGGTGAGTTACATGTTCTCTACTTAGTGAACATTTCTTACCGAATCTATTGAAATAATTTTGCAGTAAGGCTATTCAAAGTTTTGATTTCGTTCGATTTTGGGAAAATTTCGAGTTATCAAGTTTTTGAGTTGTGCAGGAATCTAGTTTTATTTTGTTGAATTGTTGTTCACTGATGTGGTGTTCCAATAGTTTGCAATACTATCATCTGAAGTAGTTAGTGGTTGCATCAGTTAATACGCCCTTTCCTTCAGTGATCGAATGTGTCTGACGGTCGTACAATCGGAGCAGCAGCGTCGCAGTCTGCCGGCCGCGCAGCCAGCCCCGCCCACCCAGCTGACTCCCATCAGATCCACCACAGCCTCCAACAGCACCGAGTTCCAGTGTCCGGAATGCAAAAAGACGTAAGTTCTCCACTCAATTTTTCCATTTTAAATTGTTGTATTTTATTTCAAGTTGTTCCATTGTTTCCATAGTGTTTCGCTGACCAAAAATGCTTTCCTCGGACGGACATTAATTATATTACCGTTGTGGAGGGGTTCTTACTACTTATTAGAACCTTACGGTTGTTGGATCAATATTGAGTGTTTCTTGAAGAAGATTTAGTGTTAAAAGAGTAAAGCGGCTAGAGATTGGTCATTCTGAAGCTAGTGTTTGTGAAGTTCTGAAACTCCTTTCAGTATGGGTATGGTTGAAAGTTTACTAAAATGTTTGGGTACAACCCCTTTTTGTTCAGCTATTCGTGCCGAAAGAACGTGAAACGTCACCGTATGGCCGTGCACAAGCTGACGGCGGAGGACGTGGCCCGCTACCCGGGTCCCACGCCGTGCGCCTCCGCGGTGCCGGCGCCGGCCACCATGTCCCTCCAGATGTCCTCCCAGTCCTACCGGACGGCCATCATTGTGCCCAAGGTCGACTCGAAGGTATGTTTATGTTTTTCCCCTTATAATACTCAAATATTGTACCTATCAGCAATAAACTGTTTATTTCATTATTATAGGTCGACTTCACCACCGAGAGCCATCCGCTGCCCCCCGCAATACAACCTCCTACACAGCCGCCACAGATTCGATATCATGCAAAGGTGGGTTGATTTCGGGCAAAGACACTCAGACCACGCTCTATTTTTAACAAAATTGTATTTCTTTAAAACAGTAACACAACAAATCTCTAATCATGCGGGCAGAGAAAAAATCGATTTGCATTCTCACCACGACAAATAGTAATTTACTGTCTTGCAATGACGCTTGTTCTGAGACACTGTGGAAATCCATTCGAACTCATGATAAGAACTTCACGTTATTCAATATTTCAATATTTATTCAACACATTCATGTATTCGACACATAGTACAATTATGGACTAATGTATCACATGGTGTTCTCTCAACACGTTATTCTATCACTATTAATTAATTTTATTTAACTCGCAACATTTATTCATTTTCAGCCGATCAGCGAAGGTGTGTCTCCCCTATGGGGTCATTCGCGGGAATCGCGAGAGTACGTGGACGATGAAGAGAGTGCAGAGACGGCCAGAATAGCTGCCGAGCTGAAGAGAAGCGCGGAGCAGGAGGTGAGCTCTACAGATGGTTTCATAAGGCTGTATAAAACTACAGAATATGTAGTTCGACGCCATTTCCCAACTTACCTCTACCAACATGTATAAATCAATTTTCCGTCCCAAATTGACGATGTTCACGCAACAAAAACCTTCTTGTGAGAAGTGAGAGCACGAAAATTATGGTTTGACATAACGTGTATATTCGCGAGAAGCGGTGAGAGGTATCGTGAATACGGTCACAGCGTTTTCTCAATGTTTCGGGGAACTTCATATCTTCAAGCCAATTTTTGGTTAAATCGTTGATTGATATCAATTTGTGGATACGATTACACAAGTTTTGTTGTAATAGAGATTATTTTATTTGCAGATGGCTGAGATTGAGGAAAAGAAGCCGAGAACTGAGCTGGCCGAAGCTGATTCCACGTTCTGCGAAGATGGAGATAGGTAAGCATACTATCACATTTCCATACATGAATATTGGTTATAAGACTTTCGGAGTGCAGCTTTGTCCCTGGTTTGCAGCCTGGACTACTTTTTTTGCCAATATCGCATAGTTTGACATGATTTTGATGCAAAATCAAGATGTTTCATGTATTTCGAACAGAAAACTGGTATCTTTCTTCAAAATAGTCACATCTTACCGTTGTATGTTTTCAGCCTGGCCCGCTCGCAGCATTCCTCGCCCGGTTCTGCCACGGGTCAGCCGGTGTCCTCCTCCCTGACCAGTCCCGGTGTTCCCAACCAGACCTCCACCCTCCCCGCAATATCATCCTGGATCGACGCCAAAAGGACCGACAATATTGGTGGGTCCTCTGCAGGTCGTAGGATGGAAAAATAGCTCATTTCTCGATTGGAAAGCTCATTTACTTGCAGAACTTGCAGAACTACGATCAGAATAGGATACAAAGTAGCCCGTTTCAATCTAGTTATTGAGGTTAATTGTGTTCTCAATTATGGGGTTAATACTCATCATAAGTTGCAGCCTTGTCCGTGGACATTCCCGGTCACATTGGAGTCAGTCGATCGGCCAATTCGAGTCCCGTTTTCCGTGTCAAACGACCGCCCCATGTCTGTGATAAATGTAACAGGTAATCTTTCTTGGGATATAGATTTCTTTATATTTTTTAGTTGGAAGCAGATAGACGAACCTCTGTAATTGTAAAACGTTTGTATTTGTACTTTTTTGTAGTTTGAACTGTTTCCACTGGATGTTCATGTTGTCGTTTCCAGAGTTCTGTCATCTGATTATTCTCTTCGACGACATCGCCAGAATTGCACGGAGCAGCGTGGAAGTACTTCTTCCGCATTCTCCACGGAGTTCAGTTCTGGAGGACAGCTCAACTTGGTTGGTGAATTGGTGTCCCGATAATTCACCGTACTGTTCGCGTGTTCAAACCAACTACAGAATGAAGAGTAGTTTGAACTGAATCAAGAGCAGCTGAGAGCTTGCTCCATCTTCTGACAACTTGATAGGAGCCTTGATAAAAAAAATTCTGTTCGGGCTCGGTAACAAGCTATTGATATGAGGGGCATGTTGTTTATGAATCCATTCAGAAGCAGTCAGCCGATCCTATGATTGGACATGGTGCCAGCTCTGCGGGACGAACCCTGAGTGACGAGGACTGGCTGAAAAGGGAGGAGGTACCCGATAGTACCACCAGTCAGCGGTAGGTTGACAGCAAGGCAACTGAAGGCTGAAGCTACAAGTGCAACCAAAATGCAACCCGGTTGCATGCGTACAAAATCATTGGTCGCTTTCAAATGCAACCAGGTTCCATTCCAAATACAACCAAAACGACGCCTGGCTAGTTTTTTTATAATCGACTAGTAATAGCAGGAATTCGAAGAAATTAGTAAACATTCTATCTTTGATCAGTTTCTAATCTGTGTCACCAGTTTTCAAATAAAAATAAGGTGCTTTCCATTTACCGCCAGGGGTCGCACAACGACAGTACGATCCCACGACACCCCTACTCCTTTTTGTGATTGCACCTTATTCTTTGTCAAGTAAACGACTTGTAGGGACACAGTTGATAATGGACGCGCCACCCCTTCCTTTTCACAATGATGACTTTTTATGTTACTTATCGAGTTTGTTGCAGACTAGATCGTTCTACGTCTCCCGGGGTGCTGATGGATCAGGGTTGCGATGCGCCGGGTCTCGGGGGACTACCGTATACCCGGAAACGGGCGCTGTCCGGTGGACCGGCGGGTGGCAGCAACAGCCCCTTCACGAACGACCCCAAGCAGGCCAGACATCTATGCCAGGTATTCAGTGACACTATGTTGGGCCTAAACTAGAATGTAGAAATAGTTATACAAAATGTAATTGGGTTTGTGTTTTATCTCAACGTGTTATAATAGCACTACGTGGAGACTGGTATCCGATCTTCTTGCCGAGCAGAACTTCTAACTTCTTTAGTCATGTTAAACTTCGAGGGAGGGACTAGGGAAGGCTTCTATTTTTCTCAACAAAGAAGGTTCTTTCCATAGCACATATTATCGGTAAAGGTTGCGTATCTATCGAGTAGCAGACCGTCGGTAGACTGCGCATATTGTCTGCTTGTAGCTGATGTGCAATTTCTTTAGTTGCTCTGTGTTACTGATAGATTGTTGTGGTGTTTTTGGTTCGTTTCTTTTGGTTGCAATCGCTTGCTCTTGTCGTGCTATGAATTAAACGGGAGCGCAAATTTTGTAACTGCTCCATTTTCTCGTACGCTAGGACCCCTTGTATTCCAGCTACAAAATACGTTTCAACTACACTGTGATGGTTAGTGGTGGTGGTTTCAGTGATGTTTATCAATACTGCACTTCGGAGATGGGTGAAAAGTCACGCAAGAATGTTCGTTCACGTTTTCACGTCACTTTTCACCCGTCTCAAAGTGTACTCGGTGTTGTTCTAGTGGTGTGTTGTTCAGAGCACCGTTCCCTGCCACGCCGATCTTCTACTACCCAACCTGCAGCTGATGAGCGACCTGCCCGACCTCTCTGATTGGCTGACCAATGGGGCTACCGTACACGAGTTCCTTCGTCGTCTGTAGATCTCCGCGTCCTACTCTCTATCAAATATCGGCTGACTTTTCTGGGAGAATGCACCTATTTTCTGAAGGAATTTGGTCTCCTGAGGGAGCTATTGCTAAAACTTTTGGGAGCTATTGCTAAAACGGCAATTCTGCTGTGAAAATAGACAACGAAACCGTAGTTCAACATGATATGCTCTCTAAGATGTCGCAACCAGAAAAGGCGGTCGATGTACTGCTTCGGTGGTCTGAAATTTCTCATTTTGCTAATTGCTTATCTATCGTGTTTGTCAATAGCACTTGGACAGATCTCATTCTGTATCTTCATCCAGCTATGGTACCTCGATCAATAGTTATGTTTTGAATGGGAATCTAGTATCTACATACCTCTCTGATAGCTGTACTGGATTCGACAATCTTCATATATGTTGTTGTTTACGTTTCGTGTTGTGTGGCTACTTTTTCGAAGTGTTTTTAGTTGTGAACACTCAGACTGAGTTTCATGTTGTGTTGTAGTGCCTTCTTCTATGTTTGCTAGAATCCGCTAGTTTGTTTTCAATGTTGTTTTTGGTTCATTACTTTTTCATTTGCTTGTTAGTGTAGCTAGTTTGTTCACATGATAGACACCCTGGGTGGCACCAGGGAAAACTCATTCAAAAATAAAACTCATTACTGGAAATCTCATTGAGAGTTGAAACTCATTAGCTTATTTTTAGTCAGGAATTCAAAAATGCCAAAAAATTTGAAAGTTGATTTTTGCTTTTCTCTACGTTCATGTACTTGATGAGATTTATTTTTGAATGAGATATACTTTAATGAGTTTTATTTCTGAATGAGTTTTTCTGGTTGCCCTCTGGGTGTCATTTTATTATCTCTCAAAAAATGTTCCTTAAAGTTCTCATACTAGCTGTTTCTTGTTAGTTTGATAGTTTTTATCAGTAGTTGTTAGTGTCCCGGTTTGAAAGTTTTTAGCCACTCACCGGGTGCAGTTAGCCGAGCTTGTAGTTTTTCTTGCAATTTTGTTATGTTTCACGTTCGGTTCCTTCGTCTCTTGGTGGTCTCTTTTAAACGTGTACCCCTATCGTTTATTCCAGGATGTTTCTTTACTTCGCTAGATTAGATAAATGTTTACTTCAAGTTGGTATGTGCGTTGTAAACTAGAAAATCGAAAACTTTTTAAATTGCCACCGAGAGTACAGGCAAAAAAAAACCTGGGCTTGGAGCTGTCATCTTGGGGGAACAAGTGATTAGCGAACACGTTATCATTATACCTTATTCTATCTAACTGCAGACACATACAGTAACCTGACAATTTTCTAATTGTAGTTTTCAATATAAAAACTATCGATCGTCCGTACTAATCAGCATTTAGAACCAGCTACTACAAACTCTGTTACCGGTTTTTTTCGCGATTTCAGAAGATTATGTAGTTTGAACTTCTTTCCGTAAGTATTGACGATCGCCCGACACAATCTATAGAGAACCATGGTTGGTGGGCAATTGATTGAGTGGAATAGTCGTTGCAGGCTTGTGGCAAATTCTACTCCTCGGAGTGGAATCTGGAGCGCCATCGGAGAGAAAGCTGTCCCACCAAGACTGGAGAAAGGTATATTTTTATACATGATCCGTTTTCTATTCCAAATGGCCTCATGATAAACGAACAGAATGCGTTGTACACATTGGAGAAGAGTGACAACGGAAACGCTGCGTTTTAACCGACAGTCGGTTAAAACGCAACTGGTTCGCGGATCTCCAATCGATTCAAAGCAATAGTGCAATTTTATGCTGCGACCAGGATGGCCTGTAAAAACTAGTCTGCATTCAGGGTCTATTTGAATAGCAGAAAAGATAAAAATATCAAATTATTATTGATTCGGAAAAGTTTTCAAACTCGGAAAATTCAGGTAACCAGGTATCATTCCAGCAGTTCTTCGCAAGTATCGGATGACGTCTCGGTGCTGTTGGGAACGACGCGTTTCGTGCTGTCGCGCGCCGCGTTATCGCGCGCCTCCTCCTCTTTCGTGCAACTTTTTACGGTGCACGACCCCTCGAAGGGGGAACTACGACTGGACATCGACCCCCAGCAATTCCAGTCTCTCCTAGATGTATACAATAATCCCAGCCATCTCAGTCGTCAGTTTTCTATTTCATCTCAAAAATACATAGAGTACCTGATCATTTAAAATATCGTAAAAGTAGCACTCTTTTCTGTTATAGAACAAAGTTTAAATTGACAATATTTCAAGATCGTTCTGAGGTGTTTGTAGTTTGCTCGAATTATGGCATAGTTTAAAAGCTGCGATGTGTTTGGCAGCAACTAAAGTTTGGTCTCAACTCTCCAAATAGGTTTTTGACAAACTCAGCGAAAGTATTTCAGTATCAACTATATTTTCAGTAATTACAAGTTGTCCTTTCGAATAAAGTACCACAGGTGATTTTTATTCGTAGCAACAGAGTATGCTGCTGGTTTTGAAAAGCGTAATTTGTTCCCGAAAGTGAACTTCTCTCCAAAACGTTTTTGGCACACTTTGGTACACCATGACCCAACTTTTTCAGATGAAAAAAATTTAAATGTTCAAACTTTTTCAGCGACGATAGTGGACGGTGTCGTAGCTCTGGCTGAAAAACTGAAGTTCAACTCAGTTTTCGAATGTTGCACGAAATATATAGCAGATGAGGTTGGTTCATTTGTTTTCAAATATTCAGCAATGACAGAATAAATAGATTTACTTCTGCTTAGTCCAGAAAAAGTGAAAGTAAAAATGGCTGCGTAAAATGAACCAGTTATCTTTAGACAACCGTTAAGTGTATTATACAGACAACGTTTAAGTTTACCTTCCTCGTTTTTGGTTTGAGAACAGTTTTTCAACTCAACTCATGTTTAATTAGGTCTCATAGGTCTTACTGTTCACTGATATTGAACGATAACCCTCACACTCTGGTACTTATAACAAGTCTAAACTGTTCTCCTGGGTCTACGACACCCAACGAAGTTATGAAAATTGGATTTTGAGTAACGTGGAGTTGTACATTTCTCCCGTCAAACCATGCTTTTCTCCAGCTTCCGAAATGTTCGGTAATGCATGCTATTCGTCTGGCCGAGCAATACCGACTGCTCTCCATCAAACAGAAGTTGTTCGACTCCATCTCTATTGACGTTTTTCGGTAGGTATTACAAGAAAATCACAGAAAATTCAAAAAGGTTTGTGTGAGCTAAAATCCTGATTCTGGGAAGGTTGAATTAAAGTAGTTGAATACATTAGTGTGTTGGTTTGGTTCAATGATGTTCGAAGTTTTGTTCAACGCGATGAGAAAATTTTAGTTGAAGAGAAATACAACCGGGTTTATAATATCAGAATAACAATGAAAAGTAGACGTAAAATATTGTAACTATCATAATATTATTCCAGTTCCCTGGCAGCGGATCATCATTACAAGTTGATGAACGCCGAGCTGAAGGCCGAACTCCTTGAGAAATGGGGGACTTTCCTGTGAATTTTCCTTGTTTTTTCTACATTATCAGTATTAGTCACATCTAGTCACATTTCCGTGTATTTTCATGATCTCAATTTGTTATACTTACGAGATATGTAGATTCCACATTATTTGCATAATATTCAGTGTATAGGCATGATAATCAAAGTGAAAAGTCTTTGGTCAGTCTAAATAACCATATATGGATATAACCGTTTATGGGGGTTTTATTTTTGTGTTGGCTGAAGACTTTTCATCTAATTGTTGCATGAGTAGTTTTCTTCACATGCACATAATTCACATAGTACAACACAGTGTCTGCGTCTCTTCTTTCACGTGATCTCTAGGTGGTTTTTGTCCACTTTTGTAGTTTCCGAATGTTAGCCGGACTGTTATCTTTATTCACAGACTTCTATCCTCGACTTTTGTTACTCTTTTTTCATTGATTATTCTGGTGCACGGATTCTTTCGGCAATTTATCGGTGTCCTTCCCTACTTGTAGCGCGCGACTATTGTTTCTGTTCTCTAGCTGCCTTCGTACTTCGTACCTTGAAAAGCGAAGATACCGTGTAAAACATGAGTATTGATTGATCTCCCGAGACATTATGAGGGGATCAATCGGTAATTATGATGTGCACGCTGGTAATCTCGTCAATCTGGTACCGAAGTTTGAAGCCAGTCTTATTGTTTTCTGTTCGTTTCGAGTTTGGATTTCTTATACTACTCAGATGTGTGATCTTTTGGTATCGAGGTGTTGGCCTGATTTTAGTATTGTTTTTTGAGTTCAAACTTCACAGTCTAGTGGATCCTTTCGCAGAAACAAGAAATGTGAACCGAGCCAGGGAGAGATTCGACTGAGCATGATGTAGTTTTCAAGTTTTCCTATCAGCGAAGCCTTGGGCAGGTGATTTTTCTGCTGAAAGTAGTTTCAACCGGGGCTGCTGAAGTAGGCAGTTAACATCACCCTTATGGACTATTATGGTCAGAACGGCGTTATTAGTGATAATAATATAGTTATATACAGCTAAGTATTTCTACTGGTTCGCTCGGTTTTCGCACTCTGAATTAACTTCTCTATACCATAGCTCTGATACTACTGGTTAGGGTTTGTAACTCACGAAAAATACTTTCGGTGTGAACTTCCGGTTTACTCAACTTCAATGTCACTCGATAATCTCTATAATCAGCGCAGTATTGCATGTATAACCTTTCATAATTGTCCTAAATAAGTGAATTGTTCAGTGATCGGCTTTAAATTAACTTCCTCTCCGTGTCTAACCTCGGTATATTGTTTGTCTCTCGTCTCTTCGATCTCCACACTGTCTCGTCTGCATCTCGGCGTCTTGCCTATTATATTCATATCATAGTTGTGTGATCTAGAGTACTGTTACTTTGAATAGTTTTAGAAATAAAGATTTTTTATTACTTTTGCATTTCATTGTTTGCTCTGTAGGTGATAGCCGTTATTGAATACCTAGACCATACGGCTTGCTGACAATTGTGGACTTCTACTTATAATCAACTAAAAATGAATACATAGTTTATTTGACTACATTCGGAAAAATAAACGTGATAACTGAATGAAATGAAGATATACAGATTTAGTTTGGCATAAAAAGGTTATTATTTCCGTTTAATTGAGTTGAAAAATCACAAATGTCCATACTACTTTCTTGTAATGAGTTGATTCCGATTTCAGAGTAGTTTAATGTGCCTATGGCGTTATTCGGCTATTATGACGGTACGTTTCATTCCACATATATCTTCCACGTTGTGTTTAGGTCTAATTATAGCCTATTCGTTTAGAAATTCGCTTAGAAAAATACGACAAAGATAGAAATCGCTATGAGTAGCCACAGTGATTCACTTAGCAATTTCAGAAATCGTCATTTCGGGTTACGAATACAACGTATACCTTATGTAAATAAAGCTCATGTTCATGTGAAATTCGCAATTGGAGTTTCATGTATAAATTGTGCAGCTTGTAATTGCACGTTCGAAAATACTAATGTTTTAATACGTCTTACATGCTTTACTATGAGTGTTACAGTCATGCTTGGCACTAGGTATGAATAAAGGACGTTATTTCGGTTCATTCAACGTTACATGAGTACATCATCTCTTTCTCTATCTCCAGACCACTCCATCTGTCTAATCCTCGTTTCGATTACCTTCCTGCTCATACTTACCGCCTACTTCACCACCTACTACGCAATGAAATTCGCTCGAGAACGGTGAGATTGAGGTTGATCTATAGTCTTTTTCTTTCCTACGTGAACCCCATATTGTACCGAAATTTGTGTGTTAGCCAATTTCCATTCCTGTGTACTTCTCGGTGAGTGGAGTACATCGATGAGATTGGTGTGTTTTCAATTATAGACGTGTTTTCAATTATAGACGATCGTGAAATTACTCTATGAGGTTCAGTTGGCGACAAAAATTGGAGTGGTGTCATTAAATATTTTCAATAACGTGTTTTTATAGTATTCCATGTGCAGTTCTGCGTTATAGATAGTATACATGTCGAATGATTGTCGCCATAACAAGATTATTTTCATACTGTTTTTGTTCGCGTGGTGCAGAAGCGAGATATACAACGTTATACGCAAAGCTAAAAATTTCCCAAAAAATTTCTTACTCTTGGAGTTCACAAGTGGGTGAAAAAACATGCGTGAGTATTTCTCTGTTATTGTACTATTTTTCACTGTTTTCTAGATACAATGCGTATTTGGCTTCTAGAAGATGGAACAACGACGAAATGTTAACCCACGAAGACTGAAATTCACCCCCCCCCCCGCCTTTTAGATTTTATCGATTTGGTGCATTTATTTCCTTCTCACGGCTCATATCATGTCAGTTATATTTTTTATAGAATGAAGCATTTAGCTATTCACAATTGCTGTAGTTCTGTTAAACCTGAAAATACTTATCAAAAAGACACTTCTGAATTTTACACTGAACATCAACTCAAATTCGGCATACGTATTCAATACATTGAAGAGAAAAAGAACAGAAAAAATCCGGATATCCCCATGGAAAGACGTTAAACTTTATCTCTATTGATTTCCATAGAGGTTGATAATGAGAGCAATTAGGCCGAAGAACAGTCCTGAGGTACGGTCGCTGTGGTTGCAGAAATCTCCCTGACAGTAGCAGTCTCGAGATATCTGAAATACAGTAAATCGATAGTCTCTATTTCAACAACAAGGACAACAAACGACCCAATCAAACACCTTAGAAACATTTGGGCCCACCTTCTGCGATAAGCAAGCTACTAAAACCGGGAGAATATGAAGGTGGAAAAGATTGCAGACAAGATAAGGTAGTCTACGTCTCTCTGATCAGCACACTCTCTCGGCGAGGCCGCTACAAAAGTGGCTTACTAATTGGTAGGGAATTGAGATATGGAGCAAGCGATCGTTGACCATTTGCCAGTGCCAGGAATGAAAAGTTTTTGTGAGATTTTGTTTTTTTATTTCTGACCTTTGTGTATCCATTCTCCTTAGTCTGTGCGATGTCATAGCACTCATTGGCAGGGACTCCAGCATTGTCAACTCGAAGGGTGGCACATGTCTGACGGTTCGAATGGAGTTACCAATCATTTATAACTTCTCAGTAAGACTCATTTTATTAACAGGAAAAATAGTGTCCATATCCACCGTCTTAAAATTCAAGACTTTTTCGAATATAAAGAAAAACTGAGCTTTCTGAAAGAGAAATAGCTCAATGTGTACTCAACAAAAGTTTTTGTGAATAATGGATCCGTATGTTTTCATGAGCCAAAAAAGTCCTCATTTCCAAGAAAAAATATACACATGAATGAAAAAAATTCAAATAGCAACCTTTTCGTAGGTTGTCCAATCCACGTTCAACTGTTCAATTCCGATTTTGTAGACAGCTGAAATAGAAAAATGCCTAAAATCGTATCGACCAGCCATGAATTCATTCTGTGTGTGTGCAACAGATCATTCTAAACGAGTCTTACTTACTCTCTGCTAACGTAATTTAGACAGTCTACTAAAACACCATGACTCCCAGATCGAATCATGGATCTCTTTCTACTTGTTCTGCTCTATCTCTGTATGTCAGACTTCCTGTATCTCTTTTTTATTCATCTCTATTTGTTTAATCCTACATAGCCACGTAACTAACAATACTTCTACAGCGATGTAGCCAGATGAACATACTAGCTCTTTTCAGACAGTACGTTCCGTTCGTGCAAACGTCGCCTCCAGTTTTTCCTGAGCAGTCACCCTGAAAGATAAGTTGTGAGCAGTTATACAACAACCAGAAAAAAACGTCGATTCCCTCTTGATTGATTCATTTTAATCAAGTATTACTAAACCTGTTAAATATTGTTTATAACGTTGCGTACTTGTACGTTTCGCTGTTCAGCCGGGTGCATATTTACATATTTTTTTATATGTACTTTATATATTTATTCTTTCACTTCGCTTCTTTACGAGGCGGTGATCATCATACATGTCACAGATCTTTGTAGTCGCAGCTTAAAATGTAGATGGAATAAAAACTTGAGAAAAGTGCAAATTGTAACAAATTGTTTTATAATTTGAACTCGTGTATGAACTGACCAAAGTGGGGAATGTGATATTCAGTTTGTCAATAGTCGATTTGGCGAGAGTAGGAATACCATCGGCTCCCTTGCACGTGTGGCATTGAAGTCCATTGACGTACACTAAAAAAACTCTCAATTTCTAATTCGATTCAATGTTTGAAAAAATACGGAATAACTGTCTGGCCGTATCACACTATGATATTTACGCTGCCCCAGCTGATTTATCGCTGACTTTTCAATAGAAAACACCTACAACTAGAGCGTTAGCTTGAACAAAAAGCTTTAAAAAGTTTGGAATGCTATTTTGCTTCGTTTAGTCTCAGTCTTCATTGAATTTACCTGTTTGAGAGACGATAGCTAGAACGAGAAAGAGCCTCTCCATTTTGGGGAATGAAGTCCCCGAATTCGTGATGTTGCGTGGAAACCAAAACGGGAAACCATGGACACTCAAACACATATGCACATAAACTCTTTCAGAAAACACAATAACCATCGAACACAACTTTTTGGGCAATCGACTATGACACAGAAACAAACACTAACACTAGTATAGAAGATATAGGATGCTCTGCGCTATTCATTACCTTACACCACAGAAAATTGGATAAACAAAGAAATACTTGTGTTAATGAATATCGACGCCATCAAGAAATTCAAATCTTGTGAGTCAAAAATGTCAGCTGAAGATTCCGTTACTCGGTAAAAATCGACTAGAGATTGAAGCAAGTCCTTTGCAGTAGTATGTGAATGACGTACCCCTGATGCCGTATTCAAAAGTGTTCTGGCTTCCAGATACTGACCTCCGTCTATTTCTCTATTTCTATATTTCCACTCATACATCTCACCGAACTACTTGAGAAATAGTGCCCAGTATATAATAAGCGTTTCGTACCTTTTCAGGGTTCGTGTTGACAACACATTTTACTATCATTTCTTGAACATTTTATTACATAAATATCATAAAAATAAACATGAGTTAGAATTCTTCAAACGCTACGAACCCGTAGGCTACGCAAAAACGAAAACAAACTCAACGTAGATCTTGCAGCTGTATTTCATGGTTGTGAAGATGTGAAGGGATTACTAAAAGTCAACTGCAAGTCCTTGGTACAACATGGTTGCAGATTATCAAGAAGTTATACTCGTAGTACAATTATGCGTCACGTGAAATGTTTTCTCTGTAATTCAAAGGTAACCGACGTGCATTCAGATCAAACTACAACACAATGGTCCACGTTTGTACATTAACATATTTTTTCGGTGCTCGCTTGTAATTTTCAGACTATTGTACATGTTTTGCTTCGATTCTTGTTCGCCCGTCGCAATGATTTCTGATTGCTTGTGAAACCCTCCTGGACGGCTGGGGTGGTGGGCTGGAAACTTCGAATGTTATACACAATTTCATGTTTGTTGAACGTTTCAAATCACCAAACTCATCAGATCAATTTCGAAGGTGTGTGTGCTATCTCACAATGTAAATGCGCTCCACCAAGACTTAAAGAATCCGTCCCGCTCTAATTTTGACTCATGAGTTAACAATCTGACCTTTTGGCAAATGAAAAACCATTTTCAAAAAGATATACTTTTATATCTTTCTTTATCTTGCTTCGTTTTCTCAGAAAATCGGCTTAAGTAATGACACCGATGGGAGAGTTGCGTACGGGGTATGCTCAAAATACCTTATAGAAGTACAAAAATACTTTTAAAACCTTATATCATACACGAAAACACAATTAGAGACTACAAAATGAAAATAAATCTGGACGTGAATAAACAAAGTCAAGTAGCGTCACAGTGAAAATGTTCATGTCCTCCTTTTTATTGCTTGATGTTATGCAAATTTTACAAATTTCCAATCAGAAAGTTTTGTCATGGTCTATTTAAAGACATTAAGAAACTTTTTTTAGCTTTTTAAATTTTTCGTGAAACTCAGATTATAGCGGAACGGTTTCTTTAACCCGACCAAAACTGTGTGACATTAACTGGGTTATTAGTGCATTCTCTGTAGAATAGTATCTTCCCCCCTCGGAAGTTCTTACAGTAATTGTTGAAGTTCTCAAACGAACCTCTAAGGAGTAAACAGTCGTTCAGAAAAATATTCGGAAAACTCGTGAAAGTGGTAATAAAAATTTCGGGTAAAAATTTCACTTTTTCACATGCCGTAATTATGAATGGAGGTTTATCGATTTAGCCATAAAGCTTGAAAATTGCTACAACAGTCCTACCTTGGTATTACTCTGTACTTGTACTTGGAACTGGACTATTCGATAGGTTCCGATAACGGCATTCCGTGGTCCTTTCTCAGTAGCTTCTTCCACCATCTCCTCATTTATTCCGTAGCTGCTCATCACCCGAATTACCTGAGAAACAAGAATGGATTGAGGTGGAAAGGAACTGCGCTGACTGCGTGTATGACATTTCATAAAAGTAATTCGTTTAGAGATCTGCATTATTACTCGTGAACTATTGTGATACTGGTGCTATACTAGAAGTAAACTGAATAGTCACGTAAACTTGGCATTCCAATGAGAAATCGTGCACTTTGTCAATGCACGTTACTGAGTTCTGTTGTGTTCATCATGTTTCACGTGACTGTGCAATTAAAGGGGGGCTGCATTGAATTATCAAATAAAAGATCGAACTGAGACAGTTCGATATGTGTCATTTTCTTACTGGAATGTCCAATTCAAAGTTCTATTTTCGAAATTTCACCAACTTTTTGCTTACAGTCAGAGACGCAGAGGATAATTTGGAGTGAATGAATATTGATTGCGCGCACTTCTCTGACTCTTGTTTCTTTTCGGGTAACACCGTTAGCCAAACTCGGCATTCAATGCAGCCCCCCTTTAACTAACAGTTTCGGAAACACCGAGCGATCCATCCTTACCTATGTCCAATTTAGTGTTAACAAGAATGTTTTTATTGTAGTATTATCTCTAACACTTACTTTTTCGTATATCTTTTTCTTCTCCACTTCGTTGTTCTCCTCATTGCTTTTTATATTCAAATAGGACTTCTCGAAGCGACAATCTTGTAACCAAAAGTTTTTCTGAAAAGAAAGACTTGTAAAAACCGAAAGTGGTGATTTTTTCATTGTCTACTTTTTCATTGATCAAAAAGAAACATTGTGAAATGTAAAATGAAAAAACATAAAATGAACGGAAACATATAAAAGGCGAAGAAATACAAAATAGTTCGAAACTAACCTTGATCTCGTCTAGACCCGCCCTATTGTCAGGTTCCAGTGCGAGCATTGACCGAATCAGGTTCTGAGCAGTCTGCGACAAGTAATCCGGTACGGAATATGCTCCTTGTATTATAGTCTGGAAATGAATGAGTATAAACTTACCCAAGAATTGAACACAGAAGAACGAATCAAACCGTAATGAAAACGTGGTACTTTTGTCTCTACCCCAGAAACAGAATGGAAGAATAGAATACGGAATGATTGCACCTCAGTGTTGATCTATTCTGAACTACTCAGCACAGACACAGCGTATACGCTATTTGTGCTTTTGTGCCTAACAATCTGAAATCCTTACCGCCTTCAGATCTTGTACAGTTTCTCCGCGGAATGGGGTTATCCCAACGACCATGAAATAAAGGAGAACACCCAAGGCCCAAACATCCACTGCTGCACCGTTGTAGCTTTTATCCCTGAAAAAATTTGCGTTCTATTTAGCGTTGATGCACTAAAAATTGCACTGTTGAAGAGTGAAAGTTCGTTTTTGTCTGAAGTGTAGGTGGAATCGCGCGCAGCGCGAAGCGCTGCGCAGATTAGTTTTTGATCACAACATTGCGGACTTTCAAAAGTGGTTTTATGCCATTTTCTCAAAAACTCCTGAACGGATTTTTGAGATTTTGATGCAAAGAGATAGAGGAGGAAAGGCTTTATCATTGAGCTATTCGATATTTAATGTGCGACCAGTGATCTACAGTTATGCTGAATATCGTCTCGCAAAAATGTCTTCCGACGGCGGCCGCGTGGCGTGGCGCGGCGGCCGCAAAACCGACGAATTTAACCGATTCGTCTGAAATTTGGAGTATAGTTAGAAACAGCAGAGTTATGTGTAAATCTGAAATCTTGGACCAATCGGTAGAAAATGAGCCATTTTGTCGCCTTGGAAACATTGCATTCAGCTGCTTTGACAATCACTTTTAGATGTGCGGAGTGTGCGCAGTGAGCTGTTGTTCCGCCTTTTGGTGGTTTGAATAGATCAAAATATATTGGAAAAGCAATTGTGTTAATCCGTAGAGATCCTGACTACATAAAAAGGTTAATCGAACAAAAACAAAAATGCTGTCCGTGAAAGGATTCGAACCCTCGGCCTACTGAACTGTAGTGCGCTGCTCTGCCGACTGAGCCAAATCGTCACGAAGGAAGAAAAAATGGACGGCGCCACACGTGCGCTGCCCGAAATCAAGGATTGATCACGGTTTCTGAGAGAATGCTTACTAACCAGAGTTCTAACGCAGTTTATGTTCTGCAAATCAACTTAGTATTCATTGTTACGTTGAGAAAAGTTTAATAATAATTGATTAGATGCTCATTATTTCCTATCTATTGATTCATTATTTCCTTCGGAAATATAGAAAATGAGGACAATTTGTATAAAAAACGAAGTAAAGTGAGAGACGATTAGCTTTTGAGATTGAACTGCATGGAATATAGAAAAGGAGGACAATAACTCAAGAGGGAAATAAAAAATCTAATCTCGCAATTTTCATGATCATCCTGACAGACTGATTCAAAAAATATATGCTAAATCTTTTAGAAAAGTCCGCTTACACTAAAAACGTATCTAAAACAAAAATCAGCTATACTGTCAGTCTATCGCACAGTCACGTGAAACATGTTAAACACAGCAGAACTCGGAAACGTGAAACGACAAAGTGCACACTTAGGCTATTAGAATGCTAACTTTACATGAATATTCAAGAAACTTATAGTGTACTCTGTTCTGTTATCATTTTTGAATCAATGGTGATAATCATATTAGGACGTTTCATCTAATTGTTTGCTGCAAGTTTTTTTCCACTGAAAAACAAAATGTTTTTGACCCATGAAAATTGCGAGATTACATTTTTTATTTCCCTCTTGAGTTATTGTCCTCCTTTTCTATATTCCATGCAGTTCAATCTCAAAAGCTAATCGTCTCTCACTTTACTTCGTTTTTTATACAAATCATTGAAAGTTTTGTTTCCAGCATTAGCTGAAAGTTTCCCAGACGTTGAGTTTATTGCTAGCCCGAAATGTCCATCCATGGTTTCATGGAGTGTGACACATCAGAGTTCAGTAGCAGGCAGTATCGAGGTATACAAAAGCTCAGGTTTGTTGTTGTTTTACATTTTACTTCCCTCATCTTTATGAGTGACCAATCTTGGTTGTTTGATCGCTATGCACGCCATAGGTTACAAAATCACCAAGATCAAAGTACAAACACGGCAGGAATGAAGCAACCTACACCTTATGAGCTTATTGGAGAAGATAACCCTTGTAATCAACCTACCGGAACAGTTCCGGTGCAGCATACGGTGGACTGCCACAAAATGTGGATAATTGTTCTGCGGCTGACGGAACCATGCAGGAGAATCCAAAATCTACTAACTGGAAAAAATGTCTGATGAAGCGGAGAACTTTCTAATTTTTTTACCCTTCTCATGAAATCAAAATAGAACCCATTTGAAAACTTCTAAAGCCCAGAGTTCATCAATGATTGTAAAAAAATTTTTCGATATGTAATAAGTCCAAGTTACGATTGTTTTTGAGCGACTGTGAGGTGGGGCAATATTTTGATCTAAATTCTTGCAAGAAAATATTTGTAGTGATTCTATCGTTTTTTTAACGTTTCGTTACCTACCTTGACGACTCCGGGAGCAGAAAACATAACATTCTCAGCCTTGATATCTCGATGAACTAGGCTGCGATTATGCTGGAAAAGGAGTAAGTTGCATCATTGCTGAATGGAATATGGGTTTTAAGGTTAATTCGTTCTTCCTTGTTATTTCACACTAATTATTGGAGAAAATAGTTCAAAACAGAAATGATTTGAACTATATTCATATTTTTTCTGTTCAAATTTTCATCTACAATTCGAAAATAAGCAACTTCCAATCACGCCTTATTGGGTAAAAACATGTTGGGCAACTACTTTTACTCACATTCAGGAGTACCTGCGCTTAATAACTATCAAAACTTGCAACAAGTTTATCTTACCATATGTGAAACAGCGGATACAATTTGAGCGAAGAGTGGCTGGGCGTCTGATTCTGTCAGTTTCCCTCTCTCGTGGACATAGACGTAGAGTTCACCTCCGCCCGCATATTCTAGTATCAAATGAACTCGCGTCAACGTCTCCACACACTGAAAATTATGTAGGATGATCATGGTTGAGTTGTAGTTTGAACTCGATGCAAATCATAATTCAATATTTCAGTTCAAATCAACGTGGTCAAACTACAGATACGCGTCTTACGAAGAGGGAATCCTGCGAGGTTCGACTGGGTGAAAGTTTGAATTAAAATCAGGGATTGAACCAAATGTTCAGTTTCGTCCAACATTGGGGCCACAGTATAATGTATGCCTAAATCATAGTTATATTAATGTTCTCAGTCAAATATGAACTCAACAATCGTTTCGACCTCGATTCAAGACAGTTTTTGGATTTTTGTACACATATACCTCTACTCTATTCTGTTTCATATTCATACATATACCTGTGTCACTAGGTGCGCATGGCATATGTAGTGACGCAAATACATTTTGTTCAAATAAATAACGTAATTTATCTAAATTGATGATGGGCAGAGCTTTGTCGTTAATCCAACATTGCTGACAAGATACTAATTGTATTTTGGATTAGCGTCGATGTTTGCTGCGGACAATAAAGATCGCGTGAGAAAAAGACTGGCTACAACTGTCAATGTTGCCTTGTTCTGCTGTCTGTGTATATAGTTTCAGTTATAACATGAAAACACTGATGAGCACGGCGATCAAACTACAAATCACTTATGGTCTGGTCCCCCAACATATTATAGTTTATGAAGACCACAAACATTTTTGATGTAAGTGTTTACAAGCACCCTAAACACTTTTGTTCTGTTTTTCTTTCTCGTACCTCGAATAGTCGAATAATATTCGGATGATTCATCCGCTCCATCGACTGAATTTCTCTGGCCAGAAGACGTTGTGCCTTCTGGTCCATTTTCGTCTTCTCCATTATTTTCACTGCCACTTTTTCTGGAATAGGCGTTCAGTTTTTCTACCTAAATTTACACAATTATGCTTGTAAGGTTAGCGGAAAACTTTGATATACTGTGCATTTTTCTTTTCTCGTGCGCTAGTTACGATGGCATTGAAGTCTCGCGCGCATGAGTAGTGTAGGTTTGTAGGTTCGTACACCGTACACAGTGAAAACTAAAAATAACAGTACACTCAAACTTTTTATCTGATGCCATCTGCGCACGATGTGGCTCCACGTTGTTTCAATTGACTACCGGTGTGAAAAACTAATTCTTCAAGCATTGGTGAAATTTGAAAGCGGTGTACTATTGAAACACATTGTGCTTTGTAATAGGAGGCCATTCTATATTCTGATACACTTTGCTCTGTCATCGTCATATCCGGACCGGGAATGTTTACTGATAAGGTTGATAGGATTACCTTTTGTCAGAATATGAATCCCCAGCTTCACTTTCGAGAAATTTCCGCAGCCGAGTTCTTTTCCTAATCGATAAAAGCCGATGCGTTTTCCTAGTGCAACCTGTGAATCAATACTTATTATTTAAAATAAATTGGTAGCGAAACTCCGTACATACAGTTCATCTCAAAAATCTAATTTTGTGAATAATACATTCTCCAGAAAAGGCGAAAAATGTTTATTTTGAATTCGTTGTAGCTGTACCATATGTTTGATACTGCGCAATAGTTTGAACTCGAGAATGAGGTGAGAAAAAAACGAATCCAATTGCAATGGGACTGCTAGAAATCTGACAAACAAATTAGAAAAAAGTAAACTGAATACTCACGTAAAGCTAGAATTCTAATAACGCATCGTGCACCTTGTCATTGCACGTTTCTGAGTTCTGCTGTGTTAAATATGTTTTACGTGACTGTGCACTTGACTAACAGTATACGAAACATTGAATAAGTCGGCAGGACATGCTAATCGGTTGTTGGCACACCGAAAGCTAGGTTCTCAAAATTCTAACTTCTGATCTACCTCTTTCTGATACATCGGATCGGTGGCCAGCATGTGGAGAGTCCTATCGTACATGCTTAGATCAGAAATCTCAGAGAGCGCAGAGACGGGTAGAGAAACGGCGGATTTGGTACGCGAGAACGCATCCTCCTTCGACTGCAAATGACATTTTCCTGCTACCAATTATCGGGCAAACATGAATACATTTACATAATCTCTTTTCAACCATGAATCATAGAACACAAAAGACCAAATCTCACTATTATTATACGAAATACAGGAGAAATTTCTAGTTCGCAGTTCCATCAAATCTTAAACGCAGCCTTATAGAGTAAAGAGAGAATTCAGAAGCAGACAAGCTCAGACACTCTGCGTCTCTCTGGCCTTGCACACTCCCTCATCAAGGCCGCTACAAAAATGGCTTGTCAGTTGGCTGGAAAATGTCTGAGAGGTCCTTACCAAAGGATGTCGTACGGTTGAACCTGGCACCCCAATGCGAGTTCGTCTTAGTTCACTCGTTTAGGGCGAATTTCTCATACATGAGCGAAGTCATGATTGTATGCTGTTATCTACAGCAAAATAGGTGGGAAAACTTCCCCTGAGCATGAGAATTTTACTTTCAAGGATATTTCTGCTGAACCACCTTCAAGTCTCTCTTCAAGTCCCCGTCTATCTAGATACTCACATGATGTCCGCTGCTCCTGGAAGTTGGTTCGCTGTCGTGTCGAAATGCACTGAACTTGCCCGGTCTCTCCCCCTCCGCCACAGAAGTGTCCGATCCCTCGCCGCCTGAGTCTTCCTGGGAAAATCAATCGATAAGCATGGTTTCCATAAAATGTGCAACAATCCATATTTATCAATGTGATATTCGTCGGAGATTTTGCGCTAACGCGCTTTAATAAGGAAAACGCTATATGAACTGAACTGTGATGTCAGAATGATACACTTGTAAAAAGCCCACATTTCACAATTTCTTTCAACCGCCGACCAAAGTCATAGTAAACGTGAAATAGTTCAAGTTCGACGTGTGAAAGTCGGCAGAGCGCGGGAAAGTTCTGAGAAAAGTCCCAGAAGTTAAGAGGGGAACTGATTTGAAGTGATAAACTACCAAAGTCCTACCTTGAATCGTACTCTTTTGTACATGGGTTACATGTCAGACATGTTTGTAGGCAAATATTATGATAGGACACAATCCCATCTGCCCTCCTACCTCCGTTTTCCAATTTCCGATTTCCGTAACTTCCTGCGTTTGCAGTTGATAATGATTAGCAGAAGATGCTCACACCAAGTTATCAATCGGAAACAGGGTCCGCAAGCTACGTGACTAGGGGACTTATTTAGACTTTAGACGCACTTAGGGCTCTCATGACGTTAGCTTTTCTATAAATATATCTATTCAAGAGAAACAAAAAACATAAAGATATAAAGGTGAGAAGTACAAGACAAAATCATTGTATTGGTCAAGGAGAAGAAAAAGTGCCTGAAAATACAAAAAAAAATTGGGAAAAAAGAGTTGATGAACTCACCTGAATTGAAGCGTAAGTGGGAGGTTCGCTACGAATCTTCCTCGGACCTTTCTTTGTTTTTGAAACCATCATCACAGAGGTTTTCACTGGAAGAAAATGATAAAAAGGTGGGGAGAGGGAGAAAAAGAAGAAGGGAAAGAGATAAAGAAGAAAGGGTGAGCGAAAGAGAGACAGGGGTAATAGAGAGAATAATAAGAAGAGAATTTGGAACAGGAAGAAACGATGGAGGAGGAGATAGTTGGGATCAAATTTTCATGTTGATAGGTGTGGTATTATGAAGGGTGGGAGAGGGGGCTGCTTATTCGAGAAGCCCTGCTAATCTGGCTCTCACTAAGATTGAAAAAGTGTATTGGAACAAAGATTAGGCAATCATTGGAGTGGCAGATCACTGCATCGAACTATCCAAAACAGTTTCCTCTGAGAAACATTTATCACGATAACAAGTCTTCATTTATGTGAATTGTGAATCATGCCAAAACTTCAAGAAGGACGATTATGTGGTCCAATCCCAATGCTTCAGTCCTTTAAACTGCAATACATTTTTCAGTTGCAGTTTAAAGTATCGATGACACGGGATTGGTCCACATAATAGTCCTGCTTTCAATCAAAAAGATTTGGCGTGTAGTCTGATCAGATTTGTAAGACGCAGCCGAACTTTCAATTTTGCTCATACGGCATCGGTATCACTCAGATAGAGCAGAAAATACAAGATAATTAAAGTTCTTACTGTACTTCATAGGACGAAGAGATTTTCTGTCTCAAGATCAACGCTTTATATACTTCAAATAAGACCAGAGATAATGTAGAATTTCCTGAGGAAGTAGTAAAAAGGATAAAACGTGATATATGAGATGAACTCGTCTGAGTTGCATTTTGATCTGCATAGCAATAAAACTTTTTTATTTGCGACTGAAAGGAGAGGGATCAAACTACAAACACAGCAGAACTGAGCAACACGTAACCCTATTTCTCTAAGGTAACCCCATTCCATTCCAGGACCATTCCGTATCAGGAAGTCTGGTCAAAAAGGTAAAAACTGTTCCTCTCTGGTGTGTTTGTAGTTTGATCTGTATTCCGTTCCCCTATCTAAATACTGTCGTGCTCGCAGACTACGAAATAATTTCGGTAATCCCCACTTCTACTGCAAGTCGAATAAAGCAAGAAGTTGAGAAACCACCGGGATGTGAAACAAGATACATGTATAGTTTGTTCCACCCACCTATAGCCCTCTACAGTAATATGCTCAAACTTCCAGGTCAACGTTTGGTATGTTGTCGTGTCTGGATTCTCTTCAGATCTTTGAAGTGTCTTTCGTAACTTTACTTTTACAAACTCTAAAACTGTGAAACCGAAATAATTAATTATTTATTTATTTGAGAAAGCCTTCTGAAATTTCGACGGATTACTGTACAAGGATTGGTGCAAAAGAGTATAGCAAATACATTAACGTTGAATAAATATTCATAAACCTTATAATATTGTTGACCATCCAGGTAAGAATAATGTAATAAAGTTGATATTAGTGAGTCTCGATCTCGAGTCATGGATGTTTTCCACTATGTTGTTGTTATTACCACCATCTATCTCATATATGCAAGATATCTTCATGTGACTACTTCATTATGTAAAGTCACTCATTTCACTGGATGTCTAAATCGTCCTAATTGACCGTCCCCTTATAAAACTTTCATAAACTTAATAGGCGAAATGTTGATAATAAAGTAGTTCAACAACCCACAAATATATTACTGGGACATCTACAACTGATTTGGCCCGAAATATTCAGTAGTCTTCTTTGAGACAACCTAAATGGAAATCGTACACAGTATAACGATGGATGAGACGAGGCTGCATGCCATATTTCCTGTCGATGGAGAGGAAAGAAATGCACACTTTCAGGAATTAAATAAACAGAACTAGGTTAAATATAATAAAGTTAACTAGAAGAAAGTTAATACATAAATGATTAAATAAACTAAAAGTAATAAATACTATCTATAAAATTAATTATTGACTAAGTTTAAAAGAAAATACATCGTTTCGGCTTCACCACCTTTACGATGTCAATGTACACATTTTGTACCCTCTACGTTCCGTTATATATTTATTTTCTATCGCTGATGAGGAAGTGTTCATGTTAAGCTGTGAACGATTAGTTATAGTGATTAACAATTTTTCATATGTAAACGAAAAATTATGATTGAAACAATCGAATGAGAAGTGTGGGGCGGGGGTCATCACTGTTGTGGTAACAATCTCTTCCACTTCATGAGAAGCTCATGAGGTGATCTCATGAGCCTCACGAGGAATAGCAAGCCATCCTCACAACTAATTAGGAGGTGATCTGATAATCTGTTGTCCAATACACCCTCGCATCTGCTGACACTACCCTTCAATTTGAGATGAGCTCAGATTCATCTTCTTAGTAGCTGCTCTCCTGTTCCAATGCTCTATCGCTCCGCACCAAGTAATTAACTTGTTTTCACAGTTGAACCTCAATCAAACTGATTAGTTATCACTAATGAGTGCTTGGAAGACCATGCTAATTGACGAGATAATAGTAGATCATCTGTTAGTCACGAGATGGAGAGTTGTTGCAGACTTCATACTTGAATGTTTGGAATCACGTGAAACGTGAACAGCTTAAAAAAGAAACGTGCCGCATAATAAAGTTAACACACTTTATGTACTTATGCATGATATTGCTAGTAAAACTGTAGTTGTACAGTTTATACGTTTACACGTCAGAACTGAAAGTAGACGTCATGACAGCGGGATCAAATTACATTTGCACCCCAGCGCTATGGAGCTCAACCAAAATTCAAACTTATAGAAGTTTGGGTTGTCGTCAGACCACTTCACACATCAATAATAGTGAAATACCCCCCAACAAATCATTGGAAAACCGCAAACACAGCAGAACAAAAACATTTGTACCTCTTTGAGCAGCGTTTCCTACCCCTAGTGACTTTTTTCACTTTAGTGTTTGTTGGCTGATCATTGTGATTTTAGATTTAACTCTTTAGTATTTCTGTGTCTGGTCGACAAATTACAATTCGAAGAAATTTGAATTCTTGCGAAAAAAAGCTGTGAAAAAGAATGTGAAAGTGATCAATTGCAGACGCTCAATAAAATGAAACATGTTCAATACAGCACAGAATTGGTATATAGAAAGCAAACACTTTCGGAAAAAGTAAAGATTATTCTCGTTATAACTTGAATTCAGCTCGGAAAATGGATAGGCGATGAAACTATTGAACAAGTACTTTGAAGTGGGTGCATAAACTGGGGGAGAGGAATAATAGATAAAAGGATATGCAATCAGAAAGTATCACCATGGAGAGGGGAGCTCATCCCTTCTACTAAGAATACGCATCATCACAAATTACAACTAGTGGAATTACACGCAGGACACAATACAGCGAGATGGCCATGGAGGTGAATTCTATATCTAACCGGGTTTTTAGGTAACCTAACCCTTTTTTGATAACCTATTTTTCAGGTTACCTCGGTAGGTAACCGGTAAGTAACCTAAAATGAAAAACCGGTTACCTGTTTTTCTAACGCAAAATGTGGTTTTTACCGTTACTTTGAACGGTAACCGGATTTTAGTTTCAGGTTACTTCCAGGTTACCTACCAAGGTGGAGGAGGAACCAATCTATTTTGTAGTTTGGTGTCCACACTTATCACAAGCATACTGAAATGTAGTGCGATCAAAGTACAAGAAATTACAACTAATGGAATTACACATTCGTTCTCCAATTGAAAAAGAACAAAAAAATTGTAGTTTAGTTTACAACTTATAATGTATGTTGTAGATTGGTTACCAATAGGGGTTCGCTCTAGTCAAAGGAAGCCTATACGGTGTATGGTAACCTGTCCCGCTGTGATTGTAGTTTGGTCCCGATGCTGTTTGGTCAAACTCAGACCATTAGGGGGGAATACAGATCAAACTACAACGATGATGTGGCCACTCACTATAGATAGAGACGATACCAATATTTTAGTTTTCAAATTTTAGTGTGATTTCCACACTCATTACAAGTCTCATTATCGGTCAGCTCGGTAATTGGATCAAACTACAAACACTTAGACAAACCTTAGGCTGGAATGCATGATATAGGAAGAGTGCACGTAGACATGATGAGACCTCAAACAGTTTTGGTCATTTGTGCACAAAAGCACTGTAACCTTGAATAGCTAATACTTTACAGAATTTCGGGTTCGCTTATTAATACATGAAAACTTTATTAACTATTTTTTATTGTTTTGGTTCTAAGTTATAGTTTAAGATGAATACGGCACTACGATGCTAAGTCTATTGAACAATATTTCAAATGTCACCCTTCCAACGCAAATCTCACCACTTCCAGGAATAATGATAGAGCAAGAAAATACAAGAAAGACTTTATAATCTTTATTATCGTGTTGGATATCAGTAATTCGTGCATAACTCACAAGTACTTAGAAAATTTAGAAGAAAACCCTTGATAAAAAACCGTAATTGTGATTGAATTATTAATTAATTGAAACGAGGCACGTGAAAAACTCATCGGGAGAGTACATGCAGAGACCCAACACCAAACATTCTAAATGAACTATACACACTTTGAAAAACGTGAACTTATTGAAAAAAAAACATAGGTGGACTAGGTAAACGACTGTAATTTTCAACAAAAAAACCTTTAAAAAACTAAATGCTAATAAAGTAGATGCAAATTAATGAGAGCTATTGAAGCACTACGAAAAATTATGCTTTTCTTAGAGGAGAGTAGGCTTTCGGCTCGTAGCCGTACATAAAAGTAGAGGCTATAACCACAGTGGCTCCCAGAGCAAAGGTTCTGGAAAGGAAAACATAACAACTGATCAACTGACAAAGAATTTCGGTATTCCGGAGGAGAAATATTAGTAATTCTCGTGTCCAGGGGTGATCACAAAGTTTCTCGAATTGACTTTAATCCGAAGTACGTGCAATATTTCCAGAATAGCGTTTTATACAAGTGGATTTTGGAAAACAAAATCTTTCGAAAGTTGCAGAAATCAAGTCGTTTTCAAGTTTTTGCCCCTACATTCGATCAGATATATTGATAAATGATAAATTAAGATATATACTGAAGCAAGTAATGTAATCTCTTCTAAAAACTCACAGCGACGGTGAAAAGTCTCCGAGGAAGAACCAGGAGGCGAAAGAAGACACAATAATGGAGAGAGAGACGGCGAAACCCTTCAGAATATTATCAGCGTACTTGACGACGAGCGCAATTACGAGACCTCCATATGCCTGGAAAGAAATCAATAGAATAGAATAAGAAACACACCAAGTATCTTGTATGAGGTGTGCAATGCAATACTCCACAGTTTTTGTTGAAAGTTTTTCACATAATTGTGTGCGGTGACGGGTAAAATTGTAACACCAACGTAAGCACCCAATTCAATGCATGAGAGCCCCTTTTAGCGAAAGTTTGTGCAACACTGAAAGTAGCTATCATTCTTTCTAAACAGTACGTCTAAATTTACCGTGAAAAACCATTATTATATTATTCTTCCCTGTTAGATCAATACCAATGTTATATTTACTTGGATTTCGTAGAACAAATCTACATACCTGAAGCAAAACCACAATCCAGATAACGTTGTTGTATCCTTGTAAAAATCCATTCTGGTCAATCTTCTCGTAATCGTATAGCCAGCACATGAAGAAACCACCAAACACGGAGAAGAAAGCTGGAATAGTATATTTGAATATTGAACTGTGAAAAGTACGTATAGTACGTCGACTGATGATGATCCCGAACAAAAAGAACCGAATGCTTTCAAAGATTAGGAGATATGGATATCTTTCTCGTTCACTGTGGGGTGACATTGTCATGTATTTGAGATTCTTTATGTAATTTTTTATGTAAAGGCGAAAACATGATAGATGGTATCTACTTTATTTGAAGTTGATATTCCTTCTGGAAGGTAGAACCCAACGTTCATCACAACGGTTCACTAGTGAGTCCCACCATATTATGATTTCATGTTTTCGTAACCGAAATTCAATAATCATGCCACACCTTTTCTCATATCCTGTCAGATCAATCTATCAATCTTCAGGTTCAGGTATCAGGTTATAAGATTACTTTTTATAAAACTCGATCAACAACACAAGACACTCACCTAACTGCAGATTTCTCATCCACAATGAAACGCTTGCTGTCTGTTTATCCTTGAGAATTTTCTCGAAGAAAACTCCAGCGAAACCAGACGAAATACAAGCAGCCAACACACAGAGTAATCCTGAAAAATGCAGTAGTATCACACTCCGAAAACAGTATAAACACTATCAGAACATGATTTATCTCGGTTGTCATTACATCAGTGGCAATCTATGTAAAACTTGACTGAAGAATCGTTTTGGTTCGAGATTAGGCAGAAAACCGTGTAACCCGAGAACCGATCCGCCATAATAGACTACACTAAATGAATGGATCACTTAGAAATGTAAGGTCGATTTACATTGAAAACAACGGAAACCAACCTTTTAAAATGAAGGAACTCGGAAAACAGGCACATTTTCAAATTTCAAATCACTAACCGACAAAACTGTCCGAGTTGGCGGCTTCGGTTTTAGACGAAGTGTCATCTCCTGAAGGCATCTGAAAAGCAAACATTGGAACCAAAAGATAATGTGCTTCAATCATCAGGACAATTGGCCTAATGGCGAATTTAAAAAAAAAAACGGACTACGTTCACCAAGATTGGGAAAAATTCCTATTTTTGTTGCAAACACAGCATTTTCAAGGATATCACTCGAAACAAAGGACTACGTTCTGTGATTCTGTGAAAGAGCCACAACTTTTTAGTGTGTGTATACAATACCTGAACGAGAGCAACTCCTCCGGTCAAAAGAAGAAGCGCGAGCCACTTCAGGGGATTCAACGACTTCCCCAACATCGTCACTGAGAAGAAGGCGGTCGTCAGAATCTTCAGCTGATATGTCACCTGGAAGAAAGGTGATATTCATTCAACAAGAGGAATTATGTTCTAATTAATTTGACAAAACATTGAAATGGCAGAACCTAAGTACAATAAGAAAAAGATAATGTTTTGTTTACCCAGGAGGACACTTTTACCCATGATTTCATGATGTTGTGCTTTCCAAAACTATATCCACCTTAGACTTCATATTGTACCTCAGATCAAACATGAAAACACAATTTGGAGTTGATAGCTGCTAATACAGCTGGTACATGTTGAAAAACTCCCCTGATAAGTTGCAGCATCAAGTTTCGACAAAGCCACGAAGAGCAGGTTGTTTTGAACGACGTACATGAGAGCAGGAACAGCAACCTAGAGACAACGCAATGAGCTTGCTAATGAAATAACTACTCGAAAACAAGTTACAATATTGAACTAGTGGAAAGTTGATCAATAGTTTCAAATAGAAAATGAACTATCCATAAACGACCACAGCCGTAGATAAAAATACCTTCAAAGTGTCATACGGCTTTGAGAAGATGTCACGCTGCAAAACTGCGCGGAAAGCGCTCCAACGCCAGCCTGGAAAAATGAAAATGTAACTTTTTTTTTACTATTACTGGATCCTGAATCGTACTGCCAATAGGCATAGACTACTTGAGAGAAATGTTCTGACTTCAAGGGAAATACTCAAAATTGTATTACTGAGAAGAATAATAACGTAACTGGACAGAAAACTCACCGTTTTGATACATCAAGACTACGACACAAGTTATCATCTTGACTATTTCGGCATTGACCACAGCTGTTGATGAGATGTATCGTGGCCCCTCCGTGACCTAAAAACAATAAAATATGAAGTTGATCTAACAAAATCCGCAAGTAGAGTTGATGAAGGAAACAGGGATGGAGGGATGACCACAATTCCATGAGCATTCCCCAGTAACCTTGTCTGAATAGCTAGGAAAAATCGAAAAACGGACCACTTTTTCGGAGTTTACTGGTGTATGTTTCACTCGCTTTTGTCCAAGATTTCAACAGAAGTACAGAAAATTCTCTGCGAAACTTTGTCAGCGTTTTTCTCTGCGAAACTTTGTAAACTTGAAATGATTCTTAGTGAAAATCACCTGGGTTCTGGAATATCGTAGTGTGAGAACGAGAGCTGTTGTTTGGGCAATCAGTACGATGAGAGACAGCATTTTCAGGTTTGCACCCGGAGGAGCAGCATCTAGCGTCATTTTGACCTGAAATGGACAGAATCAGAGACAAACGGCAAACTAGCATTATTAATTATCGTAATGTAGAGCCCACATTACATGCCAGGAGCATACTACTTTGATGCATAGTCTAGGTCTAAAGAAAAGTAAAACACTGTGTATTTGACGACATAGACGCGATTCGATACCTAATTTCGTGTTAGCAATGAACAGGGTAAGAAAGACGAAAGAGAGAGAGTGAGAGAGAGATAGAGAGGGGGGGGGGGGAGAAAATAGACATAAAACTGCAGGAAGTACATCTTTCCTATTAGAAGACTGAGAATAAACGTAATAGCTCTTGAATTTCATCGAAAAACGTGGCAGCAAATACAATTAAATACACATAAACGAATAGAACACATGTGGCGCTAGAGCCCTCCGCTCGAGCGGCGAATCATTTACAAGTCCTTCGCATCAACTAAACAAAATGAATGAATAACTGAGACGGGGAGCAATTAGGGCGAGAACATCGTTCAACGATTTTGACTAAAAACATGAACATAGAGAAATAAAATGGAAAGAAATGAGCTAAGGAAAACAATTACAAGGGGAAAAGTTATATATATTTTTTTAAATGGGCAATCAGTAAACCTAACCGCCGTGTAAACCTAACCGCTGTGTAAACCTAACCGCCGTTGGTGGTTGCTGTAGAGAACGTTTTATTGGGGTCTTATTATAATCTATCGATAAGGTTTTGGACAAAAGAAGTGTGGAATGTTGTGCGAATACAATTTTATATATTTCGAGAAAGAAATGGTCGTCATGGCTCAGTTGTTTGGAATAACTTAGCGGTTTAGTGCGAAATTTGGTGGTGGTAGCGTCGCCCATTGATGAAAAACTTTTCTATTTCAATGTTAGTATAAGTGCAGTTTCTCTCCACTTAAATATCTCCAAATAAGTCCATACAGGGATGACTGACTGCTTGCAAAACAATATAGAACTGGAGCGTTCCACCTTTATCCCGTATAATTGGTGCTTCACGGTTACGCCAGTGATTCTGCCTGAACAGTGTTCGCAAATGTAAGTATGCTAGGTAGTAACTTCAAGAGGTTCTGGGTGCAATTTTATTAGATGGATAGTTTTTCTGGGTGGTCTGTGAGATCACTTGAAATGTGGATAGAAAAACGTAAAATAAGTATAAAAGGCAGCCAGTTTGATGCAATGTAAAACAACAACCTAAGTGATCATAACACACTTTTAAAAATCCATTTCAATCACGTTGACAACGTAATTTCCCAAAGCCACATATAACCTCAAAAAACAACCATTTTTCTCACGAATATCAAACTCCACATCTAGAAACTTAGGAGTTGTACTTTGGACCAACATTTGACTGTACCGATGGCTTCATTCAAGTTACAATCAAACACCACAAAAGGAACAAGCAACATAAGAATTATTATAAAATACACTGAAAGAAAGAAAACAACATATAAATCTGACTATGGTTCTTATACTGATTCTAACAGTCACTATTTGAATCTTAATAAAAGATAATAATTTAGTCTACTCCGCTAAATTCTAATGTAATGAAAGGGATACATACAACTTTCACAGCTAACGAAAAATTACAAAGACATAAAAAAGCTATTCTAAAGCGCATCCACAATCATTTGAGATTACGGGTACTAGGCTTGACAATGATGTAAGATTCTAGCACAAATCACACTTGAAATCAGGTTGCGAACGACCAAAAAACACCATGCCTTTAACAAATGAAGGTTTCAGAGCTTTCAAATTACAGAACGGTCAACATTTGAAAATCCCAGAAGGAACGATTAAGGTAAAATTACAATGAAGAATTAAATTGTTTCTTCTATGGAATCTACAAATAAACCAGATAAAAACCCCAAGAAAACCGGTTGTTGTTTGGTCGAATCAAACTAACTATTATTAAAACTATGGCTCGAATCAAAAAACGCTAATTTCCTAAACTAATTTTACTTCTACTCAAACAGGAAAACATACCGAATTCACTTAAACAAGGTGAACTTTATCCAAAACACGAGGATCCCGAACGTCGGCATGTCCGAACGCGTGCCCAAGAATCGTAGGACCAGTCGGAGAGGAACCAGACCAGACTAAATCGGAGAACCAGTTGGAGACAGTAGCTCTGGAACGATGAATATAAATCAAACAAAACATCTCATTATAAACAACAAGTCAATCTGTGAATGAATGTCATCTTTGGAGAAAAATGGAAACACTATTTCTCGTTGAGATCTACATTTGAGCTTGAGAATGTAAAACAATCAGCGGAAAACAATTCTACACGAACAAAATCGAATATCTTTCGCATAATCACAGAGAATGACTATCGGCTGCTCTTACAGCTAAGCCTTAAGCTCAAACAACAGCTTCTTGACATTGTTTGACTGTAATATCCGGAATCATCCACGATGAAGTTGAACTTGATGAGAAATACAAGCACGCAGAAAAAATTATCCTCATAATAACGCATAATTTCATAAAAACACACTTCCAAAACCAATAAAAAATTCCATCAGATAAACCTCCCCTAAAAGCTGGCTACTGCCTATATCACAGTCTGCAGCGTATCATTATGATGAACGAGTTGATGCGCAGCCTTTCAGCGCGGGATTTTGAATTTCGGCATTTTGCCAAACCGGTCCCACAACAAATTTTTCACGTTTTTCAAATATTTTTTTGTAGTGTCGAGTTAAATTGCTTCGTTTGTTTCATTTTCCAGCTAGTAGCTGGGTCCCCGCACAATCCAGGCCTTGTAAACTTATCAAGAATGTGAAATATCCTTTCCGATATTGTACTCAATCAATCAATTTTACTTCGAAACAAATATTTTATTTTTATAGCTTCGCTTCTTAGATAGATATTACGATTTTATACTTCATGAGATGGAACAGGGAGATTATTGTGCTCTCTTCCGAAAAACCTTGCACGAGTAAAACAATTTATACATAGTAATCGATAAATATTTCATTAGAAGAGGGATCTTTGATGTTTTCTTTGGATATGGTCGTTTGTTTTTGAATGCGACTGCATTCAGTATCTTATGAAAAAGGCGGAAAATATATCTTGTTGTTTTTCAGACCGGTTTTGAAGCTTTTAGCTTTGGATGACCGCTGAGGACAGTCACTCAGGAGCTGCAGCAACTATGAGTGGGTGGGGAAACACACGATCGGTTGTAGAGGTTGGTGTCCTATTGTTTTTGTATTATCGCTAGATATGTATACCAGAAAAATCTTTCAACAACGACTGCAGCCGACATTCATTAGCATGGAAGTTAACGTTCTAATGATCTGAATTGGCGTTTACTGGTGGGGTGGTGCGATGGTGGGCAGTGGGCTGCCCTTGCTGGAGGGAAGTGGAATAGCATGAATGTTTCGTAAGGAAGTTTGAGCGCTTACTTATTAGTTTTGATAGATTTTTGAGCGTAAAACCTATTTCACAAAGCAAAACCTTACATGATGATTCCAAAAAAAAACTTTCATGATGACTTATTGTGCCTTAATATTCAGCTGTTTTTGTTTACGTTACTATGTAAGGTTCGACTACTCGCAAAAATTGGCCCGTTTCTTGAATACTTGGATTGAAACACGAGAAAATTAAAGATTTTGCTCTCAAAAATAGACCAATCCTCTCGTTTTTGGCGTAATAGTAGATCGTTTTTCCATTTTTTGGTTCTTCGGTCAGCGATACTGGGGCCTGATCATCCATAATTCTACGAAATGAAGAATTCATATGAATTAAGTAGTGTAACTTATTGAGCAATTTTCATAGCCTTTTTTGCCTGCAGTAGAACGTCGGAAAATAGAAAACCTTGCGTGATGGTTTTCTATGCGGAGTAATTTGCTCAGAAGTTTTCTTTGGAGTCTGTTTTAATAGCAAAAATGCGGAACGTGTAACTAGCGGTTTTCAGGTTGATAGATTCGGTTGTTCAGAGGTCAGTGACCATACAGGACAATCGTCTCTAGGAGCTGTGACAACTAGAAATGAATGAAGGATCAACATCGTCAGTAAGAGAGGTCAGTGCTTCATAATTTTTGTGACGAAAAAAAACGAACTGTTACCCTGTTACTCGCACATGGTTCTAATTGAAATGGCTCTACAGAGTGAAATCGGTGATTTCACACTGTAGAGCAATCCCCTAACGACCAATAATATCTGGTTATGTGTCACAATGCTTTTGTTGGCTGTGGTTTCCTTAACTCGAAGGCTGTATTTAGTGAAGAGCAAAATATTTGTACCCCTTTTCCTGAATGTTGTCCGCCATAATATTATGGTTGTAGTTTCGTTGTTTAGTTGTTTTATTTTTTATCAAAGATATAAAGTTTCAGATGTAATCGAAGCGGTTCATGGATTCTGCAATCTTTCCATTGTGTTGGTTGATGTTGTTCGTCTTCACGAGCCTTCTGGACGACGACTGCAACTTCTTTTGTTTAAAATATTTGGTATGTTGATATGGTTGGGTGTGCACCAGTGTTCAGGCATGTTTCATAGTTTTGCTGCCAACTTCCAACTCAGGCGGTGACTGATCCCACCTGATACAGGGCTGGTTTAGCTTTTTGTCGATGCGTTCGCGTAAAACTAATCGCACACATTGTTTAGTCAAAGGGGGGGGGGTATTATTTTACCCGGTATAGATTTTCGAATCTCTCTCAGTACAGGGAGTAATACTGTAGCTGGTGCAAATTCAGTTATGCTTTCCATATTTTCGATTTGGATGACTATTCATTTCCTTCAACAGTATGTTTTACATAGAATAGGTTTCTCAGCTTGTTTTGCTACAGTTGGTTTTCGTTTAACAAGAATGCGTTTAATACTGAATAACTTTTGTCAAATGGTACTGCGGTGAGCCGATTATTTCACCCGATATTTCGTTAACCCTAACAGTTAACCATTAAGGCATTCTTGTCAAAAACGAAAATCTGATAGCGTTGAAATACCGGGTCCGTTGTGGAATTGGTCCGGTAGAATACCGCTTCCATTAATTTGTTTGTCTCTCTGTTGTGTCAAGTTGTTGGTTGTATTTGTATGTAAATAAGTTTCGGGATTGGGATAGCTATGTAGACTGTTTATTTCGAATATAATGTAGTTGTCTTTGTTGGGACCGATGATTTGTATTGATAGGTTTGTGTGTTGACGTATTTACTCTGCCTGTGGTTTGATTAACACTGTCGGTCAGGGGTTGACTTAGAATTTTTTCATGTAACATGTTTTTTTGTGTGGGGCTTAGCTGAATAAACGTGTGATGAAATTCAAACGCTGTTCATTGTGGATCATATAAGAATGTTGCAAATTCCTTCTTGTTGTGATAGAAAAAGAAAGTTGTGAATTCAAGCCATTCATGAGCAGTCATTGTTAATATTTGGTTTCCGATTGTGTTGGCTGAACGAATTCTCGCCGGTTGCCATGAGCTTCAACTTATCAACTTTTATTTGGAGATTGTCTATGAAGTCATTATTATGTCACTCATTTGCTCAATTATATTTTAACAATATTTGCTGGTCAAAATACTATAATATGTATCTTTCACCTTCACGGCCTCGGACTGTTCACTGGCCGCAACACACGAAAGTCCATATGAAAAAGGTTACGTGTCCGTGATACTACTACCTGCGGTTAACTGCCTTTCTATGAATTAGAGATAGCCGGAATCGTGAGAGAAAATGGTATATTTGAACCATAAACTTTTAAGGCAACTCAAACAGACAGAACAATCAATATCGCTATGTTGAAAAGCTGACTTTCTTTATTTGTGGAATTTTTGACCCAAGAACTCTCGAAAATTCTCTAATAACCCGGTCAAACAACTTACTACCATACTTCGCATGAAAAATTGTGAAACCTTTCCTTTGAATCGTTCTAAGACTCCACCCGAGCGTGCTCTCTAAAAACACTCTAACGGCGGTTAGGTTTACACGGCGGTTAGGTTTACACAGCGGTTAGGTTTACTGATTGCCTTTTAAATGCTCGTGTAACCGAACTTACCCTACGTGACTGCGTAGGTAACCTATGTACCGTAAACCAGCTGTCAATAACTATTCAGACAGCCGGCTTCTCCCAACTTCTTCCTTTCTCTTTAAATACTCCTTACTTTATTTGTACATGAAGACATCCCTCCTTTATTCTAATTTCTTTTAGATGTCGCACAATGGATGGAAGGCAGTTCTTACGCAAGAACCGAACAGCTGAGATTCTTATCTCTTGCTTCTAACAGGTGAATACAAAACGTTTTGGGATGGTAATTGGAAGAGACAGGACAAAGTTCATAAACAAAGTAAAACTCTCACTTGTCTTCCTCACGTTGTTAGATGAACTGTTACGTAGTCCCATCAAACTTCTTTTCGGCGCCTCTTTAATATTTTAGTCATATAACGCGAAAATGTCATAAAGTTAGACATTTCAAATTCATATTTAATTCGTGGAAAGTTGGAGAATGAGGGGATCGTAGTACGAGGATTAATGTTTTATAGCCACAGTAACACCGGTTTTTCAGCATACTGAGGCTGTAAAAATTTCGTACGAACAAGTTCATAACCTTGTACGCGAATGAAATCACAAGGTTGAAATAAAGGTTGTACAATGTGTCCGTATAATGACTTTCTCCAACCGAGTAGGTTGCCCAGAACTTACCATAAATAGAACTTCACGTTTCTTGAAAATTATTTAGTTATAAGCGGTGTATTATATACATAATATGAAGAAGTGTATGCTATAAGAATCATTCGCAATGCAAAAACTCAAATAACCTCTCAAACGTCGCTTTCGCTGAACAATGGTACATTATCCATGAATTATTATCAAACGAATATGCTTGTACAAGAAGGTTTAAAACAACAAAACAAGATATTATCTTGAATCAGTTCTAATTAGATGTTGATACTGGTAAATTGAATAATCGCGTGAAGTAAAGCATTTTAATGAGTAATCGTGCACTTTGTAATGACACGTTTCTTTACTGTGTTTAACATGTTTCACGTGACTGTGCAATTGACTAACAGTATACAGCAGGTTACACCGGTATTCGCACTTCGATTATTCATGAAAACGTGGTTGGAATTGGGTCGGTGGGTCGGCTTTGATGGGAATGTGTGGAACTGTTTTGTATCGTTAATCGATTCCTTATTTGCTCTCTGAGTCAGCCCAGCCCCATCCCACCATCAAGCACTATCTATCTATAGTACGTCCTCCCCCCCCCCCCCCGGTCCATCTTTTTATTACTTTTCCTGTCTTGACAGCCTGCTTCTTCCTAACTTTCCAGCAAATCATCTTTACAGAGCTCATCGGAAAACGTTACTTTTGTGCGAATTATTGAAATAATGAAACAATTTTGCTAAGATAAAGAGCACGACCAGCTCTCTCCTATTCTACTACTTTCTGTTACTTCTCATCTCTTGCCAGCCTGCTTTTCTTATAGTGTGTTACCACCACTTGAAACACCCTACAGTACTTTGAAACTTGCAGACATATTGTTGACAATTTAAATTGACTTACATGATAAAATGACCGTTATCAGTACAAACCAGTTCAAACGCTTTGTCAACACTATGTCTCCATTGTAGTCACTTCAATGTTCTGATCGAAACTCGGCTATTGGTGGTGGAAAAGTGAAAAATGCCTTTCCAGCAGATTTTGTAGAGCTCATCGTATCACGATTTTCGCGAAACTTGAGAATTGCTGAACTAACCATTCTTACTGAGTGAGGAAAAAGATCAAACGTGAGCCCGAACGATAAAATACAAAGTAATTTTCCCGGAAAAGCGGCAAGTGTACTAATTTACAAAAGCGAAGTTAGGTGAAAGCCTCACATATTAAAGCTTTTGCATAGATTCACCACTGAGTTTGACACCATCTTGATGAGAACATTACGTTTTTATTTCACTAATGGAAAAAGGAAAAGAATAGGAGTACAGTGTAACTTGCGTATCAAAATTTTCACACAAAACATTGTGATTCAATTTGATCTTCGGAGACAAAGTGTTTTCCACAATTATTGTATAAGAAGTTCACTGTGAACTTCAGATCGAACGCTTCTAGTGAATACGCTGCTCTCTCGTAACCTGGTAACCGGAACTAACAATGCGCGCGCACGTGTGTCTCCTTTCTTCAGGCCAGCCTCGCTGGTACCCCATTATAACCACCCGATGTGTTCTATTATCCCCCCTTGACCCCTAGCGGACTGCCAACCCCTCTCTCCCATCTGATCAATACTGATTGTGTTTGCATACCTGTTCTGTATTCTGACCGGCTGTTTGTATGCACCAGAGTGCAATGACTGTCACCAAACACCATTTTATGATATTGCTTTTGGTTTGTGAAATTTGTAGTTGGCTCTTATCATAATTGGAAAGACTTTCTCAACTTCTGTCTGGAAGTAAACTTGTTTTGGTATAAATTTCGTGTCCTGAAAAATTTCTTCTGTGCGTTTTCCAACAGTGAGATCTCGAATCCAGAAACAAAGTGGTGAGCAAGATGGTACCAACCTTTTGATCGACCTTGGGAGAACTCAGAGTCACACTTCAGAGTGAATAAACATAGTTATGGGTTTCCCCGTGTTCCACTTCTTTTAACTGTTTTCGTACATTCCGCCAATACAAAAAGATAACTTTTACGCGTCGTATCGGTTTTCGCTTTTCATTGCCGTTAAATATTCATGAATTGCCGCCCGCATAGTTTTTATAGGGGATGAAATACATGGATTGTTTTACATTCGTCTGAAAAGTCTCAGTAGAATTTCATTGAATAAGATATTGTGCAAAATGTAATTGTAGAAGTTTCGAGTAGGTCAAATCCTGATAAAACCACTACAACTACACACCACTAAACAGTTTCCCGTACTTTGTTTCGTCCAGCCGACGGGGACCAAACTACAATTACTACAATGTGTGATTGTAGCCGGAGTCTAGGGTCTAAATTTATAGTTTCCACTTTGTACTTTTTTCTCTCTTTCTCTCTCTTTCTCTCTCTTTCTCTCTCTCTCTCTCTTTCTCTCTCTCTCTTTCTCTCTCTCTCTCTCACTCTCCCTCTCTCTCAGTTTAATGTCCATGTTCCCAGCTGATTTGTGTCGAGTTTTCTAATCTTCCGTCCATCAGTTTCGCTTCGCGCGCCATTCCTGTTTTTGTTCCTTCCGCCTGATGGTGTTGAAAATTTACTTTCAACTGTGAAATTGAAACCACAGAAAAGTGTTTCAACATGATGAAGAAACGCGTTTCAACTTTTATATGACTCGGAACTATTTTCACATTCCCACTGACCACTGTAGAGCGATTAACGAAAATAGCTTGCGACCGAAATCAATTAAAGTAAAAGCTGAAACATAGATAACATAAATACGTTAAAATATTAGCAAAAAATCATAGAAAAACTGAACTCGTGTTCTTTACTATAGAGGTTTTGAATTCAGCTTTCAATCTGAGCAGGTGAGACCAATGGGGGATGCTGTTATGAGATAAACCGTTACTCAGTAGTCAACATTCTCCTTCAGATTCTTAACAGCCTTCTCGAAATTCATGGATTCGTTACATCATGTGGTTATGTTATGTTATGTCGAAACGACGCGCGCAGACGCTGTAACGTCAGAAACGTCTGCAACAGTTTTGCAGCTTGTTCCATAGTTCAAACTCAATCACTTTGATGCTAGACGCAGGTGAATTTACATGAAATTCGTATTTTGCGTGTTAATCGTTTCTCTTGGAACCAAATTTCTGTGATGATTTTCGCAACTGAAAAAGCTCGTGGATAATCTCAGATCCCAGTCAATTTTTCACGGGAAATTTCAGGAAAACATTTTATTGTTGTCTAACTGTTATACTTAAAAAATCATTCCAAATACTTCAAGTGCTTCTGGAGAAAAACGATAATCTGAACTGCATAATATAAGAGTTTGTAAAATTTGCGAAATCAATGAATAAGTGTATACGAACAAGCGTATATTGAACTAAACTATATTCGTTGCGCCTTTTGAAAGTACAGTGTGACGTTTGTAGTGTGATCTCTGCCACGTTTCCCCCCTTGGTGACCTTTTCATGTTTGGCTCGGCCTCCGTCTTGCATCGCTTATTATGTGGGGAAACATTTATTCGCCATTCAGTTTCTAGAGACGTGTTTTTCTCCTATGCAATTCAATGTTTTTTGAAACAACCTTTGTCAAGTAGCAATTTTAAAGACTCCAAGTGTTCAAGGTACTCAGTTAAAAGTAAACAAAGGAGTTATGTTTTCTATTTTTTTTCTGAACGTAAACTTATTGAGTACTGAACTATACGTATGAACGGAGTATTACTATAGTGAAATTCATTTTTCTTCATTTTTCGAATATGGTGAACATATAAAATGTAGCATGTTTCTGATCTTGTCACTTTTCACGTCTTTTGTATGATCTTTGACCTTTATTTATTTAACCAGCATTTTACTAAATTGTAGTTTGTAAGTTGTAATTGGCCATGTGGGCCGTGGATATAACCGGTTGGCGCATCTAATTCGCAGAAGAGTGCGACTTGTAAACTTCGATTGGCGCCAATTGAATCAATTCCCTCACCATATAGCCGGCCCTCTTTCTCTCCTTTTCAACTAAGAATTCGAGTATTATTAAAATAAACATAAAGTTAATTCGGATTCAAAGTTATTACATAGATTATAAATGAACTAGGATTAATATAGTACATGAAGTTTGGTAGCCTGTTAAACTGGGTTCATCTTCATTCCGGTGCTAAAAATACGAGTTTTCTCACATGTACGTACGTACGCGGTGTTTGAAACTGCATCAATTTGTCATTACCTTTTGTACAGAATAATCAACATTGACGTGTTAACAATAATAAAATTGCATTAATAATTGCGATACCTTACTTGTGGTAATAGGATGTCATGAGAAACTCGCTGTTCTTCTCATCCATTAGCAGTTCACGTCCTTTCTTGGTGGATTACAGTAAACCTTTCCGATGATTTTTGTTCAGAAAATAACATATTTTGTATCGTACGACTTTTTGTATCGTACATCGTACCTAACTTCGTAATAAGCCTACGGAAGTTGTTATCTTTCTCTAATCTCTTATTTACATTAGAAATTCATATGATAGCGTGGGAAACAAAAACTATGTTGTTCTGTTCCATAATTTCTTCAAATTGAATAATTTATCAAAAATTTTAACCTCCCCTCTCCCCCACTGCCTAACGGGAAACTGATCTTCGGTTTTAAGAAATGATGCAGCTAATTTGTCACTGAGAGGTTTTTTTTATGATTTTAGCACGTGTCCAATTATAGATGTGTGCATCTCGTATTGATATGCAGTTATGCAGTTAGATCTGTTCATTACAATTTCTCCGATAGAAGATATTTTTATTTTTATATTAAAACACCTCTTGAAAGTTAAATTGAGATGTTTAACTACCTTTTTATTTTCCATTGCGTCTACACCACACAATAATGTTCACTAGATAATATGTAAACAAAATTGGTATGAAATTTATCAATTGACCGTTCATATTAGGTTTTAGAAATTGAAAGAAAAGGTTGTCCAATAATGTGAGACTCTCTCACCTCGCTCTGTTATACCTCTAATTGATTGTCCAGTCAAATTTCGATGAGGGCGAGCAGAACGAATCAAAACTTCACTGTTAATTGATAACTCGTATTTTAACTACTATATTATTATGTTCTTCATTTCGATATATTGTTGGTTCAGTAATAGAGCATAAGAACCTGTTTGGTTTAAGCATTAATCCAAAAATGTTTTTATCAATTTCAAATATTTTGTAACTATATATATTTTCAGGTATTCAAATGTTAGCGGCTAGCAAACATTCGGAGCCGCAGTCGAATATTCAGTCCCTGATTGGAGCCCAAGTGTTCGCTGAGTTCGGTCCCAGTGTTGTTATTCGGAGGTTCGGCACAACTCTGCTCGGACAGAACTACTGCATATTCACTCGAAAACGGTTACTCGGGGGGTACCAGGTTGGTTTCCTATTCCATGTAGTGATGGATCTGAACTACTGGAGAAGGTCGCGAAATTACCTCATCGACATGTTTTTTGTTAAATTCTGATTTTGTTTGTTGAATTCTAATCAATATTACCCCACCGCATATGATAGTTACAAGGAAGGGGGTTAACCAATTTTCTCTTGAAATTTGATAGGGGTAAGTTTTGGTCAACTATGTCAAGGGAATGGTGATTCATCTGAAAAGATTAGAGACTTTTGAAGTTATTTTTTACAGACACACATGATCACTGCAAATGCACGGAATCGACCATTCATCTCGGTACCTTTCAAGGTGGGGGATTATCATACCAATACAGGGTTTTACAAAAAGTTTAACGGAGAGTATACGAACCTAATCCTCTTGCTAACACATTTGATGGCTGTTCAAACCTCAAATACCGGACTCGTTCTCTACTTTGTCTTTTCAGGTCGCAAAAGAGTCTTACAATATCACTTTTAAAAGTCGAATGCAACAATCTTGAAAAGTGCAATTGAGAAGATACTGTTTAGAGTACTTCTTCACCTTTTGAGGAATTTTCCTTGCTCGTGTTCAGTGTTTCTCTCACTGAACCAATTTCTAGGTGTCCGGCTACCAGGTTCTCTCTGAAGCCCAAGATTTCGTAGCTCGATTATCTTCAATACTATCCAGTAGAGAAATCTCACTCGGAGATCAACCGGATGGAGTGTGTATTCCTGTTGGTCGCGAAATTCTACAGGTAGTTTTAAGGGTCAATGTACAAGTTTACATATAGTTTTAGAGGTTAATCTAAAGTTTACAAGTAGTTTTATAGGTTCCCCTACCAGGTCACAAGTAGTTCTACATGTTCATGTACCAGCCATTGTTGTAACGGTTTTTTTTCTCATGTATGATAATGCGAACTCAAAACTTATCGGGAAACTTGATTCTACATATAGTTTAAATGATTTATCTACCAATTGCGGATGTTGTAACTCTTTTTTCACGTATTATCATGCGAACTCATTACTTTTTAATAAACGAGATTTGCACCCCACGTTTTTTATTACCACACGCACGCTCGCGTGTATGTATTGCTAGTGAATAAAATATATTTGTACGTCAGCATGATATATTCTCCCATGAAAATGAGATGATCTTTGGTTCCAGATGGACTTTGGAAATATTTTATTTTATTGGTTCCAGATGGACTTGCTGTCAGAGGAAGTGCACGATTTCCAAGACAAACACTTGATAGTAGGTGGGTGGACATTTTACGGGAATAAGTCAGGTTTTAGTTACATTTTATAGAGCAATCAGTACCAGACTTTTGTATGCGGGCAGCTGGTGAGTTTGGTGAGAGAAGTAACCGGAAATACCGATAGTAGGGCAGCTAAAGTTTATTAGGATAAGAGGTTGTCACCAATTCAGTTATTACCAAAGTGCAAGACAAGTTTTAAACTGAGATATGAATTCTCCGTGACTTGATACTTTCGTATTCTCAAAAGTGAGTACATTACGATTTTTGTACCCTTCTTTCCAGGTGATGAAATTTACGTGGAATGCGTGGTTTCTGGCATTACGTTCTTCCATTCGGGAATCTATGCGGGTCACGGACGAGTATATCATTACATGAGCAACAATCGTGCGTTTTTTTTCTTATTTTGTTTTTCTCTGGAATGGTTGATCATAACTCCGCGACATATGACAAAGTCTTGTCACGCTGTATGCTTTGCGGGGGGGGGGGGGGGGGGGGGGTGTATGAATTTCAAATATTTTTATTCGATTGGCGCTTTTTTGAGATCACGCATGCATTGCCATGAAGTAATTCGATTTTTATCATATGAACTGCATGCTTATAGTTCGTTTCACCAATCGATGTCTTTCTACAGTAATCTTTCGAAAATTCAAACGCATTTATCTAGTCAACAAACAAAATTTAAGATTCACTGTTTTGTATGCTTGTAGTACTCAAAGTGGAAAACGAAATCACGAAGTTTAAACTATGTACAACACCTACAAGATATGATAAATTCACTTAGAAGTTCTATAATCTTACTGTAGAGGGCTATTGTCTCGTGAAACAGACTATGCCTATACTGCTGTTCAAGTTTACTGTCACGTGAAACGTGCGATTCTATAAGTAGACAACGTTTCCATAGTGTATACACTTGTAGATGTTCGTGGGTACTATTTGCGACCTATTACGGTTTTGTCGTGTATGTAGTTCGATCCCGTTCATTTTCGGTCTGAATTCGTGAACTAGAGTATGTGTCGAGATCAAACTACAAACTACAAGTTTTGGTCACCCCCCCCCCACACCTCCTCGACTTTCAGACGAAGTAGACTCTTCCCTTAACGTCATGCTGGGAAACATTTTACCTTTGCCCCCCCCACTTGTTCAATCTAACAGAGAGATCGACCATTGTATTTTGATTCTCCACGTTTTACGAACATTTTTGTCCTCCTCGACACTCGTTGCTTTCAAACTCTGAACTTTTATAAATCTAAATAGGCAAATTATGTATTATATCGATGTCTTAACGGCTTGACTTTCAGAAGAAGTCAACTCTTCGCTAAACGCGATGCTGTCTACATTCGCCAAGACGCCGGCGGCTGTCCTCCATGACTACTGGCACGACTTCATCTACGCCCTCGCAGAGATGGGAGGTCGGTGAAACACATATTTATATTAATAAAATGATTTCAATCGCATAAATTCTAAGTTTAATTTTAAGTTGAATTCTTCACATCACAATGTGTCATGAGACCGAGGAACGTTTTATTTCTGCATGAAAATTGAATTTTTCAGTTTAGCATGGAACTTGAAATGCTCATAAACAATAATAAATTCGATGTTCTCATGTGTTTCTTGGAAGGAACAAACAGGAGCTTAGTTGGAGTCGTATCTTTTAACGGTATCTTGGATAATTTTTCCGTCGCTCTGTTTGACTTCATGAAGATCCTATTCATTGTAATTTACTAGACGATAAGTTAAAGAACAAAAACAAATAAACAAACGATTGAGTATTTGTTATCTTCAGACCATCCTCCCCGCCTGTTTCGAGTATCTCACCCCCTGGTGTGCCGATCGGCGCAATCCATCATTCTGCAATGCGAGAGGCTGCGGAACGTGAGTATATATTAATAATAACAATAACAACAACAACAACAACAACAACAAATATATAAACAATATGTCGATTAGTTTTATACTTTCATGTTCATGGTCACGGGAGTTCTAACAATATGAGTTTTTGATGTTGTTTCATGCAGTGAGTGTTCAAATAATCGTTGTAGTTTGATCTTGAGTTGGCACCGTAACTCATGAACTTCGACGGAAAAGCAATAGGTTCAAACTACAATATAGCGGGACATACACCATTTAGTCATGCTCCGGAAAGAGCGAACATTATAACGTAAATTGTGAACAGTTAAAGAAGGACGATTATGTGGACCAATCTCGTGTCAACGGTCCTTTAAACTGCAATTGAAAGATGTATTGCAGTTTAAAGGACTGAACCATTGCGATTGGACCACATAATCGTTCTTCTTTAACCAGTTTAGAGTTAGTTGAATATCATTTGCAACTGTTTTCAGGAATGGGACTACTATGACATTCGGAACCGGAACTGCCAACACTTTTCTTCTTTCTGTGCGACGGGAGCTATGGTTTCATACGATATGGGAAACAATCTAAAATATCTGGCGTGTACATTACTCCGTCCCTCGGCCTTATTGGCACCCCAAAAGCACAATTGGGCCTGAACTACATAGAATTTGTGATTGTTTTACTTCTATTTGTTATTTTCCAATTACCTCATCTGCCTTATCAAACATCAACTAATTACCTGAATACTTGTAAATGTCGCTAGGGGTAGGTTTATAAGGTTTCTACAAAGGATCTATATGTTTGGTTTTTTACCACTTTAACGGGTTCTGCTAAAGTCGTGTCTGATTCGATAATGATATGTTGTTTTCTTTCCTTTTCATTTGTTGGCTAATACTATCCATGTCTTCTAATATTCGAGATTTTCCACGTTCCATCAGGTTGTTCAATGTTTTAACTTTCCATCACCTACTGTGATCTCCCACTCTGTACTATAATCTAAAGTGATACCGCCCTCTCTGTGATTTTTCATCTACTTACTTATGTATATTATTAATTTTTCATGTATTTTTTGGAAGCCGATTGCCAACAAAGATTTTCTACAAACTTCTATTTGTTTTGTTGCTTTGTAGTTAAATTTGACAGTCTAAAGGAAAAATGAAATATATATATAGAATCTTTATTGAATAATTGAATTCAAAAGAATGGGTAACGCAAAAGTATATTGAAAACACATAAAGATGAATGCGAAAGATCTAAAGGGGACGATATAGTGGTGATATCATAGATAATTGAAGATGATGATTGGGGTAGATGTAGGGAGAATATAGGATCTGAAACATACAACATTTAGGAAATCAATCAAAAAATGTATTATAAAAAAGTCTAATTAAAAAAAAATATATTAAGACAAAAGTGAGTTCAAGAACTCACTCATTGAATCGATAAAAGAATAAAAATGTTGATATGATCAACCAAACTTCACCAGTCCCAGAGATCGTTCATCCTATCCTAAAGTAGAATAAATTCTAACCGTTCAGACTTTGGAAGAACCTATTGGAGGTTATTCCAATTGTAGGAACGGTAAAACTGTGGAAAGATCAAAGTTAGTTAATCTAGATTTGAAAGCAGATAGTGTACTAGCTTCTACTACATGAGCTGGTAATGCATTCCATATTGGTGGCATTCTATTTGCAAAAGAACCATAAGCTTGTTTTTTGCTTGCAAAATTACGAGCTATCTGGAAAGAGTGAGCCCGCTGAGATCTACAAATAGTAAATAGTTTAAGATTCTTATTCAATTCAAAACCGCGAACTATGCGATAGCAAAAGATGAGGTCATAAATGCATCTACGGTGAGCGAGAGACTGAAGTTCGAGGGATTTCAAACGTTGCGCATAAGATAACGTAACTGGACCAGCAAAACATTTTCTAAATACTATCCTAGTAAAGCGCCGTTGAACATTTTCAACCATATTTCTCTCGCCAATCATTGAAGGAGAAACAGGCTGAGTCTAAAAAGCTAGCATGCAAACCGCAGTACAGTATATTTTAGTGTGACTGTGACAGGTACATATTTAACTCCACTGGGCTCATAGAAATGAAAAATTGCGAATCGAATCGAAAAGCAGAAATGCATCACTTCTGATTTGGCCTTCCAAAACCCTTTGCTAATAGTTAAACTGACAGAAATTGGTGATCATACCATATTTGTGCGTATCGTAGTAGGTTCTCTACTTTTGTATAATTGTTACAGTCTTCTATAAGTAAACGCAGCGGGGAAGCCAGTCCACAACAGGCATGTAATGAGGAGAAATCGTGCCCCAGCGCGAAACTTCTGCTCCATTGAAATTTTCTAGTTTCTCCTTTATCGATCGAATTTTTCCACCTTTTCTATTCTCACTCTTTCGTAGTAAATACATGTCTATCTATCGTTGATTTATTTGTTTGGTTTACACAACTTTATAAGATTTTTTCAAGAATTTTTACTGCAAAATTTCTGAAGAGTTTGTCAATAACGTGGTTTTTTTCTCGGTATGAATGTTTCGTGGTTCCATCGTTTGTTAAACGTGTCGATTTTATTGTTCTGTGTTCAGGTTTTCTAAGTGCTGTGTGAGTGGTGCCTGTCAATCGAATCCAATTCCATGAGCGTTTTAAAATGGACGAAAACGTGGAGGATATGAACGCCCAGCAACAGGCAAACATTGGGCAAAACTTCAATAACAACCAAGATGAAATACCGGTGAGTCTAAAAGCTTGCAGCTTAATAAACCCAATGTATTTTCTCATTTGCGTGATGTCACTGAGCTTAGATTCTGATGCGTTGACCCCGAGCTTGTCGATTGTGTGGAGTAGAATTCATAGCCGAAGTCCCGGGGTTCGCCATGACAGCTTTTTTTGTAAATGTGTTATTATTTAGTAAGTTTAGTCATAGTTAATATTCATAGAAAATGAACAACGCAATAAGGACCTTCACAAACTAAATATTATATAACATTCAGGTACCCCAGCAGCAGAATCAGTTTGGTGCGGTACGGGATCGTTTGTTTCATGCCATGTTGGTAAAGGTGGCTCTAGGCTATAGCAAATCAGTTCCATTTTTTTATCGAAGAGTACTGGAAGCATTCTCGTTGCTGTTGGTTAGTTTTTTCAAAGATTCTATTAGCATTATGATCAGGTTTTATTTACCAATTCAATTATAGTAGCTGCTGATTTAAATCGTGCACCTTTTGATTTTTCTCAGTAGATACTTGCAAAGTCTTTCTCAAACCCAATACTCACACAATTGGGTATTGGGGTGAAACTTCAACCTGTTCGGAGAATGTTCTCAATTTCTCAAATTGGGAGTATTTTATCAAGGTGATTCTAATAGTTGGGTCTGTAATAAAACCAAACATCAAGATAATAGATAGTCCAGCGTCCACCAGAATAGTGAGCTTATCTGTCTTATATGGAAAGTGTTTCAGGCGTTGTCGTTTCTTTCGCTATTACTTTTTGTACACCTGATGTCCTCGCGTGCTACAACAACGTGTTTCGATCATCTAGTCGACGATTGGCCAAAAGATGGTTAGTTGATGTATTACGAATGCATTCCTACGGTATTTGTGATTGCTGAAATGACTTCACAAATATGTAGATTTTCTTTGGGTTTGTGAACTTGTAAATAAACCTAATAGTTTGAAGAACCTCTGGCGATATTTAAACTCAATTTCAATGTGGTAATCTTACTAAGGTGAAATATTGCCATTGTAAGGCAGTTTTGAGTATTGTATTAACTGTAAGTATTTCCAGGTGTAATTCGGTTAGATGTGGTCATGAATTTAGACAATCTTAAATACAAGTTCAAATGGATCGACTGGTATAGTAAGTTTTTTGTCTGAAGTAATGAAGCGTGAGTGGCATAGTAGTTGATAGTTCTACCACTTCCTATGGTAGCATTCTTTCATTTCGAAACAGAAATTTCAGTAGTATTGTAAAACATTGCTTTGACTCCGTTTTCTCACCTTTGTTGTTTTTGAAGTTAATTGACTACATGATTTAATATAGGTTTCCGACTCGATTTTGCAGAAATATAATAAATCGCTCTTCTTTCCTACTTCAGTAAACAATAGAACAAACCGTAAACGTAAAACCAGTAAGTGCAATAGTAACTTGAACTTGCCTAAATCTGCTGGTGTTTTTCGGATGCGTTTTATGATATTGTACGATTTTTCAGAACAGGAGCGCTCACGTATGCAGTGTCATTTCAACCCACGCGATGTATTTCTCTATGGGCCACAGTCAATGCCCGCTGAAATACGTCATCAAACCAGGAAATCTAAAGTGGTTAGTTAAAACAATCTCTGTAGTTCTAATTCCCTTGATGCGAGGTTCGGACTCGGTATCACACGTTCTTGTTCTTGTTTGTACATTGGTGGGATGTGACTATTCGACATAAAAGAACCCGTTTTTGTTCGGAATTAAATGAAACTTCATGATTTTCTTTCAGAAATGAGGAATGTTTTCCGATCTTGGCGATAAGGGCATTATCCAATACACTCACAGAGTGACTAAATGTTTTTAGTCACTCTGTGAGTGTATTGGATAAGTTATCTTTGCTCACTTGGCAAGTGTCATTCGAGCGAAACGTACCACTTATATTGGATGTTCTTTTAACTATTCTCCAAAACAGTAACTATTGTAACCAGAGCTTCCATTTGTATATACAGGTTGCGCGGGAGCATCTGGTGACTGCTCCAGAGACTCCAGAACCATTGGATGAGGATATCAAAGAGGAGCCGGTCCATTCGCCTCTTCTCAGCTATTTCCTGCGGGCTCCCTACCGATTGTTCGGCGACGAGGAGTACTTGGACGAAGCGGACACTATTGATAGCTCAAATCAGGTACATTCCAGTAGCATACTCGTAAGTGGATTAGATTCTCATCAGGGCGAGGAAAGTGCACGTGAGAAAAACTGAAATATTAGCATTTTCTAATTAAAAATACTGAAAAAAAACTGTACTTTCGTCACCAACATCTTATGGTATGGTTTCTCAAAAGAAAGTTGTCCCGGAAGGGATCATGGGTCGATATAAATTGATTGGAAATGAGCATTCATCAGTCAGTATCGAGTTAGGGGGTCGTCAACTATGCTTTAGTTACACTTTGACTATAAACTGTTAATATAGAATGAAATTTTAAATGAATCAAAGAACCCGAAAGAAGAATACGCGAAAAAAAGGCGAAACGGGATGTTCAAAACCACTCCACTATTGTTTCATCTAAGTTCTATTCTGAAGCCATTTGTGTGAAAGTGGGCAGTTGTATTTGGTACTTCTTGAATTCTGAATATCGATTTTATGGTTGCCCTGTTAGTTTAAGGCTGATGATGACCTTTCTGAGTCGGATGATCCATTGGAAGATGAGGCCGAAATAGCATTTGCTGAAATGTTCCAGCAGAGACACAGTGAGTGAAAATGGTCTTCTGAAATGCAGTTTATAGTCTGTTGTGCGAAAATGGAAGTATTGAAGTATTTTTGCGTTATAGGTTAGGTGGTTTTGTGAGATTCACACTTATCTGGTTAGACTTCAGGCACGTTGGAGGGAGAATGAATGTTGTGTTGACCCCTCAATGAAAGTTCAGAGTGTTTATAAGATCAGTAAAATGTCGAGAGCGTATGTATATGTCAATCAATCCGGATTTGAATAACAGCTTCAGGCCCAAGCTGACTGCATAATATTCGAAACTGTATAGTTCGTTTCATTCGTACTGAGACCCATTGGCATCATGCCAATTGCCAAGACTTTCCGATGACGGTTTCTCAGAAAACGCGTACGTATTCCAAAAACGTTTCCTATCTACGTGTTCTTATGAAACTGTACAACCACTAACAGAGATTTGTACTTTTTCGAAAAACTCCAAAATGGTTAAAAATAGCCTCCCTGGTTTACTCATAGTCACGCTGCCGAAGTCTCCGGAACTATACTCACGTGTTACCTTTTTAGTTTTTGTCGTAAGCGAGTTTCTATATCAATGGAGTATTAATTGTATGATTGTATCTTGCATTCAGCTGCCGAGGAGTATCCGCGTTCGGTGTATCGTATGGAATACTCGCTGTTCTACGGCCTTCTCCGATTGCCGCAAAGTTACAGACAGAAGAACAACATACCAGTAATGACTGTCAGAGTGGGTTGTATTCTGTTTTTGTTTTCATTTTACAATACTTTCTAGAAAACTGTATTGTATAGTGCTTGTAATGGCGAGCGATGCGCTGTCTCTGAAATATGATAGCAGCTTGATTTCTCGACATACACCGCCAAGGTCCTCTTAAACCTTCAAAATTCTCGCGACCCCTCCGTGTTTTCTCGTGTCGCGACCCCCCCAAAACGGCAATATTCAACTGATTTCCGTACGATTATAGCTGATTTTGTATGAAAATCGTTAGTTGACAGTTCGCAACCCCTACTTTTCACAAGAATGAAAATCGTTAGTTGACAGTTCGCAACCCCTACTTTTCACAAGAATAGAATTTGTTCGCGACTCCCCCCTTTATGGGAGGCCTTGGCGGTGTATGTTTCTCGATAACCGAATGGCGCTAAATTAAGAGTACTCGCTAGTTTGGGGACATGTTTAACAGGGAATTCTGTTATTGGTAGTTGATATGTGAATTAGTTGGCTAAATGATTTTCATCTATTTTACAAGCTAAGCTAAACTGACAATAATAATACATATTTGTAGGTCATAACAAAGTAATCTTACAGAGGTATAAGATCAAGTATATCGATGTTTCAGGTGGACTCGGAGTCTGCCTGTTTTGGCGATGACATCATGCGGGCCACACTGCGCTGGTTCATCGGCTACGAAGAGGCTGTCATGACGAGTCTACGTCGGCTAGCTGCCAATGTATCCATAGATGGTCAGATCTTTGATTGATTGATTGATTGATTTACATGCAAGCATGTGATATACAAGAGGAGAAATAACAATATGCCAGTATTGTTAACCTTCTCGTAGAAGAAACCTATTCTCCTAAAGTTGTCCACTGTTTCATTGGTCATAAGTCGTGTTTCCTCCTCTACGTATAAATTACGCTGTTTTAATCGCGTATCGATGGAATTTCTGCTGCTGCGTTTGCTTAGGCACTGAGGTCTACTCGATTCCGCGACAACTCGTCCCCCTTCATGCGACAACTCGTCCCCTATGTTATATCACAAAAGTAGCTAAAATCTAGGTTTCAAAGCGAAATCAAGTTTTGTAAAGTTTCCTGCCTATTACTGAATACAAATTAACCATAAATACATTCTAAAAATTAATTTAGTCGTCACCTATTGGAGAGAAAACAAGAAGTTCATGAAAATTTTGATAATTATAGCAAAATGTGATCTATCGTTCGTAGTTTTAATTGTTTCCTATCTCTAAGGTTGTATACAGTCTCTAGTATAAACTGTAACCTAGTTACTACTTTAATTCTTGAGTTTTAACGTAATTTGAGCAATATTTGAGGTGGGGACGAGTTGTCGCATCTGCGGGGACGAGTTGTCGTACGCAACGCCGGGACGAGTTGTCCGTAAACGGGTCTACTCATCTATTTGAGTCACTGCGTTTTGGTTCTTCAAAGTTTTCTGCTGTGGATTTTAGTACATTTCAGATGGAGGACTCGGATACCTACACAATATAGACACCAACGAGCATTTCCATTTTGTCTCGAACGGAATGTCGAAGACCAGTTATATCACGGCTGCCTTCGTTATGGTCATCTTTGTGAGTTTTTGGATAGTTTTACGCAATCAAATATACTATATTGAACTGTATAAATTACATTGTTCCATTAAACATGAAAATCTTCAAACATGCAGAGAAGCTAATATATTGTTATTTTAGTTTGTTTTGGATTCATTATAGACATATATGTTCGCACTCAGGAACTCAGGCGAAGTGCTGCGTTTATACTTCTAACCTGCGAGGTTTTGAGAATACACCAAAAAAGTAATCATCTGTCCATAGGAAGTTGGCTGGCACTAGTTCTCAGAGTGTTGTTGGTTTCGGTATCAGCGGCTTTCCGGAATACCGCATTTCCGGGGAAAACAATATAAGAAGGGAGAAAACTGGAAAAATCATTTGGCAAAATTTGATTATTACTATGTTCATTTGCAGACGTTCGCTATCTCGCTGCTCCTGCGTTTCTCGCACCACCAGATATTCGTGTTCATCGTCGACCTTCTTCACATGTTCGAGTTGAATCAACCGTTGCAATTCCCCGCGGCCCCGTTGCTGACGGTTATTCTGGCTCTAGTCGGTCAGTTGTAGAGTTGTTAAATAAGAATTGAAGCTCTAATTAAACATATTTACAGTATAATAGTTGAGAAGGAAAAATAAATATCGTACGTTTTGCCTTTATCTCATTGTAGAACTCGAAATCGATTTTTGTTCAAATGAAATTTTGATTAACAGCCCAATCAGTTGCATATTTCAGTCACGGTTCGAATACCGTACACTTGTCGTCTTTAGTTTTGTATGCCAACTTTTTTAGTTGTCGATCTCCATTAATCTTGTTTACTTTTTTCTTTAGAGGTGCTTGGAAGCACTAACTTCTTTATAATCTTTGAAAAATGGCTTTTCCATTGCGTGTTTTCAAAAAATTAGACAGATGTGAAAACTCGTTTCTAAAAATTTCCCCGTATGTTGGCCATTGAGTTTCTTTCTTAAGATGAGAAGTATATCTTCTTATTTGTGAATTGCACACCTTCAGTTTTTCAGGAATGGAGGCTATAATGTCAGAGGTGTTCGCCGATACTACAACCGCATTTTATGTGATACTTGTTGGTAAGTGTATTGCATACTGTCCATCTGTCATTGATTTTCGAAATATGCTTTGAACCATTGAATTATCAATTTTTTCCAGTATGGATAGCCGATCAGTTTGACGCCATCTGCTGTCATTCTCCGACCAGCAAGCGATTCTGGCTCAGGTATATTTTCATTCTTCATTCACTGCCAGCCAGCCCCCAGCGTAGCGGCCACAACGAGAGAGAGTGTGCAACTCAGAGAGATGCTTTCGCTTTTCTAGCTGGCCAATCACAGAAGTTTCACGCAAATGGGCAAATGTTTCTGAACGGGTTGTCATTTCTTTGTTAGGGGATAGCTTGCGGTCGGTTCTTGACAACCAGTAAAGTGACCAGTTCGATAAACCTGATAAATTTTGATTGAGGGGGGGAGTGGTAACTGTATTCGCATAATTATACTCACAAAAGATTGATCATCATTCTTTCTACAGTTATTTGAAGGTTAGATATGCTCAGAAAGCTAAATTGATTTCGGGTTCAGTAAACCGGGATGTTATTCATTGGGATTTTCGGAGAAGCATGACAGAAGTGCTCTCACTTCTAAGAATGGAATAACTGCTATGTTCTCTACTGTGGTTTATTTAAATAAACGTTCCATTTTAGTTATTTGTTTCAGATTTTTCTATCTGTATCAGTTCTTCTTCTACTCCTACCAGTACCGCTTTGGAGGGCAATACGGGGGAATCGCTCTGGTTACGTCTGCACTATTCATCCTTGTAAGTCTGTGTTTTTGTTAGAACTAGTTGAAGTGGAGATAGTAGCATTTTTGATATTAGTAAAGGAAAAGAGAAAATATCGATTTTTTAATGGCAGAACAAAAATAGCATTGATGATTTTTGGTTCAGTAGATCATTATTGTTTCATAACTACATTAGGTGCATAGTAATGAAAGCTGTCTGCAAGTTGTACGATTTCTTAATTCACGCCGTTACTAAAAGAAATCGTAGTTTGCCAATCTCGAGTTTATTTCAGCCATACAAGTATGGCTGAAATAAACTCGAGATTGGCAAACCGCAAACTACCCCCCTTTTTCTGATATTGACTGATGCTCACTTTTGCCAGATTCCGATTGTGCCATAATCACTTTTTGAGGTTAATGTTGGAGATTCTAGGCAAAATTACTATTATTTTGTATTTTCGGGGCTGCTCATGCTCACCTTCTTCGCCCCGATTCTGAACTATTTCACGTATGATTTCAGCACTCGATGATTTTCTTCTTCCATCACTACGAAATGCCGTTGATACTGTATCAGGAGCGGTTACAAAGGATTCTCTCAGAAATTCAAACCACCCCGGTAGGTATCAGGAACAGCGAAACTGACCAACATTTTTCGTTGAGTCAAATTTTCAGGATGCTCAAATAAATTGATGGGAATGGGAGCCAAAGCGGAGTTGAATAGAAATTATATTATCTGGTATTTTGAATCATTCGTATAACGACTTCAATCTGAATGCTATGCGGTTCATATTCTCGGATTAACTCTCTTCTCCCCCTCGCCCTCTCTCCTCCTCCTCTCTCTCTCCCTCTCTCTCTCTCTCTCCCTCTCCCTTTCTCTTCCCCCCCCCCCTCTCGCTGGTCGTTTTGTGTGTGTTTAGTGGCGGCGCCTTCGCACCTCCATTATGTTGTGTCCATAACAGACTTCACCATACCCCTCCCCCTGCTCATATACACCAAGCAAAGGCAGCTCATTCTCGTATTTCGTTTTACCCTCCCCTGTTCTAGTTTGTAGTGTATACTTTATGAAATGATAACCAGGAAATTTTTCAAACGGACTCGGCGACCTTTCGAGCGACATTCGGAAGTTTTTTGATGATTGAGGGAATTTGAGGTACTTCCATTCAATAACGGATTCTTTTCCAGGTTGTGTAATTCGACGGTTTGTCGATAGGATCCACATAATGTTTAATGGTCGAACCGATCTGATTGATCTCATTGTTTCATTAAATCCGTATCGTATAAGATGCAAGTGTAATAGTAACATCTCGAGCGTAAATTTCGTCAAGCTTCGGTAACAGCTTCAATTTCATTAAGATGGCTATGCGCAAGTTACTAGATTAATGGCATATTGCACGTATTCGGTGCTTGATTGTTGAATAAAAGCTGTTCCTCTCAGCGAAGCTCAAAAACGAAGTTATCTTACGTCACACGCGGGCCACTTCGCGGCCATTAGTTTTCTAGTGCACGGACATCATTCTCAGTCGGCTCGTCATACAGCGACAACTTTCTTCTAATGTTTATTGTTTACGTGTAAAATATTTTAAATTCTGTAACTTCTCCTGCAAAAAGGCTACGATCTTACGGATTGTCACTGTTTTCAGATAGTCGGACCTTACCTTATGTTTATAATACCTAATTACTATCCTATCAACAACCCTAGTGCTACTTTCTATTTGACTAATTAGTATCAACTTCTTTCGCTCGTGTTTCTCAATTCGTTCGCAAATTGAGGAAGCTGGCGGCAGTATGTGCTCGTCATAGCAGGGAGGAGAGGGTGTGGCTAATTAGTCAAGTTGAGTGAAAGTAGAACATGTCCTAGTTTTAAACAACAGCTTCGTTAGCGTATACATGTTTTTTCTATGTATGTTGGAGAATGACAGTTTTGGAGTGAGGAAACACAAATAGAGAAATAGGGGGAGAGGTTCATAGATTGGCTCTAATCTCTAATCATCTCATGAATCTGGGTGACTGGCAATTTTTTGAGATTGTATTTAGAGTATTTGGGATAATAAAGTATTGAAATCACATAGTTTCTCTGGAAATAGTGTTTTTTTCTTCTAACATTTTTTTTCTGTTTCATTTCATTTTGTTGTCCAGACGACTTGCATATTTTTCGAGTTGCAAAATTGGAGGCAGAGGGCTGTCATTTAATACCTTTGAGTGGCAGACTGAGCTGCGCACTTCTAGTGAAGTACCCGCCTGACAGAGCAGCAACCCGGCCAATTCTATCTAACCGGGATTTCTGGTCAGCGAACCGTTTTTCCCGGTTACGAGAGTGGGTAACCGGAAAGTAACCTGAAACAAAAAAACGGTTATTCTTCTGACAGTGACTTTTGTATGAAATTAATTGTGAGTGTGCTTAAGATTTACTGAAACTGGTTTCGACCCTGTAATTTTGAGTCATGTTTCATGCTCACTATCTGTTTCTATATTTGAAAGAGATTTTAAAATGGAATTTCAATTCATAAATCTCTACAGAAATTATTTTTATTGTCATGAATACTATCCACCGTTCAATTTACATTCTGGTAGAATCATTGTTGCCAGTCGGCGGCAATGGTTTTGTGGGTGGCAAGAAATTAGGTCCAATTCAGGGGTAGATAGATAATAGCGGGCGGAAACAACCAATATATAGTTAATAGTTTCTATCCTGCGAGACATTTAGACGAAATATTGTTAGACAGTGAGACGTTACTATTATATTTGATTTGAACTTATTCTGAATCATTTTTTTTAAATATTATTCCATCGCTCATTTATCGAACCGTGAGTAGATTGCGCAAGTTTTGCGTCTTTCATGAGGGGGAGGAATACACAAGTGGCATTATAGTCACGCATTGTCATAATAATTCACTCCCGTTTTATCGAATACGCCATACGCTACTTTTTAATAGTTGCCGTTTTTTCTGTTCTCGGCAATCTGTGCTCAGTTCTGATAGTTTTTCATTTTAATATATTATGTTCTCTGAATAACTTTTTTTGGTCAGTTAGTTGGTTAAAAGAGTTTCGTTGAAATAATCTCATTTAACAGTGTTTTGTATAACTGTTATCTAATATGGATGAGGGTAGTAGTTAATAGATAGAACATTGATGTTCACCCCCCCCCCCCCCCCCCCCCCTAACATTCCCGGTCGTCAATTGAATTGAATTACTGAGGGGCATGTTTTCGTTGTGTCTTTCTCGGAATTTCATGAGGTTTTCCCTCAGCCTACTCTTGCAACCTGCAGTTTGAGAATAACTTGCATCATTGCATGACACTGTGTGATTTAGTAGTCTATATTATGTAACGGTTCTTTAAGGGCAGTAAGTTCACTAGCAAATCGCAGATCTATACTTCTTTCTTTTCTGTCTTTCATGTGCTTTTCATGGCAAATATGCTCGTGATCCATCATATCCCACTCGTAGATATTTCATTTCTTGACCTGAAGCTATTTGTAGCCGTCATATCTTCAACAGTGCCATACTCCTTCTATGAACTCTTTCAAATCTTAAGCCACACAAACTCTCCCTCAATGCCAACAGCCGTAATAGTTTACAGAATTTTAGAAAAAAAAAATGTATATTGATCGTTAAAAGTATGAAGTATCGAACTTTTCACTTGCAACCCCACCGTCAAACCTGCGCCATGTCCCATGTGAATTTGTGACTTTGGCAAATATCACTATTTTCAGGAAGTTGTTCCTTCTATAAACACTTCTAGTTGTAATGATTATGATTGTACTAGTAATATAACATACTGTATTACAATAAATTGGCTGATTTTAAGCCAAAACATTTGGTTCAATAATGATGAAGATCATTTTATAATATTAGCATTTATTCTATTAATTTCCAGCCGATGATGCCTTCTGAAGTGCGCACCGTCCCCGTTTCGGTCCGTCCGGTGGCCGTTGTAACCGGAAGCACGCGGACAGAAGATGATCCCCCCGGCTCTGGAGAAGATGTTGAGCTCACGGAAGCTCCTGGGGTAATTGTTTATATTATAGTCTTTTGTTTCTGATACGGAAAGTAAGTAGACGACATAAGTTTCGTGAAGTTGTTTTCAAAACAGAGTTCGTTCTTCTATCAGAATGGTCAAATTTTCTGCTAGTTAGCCCAGTTTGCTGTATTCGTTTTTCTCTAGTTCTGGTTTGTATCGGACAGAAACATGGAAACTGGGAAAATTATCAGCTTTCCCAAAAAAATTCATTTTACAAGGTCTTATATGTCTTTTCGAAATAAGTAGAGCAATGTTTATTGAACCGTGTGATTCGAAGTGTGGAAGGATTTATCTGACTTTTTTCAGCGTCGCCCCTCTTCTGTGTTCGACGCTCGCTCCCCGCCACCAATTCGTCATTCACAGACACCAGGTAGGAGAGGACCTGTACTTCTTTCTTCTCTTTATTCTAGTCGAAATAATTCAAAGGAACTCTTTCACTATGATGTTTAAGTATCCAGTCAATAATTTGTCATTCAAGAGCGTTCGATAAATTTGTATGTCGCTACTGCAACGTCTAGTACGTTTGAGAGATTCTTCATCCAGAAAATAGAAGTATTTTTGGAATGTCTTCGAAGTGGATCGGGATCAAGCCTTGCACGCAGAAGATTGAAATAACGTTACCATTAATCTAAACTTTCTCGGAGGGAACACCTATAGACAAACAACACTCTTGTTTCATAATTATGCAACTGTAAACTATAAATACAGTTCTTTCGCAACTGTCTTCCATGTATACTTTTCTGTGATTCACTACGAAACTGCACGACGATCTTTTCAATAATCAATCAGTATTATATGTGTTAGCAGGCGGTCCAGCCACCTCCATATTCAATTCATATAACATTTTATAAACAATGTTTTTTGTAGATGTGCCGACGACAAGCAGAGTAGTGGAGGAAGATGTTCGATTGAATGCCGAGCAGCAAGTCGCCCACGACGTCGTCACTGAGGCCATCGAGGAACTGTTCCAACAATAAGCTCCACCCATTCTTCTCAAATCAGGCTTTTACTGTGTATGTCACGCCCTATCCTGCGGAGTTTGTATTTTGATCCCGCGTTATTTCAGTTGTAACTCAAGAAAACTGCTGTGCGCGCAGGTCAGACTACAACTCGATTATGACATCATAAGATGGTAAGTATCTGTGAATACGGACCATTGAGTGAACCAAAGGCTACCTCCTATAAAGAGTGAAGAACGTTACTGAAAGTTTAAGAGGACTGATTGAGGTGGAATTCGGTCACTAAATAGTCCTTGTTGGAAGCACCTGTCTCGTGTTTTCCATGCAGGTTGATCTGGAAAGCTAACCCGGTTACTAGCTGATGTTCTGATATAGTCATTGTTTTACACCTGCAAGCCGGCTAAGAAAATGTGATTGTATGAGTACCTAATTTTTGATTTCAAATTATAGAATGTGAAAGTGTCGCATAACTGCCAGCGGTTATTTTCTAATGTGCAATCATGTCTCGAATGTAGTACATTCTATGTTGTTTGTATGTGTGTTTTGTTTATTTTGGTTCAAAACAAGGGTATTTGTGCTTAAATGTTTGTGTGTTTCTTCACTTGTCATAATTTATTTTCTGTGCTCTCTATATTTAAGGAATGTACCGTTGTATAATTTATTTCATCTCTTAGTCATTAGGTTCAGAGTATGTCTATTTAAGATATTTCGCTGTTTGCCAGTTTCCTGTGATATTATGGTTCCCGTTGAACATCTAACAACATTATTCATTCTGAAAGCCTAACAGCTTGTAACAAATATATAGTTTATGTACGCTCAGACGATTTCGAGGTGAAAAGTTGCTAAATCCGACCCCGTAAAGTTTTAGGTTTCGGATGGCAAGCCACTAGCTCATTCAAAAGTGACTGGGAGTGGGCCTGGAGCTGCTAAAGTTTGCGTAATTTCAAGAACTTACTTTTTCAAGACATTTATATATCCCTCACTGTTTATTTCCAACTCTCATGGGGGGGGGGGTTGATAGTAAAGTGTTTGATATATCTTCTGTCGATCCCGACCTAAGAGAGCTCTGTCTGCCTAATCTGCCAATTGGCCCCGTCTATCTCATACTGCTGCCCTTCCCTTTCAGTAGCTCCGCCTTTTCCGGGGACCCTCTTTTTTTCGTCCTGATTAATGTCTTTTTTTGCCTCAAATGCCACTCGTCTGCATAGTTAGCTTGCAACCAGTCATTCTCTATATTACTGTAAATAAATAAAGATGATATAACAAAGTTTCCTGTGTTATTTATTAACTGTAGTGTACATTTATCGGTCAGCTCCTGTCTACTTTATCACTAGACTATGAAATGGAATGTGTTGAACAAAAACTCAGTAGGGAATTGGTCATATATATCAAAACGAAATTGACTCTGGTTTTTTAGAAGACAGTAAGAGGTTCTCCTTTCTAGTCGTCAGCATGCTCAATTTGTTGATTTTATATTACAATTCTGAAAATTGAACGTATGGAATGATCTCGACAATTTCTCAGCTTATTGATCTATAATATTCTATGAAAATCAACCTATTTATAAAATCATTCTAGAAAAACGTTTTCCAGTAATGTCGCTTCCTACTCCCCAGTACAAGCTAAGTGCGGTACAGAAACAGTGTGTATACGATCCCGCCGAGGACACTTTTCTGCTACTGGACGCGGTGGAAAAAGATATTCAGGTATAGAGGCCGACATTCCAGTGTCGACTGGATACGGTATCAGCGGCGTCTACGTCTCGGCGTTCACACACCCTCCCCCTTTCTCTGACCAACAGACAATTTCGGAAATAGTATTTCTATCCCAATAAATGAGTTATAATTACTGAGGTAACAAAATAACACCATTCAACCAAGTAACCGGAAAAATTAGATATTCTTTTATCTGTCATGACGGTTGTCGCGAAATGAAGGTGTGAAGTGTTGGACGTACTGTAAGTGTGCACACATGTGTAGTAGACTGTAACCAACCACTATGTACTTTGTAGTCTTGTATGTATTGTATGTTGAAACATATCATTTAAAGAATTGACTTATAAATTCTTAGATAAACAGTTGTATGTCAAATGAATCAAATTATGTTTTCATTCTGTTCAATTACCAGAAATTGCGTCAATTGGAGCCAGATGTGGTACTGGAAATCGGCTGCGGCTCGGGAGTTGTCTCCACCTTCGTCAACCAGGCACGTTTATTGAATAAAAATTTGCTGAATAATGTTTAACGGATTTTTTACATGCTCTAAATGGTTTTTCCGCTGCTACATGTGATATTTGTGAAATCAAGCGAAGTACTACAGTTGTAATTGTTGGCAGCGCTGGTAATTAGCGAATTAAACGTTGCGGATTTCAAGTTGGGATGAATAATTTACGTTGGTCGTTGCATGATGGCGCCTCCTAATAGGGGCCATTTTTCTCGGACATGAATGGTCCTCGCGCGAGAAACCCCCGGGGAATGTCCCCACTGCCCTTCACTCTCCGATTATTCATAACATGACAGCAGATCAGATGAAACATTAGACCGCCGTAAAAACAAATGATAAGAGATGAGCAGATTCAGAGAAGACCTAAAAGAATTTGGACCTGCGTACATTACATTTCAAGTGAAAATGTACTAAGTTTTTGTCGCATACACGTGCTGATCACGTGAGCAGTACGTGCTCGAGTTGGCGTGGTATGGGAAGACGCACAGCCGAATAACGGTGTACACAATTTCTATTAATCACCTAATTCATTAACTGGTCTCTTCTCTCAAGACTAACTTAGCTGGCAGGAATTTCGTAGCCCTTAACTAGATACTCCGAAATCGGTGCAAAAATGACGGTTGGAACGTATTGACGGTATGACCGAATCCCCGAATTGTCATGATTCCATCATGTTTCAGGCGTTAGGTGGAAAAGTGACGTCATTCGCCACTGATCTGAACCCACATGCACTGGATTGTACGGTGGAAACGGGAAAGATGAACGGAGTGAACATCGAAGTAGTTCGGACGGATTTACAGAGGGGATTGGATCACCTACACGTGGGTTATACTGGTATCGGGTGACAAATAGCATACTGTACCTCTCCCTTCTGCTGTGTCGAGCTATTTTGTCCGAAGTCTATAAGATTCGCGGAAAGTTAGTGTTTAAGTGGATAATTTGGTTCGTGAATCAGAAGTTGAGGAATGTATGGAAAAGTTTCCGTGCTTTTTTGAGTTTTTTTAGTGACGAATTTGTGTTTTAGGGCAAAGTCGATATTCTGCTATTCAATCCGCCCTATGTACCCACAGAACAAGAGCCACAATCAGATTTGGTTAGTCGAACGACGAACATTGCATTGCCTGGTACGGACGTGTACCGAGAGTCAAAGATCAAAGTTCAGAGTTCACTGAACTCTGTTAGAACTCTGTTAGAATACATAGTTTTCGTAATAATATTAAAGTAACATAAAGTTCAATTATGCACAAAGTAGGTAGTAATGTAGTAGTAGATACAAATACCTCGTTAGGAATTTCTGATAATGATTCTGGCGCACAAACTATTTATAATTAATCTTTGAAAAGACTACAAAGTACAAGCACGGTCTAGAGTTTGCTTTCTCAGTCGTTGAAAATAATTATCGCTTCAGTATTAGAAATATATACATAAATATTCTTCTAGTATCGATTCCCATGATGTTCAACAACATTTTTCATTTTAGGTGTTATTTATTTGATTCAAGTGTTTTTCCAGGAGCGATGCTGGGCGGGTGGTGTGAGTGGCCGTGGCGCCCTGGATCGTCTGCTGCCACTGGTGCCCACCCTTCTCTCGTCAAAAGGCGTTTTCTATCTGGTCGCCCTGCACGCCAATGACATTCCACAACTACTCTCCCATTCCCCACTACTCAAAGGTATACTACATCTCATTCGTACGTACACACCTACAGTACGTACCTAGCTTTTTAGGTGACTTTTTTTAATGCTGCTATCCTTCAGGTAAGTTTTCCTATTTTTTTGACACGTCAACGTTCAGACGACTAGAAACCCACCTGAAACTATAGGTTTTCGTTTCTTCTACTCTAAAATACTTTACTCTCGATAACTCTATATTATTCGTTTGTAGGTACCGTAGCGATGGAGCGACGTTGTGGCATAGAACACCTGTACATTTTGAAGTTCACAAGGGTGGCGAGTGCTGAATAACTGTTGATCGAATTTTGTATTTTGCATGTATTGATTGTTTGTTGTTTGTTTTCCTGTTTCTGTTCTCTGTTGCGCTTCTATCACGACCATTTTTTTAGGTTTAAAAATTTCTCTGTGCTGAATGTTTTCATTATCTCTACATTTCGATAGTTTGAGTGAGCGCTTCGATTATTATTTTGCTTGCCACCTTTAAAATGTTGTGGATTTTTCTGTGATCCAAATGATACAGTACGGCAGTGCGCGTCAGGTTATAGTCCTCGTCATCTCATCGTGGACTTCCGCAGTATGCCGTTCATATTGCCAATGATTGTTTTCTAATGAAAATTTTGCTTTTACCATAAACATTTCCAGTTGTGTGTTGTAATTAATATTCATAACAGGATATGACACAATACTATAAAACAAAACAATTAAATCCGTACAGTCTTTGAAGTTATATGCGAACATTATGGTTTTGCCAGTGACACTCCAAAATAATTCTTTTCAATATGCAGTCTTTCAACTCAAAAGTTAAGAACAGTGAATCAACTATATTCCAAACATTTCTATGACTTATACCTTTACTATAAGTTCAATGAACGTCATTTTTTGTGTAACTACCGTTGACCGGTGATAATGTTTGTACTAGAATACCACTATAAGAGTGAGAGTACTCTTTATCCACCTACAGTATCGGGTTACCGAAGCCCTCCTTTTGTTGTTCTCTCAATGGTGCCGACACATCGCTGACCATTTTTTAGCAAAGTTACTTTTTAAAAATATATTTTATGTTTGTGAAGACTGTAGATTAGAATTTCGTGTTTTCCTACTATACGGAAATATAACTTAAAGCACTTTTTCGTTCTGTATATAATTTAGGATGCTCGGGATTTTTCATTTCAGTGAGAATTAAAACTTAACGGTAGTTTTCGAAAACGTTTCCACAGATTTTAACCCTGATGACTGACTACAAACGACCATATTTTTCATTTGTATGAAGAATTGCGTTCTCGATGTGTACTGTAAGTGTCTACAGTTGGGTGAAAGAGAGTATAGTGCGAATCGTTTCTCGCCACCGCTTAGAGAGATAATCCTAACCAACAGCAAACAGCCCAATTTCCTATTTGTTCCCTATACGGCTACCGATACGTCTTCAAATGTTCTCACCGAGTGTATTTAACATCTATTTTATACCGTACCTAATTGTGATCAGAAAATTATCAGTCGCCCATTATTGAATTAGTTCGAGCTTTTCCTTTCTCATAACTGGTTGTATTCATTGAATTCATTGGTATCTTTTTGTGCTCTAGTTATGTTTCTTTAAACACGACTAACGCATTTCCAATTCATGTCTATTTCTAGGAGAGATTTCCGACACATTTTTGTCCCAAAATCACCAAATAACGTCACCGCTCCCTCTATAGAGTGCATAGCTGCATAGTGTTTAGTTTACTTTTTTCTCTCTACTACGAACGTAAAAAAAACTGTAGAGATCGCACCAGTTGACATTTTGTACTTATTCACATGCTCACGATTCACATATAGACAAAGCGAGTTGAAACCCGGTACTTTATGGTTCGAACTATTTTGTTTTCTGTCATATCTATGAGGTTCGCTCTGTCTGAAGCATGCCTATACGTGTATTGTATTCTATCCCGCTATGTCCGCTTCTTGAAGCGGTCATTGGTAAATTATGACGTGTGTGCGTTTCGACATCAAACTACGTCAACGATTCGTTCAATTTCCAGAGATGTTAATTCGATTTGTTCTCTTTTTGATATCAACCACAATGGCCTCTGACTTGCTGCATCAACTCAATCAGCGGTCGCCAATTTCAAATGAAGCTCCGCCCCTTATTCGCCCACTCGTCTACGATCTGCAGATTCAGTTACCACTCTCGGAGGTGAATTTCAAGTTGACGCCGTGGAAATATGCACATTGTCCACCAGCACGCACGCTTCGTCCGCGTTTCACGCGCTATCTCTCACGCGAAATTTGGATGTAGTCCTCACACTTTGCAAGTGGAGTAGGGCAGCGTTTTCTCCATTGTTGGAAAGATTACAGTGTCACAGATCAAAAATTCATTGCAAATGCAAGATCCGGAACGGGCGCTGGTACACAGTCCGTAAAGTTGGATGTGTTTTAATACTTTTTATTGGGGCTTTTTCAGTCTACGAGCCCGGACACTCCGTTGTTCACCGCTCATGTAGTGGTCCAGTTCGAACTTTCCTCTGATATTGGTCTCACCACGCCGTTCCTCAGCGACAACAACGAAAAAGGAGCAAAAATTAAGGTACGGTAGCGAAACGCGGTAATATTTTCAGCAATTTGTCACTCTGGAAGGTAGTTAAAATTGGAATTTTGTTCAAAATAGAGAAATTCGATTATCAGAGTACAGTGTCCATGCCGTGAGAGATTTATACAACTTTACGTTTAGCTAGAAAACGTATAAACGGTATATGTGAGGTAATACAAAAACATTTGAAGTCGGAATTAATAAACCTACAAAACATTTTAGTTTACAACAAAAGAATGTTTATATTTCAGTTTGTAATCGACGGTTTGGATCATTTCGAAAATGTTTCACTGGTTTTCAACGGAAGCGAGATTGGAATCTCAAATGTACTCATCACTGATTTGGATATGGAAGTTAGTTTTGTTGAAATACTTAACTGAAGAAGAAATTACAGGTATAGTTCCATTCTGAACCTTAGCTTATAAATAAAACAATCTAATATTTGTATTGAAAGATTGAGAAATAAACACAAGCCGTACCGAATCGCGGAAACCCACTAATGTTGTGCTTCGCCTCCCAAAAGCAGATTTAGAGTTCCGTGAACACGACCAAAGTTCTTCATCTTGTCGGTATTTCAGATTATAGTAGCTCAACCTATATTATACGCCGGTCGTTACACTCTGAGTGTGAACAGATACAAGGGAACTATTGGAAGTGCCATATACTATAGGTCAGTTAAGAGGGGGTGATTGGTTGTTCTCATATTTCAATATCACTTATTGGATATGGAAAATCTATCAATATGTACTGTTATGAACCGAAAACTGTTGTTTGCTTTTTCTTTCTTCACGCGCCGCGATTGTAATTTTCACATCCGCGAGAACATCTAAATTAAAAATCAGCCCCCATCGAAACTTTCTTCAAATTTATTTTCGAAGTTAAGTTTGATCTACGATTGAGTAAACTTGTTAGAAATTTTCGCTTTTTTTCAGAGACGCTGGTGAACATGCCGTATTCGGTTCAAACCTTTTTCGCGCTGGAGCAGTCTTCCCCACACTTCATCCACTCACACAGAAGGTATGATAGAATATGCAGTCAACACATTATAAATTGTACATTGTAGGTTCATTATGGAATTCGACAATATAATTTGAATATATGCAATCTCACCACGGCATGCACATAATATGACTATGACGTGCATGTTTTTCCTCTAATTTCTGAAATTGAGTGCCACGTCTAATAAAGAAAAGTCACGTTATAAACTGCGACTGAGCAGTCAATTGATGCGCTTGCCATAATCAACTTTCTATCTGAGTTCGACTTCGCGTGTAACTGACCAGAACTATACCAGGTGGTGATGTCCGTTTCGATTGTGCATCCCCTGGGTACAACTGCACTCAGTTCAGCTCCTTCAGAAGGCACAACCACCATTGACGAACACTGGCAGGTACAAACCATTTTTGTTCAAAATAATTTTTCATTTCTGTAAGTTAATACAGTTTTTGTACAGATGAGCATTTCGAAAATGAGCCTACCAGCTTTACTGTGATATAACCCGTGTACAACATGTCCAATAATCACGAAGCATTTTCTGGAACAATTGCCTTCAAAATGTTTCGTTATGGTGTGTTTGTTGTTGTTTCACTACGAATTTCAGGCTAGTTCGGAAATTCCGCGTTTCATCGACCATATTCAAATTAAGTTACACCTTTTTTCAGATGACGTCTTTCCGTCCGAGTAGCCCCATGGTTCCCTCTCTGTTGTCACTCGTTCTCCTTCCCGTTGAATACAAAAAAGTAAGAATTCACCTCAAACGTTACTCCAAAACCATTACAAAGAGGCCGAACGCCCGTTTCATTCACGAGATCTGTGTTACTTACTTCAATACAACTTTTTCCTGATCGTGATAATTTCATGGATAATTCTCTGCGACTGGCAAGGTTTCAAAGACAAGCTTATAATTGAAGAAAAACGTACTTGGATACCACTGGAATTCAAGCTCTAATGTAAGTTTTTCAGATGGAAAACACGTACAACGGGATCAATCTGGCGGTTCACTACAATGAACATCGAATAGAGAAAGAGGCGGCGAAACACCTCCTGAACACTGCCACACAAGTACTAGGATTACTCAAGTATGTATTTTCTACTCGCGGTTTCATCAAACGCAGTTGTAGTCTGATCCGTGCATGCAGCACTCAATTACAATTGCACATATGGGGATCAAACGACCAGCACAGCAGATAGGGTCAACATGTAACGTTTCAGTCCGTTCGTCCATTATAAACCCTATGAATGAATAATTTCAGGTATGATGGGACGGCTAAAGGAAACTTTCTTTTAGGAGCTTTTGTACGTACCTTGAACCAAATAATAATCTGTTTGAGACGGACTCACTCACCAGTCGTAGTGATAATCTTGACAACTATTTATTTTCAAATTTCAGGCAATTTTTCTCCTCGTCAATGGCAATGTCAAAACTAGACCTAGTCATTCTCAATGATGTATCTCTCTCGTCATCTTTTGGGACTATAGTCATTCCGGAAAGTAAGCCATATACCCTATTCATATATGACCCCGTGAAAATACCACTCAACCTGTTACAATAAAATGTCACTCCTGAAATTTTCTGTAGCATTTGTTGCCGAGTAGATGTAAAGTTATTGAATATTGTGCCTGGGTTTACATACCTGCTTGTAATTCTAATTCATCCAACTTCCATTTTCATCCCGCATTGTAATGAACAGTCAAACCGAAAAGGAAACACCAAAAAAAGAACAAGAAATGCAAAACATTCTATAAAATGATTACCCACTAAATTTTCCGCATTCATTCTTTGTAATACGGAATTTCAGGCACCTATACGTCATACGACTTTGCCAATCAGATTTGGCTGTTGGCCAAGTTGATTGCGCGCCATTGGGTGGGCGGACTAGTGGCAGTGTCCAGAGAAAGAGAGTTCTGTCTACAGGTGAATGGCTGTTTTCGTAGATGTCTGAATGATTCTTAACGAGAGAGCATGTAGATCAGAGAGACGAAGCACGTGTGCATGACATTGCCATATCGCTTCTGTAGCTGGCCAATCCCGTTATCAAACATTTCTAGTAGTGTAGGCGAATCACAGCAGACCACGACATGCAGTATGCTGATTTTCGATCGAAACCAAGCTAATCTTTCTTCAAATTTTTGAAGAACTGAGTTTCTCTATCTTACTCCATTTATGGTTTTAGGAGGACATTCTGTCGTATATAGCTTACAAAGTTGTGAAACGAATGACAAATGATGACAATATTCGGCTGGCTCATTACATGAAGGTAAGATCTTACTGAAAACAGGTAACCTGATTCGAGTTGTAGCCTGATCGGTGACACGTTGGCCTCAGTAGTCGACAGTTTTGAGTCTCTCAACGAAAGTATTAAAGAAGGACGATTATGTGGACCAATCTCATGTCAACGGTCCTTTAAACTGCAATGCATTGCAAAAGGAGTGAACCGTTGCGATTGGATCACATAATCGTCCTTCTTTAACTTGGATGTACTCAAAGAAAAATAACTTTCTCGAGAACGTCTTGTTGCACTTTCATACTAATGCACTTTCGTAGAAATCAGGAAAGTTTCTTGAAAATATTCAATAAATGGTTGTGAGTTAGGACAGTGACCTAAGCAAGAGAAAATACCACTAAATTTCCTAAGTATTTCAGATAAGTCTAACGGAATCTGTGTTGGAACCAGGAATGGCACTCATGCTCAAAGAGCCCATCGATGAAAAACAAGTTAGTTCCAACTACACTTACAGTTTCTTTCAGGACCGCAGCTTTACATTTGTCGTTTTACAGCGTTAAATAGCCCAGAAAAACTCAGGAATATGTTAACGTATTAGCCCCATTTGATAGAAAATTGAATTTGATAGAAAACACGGCTCCTACATTTATATCTATACCAAAATCGTTTTTATATAACTTGCTATATTTGAACTTGTAATTGCCTTCACCAACATAAAATGAAACATTTCAGATCTCGGCATATTGTGGATTGAAAGGTGTAGTCGAAATAGAATCTATGGAACATCTATTGAACGAAGAGAGAATGATGACAGCCATCAATAAAATGGTAACTCTCCTCTCTTTTCGCAGCCAAACTTTTCATACACGTCTTGAACTTTCCCTAATCACTACAACAATAGCAGTTTTGTTTGCATGTTGCTGAAATTCAGTTGATTTCTCTTTTCTGTTTCCTATATGTATTGCACATGCATGTATGCAAATAAATCAATCAAAAAGGTAAACCAGCAACAGTAAAGTACTCTATTTCTGGAACTGCGTTCTTCCTTCTCTACTGGTGGGATGGTACGGACGTAAATGTAATTGAACATTTCCTTTACAGGTGTTCCATTCGAAAACCGGAACAATTGACATGCAATCCTTCATGGATACCTTCTCGGAGACACTTGCGGATGGAGTCAATGCTGCACAGGTGGGATTGAGCCCGAATGAGGGGTAGCATAACCTCGAGAATAGAGTAGGAAGTCTGAATAAAGCTTCGAATGCCCCGGATTCAAATTGAAAACAATGTGAAGTAGAACAAATTTCAATGTTGTCCTGCCAATCAAAAACACTCAAACCAAATCGCTCTCACTCACGTCTCAGGATGCAGTTTCTAATCATGACTCAGAGTATCAGATCACTTTTTTTGACCGATACCCATACAAAAAAGAATAGTATTTCGACCTGATTATATATTGTGTAATACAAGCTCCATTTTCTAAAGGTGTTCGGCTTCTGGCGAACACACGGCGGCATACCATCTCTGGAAGTAGCCCGACAGAACGAATCACTGCGTCTGAAGCAACGAATAGAATCGATAACGGTTGACAACGGTAAGTACGACTACCACTGAATAATGAGGAGTTTTCGAAAAACCCTGCGTCTCGAATTTTCTTGGTTCTAGGACAATTTCATAGAAAAGTTATATTAAAGTTTATTCCACGACGCAATCAAAATAACCACTCAAATCGTCACATGTGACCTGTCACGATTTATCTGACTTCAGGATCCGACACATGGGCTAGAATGGAGCTATGGCCGTTGGTAATGCAGTTCACCGAGTTCAAACTGCCCATCCAGCTGATGCTCAGCCAAGGAGTTCATCTGGCCCCAGTTAGAGAAGGACTATCTATGGCCAATCTAGGTATACTTCGTTTCGCTCAAACGTAGATTTTCACAATATACAGTCATACATTGAAGGGTTCTTTTTTTTACATCGTCACAAGCCTATACAGTGTATATTGCTCTAAATGTGTAGTTTGATCCCACCACCGTTTGGTATACATTTGTAAACTAGAGCGTGTTTCGACATAAAAAAACTACAATGGAGTCACTTGCTGTACAGTGACATCTTCTAGTCAACATAGAGACTCAAAAAAATGTTGCATGCCCGATTTTGAAGATAAAATTCACCTTTGCACCGTTCTGTACATTAATCCGAACAAATATAACAAAACAGAGAATGCTTATATTATTTCCAAAACTGGAAATACGGTGATGTGCGGGCAGTCCTGCATTGAAAGAGATACGGAAAACAGTGAACGTTTTTAAATGTTTAGGATTCAACCACTTTTACCGCGTAAACTACGATCTATCTACGTGGAAGATGGTTCTGGAAGTTCTAAGACAGGTGGGGTTCTGCAGAAACCAAAGATTCATCATCATTTAATTATCAAAATCTCTTTGGAATTTCTATTCTGTGCTATGAGGACAATTTTCATTTCTCGCAATTGTAACCGTAGTGTCGATTCTCTCTTATTTTTTTCTGCAAAACTGATTCACTGACAAGTTATCAAGGCTGGAAGATGGGTGTGGTAGCATGTCAGCAATTGATATTCATGAAATGTAATCATCAGAAACTTCTGAAGGCCACAAACTTTGACGGTGTTTCATTCTAGAACGCAACCAACTATACACCGAGAGAAAGAATGCAGCTGACGAATGACTTCTGTCATTTCTACTCTATAGGTACGTGTGAAGTTGCAAATGTACCTGATAATGTTAGTTGAATGTATGGTCACGCAAACGTGTGAAGCATTATTTGTTTCGATAAAATGTACTAAAAAGTGTCATTTCCCTCTTTTTCTCTACAACTAACGTGGTATTCCTCTAAATACCAATTTAGTTTCGAAACAGCAGCAGTTGCGGCTTGGCACTAAAAATGAATGTTGTGAAGTACTGTTTATACTTCATGATGTCAATTGGCACAATACAGAACATACAGGACATACGTCTCAGAACAGATGCTCAGAACATCAAGACGTTCACAAAAATAATAAGAAGAGTTCACGTAAGTGCAACTGTAACTACCATACACTTTCCAGGAGCACTAGAAGAGCCAGTGGCCACAGCTCTCAGAAATAAATGGATGGCTATGATAGAATCACAAAGTCATTTGTTTCCGCTGTGTGAGGCGGCGACTTTTCGCTGTGTCGCCGGGAGGAAAGGACGTCCACTAAGTGAACTGAGAACCCAATTTCATAGGTGAGTGGAAGAACCTAACTCATTCGTTTGATATTTATTTATTTATCTACATTCAAAGAATGTGGTACTCGCTCATCAGAGAAAGAGAAAAAATCGAGAAACGTGAAGTTGTCAAATTACTAACTCCAAATTTAGCCCAATATTCGAAGAACACGTTGAGATATTCTTAGAGTCGTGACGATTCAGCTTGCACACATTCAGCGGATATCTCCTATCAAAACTCTATGAGTTGTTTTTCTCCAAGTTTGTACAGACATAGCCTATACAAATACACTATCCGTTGTGATACTTTAGACTTTCTGTTGATGTTTAAACTTGAGATATAGGTTGTAGCTTAATACATTTGAGCTTAATCGTCACCCTCTCATTCTTATTGTTTCCAATTCAGAAAGCGTCTTTTCGAATCCATGACGTCATCTGCCCAAATGACGTGTGGTCGCGGTGCTGCCCACGTGGCCGTCAATGAATTATGTCTCGATCTCTACGGAACAAAGTGTTTCTGATTTCAACTGTATTTCGTACAAATGAATGATATTTTTCTATTCATTATAATATGAAAGGTATCAATGCTAGAATGTATTGATTGACAAAGTTTTCCGCAGTGTTGTATGATTGAATTAATTTTCAACCACACCATTCTAAGAAAGGGTGGTTCGGGTATGGAGTAGGGGTGGCAATTTTTCAATTTCTTCGAGCTGTATGTTTGATGAGGAAATATTATAGAAGACGAACACTAAATTATTCTTGAACACGCTTTTTCTACCTCTCTATTATTATGATTCCGATGTAGTTTCTTAACAAAAACAGCACTCTCAATTTGAATCTTTATCACGAGATAACTGCCTGAGAGAAAAATGCAATAGAGTAATTCTTATTTATTTTTAATAGTACTCATTGGTTGACCACAATATGTTGCTGAATGCCGGTCTTGCAAATGGGACACATAGATTTGAGACGACCACTAGTAATTTTCTCATACATTTTCAAGTATTCTAAATTCTGTTCTCAAACATTAGACAACACTTTCAATTTTGAATCTTTAATTTCTATTCTATGAATCAAGATATTGGAATAATACTCATTGGTTGACCACAATATGTTGTTGTATGCCGGTCTTGCAAATGGGACACATGGCCTGGGAGGGTTGTGAGACGACCTCCTGGTAGCAGGACAGACAGAGACAGAGGTGGTTGCACGGCTGAAGCACCACCCGCTTCTCGTTGATCAGGCAACGACAGCAGTGCCGACGGAGCACCTGTAGAAATCGAAGAAGTGAGTTTAATTAACACATTAAACACACTTAAATTTAGGTACAATAAGGTTAAATATTAACTAGGGAGTAAAAAATATTATTATGGTCATTATTATTACCTCCTCATCAGGGAGGCTGTCCAGGGACTGTCCCGTGTCCGCCGCCGGGAACTCCTCCACCATGACCAGCAGGGCACGACGAATGGGACCGGCCCTGGAAAAAACTGGGAATAGTCTGTTCCACGATTATACTATCACTTACAGTATAACTTGGAATGATCTCCTACAGATATGCACAGTATAGTTAGTTTCAGGCACTTTTAAGCACTTATATTATGACTACTGTTAATGGATGTCGGACGAGAGTAAAAGTCATGTGTAGTAGAACGTGAGATTCCGAAAAAAAATATGATCACTCTTCTTTCTAATGGCATGAGGAAAACGTGTTCGGGTCAAAGGTCGAGGCAGAAACGTTCAGCAAAACGTGTTAAGAAACTAATCTGCTAGAGGTGAAGAATAGTCACCTAGCAGGTGAAAAACATATTGAGAAAATAGTAACGATTGTTTTTCATGTCTCGTACATTATCACATGTTTCTATTCAACTATAGGGGTGTGTTGCTCTACCTTGCTGTGTTTTTCCGTTGAATTTCGGTGAAATTCGGCTTGTATCGAGATGAAATTATAACAAGGCCTCACCTTCGATCCACTTCTTCCGCCACACCGGCAAGCCATGCTAGGGGGTGCAGTAAAATACCGAATATATTAGAGCAGTAGTGAAGTTGTGGGAAGAATAGTCCGAATACAGTGTAAAATAGGGACAAAATATATGGAATCAGGCGACATAGGATGAACTTAATGATCGCATTTGCGTTTTTACTCAAAAATGAACAATTTCGGTGATTTTCCGTATGAAACGAGTCATTCGAGGGTGGGGTAGACATGAAGTTATGGGTTCTAGGGTAACTGCAGTCAAACAGCCACCTGCGCGCCGGGAGAAAACATCAAAACAAAAGATCGTTCTTTGATCCTTTCATTTTCGGCAACAACAAAGAGAATAGAGGGGAAGATACTATATAGATGATGTTCCGGAATTTTTTTGTTTAAAAGTTTCAGACCTACTTTGTCATTCGAGGCACCGATGGCATGGTTTTTTGAGGGGTCGTACAGTTACATTTTATATACAAAGACTTTTATCATTTTGGTACTATGAATATGAAAATTATCCTAAACAGTTATATGTCTAGCAATTTTTTATAGTGTAGAGAAAGATCAGATCAAACTACAACCATGCGGCCCCGATAGTTTGCGCGGGAAAATGTCAACAAACGCTCAACCACACACCATAATAGTTCTTCCAGTAGCAGGTTGCCATATTCAGTGTAAGAAAACGTTGTCTCAAACATATAAAATATGCTGTAACAATAAAGTAGCTTCCAATTAAAACGTTCCTCTTCTCTTCGGCCAATTTTTTGCTTGATATTATGATATTCGACTTTCTGGTTCAGTTACCAATCTAGAAGTGATTGTTTTCGGAAAAAAGTTTGCTGTTTCACTCGGCTTTCGTGTTTAACCATTGATAACCACTGACACATCAACGTGACATGCTACCGTAGTGAAATATGTAGCCGTCCCATTAACGGTACTCCGCAATTACGTATGTCTTTTCCCGCCAATTGCAATATTTTCAAAAATATTTGGCTGTCCTCCAACCTCATTTTTTTCACTGCTCGCTTGTTTGTTCTATTCTTAGGATTTTCGCCTTTTGCGTGCGTTAATTTACCATTTACATATTTCGGACCAATGCTTCGGTTTTAGTCATTTTTTTGTTGAATTGGAAAGACGACAGTATACGATGCATGGCTCGTATTATAAAGCGTTGTTTTTTCTCTATTTGCCAAATCAACAAGGAAGAAGTGACAAGCTTGTACGTATGTACTAAGTTCCAGGCTTGAGTAGTTTATTTGTGTTGATCCGTCCAGATCTCTCTCTAAACTAGATTGTTGTGTGTTTTCTGAGCAGTGACTAGACTAGAAAAAAATATCTAATGCATCTACCGTACTTGTTACTTTTTCAGATATTAAAACTGAATGCAGTATCTGGTACCCGGAAAAGTACCGGAGCCCTATCGGCAAAGGTTCGAATACCATCCGGAGTCAGATGATCTCTCCTTCCCCGCCTATTCTGGGGAACAAGCAAAGACGGGATGCAATTCGAAGTTTCTCTATCGCTCCACAGGTTAGCTCTATCTTATGCCCTCTTATTCTTGTTCAAAAATAAACCTGGTTGTCGATTCGGATAATGTGTTTTGTTATAGTTGAGCGTACTTGGTCACACCGACTTGCTGACGACACCGACAGGACTCTTTATCAAATGATTCTAATTCTAGACTGTTGTGTTGACTTCTAATCTGATCTTGCTAATCGAGAAAAAAGTAAAAGTGATATAGGATATATTTTTTGTAGATAGAAGGAAAATGAATTTATAATATGAAAATGAACTAATGTATTCATTCAAAAACATTTCTCTCAGGTGAGCTCACATCGTTCGTGGCCACCTGGTACAACCATTCGCTGGAGATATTCTGCCGTGCAACGAAGACAGGCTGTGGGCAGTTCAGTTTCGAGCCCGGCTGCACAATCCAAGACGTCGATTTATTACCGTCTGAAGGTATTTGGACCTTTTTCTGTCTCGCACTTCTAATTTAATTAATCGTGGTTGTAAATACCGCGTAGGCTGAAATTACTGTATGAGCACAAATAATTGTAATGAGACTTAAAGATTCGGAGACAGTATACAGAATGAAGTGGTTACTGATTTTCGTCGTTTCCTCTCAATATTGATTATTTTCGTACCGTTTCAAGTATGTATGTGAATAAGCATGAAGTCATATTTGTGTTGCAGGAGGCGGGTTCGGTCTGTTCGTTACTGTGCACACCAAAAGCGCTTCTGAAGGACCAGCCTTTGTAGCTCTGCTACACGAAACAGTCCGGGGTAGCAGACTCGACATCGTGGAAAAGCTTCTCATTCCTAATGAGGTACGCTCCCTACCGACCAGTAACATTCAGCTATTCTCATTTTTCGAAACAAAAAACGATTTTCAATTAGAAGACCAATACATGAACCCAAATAATTTTGCCTAGAAAAATTTATGACAAATCAGTCACGTTTGAGTAGGTTCTTCAAAAGTCACAGTTTTTCGCTGATCTCTAATTACGTTAGCTTTTTGAACAGTGATGTATTCCGGTTGTTGATCGTTGATTGTTTACACTATTTAACTAATGGTCAACTGGTGCGGTTAACGAGGTAATCGATTCCTTGAAGAATTGGCCGTTCATACTCCGTGTGACATTTTTCTTTCAGATCACCTCCGCTCGTGTTCTGATATGCGATGAGGCCATGAAGAAGACCACTGGCCTAAATAAGAAAATGAGGGACTGGGTACACATGTTTGTGATTGGTGAGTACGTTGATTAGTCGTTTATATGTAGAGGCCGGGACTACATTTTGGTTACCGTCGGTTACAATTACAGAATTACAGTTTCTCGAACCAACGTGAGCAGGGAAGGAGAGAAGCACGTTAATATTTTACGGCCTCCGGGCGTATAGTTGAATTCCTAGTGTTCTAAACGTTCAAAGAATACGTGGCTTGGGCTTCAGGCAAATGTTCAAATGAATATAAGTTATTGTCATTTTAGGGTTTTGGGGGATGTTTAGACCGACGAATATGTGAATTTCTTGTTCTAGCAATATTTTATCCTAATTTTCTCTCTTTCAGGTACTACTAATGCTCACTGCTACATTGGCTCCTTCAGTTCGTCATCAGCCTCGAGGGAGACTGTGGATGGGTCTGACGTGGGACGAAGGGTCAAACTAACAGATGGACTGAGTGAGTATCCTATATGTGAAAACAGAGTACTTTTCGGATTTCGACTTGTACAATAGTCACACGTTACTGGCGTATGCGTTGTATGTGTCTTGCTGAATCTAAATCTAAATTTTTCAGTGTGTATTTACTGGAAGAATAAGACAATTCATTTCGATCATCAGAACCAGTAGCGTCATAAGTGTGTAGGAATTGTTTCCAGTCAAAAGTCTGGGAAGCTCAGAAATACAGATTGTACAGTAGAGACAAACTTCCTGGACCTGCAAGAGATCTGTCGAACAGTCAATTCTAATGTTAAAAGCGTTAAGAAGAAGAAAACATTCGTGTTAATAAAGTATTATTCAGAGCCGTTTCATTCATCGGACGGCAAGTTGTTTGCTTACAAGGCAAAAGATGAGATGGGCGTCAGCAGGGTTAGCAGACAGTTTCCTACAGGTTTGCTTTTCTTTCTAATAACTTATAACTTAGTTCAATTTTTAAATCTTGGCTCATACGTGTCTGAGATATGTTACATTCAAGTTGTTAATGGAAAACACCTGTAACTAGTGTTGTGTTGCACACATTACTTGTTACTTTCACCTGAATTTGATATTTTGAGTCGAGGGTTCGAATATGGATATGCAATCTTATTCTGATGATGAATTATCAATTCAATATGGTGTATTGATATCATATTTTCAGAATCGGTTGAGGTGACTGCTCTAGAGTTTATGGCGAGAGGGAACCTGCTGGTGATTGGCCTCTCTTTTGGTGGAATAATCACCGTCTCGCTCGGGGCCGAGACTACCATGTCAGTTGGTTACTCTGTCTGGTTATATAACAAACGATTAAATTCTATGTCGTTATTATGAGCAGTTATTCTTAGTCTTAGTTACTTAGCTTGTTTATTATACAAGCTCACCTTTTTGTAGAATAAATTTAGTTTTCCCAATTTTTCTTCAAATTTAATGTGGTAGTAATTCGATTAATTTTGGATCATTATTTCTATGTAAAGTTAATGTAATCAAGTTGGAGATTAAAAAAACTTACGTTTTCCAACAGTGTTTGCGATTCAGAAGCCAGTGGATCTATCCGTGTTCTGCTCCTCTGCGCCATCTCACTTACATGGTACCCGATGATGATCCCCACGGAGATCTATGGTTCTGGGCGGCATACGAGTTAGTTTTCGCGGTTTCGTTTCTGGTTTCACTTTTCTCCGGTAACAACTAGAAAGAGTCTTTCAGAAGTAGAAAGAGTCTCGAGAATGTGGTTGGTGGATCACTAGGTTTACTTTTGGGGAAAAATCGTGCTTCGAATGATACTTCACTCCAAAATAGCTGTTTACCGTATTCAGAATACATATTTCGACACTACACAGTCACGCACCGTTGTCATATTTTCAGCGTTCGCAAAAATCCGGCTTCCTCTGTGACCGGACTGTCGCTGTATCTCTACTGCGTGGCTCCATCCAGAGTGGAGGGCGAAGAGGAGACTCCACCCGATCAGCGCAGCTTCTCAGACCCCAACATTGTACCCAGATTCCAGGTAGCGTTCTGGTTCTATCCATAGGTAGGGTTAGGGTAGATAAGGCTTCTGATGCAGATTATAGACTTGAAACATTTATATATCGTTGTAAGTTGTAACGCTTTTGTTATCCCGAATATTAATGATGTTATTTAAGCATACCATAGCCGTTGGAGTGAAATGGGTGTCCGTGCGAACATTGGTCAGAGAAAGGGAACGAGTAGATCCTGACGCCACGTCCAGCTCAAACAGGTATGTCCTACATTCACAGCCTACAGTACTTGATTTGAATAAAGTACTTGCTGAGATGTTGCAGTGTGAATATAGTAATTCAGGTTTTCGGTTCCTTTTCACACTGAACATTTAAACGGATGTTACGGATGAAAGCTATCTATTCTATGAGTTATTTTTCGAGAGAAGAACTGGAAATTGGGGAAAATTTTACTTTCGGCCCCCACTGTACAATCGCACCCCCCGTGATAGTTTGCCCCCCGCCACGGTGGGGGGTAAAAGGTAAATGTATGGTAGAGTGGGGGGCTAAAGTTAAATGTCGACATTGTACAATCACCCCCCACTAACGTAAATTGGGGGGTGAAAGTAACATGCCTGGCAATCTTTAACAATCGCCCCCCACCCTTTTAATTCTTAGTTGAAACGGAGTCATGTTACTTTCACCCCCCATGGTGGGGGGGGGTGAAAGTAACACAGGACCTATTTCGGTTGAAACGGAAAAAGTGGGGGGCGAAAGTAAAATAGTCCCGGAAATTGGTTTCAACAAAAACAAATGTGATGTTTCACTTCAGGTCAAAGAGTGGTTTGCTTGAGTGTGACAAATCTTCTCTTCTGCTCACATACAAGGACAAGGACGACAACCTTATGGTTAGTCTAGTTTGCTCTCTGAAATGAATCCTCTTACTAGTATCAGATAATGCGTCACGATCACGACTTAGAGAACCTTCTTAACTTCTTATATATAAAGTGAGCTTACGGCAACTTTGAAGTTTGTATTGCAGGCGAGGAATTGAAGTCACCTCCGATTAAATTTTCGCTATTTCGTGAAGTATTGCTATTTTGATCATTTTTTTCAAATTTTGGTACCATGTTTAAATTGTTGATCTGTGGTTGTGTCACTGATTAAGCTAGATGAGTGTTTGAATATTGATATTGCAGGGTAGTCTGTTCGACTTGAATGCGTACTACTACAAGCGTCTGGTTGGTTCTGTCACCGCGGACGGTACCGCCGCCCTACAGAACCCCTTCCTCTCGGTCATCTGGCCCATGCTGAATGCGCCCAAGAACATCTCGCAGCAAGTCATCCAGGTGAATGTTTTCTCCGATTTAAGAGATCTCCCATACTTTATATTCGTCAAGGGAACCAGGTTTGGTATGGAAAATTCCGAATTGAACGATTAGAATGCGAGGTCACGCGTTTTCGCCTAAGATTGAGCGGTATCCATTCCGTCATTTACTATGGGATCTGAAACAATTGAATCCAAGATTGTTCTTTTGGTAATAGTTTTAATATTTTTTTATGAAAAATATGGTAATTACAGGACGTGGCGGTGGATGCTTCTCTGATGCGTCGTTTCATATCCAACATCAGTGTCGCTGAGCAGCTGTTCTATCCATCAGCTGTCGATGTACGTGTTTAATATATCTTCTATATAGTTATTTGATACGTTTTTAGGGTCAGAACTAAGACGATTTCAACATTTATCACGTTCTCCCGTCAATGGACCGTATAGCATAGAATGAGTCCACTAGTCCAATAGTTGTGAACGTTGTGATAGCCGTCAAAATCAAGGGCGAGCAATTTTTTCTACAAGGATTGATGTTATAGGTGTTATTGACCAAGAATTTCCAATGTTTCAGTTTTACACAAGTTACTCGAGTAGCATTGTTTTGTATTGTTTCATTTTACATAACATGGCACTCCATTTCAGTTGACAAAGGCCTTCATGTGTGGCACTCATAGCGTTTTCGGGGTGACGGTGAAAAGTGTCGGAAGCAAGGTAAATTTTTCAGTTTTCCACAATGTGAACTCATTGCCTAATCGGGGTACTATTGTGCATGAAATCTATAGCCAATTGGGAAGCAGAAAGAGATGGAAATGAATGAGAGGTGTAACCATAGCTGATTCAAAAATGACCTACATTTCTAGCCTTCGTTACCTAGTCATTTCGGGACCTCGGGTATTCACGGGTTCAGTATGTTTTCTTGCTTTCAGATGCTGTCGTACATTGCCGAAAACCCGAACAAGCATCTTCTGAACCCCAGAGACGCGGCCGATTGGTCTCGCGCACTGGGGCTCATCAGTGTTCATCACACACTCTCGGAGCACACTCAAAAGGTAGCATATTTTTTAGTTCGTGTTTCCGGATCAATGCTCGCAAGAAGTTTTGATATAATTGGTAACATAGGGAGAAGAACTTCTGTTACAGAAACATTTTTACCTTGTAGTTTACAGGATAAATGCAACAGATTATGATCATGTCAGCATTTACAAAAGTTGAAATTCGGTATTTTACTTCAGGTTCTATTTTCCTTTTTTGTGCAAATCGTCAATGTTATTCAATGAGCAACAATTAGGTTATTAGTAGTGTTACCATCAGTTGTGCTTTCATCCAGATTGTTATATTCGAACAATTTGATTTGATTTCAGGAGGTGGACTTTGGTACCCTGATGACAGTGTTGGTGTCCTACCACTGTACCGAGTGGCTCATCAACTGTGAACTGATGCAGGACGTGCAGTTCGTCATGAAAGTGGACAGCTGGCTGTGGTCTGAAATCGAGAGGGCCAAACAGAAAATGGATGACACAAGTAGGTCGATCGGTTTGGTACATGTTTCTGCCCTTCTTTGTGTTCATCATTTTGAAATGATCAAACTGATTATTGGTTTTCAGACTTGTTATACATTCTGAATTCGCACTGAATTCGAAACACCATTCATTACTTGTCTTCAAGACTGTATAATCGTATTTTCTCATAAATAAGGTGTGGTACATTGGAAATAATCGAGTTACTAGATGAATGAGTTTTAATTAGGTAACTGACTAGTGACTGATCTGTTTGTGTTTATAAGTTTTCTGATGTCGTTCTTTTTTCCAGTTCACCCGCTGTTTTCCCGTCTTTCGAAGCCACTGACTGGCGAGGGAGCTCGGACACTCGACTACGCAAGGACGGTCTTCCAGGGAGCATGTGAGATGCTGCCCCCCATGCTACGAGTACTCAAATCTAGCCGAGAAGTGGATGGTAAGTGGAAAGTTTAGAGTTATTGGCTCTTGGCTGGGAAAAAAAGAAGCGACCGCCCGATATTTTCGGAGGAAATATTTTCTGCTGAAAGTCTCTCTTAAAAAGTCTTTGCGTACAAATGAATCATTGTATCATTAGATTGCCGTATCATGTTTAATAAAAATTAACTACGAACCAATTGGTTTCTTGATTCACATATATTGTAGTACACTTATTTCCAGAAGCTGTGCTGAAGACGAAGGACGCGCAGCTGGCAGCAGCTACTAATCTGTTCCATTTCGCGAGTTGTGTGGCCAGACTGATTGAGAATGGAATGCTGCCATTGCCAGATGACAGCAACGAGAAGCTGTTCACGCTGAAGCAGACGCTCGCCAAACGCAGAAAGGAGGCCGACAAGAAGGGGTGAGAAGTTGACCACAACCACATAGTTAGATTATTCGAAAACAGACCTTTTTTTGCTAATCATTTGGCGATTTTTGATGCAAAATATTCAAGTTTCACGTATTTAAATCTTTTCTGTCGACTAGTCACATTTTACTGATTTATGGACCAGCAGAGAAGTTTGTAGGAATTATATATTCATGGTTTTCATTTTTTTGCGAAGCCCATTTAGTTCGTCTCAATCCTCTGTATTTAAAGTTTTTGTAGGAGGAAAACTATTTTTTTCAATTACTCAGGACAAACGTCGTTGCAAAACAGTAAATTACTGTTATTTTATCGTCCTCCTCTTACGAGTCGGACTCCCAAATAAACACAATTACTGTGCTAAACGACAGTTTGGTGGGAATCGCTTCATGTGGAGGGAATCGCTTCATGTAGTGGACAGGTAAACACACAATGATAATCTTATCATATCACTTTGATATATCCGTCTGGATCCGTCGACTCCTGCTGCTGTTCGGTGTCGGGGCTTCGGCGTTTCTTTTGTGCTACCGGCTGGTCTCGATGGTGGGCTGGTTGGAGTCCGACGTCAGATGGTGAGATGAAAATATATGCCTGAGTTAAACAAACAAACAGAATAGAATTGAAATGTAGAAATGAAACAAAAATGGTACAAGTTAATAGCTTGTTTTTGAACAACCAGAAAAACCGCAGATAGACGATACGTCTTTATTTGTAACCGAACCGAAACAAACTTTTAGCAACCAAATAATATTCTAGTAGCAGAAAACGAAGGACGCATAAAGTGGTGCGATGACCCTGAATGACGAGTGCTACAATATTGTGCTACATAACAGGAATACTTAACAATAAACAATTACAATCAACACGTGATACGATACTTAGACTGGGTCTGGCAGCGATGCTAGACCACCCTGACCCTCTTCGCAGTCCTTGAGGTAAGGCGCCATGCCATTAGCCGATCTCCATCGGCCCCGTCTTTGCACTTGTTCTTGACTGACTCCGGCTGCGAGAGCGGCTTGTGCTGAACCTCGTCTCAGTGAGTGATGGGTGAGAGAGTTCGGACAACCTGAGACGAACGGTTTCTTACGTACAGCGTTTTTTACTGAGAATAAAACATGATCGTTAGCTCGTCTGTCTTTCACCGAAATTGAAGAAAGCAAAAAAACAAAAAAACCTAGATAAATGAAGACGTCGGTGATGTTCTTAATTAGGCTGCCCTGCGTGCCAACAATGAAGAGCCAACCGCAATTCTTGTGTACAAACCCCAGAAAAAAAAATAAAAACGAGAACAAAACGGAATGACCTGATTTCTAACCTGATTCGTGTAATACCCTTTTTGCTTCCTTTGCCAGTGCCGGTTCGGATATTTTGGAACCGTTGTTCAGATTGGAGAGCACGAAGGAGTCGTCGGATGGAGGTTTTTCTTGCCTATCTCTCCATGCCTCCAGAATACAATGCAGAGTGCCGCCGTTTCTGTACTCCACGAAAGTTGACCGGCCTGAGAGTTGGTATCATTGAGATCACGAACTACAGAAACACACTTGAATAAAATAATACCGAACAATGTCGTAATCCCGTCTATTTCCTTTTTTGCTCTAACTTACGACTACTGTCGGAAAAGATTTGACGTGTTTCTGCCTTTATTGTAGCAATCTCTCCTGAATAATTCCTGCGTGAACTACGCGATTTATTGCTCAAACGTAAGCTCGTTATCGTTAGACACAAGAATCAGCTGTTTCCTTACCTTTTGCGAGCTGGTCATTTTTCGCTCTTGACACAGCTAGTTCCAGACGTTTTCCGTCTGCCTTCAGATCTCCCCACTTCAGATTCGCTGCTTCAGATACTCGTAGAAGTCCCACCCATGATAGGAGCACGGCGACAACTCCACGGTGATTCCGAATCGAGTCGTTCCGGCTGTACCACTGGATTACGTTTCGAATGTGATCTGTAAGCAAGATGTCGTATGGTATTACGAATTACCGGTAATGGAGAACTTCTGTATTCACCGGATATATACTGAATATGTAACTAATGAAACTAAGTCTGGTCAGTACCACGACCGATAAACCAAATGTGACTATAGGATAAACGTAACCGAACGATTGCCTGTCGTGCTCAGTTCCTTCAGACCGAGATCGCTAGATTTTTCGACCGGTTTTAACGAAAATCGTTAGTACACCCAGAAAAAGAGCTCACCTTCGGTGGCGGCCGGTGCGGGTAGGTGTTTCTTCGTTCTTGCTGCACCCGAAACTATCAGGGAAGCTAATCTCATCGTGGGAGATTCCGGAGGATCGTTGCAGAACTTGTAGGCAGCCAACTCCAGCGCTAACGAAGATGGTCCCACTTTTGTCGCTCTGTCCGCGAGGTAGATCAACACTCCTGCTTGATTGTCTGGTATACCCGCTTTCTCTGAAAAGATTAAAGCGTGTTATGGAAAACGAGCGTTCTCGACGGACTTCGTACACAGAAAACCACGTCCAATATAAGAACAAAGACAGAACGTCAAACCTAATTAACTCGTTTGTCTAATAACATGACTGAATTCCCTTTTATACGATCAACGGCTACTCTGCTCAACGCAACGGGGAAACTTGATGAACAAAAGCTATAAATATGCGAATACGATTTACCTAACCAAGATGACCGACGAACTGCTGCAGCTTTGTATGACGATATTGTAGATTTGGCTCGACCGTTCTTCAGCTGTTCGGCGAGACCTTCCCACAACTGATGGAGACCCATCTTCTCACAACATTGGAGCGTCGCAACGAGAGCAGCTTTCCGTTGACCGCCTTCAAAATTATCACATGACAAAAATTACTCAAAACTGACGGGTGGGTGGGGGGGCCTGCCACTAACGTAGAAAACGAAAAAGTGAAATTTACGCGCCTTTCGAATCAATAATTCGAAAGGGCGGTACAGAAAATGGGCGCGGCGGGACCTAAATGAGGTCCGCCGCAGTTAGTCCTTTAGCACAGTAATTGAAACACTTATTTTATCGTCCTCCTCTTACGAGTCGGACTCCCAAATAAACACAATTACTGTGCTAAACGACAGTTTGGTGGGAATCGCTTCATGTAGATTAATGAGCCTGGGGACACGAGAAATCGCAGAGAATGAAAATGAAGGGGAACTGCAGAAATTCCGATGCGAAGGAGGAGGCTTCCGCGCTACCCGGTCCCGGTACCAGTAACTTAGTACCCACTGGAAATTGAAGGGTGTCCTTGACAAAATCGCGCCAGTTTCCGTTCGCTGTTTTCAGATGCTTGAAAAAAGCGTGCGAAGACCAAACGGGACAACCCAACACTCCCTTTGCTCTGTAACTTGACGCGGTTTGCAATAATTTAGGGATCAAATGTGGCGGAGGAACCCACCAAGCCAGTCCAAGTCTGGTAACACTGTCGAAGTTGAGAAATACGTCAATTCCGGCGGCACCTGGACTGCTGTTCTTGCTGAAAAAATTCACACATTTCCTATTGTCGGCCGACGCAAAACAATCCGTGGCGAAATTGCCCCACTTCTCTTGGCACCTATTGAAAAAGACGTCTCTTACGCCCCAGTCGTCATAATCAATTTCTCTACTCAGCTGGTCGGCGGCTGTATTCATATTTCTGGGTATCCAAGAAAATTCCGCGCTGGTTGAGCACAACTCCAGTTCGTCCCAAATAGATAACGCGATCTCACGCAGTTCTGAAATTGAACTACCCTTCCGGAGGATGGCCACTGCGCTCTGGCTATCCGTACGGAAGCAAACCCTAGCTTGTATAATATGCCGTCGAAATGCTCTAACTGCGTGTAATAAGCCCGTTAGCTCTCGAAAAGTGCTGGATTTTTCGCTCCAGTTTTCCCCGAAATCATGCGAAAAGGTAGCCAGTTGTACATCGCTTTTAGCAAGTTTGATGAGCCCCCCTATACCTCTAGAGGAAGCGTCAGTCTCAATATAGAACTCAAAAACAGCGGGAATTGCGCATGATTTGCGCGCTATTAGTTGAAGATTAGATTTCCAATATTGCAACTCACCAATTTCCGCCTCTGTGAGAGGAATGCAAATGTGACCCGAGAGCTCTCTAAGCTGTGCTGATGCGACTGTATCGTTGAGGTTTCCACTTCGCAGCGAAGCTTGATCTAAAACATGATGCATTGAAACAATAGTGCCCAGGACACGTTGGCGGCCCAGGACCGATGGTGATACATGCTCCAGGAGCGAATCAATACGCGACAAGGCCTCAGAGACCCGTTTTTCAGTAACGCTAACCGTGTGTGTACTCAAATCTAGACTGTACCCTAGCCAGGTAATTTCTGTCGTCGGGTGCCAGACGCACTTTTCGTCCGCTAACGTAATACCGGCACTTAACAGATCTAATTTAACCTGCTCGGATGCCCGCAAACACTCTTGAAACGATTCTCCCAAAATCAAACCGTCGTCCAGATAAAGAAAAACCGTGATACCCTGCTCTCTCCATTTTTTCAGGAGCGGTCGAAAGAACTTAGTGAAGATGTACGGTGCAGAGGAAAGCCCAAAAGGCATAACTGCGAACTGATAAAATAATTCTTCTCTTTGGTTGGACCATGAGAACCCCAGTAGAGGCCGGTCTTGTACAGAAATAGAAATGTGGTGGTAACCTCCCCGAAAATCGAAAGAACATGCGAATTTGGCACCTGCTAACGCAGGCCAGGCTGTGTAAATATCTTCCAGGCGAAACTTGGGGTTCTGAATAAATTTATTAACTCCTGAAAGATCCAAAATCAACCTCTTTTTCTCACCTCTTTGTACGACCTGGAGCGGACTCATAACGGCTGGTTTAAAAGAAACCTGCTCAATGGCCCCCTTCTGCAACAGCGATTGGATCTCTTCTGAAACAAACTCAGCAAACTGTAAAGCACCTTTGCGGTGAGAATTGAAATGTAACAAACTAGGTTGAAAACAAGAAGCGAGATTTAACGATAAACCATTGGAAATAACATGACAAATCCAAGCGGGAGTACCTAACTCCCTCCAAAACTGAATATTTCGAGCCAGGCCCGAAGAATATGACACTGACTCACCTTCAATACTTTTTCTGTCTGCAGTCCCGAGAGAGGTGCCCGACCATGTTGCACGAGTAACAGCGGAGGACGGAAGGGGCACCTTGGAAACTTCTTGGCTGTTGTTCAGAAGGCGTGAAGCGAGATCGAGAGTGCTCTGATCGAAGTCGAGCGTTTTCCCTGCTGAGAGCGTCCATTTCGTCGTTGTAACGGGACTCTGGTTGACGGTAGAACCCAGAGCCCCTTTGTCGAAAGGGCTGGGATTGGCGCGGCGGCGATGCCTCGCGCGTTCTCTTTCGGTCCGGTTGGCTCATTAGAGTGGTGAGAGCCAAGAGTTGGGCGGGATTCTGGTTGGTTGTGCCCAGACCTTTTATAACTTCCAACTTCTCGACCATGCGAAAACCTTCGGGCGTAGAATCCGCCAGAACCAAATCAGCGTTTCGGCTTTCCATCAGATCCATAGCGGTTTTGACGGCAGCCGCGACCTGGGAATCTTCATTATCCGCGATAGGATGCAGAGCGGCTAGGACCTTGCAGTTAATGGCAGCTTGAGCCTGTAGACCTTTTGATGACAGTTTGGGCGGATCGAACGACTTGGCCTTCGCTTTTTCGGCGGAGAACAACTTTGCCATTTCAGGCTTAATCATGGATAGCAGGTTTGCGCAGAGTTGGGTAGCATCCGTGAAATTAGCGGGTTGTTGAAGCGGCAAAGATGAAGAGCTCGGAGGCGGCGACATGACTGAAGACCTCTGAACACGCGAAAAGAATAAGAAATTTTCACGAAATTTGAACTACTTTCCTGTAAAAACGAAGCAGAAAAGTACACACAACAATTATGATACGCTTAACCTGAAAGGATTTTAATGCATGATTAGAATAATGTATAACTAATAATACTAATTACTTGAATTTCAACCTGCCACTAACGTAGAAAACGAAAAAGTGAAATTTACGCGCCTTTCGAATCAATAATTCGAAAGGGCGGTGCAGAAAATGGGCGCGGCGGGACCTAAATGAGGTCCGCCGCAGTTAGTCCTTTAGCACAGTAATTGAAACACTTTATACAGCGTGACTTCCATATATATTGACTTTTTCCTCTCGTCGTCTGGCTCTCCGGCGCGCATTGTCTCTAGATTTGTTGCAATACAGTTTCGACCAAACGCGAATTTGTAATTAACAGCCTACGGTCTGAGTAGTCTCACGATTTGCAGGCAGAAACTGTATATCGATCGGGTGATCTCGAAGATGCAGCGATTGTGCCAGGATGAGCCGTTCTGGCTGGGACAAGAACCCGAGCAGTGGTACCCACCAGCACTTCACGTGAGGATCTGTTTGGATATGACTGTCCCATGAAAAGAACTTGTTTCTCATTGTGGATTCGTGAACATTTATGATTTTGCATCAAAGTTGATCAAAAGTCCCGATTTCGAGCCCTTTTTTATTTCTGGCTATCATCTATCATGACATCTTTACTTGGATTGAGAAATGATGAGGAATACTGGAAGAAGGAAGGAACACATTTTTCCATTGACCTATTAACTGGTTCATTCTGTTTTCTAGTTAGGTTGCCATTGTTCTATTCTTATCTGTTCCATGGTTTTCAGAATCTTCTCGCCCCCACAATGGTCATTCCATTGAGTCTTCGTTCGAAGCAGCAGCTCCTCATCTACTACATGTTGGACTATCTGAGTGTCAACAGGGCCGCAGTTGACAAGGTTTCTATTTTACCCATTTCTTGTGGCTGTACGTTTCAACTTCACAGAGATCTTATTCTCTTATTCATAGCCCAACTTTCACAAATTTACATTGATATTATATTTAGCATAGTTATTATGACGCCAATTGGCTCAGATCACGTTTATATGTTTGGTTCCAGACGCGTCTTTCCTGGGAAGTTGGTTGTATTGTCATTCACACTTTCGGGATCTGGCCAGCAGATATCGATATTGTGTACAAGGAGTGGCACAATGACTCCATGGTACGTTCTGTTGTTGTTGTTGAAAGTTTCTGCGCCCAACCTCAGTAAATAAATAAATAGGCCGAATAGCCAAGAAAATGAAGTGTTCACGGATCGGAAAACAGATTATTTTCTGCGACATTGTCACACCTTACTGTGGTTGTGTGCAGTGCTTTCATGAAGTATTCAAAAAAATCCAGGGATCAAATAAATGAAATTGAAATTGAATTTTTTTAGCGGGGATTTGAAGTTTCAAAGATAAATTATTATACTATTCAACAATTGAACTACAAAATTGCTTTCAGTCGGAGACTGAATCAAGTGGTAGCAGTCCGGTGGTCGCCTCTGCACCTGTGGATGAAAATGCCGAACGGGTTCGGGTGCTGAGTGAGGTGGAGCGGCTGGTGTCAATGGCAGGGAAGCTGTCTGTCAGAGAAGAAGGAGAACTGAGAGGTACACTGCCATTTATTTCTCTCTATGGGGTGTGCTATTGTATAGGAAAAGTTGAATAGATTGTGTACCTCTTCTTTTATACTTTCATTTAGCTTCTTCTTATTTGAACGTATCTCACTTTTTTGGATGCAATTACAGTTGCGCAATACGGACAATTTTTCTAAAAATACGTTTGCGTAGTTTGTATTTTGCATGAAAGTTGGAGATGTTACTGTATTTTTCAATATCATACTTATTGACATAATTGCTTATTTTCTCCAGAACTGCTGGCTAGAATCCCGACGGGAAAGTACAAGTGGCAAGTGTACTTGATGCGTGCCGGACGATATAAGGAGATTGAGGAGGTGATCAATGAAATTTGTTCAGTTTTTTTCTTCTCTCGAAATTATCCGTGATATTGAGATATCAAGCCATTAATGTGTTTTTTTTTCAAACAGTTTCCATTGTTTTAACTTCAATCCGTTCTTCAAACATGGTAACAGAATTGGAATCTGTGAATTTTTTTGTCAAGCAAATCATTTCATTCATCGCTGTGAAACGTTACCGTTGGCATTAGGGTTGCTAACGAGTTTTGGAGAGTTCAACTTCAATAACCCCATTATGTATCCTAATAATAAGTGTTGGTTCTGGTTCCAGCTGCCGATTCCTACTGATAACGACGATCAGTACATCACAGAGTATCTGCAAATCCTGCCCATCATTCCCCGCAAGGACTGCATTTCTCCACTGCCAACGGTGACAGAATTCTCGTTCGACTTCACACAGGACCTGGCCAACGCATGCAACAACTACAGTGGGTAGTTTAATTATATTTGTCACTTTTGGATATCTGGACATCTAAAGTCTGTTATATTTGAAGGCTCTTGTCTTGTCTCATGATTTGCATAAACTGTGCAATTACAATATTCATTTGAGATAAATAGATGTGTTCATTCACTTGTATAAAAAATATAATGGTAGTTCTTATTGTCCCAGGTCTATCTCTGCACATTGTCAATATCTCAACACGTGATGGCGCTCCAATTAGTTGAAATTGTAGATTTAAAAAAAAGAACAAAAACTACTCTGTTACGCGCTGTGTAATGGTTTATAATACAAATGTAATTTATCTTTTTTTTGCTTTCAGTGAAAGACAATGAGAAGAACATTCCACCGTCCATCCTGTTCAACAAGCGAACTCCTCTGGGTGTCTGCCAGAAGTAAGTGCTCGAAATACAAAATACCTTCATATTCCGTTCTCTTTAGTGTGTGTAGGGCTCGTGGGAACGAAACGAAAACAGATCAAACAAAATGAGAAAATTCCAGATTTTTCACACTGAAACTCCCGTTTTGCATGTTGCACTTTTACTGTAGCTACTTGTTTTACTGTTTTCTCTGCTTGTAGAATAAGATCATGGATTGAACTGTGTTTGGGTGAAATGTATTTGGACATCAAAAAGAACCCGAGAAAGACAGAACACGTACCAGAAACGACTGCTCGATCCTATTCACAGTTCCTTGTTCAGATTGGGTTTGAATGTGTCGGCTGCCCGAGCGAGTCGGAAGCGACCAGCCGTCGCAGTCTGCGCCGACGTCTCCAGTCAGGTTGGTGTCTATTTTACGTTTAGGCTCTAGGCGATGTTCCGTTTAAAGTTTAGAATAACTTCTAGATTTTTACTACTAATCCAAACAAGCAATGTGCTGCCACACGTTTTATATTCTGTCAGCTTGTTTCCGGGTCACAATTCTATCATGCATGCCTCTTTTTCGTCTATAAATTGACTGAATATGATATTCAAAATTTTCAATTTTCTTCAAAGTCTGGGCTATACAGTTCTAACTGATTTTGACCAATAAAGTTCTAGTGTTGAGCCCAGTTTTATTATAACCATTGCACTGTTCACCCATTGTGGCTCGTTTAGGTTGCCACGCCTCCAATGCCAAAGAGACCCGTGCAGCTCGATGAAACTCCCGAACAGATTTCTCAGTGAGTTAGACAGCTTTTACTGGTTGGGATTACTTGTTTGTATATTCCAAAGTTTTTTTCTGAAAAGTGTGTCGTTGTAATTGGTGATTGGTCTTTGAAACTCATATATAGTTACCCATTATCCCTTCTTTAAGTATTGTGTATTGTTTTTGCATATACGGTATCCCCAAAGTATGAAAACGCATATAAAAAACCCGTACAAAAACAACTTGTGTAGTCTCCGGGGTCATATAATTAATACAATTACAGTACCTGTGCAAAATTCGGTCATTTCCAGAAGTAGCGAGTCGAACGCTGCGCTGCGTCGTATATCGGAGGTGCTGCACACGCCAAAGTCGCGCGCAAAAGCGGCCGCTGCCGCAGAGGCGCATCTAGATCTAACGCTGGACACCACCCCCGATACGGCCATCAATCTACCAATGCCGTCCAGCATACTCAAGTCGGCTGCCAAATCGCATGGTAAGCTAACCTGATCATAATGTGTCAAGAGCACTAGTAATGTTTGACTATTCGACAAAAAGGAATCAGTTTTGAGATTTAAACCAGTATGCTTCAAAATGAAAGCACGACTTGATTGACACATACTATGAACTTTTCGGGCGGGCAGCCTTAGGATAGCTCGAAACAAGTTGATGTTCAGTTCCAAATGGTTTTTTCGTTTCTAGGCGCGAAGTCTCCCCAGCGCCCAAAACTACGTTTTGCTCTGCCGGATGATTCTCAGATCTCCATCTCTTCTACGCCCGATAAAGTCCCACAGGTTGGTTACTTTATATGTTTTTTTTCTGTCTGGTGTGTTTGGTGTCGAAAATGTGATATGTTTAAGTTATAGTTTTTTTTAAAATCCAGTTGGATTTAAGGAATATTTAGCGAAAATAACCACATTCTCACAATACAGTTTTACGAATTTTCCGGTAAATTTGAGCAAAGCAGGAAGCAGCTATTTTCGTTAACTGTGGTCATTTCCAGCCAGTTTTCTCCGATTCGGATTCTGAGGATGACATGAATCCGGATGGTACTCTTGACGTCGAAGATGAATCGGCTGTCAGTACCAGAATGGAGTGTCAGGAAGAGGAGGAAGACAGTAACAGTCAGCAGACAGATGCACCGTCAGTTTCAGTTTATTTTATTTTCCTACTTCAGTAAAGTTAAGTTGTCCGAATTGCCAAAACATTGCGCAAAATGAACTACTTTTTTGGACAATATCTGGCAAAATGGAATCCTGGGAAGGCCACTCTTCTTGTATTGAAAGTACCGTAGTTGTGGATTGGAGTTCAGTTTTCGAGTTTCGACAAAATACAGTTGGGTTCGGCTTCAACAACCCTATTAGGTATAGTGTTGAGGCTAACATTTGTTTGGCTAGAACGTTCATCTGTTCAATAGTCATCAATCATATGTTACAAGTTACATTATAAACTTTCGAGCTTTAGATAGAAAAGTTGTTATTAGAAAAATTGAATAATACAAAGTTTGTATATGTATTACTGAAATGAATTTAGTATCAATCACATGTTTCAGATCCACGTCATCGGACTCGTGTGCTGCTGCTCCCTCTGCTTCGGATACCTTCGTAGTCTACCGGGACGACAAGAGTTCGGAATCGACGGCTCCCACGGAGACACCAGGTTGGCCTCAGCATAAAGTTTGACCATACACCGCCGAGGGTCTCTCATTTTTCCTGGAAGCTCGCGATACCCACTCCTTTTTTAAGTCGCGACCCCTCTAAAAACTGCGATTTTTATAAATTTTTGGTTTCATTTTCACTAGAATTGTATGAAATTCGCTGGCTTTGACTTTCAACTAGCGACCCCTACTTTTCTAAAAATTAGTTCGCAACCCCCCATCTCATAGAAGGCCTTGGAGGCGTATGAGTTTGACCTTCGCTGTAAATGAATTTGAGTACGGCTTTTTCGTTTGTAACAACTACATAATGTTGATAGCACACGTAGATGTGATGTCAGAGGGGGTGAAGATGGGCATTGTCGAGCTAGGTTACCAGCTTATGCGGTCCGCTAGACAGATACCGCGGGGAGCGAACCTGCTGTGAACGTAAATGTGAATGTGAACGAGATAGTACGAGGGAGTAACTGTGTAATTTGCGACAAGGAAATTATGTATTCAATATTCGAATGTTCTATACAGAGAAATTGGCGGATACCGATGTAAGCGAGAAGAAGACTGGTGGGCCGCTGGTCGACTACTCATTCAACGATTCGACCATTTGTCATACGCCGGTAGGCTTCAGTTTTGTATTACCGGCCCCAGTTAGCTGAGCGGGGGACTTTTGCCTTGTCTGTGCTGAGGGGACCCATAACTATTCCAAAGTTGTTGCAGTCCCAGTAAAATTACCCGGGGGCTATAACTTTTGATGAGGAATGCATTCCTCATCCAACCCTCGAACTAACTTCGTCCCACTCATATTACCAACCGTCTGATGCTATGAGCATTTGTGATTGACGCCACAAATACTGGGTTCCAACTACAAACTAGAGCGGCACAAAACATGGCGAATCATGACATATTCATTAGTATAATATTGACACTCTTTCTTAGTTAAATTGAAAAACGGGCGTTGGCCGTATCGATCCTTATAGTGCTCTTGTATGCAAAACGATTGATATGAACATCGTTAGTATTTCTGTTTTAATATTTCATTTGTATTCTTGTTTTTTGAATGAGATCTATTTGTTATAGGATCGTTCTCTCGCCCGCACTGGAGCTGTTCAAGGCGAAATTCTTCACCGCTCCTTCGAACAACAGCCAGAGGAGGAAAGCGAAACCGATGAAAATATAATCAAGGTTTTTGCCCGTTTCTTTCTTTTTCCAACGTATACCTTAATATCCTATCCAATATATAGGGGAAAAACACCTCTAAACGTTGTTTTGAGAATCAGCGTGGGCGTTTGACGTAAAACATTCAGTCGAAGCTATTTGTATATTTCGCTTTTCGCTTTCGGTCCTTCCAGAGCAACAAAGTGCGGGATACTTTCTCTCACTTCTGCCAGTTGTTGAAGTCATTTCGGCTCTGTGAATAATGTCACATACTAGAAGCGTATCAAATGTAACTGGACGGTAATTATTAAATGAATGGAATTGTTTCAGGAAGCTGAGAAGTCGGTCGCTACCCAGGACGAAATATTGGTCCGTTCATTCGAGGAACAGCCGGATATTGACAGCGAGACAGACGAGAATGCAGCTAAGGTTTGTCACTCGAAATTTGCACCACTCCTTATTTTATTAATCATATTTATGAGCGGACTTCATTCTAAATTAACCTATATCTGTTCACGAAACTATTCGTGCAGTAGGAACGAGAACTGTGGTCTTCGAGCGCCATATCCACCAGTTTTAACTGAAAATTATTTTGTCGCGCACATTTGTCCCTACCATGATCAAACGGTCTGTTTCTCTTGTTTATGGAATTGTATAATTGTGTGATGATGAAGAGCGGTTCACGGTTAGTGTTCTAGAGAATATCTACGAATTTCTCTGGAAAAAAAGTAACTAGAGATCGTTACAGGTACTGGAAGAGGAGAAACCTGTCGTGAAATCTGTCCACGATGAAATACTGATTCGATCGTTTGAAGAACAGCCGGATGAAGAAACCGACAATGGGGAACATACTGACCAGACCGAGGTTGGTGTTCTAAAATTGACTTGCCACTGTTCACAGCAGGTTTAATCATTATCGAGTTCAAAGGTGACTATGAAAATGATATCTCAAATTATTCCAAAGAAACAGACAGTCTTTGGTAGATGATTGTTTTTTCCATGATAATTAATATTAGTTGTTAATTTGTGTTTTTAAGACCAGGGATGTGGAAACATCGTCAGCATCTGTGGTCGCGATTGCTTCCGGGACTGGCGTGGGGTCTACTGCCGCCGCAATGGCCGCATCCATCAGGTATGCGATTGTCTAATTTTCATTTCTCACCAGAGTTTAGTTCACTGATTAGAATTTCAATATTGTAGCAGTTGTTGTATGTGTTGATTGATTTGACTGAAGTATCGTAGCGTAGTAGTCGTAGTAGTTGTGTTTATAACAACACCTAGCTGCAACGTATAATCTGAGGGGAAAAGGGTCTAGTATAGTAACCATGTTACGCGTTCATGGTAATAAATGCAACTGGACAGTAAGTAGTAAACGATTAAGTCGTTCATTGTACCTGCTTTTCTAAGACAACAGTAATTATGAAAACATCTATCTATCTTCATTCCAGGACTGCAACTTCTGACTCGAACGAATCGGTTGAGATTGTTGAAGTCCAACACCAGGAAGTGACAGCTGACCATGTCACTACCACTACCATGACAGCTCGCACAACCACCTGGGTGGTGGGGGCGGAGCAACTCGATTCCAGCAAAGAGGCTTCCCCCGTTAAGGATAGACAGGTACTTTTCTTATATTAAGTAAAAGGGACTACAAGGGACCCTACCTAACTTTGGCGGAATTTCGATATCCTGCCAAATTAGGCGATAACGGGGAAACGGGGCGTCACGGTGTGATTTGTAACAAAAACAGGTTTTTGCTTTCCGGAATACGACAATGTCCGGGGTTCCTTTCTAGATCTTCTTACCTCAAATGGTTTTCATTCAAGGTTCCTGCTGCAATCAGTCCTCGTGATGATGACGCTGAAGTGGCTGTTCAGGAGGGTGATAATAAGAACGATCCGACAGCCCAGATTCCGGTTGCCAAGGTAATCTTCTATGCTCAGTTTGCAGTACAATAATATTTTATAGATGAATTACAATAGATTTCATACATATGGATACATAAGCATTTCTATATGTTTTCACAATACAATACGCGCTTTATTTCTCTTCCGTATCACTAAGTATCCTGTGAGGTAAACGGCTATCTTCCACGAGGATCAAGAATTTTCTTAAGATTAAGATCTTCACAGTAGTGATTGTAAGAATATGCATACAAAACGTGTAGTAGTCTCTTGTTCGCTAATTCATAGTTTTTCAGGAATCGGTTGAAGACGAGGAGAAGGCCACTGTCTCTGGACCAAAAGTTGCTCAACCAACGCCAAAGAAGGGCCGTACTCGTACTGTGAGTTTCGCGTTCTTTTCACCCATCTCTCTCTCTCTCTCTGCCTCTCTCTTTCACTCTGCCTCTCTCTCTTTCTATCCCTCTCTCTCTCTCTCTCGAGGTAAAGGTTGAACATTGTTTTTTTAGAATCGTAACCTAATTGTAACTCAAAACGCTGAGCATTTAGGGTATGATCACAATCTTTCAGGCATCTGTCACCCTTGCCCCGGAGACGCCGACTCGGCACAGTTCTCGTCTGATGGCGCGGGCCTCGTCCGTAGCTCCCACGCCGACTCCCGTTCAGAAGACACCGACGAGGAGCGTCAAGAAGAAGCTGTTCGTGGCCAGCCGAGAGGATGTCGTCGACGAACCGACACCCGCTGCATCTAGGTCGAGGTATGGTCATACAATACACTAGTTAATTCTCGATTGGGATTCCCTGTTGATAGAAGGTAAAGCTATGGGTCCACGCTTGATACTTTCTCAATAAGTGCACAGGTTATTGATCCCCCGTGTAATTCAAAGAAAAAGTTGAGGATTACTCGGTGACAAACAGAGGACGACTTTGTTGGTTGATCCATTGAATAGGACCCATAGCTCCTTTTTCATTGAAGTCGGGATTTCAAACTATCCCAATTTGAACAACAGTCACCTGCATTTATGAAAACCCCGCTTTTCCCCGGATTATGGTTTGGCTATTAGCTACCCAATGGCTGTTTTTTTTCCTTCATGGCTGTTTTTTACATTCATAGTGATCGCGTGTGCTGCATTGAGGGTGTAATTTACCTAAATGTTTGATAATTATTAGTTTGTCGACCATTTATCTGTTTATTAAAGGAGAAGCACATCCCGATCGCGCGTCAACTCTGTCTCTGCTGCTTCCGATACCGATGGGTCGAATGTGATGCCGGTACCGAAATCTCCCAGTCGCAAGTGAGTAGAAGATTTTCACACTCTAGTTAACGTGGTTGAAAACGGCCTACTTTTCTTTGGAATTGAGTAAATTTGGACATGTTTTAATGCAACCCGTGAAATGTGAACATAATTGATTCGAAAAGCGCTTTTTTAAAGCATACAACACCCTGGTATATGTATTTTCAAATTATTACCACTTCTGTTCGTTCTCATCACTATTCTCAAATCTAGAAACCGTGTGATCGAAATCGTTTATTTGTGTCATTTTGTAGTTTTCCTCCCGAGAAATTGTGTTATTTTCACATCGTATTTTGATGTTTCAGATCGACTCGTACGGTGACGAAGACTGTGACCACCTCAGGCAGCGAACCAGTCAATCCACCAAAGTCACCCGCTAGGTATGTTTTTACCGTCTACTTCAGTATAAGCTGGCTACGTTCTGGTTGTAGTCGTATGTGTTTAGAGACTGTAAAAATCTTTAGGTAACATTGTCAATCGGGCCGACAATACTCTTCTAATAGTCATTATGAAGGAAACTTCAACTAAGTCTTGGCCATTTTCATCTCGGAACTTATGAAATCCCTAATATTTATTGTTGCGTGTGTTTTGTTTTGGCTTTCTCACAAAACATTATTCTAGTTACCTTTTTTTTATTTAAAGCAGGACTATTATGTGGACCAATCCCGTGTCAACGGTCCTTTAAACTGCAATTGAAAAATGTATTGCAGTTTAAAGGACTGAAGCATTGGGATTGGACCACATAATTGTCCTTCTTTGACCTAAATGTGTGCATTCAATCAATGTCTTCAGAAGAACACCATCTCGCCGTCGACAGGTCTCTGAGACCACAGAAAGCAGCGACGCCAGCGTGTCAACGGTTGGTTTTGTTGCCACGGAAGAGCCCTGTGAGCTGTGTCGCATGTTGAGACAGCTGATTGCCGGACCGAATTATACTTTTTCCCCCGAATTTTTGCTAACCAAAACGGTCCTTAGTAGTGCCTAGCTTCTTGCTAGACTGTAATCTCTAATAAAATGGAAATTTCACGAATTAATAAAGCTCTTTGGGACCGTTGGGATTTTTGCTAAGAGTCAAGGTAAGGCAATGTGGCACTGTACGTTTTGCTTCGAATTGAGTTATTTTTAGCAAGGAGGTCGCCGTCACAGACCGATTGGTCCAGATGGAAAGGAGTTGCGAGGAAGCGCCCTGTTCGATGTCAGTTACTGCCACCCAACTGACCCAACAAATTGTTATTAGAATTCGCCAGGCTCTATTTGGAAAACTTTGAACAGATAAAAACTAGTATCAATTAGATTTTTGGAGTTTCCCAAAAACACTGTACACGTATTGCTTACATGTACGTTTAGGAGTTCAGCTGCCAGAAATGGTTCCCATATAAGAGAATCGGGTGAAATTTCAAGTAGTACGGTCCTATTGGTTTGTATTAAGGACGGTGGTGCTTATTGTTGTTCATCAACTAGTGTTCATATCCAACTCCTTTTCAGCATGTTGTCAAAGAGAAGGAGCGGAAGAAGGCAGGAACTTCTACCACATCTCGGACCCGGACAACATCGGGTTGGTACTTTAGAGTGAATTCTTTATTTAACCCGGTATTTCGTTAACCCTAGCAGTTAACCATTAACCCGGTTACCTGGTTAACCCTTGTGTTAACCACTTGGTAACCCTCAATTTCCCCCAAAATACATTGTAAAAAAGGGTTACGAAGGAATTAACAAAAGGGTTAACCAAGTAACCCGGTTAGGGTTACTTGATAGTGTTAACGAAATACCGGGTTCCTTGTGGAATCGGCCGTACTTTAGTTATTAGTTTAGTAGTAATAGTGAATGGGAGAACAGAAAAGCTGATAAGTAATTATTCAAACAGCATATAATTGAACTGAATAGAATTGTCGAGGCTCTTTTCTGAAAGCTGTGTGTCACGTTTAGTAAAAGTTTAGTAAAGTTTCAAAAAGTTTCGCACTTATTAGTCTTTCCGGTTTTTGGTGCACAAGTTGTTGGTTTTGGTTCGGTTTGAATTACAAGGTTCTATAGTTTAATTATTCTAATTCTAATTTCAGATAGTGCCGCAGTCACAAAGCCGGCCGCTCGTCGTAGGTCGGCAGCGAGAAATGCGTATGAGACCATTCAGGAGGAGTCGGTTGTGGCAGATACCCAGCAAGGTTTGTTCGTCCGAATATAATTACTTGACACACAAGCCAAGCAACTCACCTCCCAACCTAACTACGAACCACCATAGTAAATTGACATTCCCTGATCTGTCAGGGAGCATCAGGGGGGAAGAATTTCTCTGATTTTTCTGGGGTAAAAGGGGGGTAAGTCAGGGAGAAGATGGGGTGAAATCAGGGAAATGTCAGAGATATTGAAAAAATGTTGATTTACCACTTTTTTTAACTATAATCTATTAGCAGAACCTTATACCTACACATTATAAAGTTTTAGTGTCATTTCGTTGAAGATACTGGTTAAAACTGTGTTCTGCCGCACTTTTGAGAAACCCGTACTAGATACGGCGCAGCCAGGGGTGCGGCTGTGCGCAATTCGTCCATTTCAAATTGTTTCAGCTCCTGTTGAAAGCGCTTTGAACCAATCGAAAAAAGTTTAACTTTGATTAGATGTGGAAGGAAAGACTTCCTCTTGGCTATTTCTTTTTGAAAACACTTTGTTTTCTATAAAGAAATAAGGAGTGAAAACAGATGCTTGTCTAATCTGAGGAGCATCAGTTAGAGAATTTTTGGAGATGTTCATTCTCACCTTATGTTAACAATTCACCGTAAATAGTATCAAACAAGAAATATTTCTGAATGTTGAAAAAAATTTGCTTCATTTTTCTCTGAAATTTCCCTGACTTTTCTCGAAAATTTCCCCACTTTTTCCCTGATTGCACCCCATTTGCCCCCTGTTTTGCCTCTGTCCATATCCGGATATGGACAGGGGCGAAGTAGGGGACAAATGGGGTGCAATCAGAGAGATTTCAGGGATAATCGGAATTCAGTGACTGGTAGTCTCTGGGTAGGTTTGTGGTTTCACTCGATCTTAGTTACTAGAGGTGCAGTGCTGGGTTCGTACATTCACTAGGCAAGGTTTGTGAGAAAATGTACGGTTTCATTTTCTTTTCGCGACTTGTTTTGTTTTGTGTTTTTATGTTGTGATTTGGTTTGTAAACAATTTTTTGACTGGCTTCTGTTTCACGTTTTTGTGTTCAGAAACTCGGCGCACGAGTAGAAGTCGCAGTTCGAGCCGGTGCGTAGATGGCGGAATAAAGGTGAGTCGGAATGCTCGGTTGAACAATTTTGTATTGATTTTTTCGATTTTTGTATTGATTTTTCTTTGTACGAAGCATTGATTTTTCTAAACTATACCATATTTTTAATCATGGAGTAGTATTATATTAGATTATCAGATAATTGAAAAACACCCTACTTAGCTTTTTGAATGACAGTTTTTTAGATTTTGGATTAATTTAGATGGAAAGAAAACTAGTTTTATTTAATTCTTATAGTTCGCAATGTATTAATTGGTTTTGCAGACTGGCGATGTTCCGTCAACTTCTTCTGTGAGCCGAAGTGTGGGACGAAAGCGTCAGATGCCGGCAGCTGAGGGTGGCAGCAGCAGTGGAGAAGTGCCCGCGCCAGCCACACCGAAGAGAGGGCGACCTCGTAAAGTCAGCTCATCTTCCGAAGTGAGTAATAACAACAACAACAACAATAATAATGATAATCATACTTAAAATACCTTGGGACCTGGAATATATACCAACGATTTTCTTTTCTATTCGGCAAAAAAGTTATTACCATGAAAGAGTTATCATTTTCTTTCTAACGTCGGCGAGAGGTCAGCAGAAGCTTATTCATAAAGTTACGACATTTTTATCAACCTTCTATTTGTTGCAGGCAGATACGTTGGCGATTCAGAAGCCTGTCGTCTCGGTTCCGGTACCTCGCCCAAGTTCCAGCAGAAAGCAGCGTGCGGTGTGAGTGGTAAAGTGATATTGACTGATAGTTGACTGATTCACTGATTCAAGGCTTAAAATGATCAACTTGTTGACGGTTCATCACATTTTACGTTACCTTGTAGTTACTGTTAGTATGACGTATTCTACAGACTACAGATAGTACGATATTTTCTTTTTTTAAAAGTAAGCACTTATTGGGTATTCGTCATTCATGTGTAGTTTGTATATCCGTTTTACAGGCCTTCGGAGGAGCGTGTAGTGATAACGGTGTCGAGATACTCGAGCCGATCTCAAACGCCGACCAGAGAAGCACTTGCTCAAGGACCCGTCGATGACTCAGCGGTAGGTATTGTGAATGTTGTGTTGAGGGATTCGTATCAATTCAAACCAAATGAAATCGGTTTTGTAGAGCAATGAAACGACTGTCAATATCGAGAATTCATATAATTTCCTAGACTACCTAGCGTTATTTGAATTGATTTGAATATATTCATTTTTGACTTTCCACGTTGCTACATGTAGAACCCTAATTTTAAAAGCAGGATATGAGTTGTGAAAAAGTAGTAATCTTGTTTTAATGAGTTTAATTACCTTGTCTCTGTTCAGCCGCCAACTGTGACGAGAAGTTCTTCCCGCCGTCGCCCGGTTGTGGTAGTCCCGGAAGCCGAACCCGCCCGCAGGACAAGAACTACAAGTGGTAGGGTGTTTATTCAAGCCATTCTCCAGTAGAGTTGTCCTATTCGTCAGAGCAACTCGGGAAACGAATCGGAGAAATTGAATTTTGGAATTTGGAAGCAAAATTACCATGTTTCACGTATTTGGAGCAGAAAATTGGTTAGTTCGTTACACGCGATTCTTCATTCTAATCATTCTCCAGTGGAAATAGTAATAAACTAACTCTTCTAAAATTGAGAGTGGGTAACTGGAAATAATCGCTATTTTCCCGCTAAATTTTTTTCTGTTAAAAAAGTACTCTGAATGTTAGGATTTTGAAAATGGTTTGTTCAGCATCTGTGACGTCGACAACGGCTACACCGAACAAGAGGCCGGCCAGTACCAGGAAACAGAAGTAAATTCCGGCCCTCTGCACAGTACTGGTTGTTTTTATAGCATAGATCTGTGCTATTCACCTTTGAGACATTGTTGTCATGTAGTTTAGTATGTTTTATATGTTTTCACCCCTTGATATTAGTTTGTTTAGTTTCTGTTAGCAATCGTTTAATTTTATTTAGTGATCTTCCCCCTTCTCCTTTAAACGCTTGAGCTTTCTTAATTTTTATGTGCTTTATTATCGTTATTGTAAGTGATTTGGTTTGGTTATTGTAAATGATTTCTGATTTTTACAGCACGGATGATATGATTACGGTGTTCAATGTTTCATAAATGTGTTTGTGCGTATTGTGTTTTGAAATACACTGGGTTTAAGTTTCCTTGCAATATATCTTCCGTAAGTAACTACTGATTCATCTAGGAAAAGGGTATATCGATGTATATGCACAATTGTGGGTAAATTGGCTGCCCTGAGATTTATTTTGAACGCGATCTCGTAAACACCCTCAAGTATACTCAGGGCCATAGAGGATGTGCGCTGAGTTCGCACGTTGGGTTTAATTCATTTCGGGATTCGTTCTGTCGACTTGTCGGTCGCTTTTTCTGTAAATTAACATTATTATACTTGTTATTATTATTTACTGATACTTCAATTATTAGAATTCAACATATTGCAATAATATATTGAAACAAATGGGGAATTTGGCAGAAATGGATTAAGTGGAAGCTGCTTTTTTTGGGATGTTATTTTTCTCGAGAATCTCGGCTCCTCAGTGGAAACGTATTGTCTCGTCTTTCAAGCAAGTTAGTTGATAACAATTTGAGAAGTTTATCTGAAGCTTAGCTCTATATCATTTCAGAACTTGATCTATCTACTTGGATTCTGATTTGCTTGGAACAGGCACCAACATGTTCAAGCTTTCGGTTCGTTTTTGTTACATAGTCTGCTTTATCGAATAAGTACTCATTTGCAATCACAGGTTTTCTCGGTTTCTTCATGGACAGGAACCAGTTTTGCAATTTTTTGAGAATTCATCTGAAAATAGTTGATACATCGTATCGTGAGCAACTTTAAATTTATTGTAAGTACAACCGGAAACATGCTCACTACTTACAGGCATATCCCAGCAAAGTTGTCCTAACAGCCTACTTTTTCGCCGGGTCACATTGTCCGTTTTTGATGCCAACTCATTAATTATCACGACCCTAAATCTGAAAACTCTTTTTTGACGAATACTAGAATATGATATTATTGGTGTGTGCTTACAGGATTCCGACGATGACGGTCCTATGGACCGTCTGAAGAATGCTCGACGCCAGGATACGAATGAAACATTCAGTGAAGAGAGAATGCATTACGGGGTTAGTTTCGGTTTTCTATTCCTTAAGATAAACCATTCATTATTTTTCATCCTCTCGCGACCATTTACTTATTGTCATTTATGGAATCTGATTTGTCCCAAAACGCGCAAACAGGATCTTCCATCCGTACTTTTCACTATTGAACTCCAACAAGTGCGTAGTACACCACAGTCCTGTCTGTTTTCGTTTATCTGAGCTAAGATTGATATCCATAAGCTAGCGGACAAATGGGAGAGATTGTAATTATACTCCAAGGAGACCGAAACACAACTTGAGCAGAGGTTTAGTTTCGGGCTGCTTTTACCTGTATCGAGATCAGAGAGCACAAATAACTCGTATATTAGTTTGATCAGTCCATGTGACATTCACATGACAATGCCGCGCGACACGCAACACGTCCAATAAAAAGAAGGATACAGCAGCTTTACGAGAAACCATGTTGCTCTCCGGTCTGCTTTATTAAATGCGGAGAATGGTGAATGTATTCACTCACTTCTGTCACGTTTCACGTGGGATTCGATATCTAACCTCTAACCTGACCTGATGCGTCTTTCATAGGTGAAGTGGATCGTAATTATGTTGGGTTTTTTTCAGAGTAAGCGAAAGCGGACGCTCTCAGATACAGATGAGGACGACGATGATGATGATGTTGATGAGGTTGGTTTCTGTTCGTACAAAGCATAGGTAAACGTTAGTAGATGAAATATGAATAAACTAATATGATTCCCATATAAAAGTTTCACATGTTTTCTTCTTTCAAGAAGTTTAGGTTCAAAACTTGAACATGCGAATTGGTAAATTAGCTAAAACGAGTATCGGTTAGCGCCAATTTGAGACGGTCATTAACCTGTCGTACAACGTATGGACAATAGACTATTCGCAGAGTGTTCGAATATCGGTGTCCAGAATGAGCGATGTTCAACATTAGTTAGACATTAAGAAACTGCATCCCACCGTCAATACTAAGAATGAAAGCTTCTTATCCGTCATCCGTGTCTCCGTTTGCTCATGTTTACAAGAACATACTACGATCCTTCGTTAGTTTAGCTAGGATGAGACATGATTCGATCGACTTCGACTTATTTAGCACATGGATTTGACAATTATGAACTTGAGGGGGTCGCTACCCCCTGCCTGTATCACCCTCTTTGGTTAATTAAAATGGTTCACATTCCTGTCATTTCCATTGTTTAGGCAGAACAGTCCGCTGAGCCAGCGTCGAAAAAGCCGATGACAGTGGCGGAGGCTATGATGATGAAAATGGGTCACAGAGAGGGAACTGGTCTAGGAAGAGAAGGACAGGGTTAGTTAACGGAAAACCAGCTGTGTCACTTGATTGCGTTCTTCTCAGCAGACCAAATTACAAATAAAGATACGGAACCGTGCCTTCATTACAAAACTTGCGGGTTAGCGCCTCGCTTTTGAAACGTGTCATTTTCGTCTATGGCGTGCGTATAGAGAACACGCACGGCAAAATGCAAGAAGGCGGTGAACTGTCACACACCACTGAGGTGTGTGCCTGAGTGCCGGTCCGTCGAAATGAATCAATTTTTCAGTTTGAATACTTCAGATTTCGTAGTTTCGACCAATTTTGCCTTCAAGTTTTGCAGAATAGGAGCCTGTTTTCTTTTTACATTTCTTCGGGCCATGAAGTCGAGTTTGCCAAAGTGTGTGGACTGTGTCTTGAACTTCTAGACTTCTAGGTCGCGTGGATCCTGTGGCTCTGTCTACCCAGAGAGGACGAGTCGGTCTTGGTCATGGCGCTACAAAGGTACTCGATTTTTATATTTCAAAACAGTTTCTGATATAGCTTCAACAATGGTTGTTTTTCTGTAATTTCAGTTTTGAAGTATTTTAATTCTGTTTTTGGGTTGCTCTATTTTTGGAGCAGAATCAAGCTCACCAACAAGATTAGCTGTCGATTATTCCTATGTAGTATGAATGACCAATAGAAGTCAAAGTATTATACGGTTGCGGCTACTGAAATTTGAATTTTATTTTGTTTATATATAACATTCATATAACTTGTATATTGTTTCTTGTAGACCGTTGGTCGCGACTTCTCAACTACATGGGATGAATCGGTGGAAGATAAGACAATCGAGGAAACCGTGGAATGGTTGGAAAGCTGTGATGATGATGAAAGGTACCGTTTTGCAATTATCACCGGTAACCGAGATGTAGAATAGTTTCGTAGGTGTTATTATTTTGGAGAACGTTCCATTCTGGTCTCTTAGTGATGAAATGGTTAACCGAAATCAGTTCACTTCTTCTACCACTTTTAATTTTAAGAATTGGTAATGTTTGATGAGATCTATACATCAATCTGACCACACGTAGGACGTAGTATAGTTTCTGGTTTATATCCTGTCTATGATACGGTTGCTGGTTCGTTCCCGATAATGTTCCCGATCGGTTTCGGACACATAGCTGTACTTGTCGCTTGTACGCCTGTTCCGAGCAATAAACTACAACGAATCTATTTTCCTCAAGGTCAATATGTATGTGTTTTAGAGAAAACGTTGCGCAACACTGCTGTAAGGACTCGTGGATGAAGCAGGCTAAGGTTTGGCGAGGTTTATAGTTCTTCACTTATTGCCATTTTCATCCCCAGAAAAAATTGGCTTCCGAAAGTAATTGCTCGAGACAGTCACATCTTATTTGTCTCTGAACAACTTAACTGTCCGAACTAAGCAATTTCCGATCTGAACCAGGCAATCAGAGTTCTCTTTCTGAAAAATGATCCAAACAAGAACATGTTTTTTTTCCAGGAGAAACTCACCATAGACGACGAGGAAGAGTTTTGCGACCGCGCCCTTCTCACGAACATGCTGAAGGCGAAGAATGTGTTCGATGTGTTGGACGACCGGGAGCTGCGAGAGGCCAGAACACGCGCCAATCCCTACGAGACGATTGGAGGCGCCTTTTTCCAGAACAGGTCGGTTTGTGATCCTCGTGTATACTCATGTTCATGCCCCAGTAAAGTTGTCGGAATGGTCAGAAAAAATAGGAAAACAGGCTATTTTTTGGCTGAAAACATTTTTTTTGTAATTTTTAATGGAAAATCAGTTTTACGTGTTTGATTTTAAAAACTGAATACTTTTTGTCGAGCAGTCGGACCACCTTACTGGTATATGGCCATGTTTTCCCTAAAACATCAGTTTTTCGTCTCAGTGAGTATGTAATTAAGAAATTCATGTTTTAGTATATCTGTTTAGGCGTCTAAGTGGTTTAAGTTTGTCGCGGTGATTTGAATATCGATACAATTCCGATTAAATAGTATGATATCTCAGAGCCGCCATGAAAACCGCGAATCTTGACAAAGTGTTCGACTGGATCTTCAGTGGAGAAATAGATGATGCTGCTCGATTGGTGAGTTTGTTTTCTGAATTCTGACGAATGTTGAAATTTTTTGTGTGTTTCGGGCACACACCATTATAGTGTGACTGTCCTTCAAAATGAGCGGGTTTTTTTCCATCTGAATACTTCACAATTCATTTTGTGTTAAATGAGAATCGGCCGTTTTTTTTAAATTCTCGGCCTTCAGCCAAGTTCGCTATGTAGAGTTACGGAATGAAATACCCTATCTATCACAGTGTTGTGCTTCATCTCTGAGAGATTATATTTCTAGAAAAAGAACCCGATAAAGCTGGAAAATCTGCCCTGCAATGATTCGGACAGGAACAAGCCCATATTCTATTTTGCTGACGTCTGCGCAGGTCAGTTGCGGTCAAATACCTACTTATCGTTTTGTATATAGTGTATAGTCATTTTGCTACCGATTCCTCTTTGTGTGAATGTGAATGATGAATGATTGTGTGAATGATGACGTTTACTATAGAAGAACTCTTGTAGTGTATGTTCAATGTCCTGAGCGTTTGTGAAGGAAAAGTAATCGTTTAGGGTTTATGTTTTTACTCGTGGTTGAACCTGTTTTCGTACTGACTCGTTTCTCGTTCCAGGACCGGGAGGCTTCTCAGAGTATATGCTGTGGAGAAAAGGATTCTATAATACCAAAGGATTCGGTTTTACCCTACGTGGTTAGTGTTCATTTTGTTCTGTTTCTCTCGACTATGTTTATCTTCTAATATCGGACACTGACTGGCTATGAAATCGAACATTTCAGAATACAGTTTTCCAGTTGAGTTCATGCTAGTTTGGCTCATCATTCTTTGGTAATTGCTGTACTTGGTATTGGTCACAAGTGATATTTCTAGTCTAAAAGAATAAAAGTCTAATATGATATATTGTTGAATTGTGCGGCCAGAGCCGTTGTGGTATGGATCTATACAGGATGCAACATACTGATACTAGTTATTCAATGATTCAGGCAGAGATGATTTCAAACTGGGCAAGTTCACCGCTTCATCTGCCAACTTGTTCGAGCCATACTACGGCAAGTATGGTGATGGAGATGTGATGAATCCCGAGAATATTGAAAGTCTTCAGGAGTTCATCATGAAAGGTAAGTTTCCACATATCAATGAGTTATAAGGCCAAACTATTATCCAGAAGGAAACCCGTTCTCTCTTAAGTTACGCCAAATTTCCCCATTTATTATCATAAGTCACCAATCACTATAGAGACCAACAGAGCTCCAATGTGTGTACATTTGCGTTTAGTGATGCATTTCTATGTTGATAGGCTTTAATCAACTGAAAAGTATTTAATTCCATGTTGTAATGTTATCAACGATTGATAAAGCTGTTTCTACCTTGTGGGTCAAGTGTTTAGCATAGCATTTCCCAAACCTATTTCTTTTTAGGTACAGATAATGTCGGGGTTGATTTGATGATGGCTGATGGTGGGTTCAGTGTCGAAGGACAGGAAAATATACAGGTTTAGTTTATTGATTTATTTTATTTTATTATTTTTTATCGCTTTTTAAAATTTGGATTTGGAGGAGGAATATGCTTTTTCATTGATTTATTTATGCATCATACATTTGAACTAACGTTAGAAGTTAGATTACATAACGTGTTTGCAGGAAATACTGTCGAAGCGTTTGTATCTCTGCCAATTGCTGGTGTCTCTTTGTATTGTCAAGGAAGGAGGAAACTTCTTCTGCAAATTGTTCGATATATTCACTCCGTTCAGGTATTGTTGTATTACTTTATTTGGGTATTGTTCTCTTCGATCATCTTTTCTATCGTTTTGTTTCGGAAGATTGGGTTCGCTGTTTTATGTAGAAGCTGACAATGAACCATGGTGTCTGTCTGTATAGGTGGCAGCTATTATTAGGTGTAATAAGATGAAACAGATGAAATTTTTTTGGGAACCTGTTTTAATTGTTTTGTTGTAGTATTTTTGATTTTATCGTTTATCTATTTGCAGCGCCGGTCTAGTATATCTGATGTATGTCTGTTATGATGAAATTTCTCTCCACAAGCCTCATACCAGTCGACCTGCCAACTCTGAACGGTATGTTGATATTTTGTACAATTTGAATGTCTTGCTGTTTTAGGTAATATATCTTATACTCTCTCTCTCTCTCTCTCTCTCTCTCTCTCTCTCTCTCTCTCTCGTTCTCTCTCTCTGTGTATTGTTTTTTTAATGAATGTGTTACAGGTACATCATCTGCAAGGGTCTGCGCAAGGAGTATTCAGTGAGGGTAGAGAAGTATCTGAAACGGTTCGTGTTTTTGCTGCTCTAGTCTAGCCCATGTACTACGCAGTTCGAAACCCTAAATGATACATGTTATTGTTTGGTTCGGATCTCAATTAGCAGAAATGTATGTTTCCAATGAGCATTACCATCTATCAAATAGCCCAGTGCATGCATCGGCGTTCAGCGCGCTGTACACTACCGCCAGACTGCGTCTAAGTGGGAGCTTTGTGATGATTCGACACCAGTAAGCCTGTTGCTGCTCTTTATATTATGAAGAAATTGGTTGAAAAACGTTTCATATAAAATAATATGTGCGAAGTTCAGCTGGCTAACTAGCCAAACTTCCCTGAAAATGTGTTGTTTTTGGACAGTTTCTTCTTTTCAGAGGAATTAGTATTTTTTTATGTTTCATAACTCTGCATTTGTTTGTTTCAGTCTGAACCAGAAGTTGGACGAGTTCAAGAAGGCCGCCCCGCCCCCAGACCGTTCCCGGGGAACAAAGGAGAAGGCCCCTCCCCTCGACGATATCCTCGAGTGTGTCCCCTTGGATGTGATGAAGGACAACACCCTCTTCTACCGATACCTCGTCACCCATAATGAGAGGTTCGTTCTACGCTGAGCACTGGGATGATATGGTTGTTATGTTGTTAATGGGTAATCGGGTTCAAAATTTCGAATTTTCTAGTTTTGAGGTTTTCAAATCGCGACTATCCGTCATTTTAGTCATGTCAAGGTATTTCGTAAGCTCGTAAGACTGAATCGTTATGACAGCCGGCTTGCGCGATGTCAGACCGCTTACAAATTATGAATGCTCTCATATTTTTTTCTTTCTCGGAAGTATATGATTTCATCACAAATTAAGTCGTGTTCTCTCAGAATGGCTATTCGGCAGACAACCTACCTGAACAAGTATCTCAGTTTTGCGAAGAATCAAGGACTCGTTGACAAAGATCAGGTATGATTTCCTGCACCTGTATTGTATTTTATATTCATATTTGTTAGTTCGATTCGAGGCGTCTTTCGACACATGTCCTATGTAACATCAAGACGTTTTGTTCTCCCTCAGCTTTTGTAGCTTGCCCATGATGTTCATCGAAGTGTGTGATCGGTGTGATGTTGTTGTATTGATAAACAAATGACATGTTGAGATTCGAGGTCTGTTGTTCTCAGGGTAAACTGCGGGACGACTGCCTGAAGTACTGGATGGTGCCCAACAAGCAGAGGGGCAAGGATAGGGAGAGACAGCGAGTCAGCATCAACCCCCTCGAGATGATGGGACGGTATTGTACAAAGGTAGAGTGGTTGTTTAGTTCTATAACAAAACTTTTTTTTGTATCATGTTTGGCCGAAGAGGACACAGCGTAACGCTATGTTTCATTCTAGTTATGCTTAAATGTGTTGTTCCGCTTGATTTCTATCTAGTCACGTTGAGACTAGTTTGGGTAAGGATCGCAATTTTACGTGAAAAATTAAAATTAGAGAAAAGGAACATGTTCTGAGTGGCTTTTTCCAGCTGCTAGGTGACGATGACCTGAACACGCGTGTCCCCAACTTCTCGATGGATTTCATTGGAAACCCGTCGGAGAAACAGTTGCAACATGCCGAGTACCTGTGCACCCGACTCACCGAAAGAATGCAGCCAAAGCTGCTCGTCTCAACCGGGGTATAGTTTGTTCCACCCACTCTACAGTAGTATGCTCAAACCTTCAAGTTTTCGATGTTGGTGTTCTTGAATTTCATTCAAATTGTGGTAGTGTCTTCTGCACCTTTACTACACAAAGTTCGAAGGTTTGAAATAAAAATAATGAATCATTCGTTTGAGAAGACCTTCTGAATACTTTACTGACGGATTACTGTAGAAGGACACCAATTGGTGAACATATACGTGTTTTAGGCATACTCTGTCGAGAATAGCAAGAAAAACGGGCTCCTTAACTGCGATCTGCGAATAAGTAGAGTTATTTCAATCTCCATTTTGAGAATGTAAGGATAACGTGTACTAACGCCAACGCGTTAGGCGTTAGTACAGATAAATCGTGCTCTAAATTATAGTCCGAATATTGTTCTTGTTACGAATATTCTCGTTTTCAGGATGCTGTCTTCATTTTCTCGAGGAACTGGAACAGATTTGATAATCTGGAGATGCGAATCCCTGACAAGACGATTCTCCTGGTGGAAGAGACCACGTCCCACAAATATGTCAAGGTGAGGGGTCTTGGAAATGAATCCTTCAAAAGGGAAACCGCCGTGAGAGCATAGTAACAAGAGTTGGTAATAAGTTTCCTTTCTCATGGAGAGGACTAACGGTTATCGAACATTTCTGGTTTCATGATAGTAGTAATAGTTTCAGTGGCTTACTGAGTACGTATGCTAGAGCATCTCGGCTCCCGATCCCTAATCCCATTCTGAGTCTCTCGCTTTGCGCACTAGTTCGCGATACTCATATCCCGGATGGGTGCGAGCGCAGAGAAATAGCGTATGTTTGAGGAGACGCAGGTCGGAATAAAATGTATGGTTTATGAATACGGCCTCTGCTTTTTGTTTTATGGTGTTTATCTGTCGTAAGTAAGCACAGTAAGTCAGTAAGGTGTGACCAACCTACACAAAAGAGGTTTTGTGTAGGTTACTGGCTATGTGGACAACTTTACCGGTGTATATAAGTAAGTAAATCGTGTTTAGGGTCGCCTTGAGAAGGATTGTGTCATGATTCGCATCGTGGATGCCGGTGTGCTTCACGGAGACGATGTGTCCGGTCTGTCGTTGGAGAATCGATTGAAGGCGACCGCCAAGTTCTGCAAGGCACTTCAGAGGGTGCGTCCTTTTCTCTATTCTCGATTTGTTGTTGGACTGTAACGTTTTTGTAGGCGGTATACATGTCAAATACATGTGCCGAGTTGTACGTTTGTTACCATGTACAGAGATCTTTGTCGAGTGACTGGTTAAAATAAAGAGCTCACAAAGGGAAACGTAAGTTAGGGTGAATCTAACTATAACTGTACATAACGTCAGGTACACGTACAACATCTGTGCTCTCAAGAAAATAAGTTTAAAAAATTTATTTCCATGTAATCTCTGAACCGCGAAACGAAGCACAGTACGGTTTTCTGTGTTTCCAGGTGGTGCCAGAGGTGAAGATCGGATGGGGCCAGCGAGAGCGAACCATCGTCCCGAGACGACTCGTAGTTGCCGAGTACTTTTCTCTTCGCGAACTCACCAATGTAAGTTGTTGAGATTTGGTTTTTTCTCAACTCTGTACATTCCAGGCTATTGTTTTTCTTGATGTCTTTGTCGCGTCCAGCCCTGCTGGCTTTTTCTCTCTCAATTAAGGAAGTATATTGTCTAGTTTTGTTATTCCAATTCCATTGTTCAACGAGTTTTATAGAATATCAGAAGACGCTTAAGTGTTGTTTTATGTGAGTAGATGTTTTTCTAGTGTATTATCGATGACTTGTTTCATTTTGTAGAAGCGTTCTGAGTTCTCGGTAACCCGCTCTGCCGGGTCAGAACTGGTCACATTCGAGGAGGCCGGCTACACATTCGCCTGTCAGGCAGTACGATTCGCACGCATTCTGCATGGTGAGTACATTTACTAGCAGTAATATGTCAATTTTAGTTGTATTTTGTAATTTAAACTTATAGTGGAATTCGTCATGGAGTAGTCAGTTCGAAAAGTCGAAATGCTACAGTTTACCTTTCTTCTAGTCTACTGAAACTTTTTGGTATTCCGAAAGTGAGGACGGGTCGAAACAGCCATAAAACCTGTTTCTCTCTGCCTCATATGTCAAGGTTTTGTAGTTTGACCATGCGATTTTTACTATACATTGATCTTATCAGGTGACTGGAAGATGGGTTGGTCGCGCAGTCAGCAGTTGAAGTATGCCTTCAATGCGAAACAGCCGTCCGTCTTCGAGCAAGATTTCGAGAAGTAGGTTTCCTTTCTATTGGAATGGTTGTTTTTCAAGGTTGAATAGGCCATAACGTCATTCGTCTATGTTTTGTTGATCATGTAACGGCTGGCCATTAGAAAAAGTAAATGTGGCATTCTGGTTTGATCGTGTACGTTTTTTTAGGCACAACCAACCCCGAAAAATTAAAGTAATCGGTATTATATGTTTTCAAAGAAATGTTCTTTTTCTTCAAGGAAACATCTGTGTGCTTCGTTCTGGGATACGGGCCTAATGAGAAGTAAGAAGAGCGGGAAGGGCGACACGGTCTGGCAGTGTATTTGGAAATGGGAGAATAGCTGTGAGTTTTTTCTACAGTACAGTAATTTCTGGCTAAAACGGTTGAATATTTGTTTGCGCTGGTACCCAAGTTCCTTGGAAGGCACGAAGTAAAGAAATACATTTTGTGAAAACAACACTCAATTAATATGATAAGGGTTAACGCAAGCAACATGTAACATATTAACATGGAACATATTAAAGTTTGAGTAGTATTTGGTACTTGTTAGATCTTTCGGGTATTTTCCAAATTTGAGTAAAACACATAGCTTATCTTGGTTCCTGTTTGATGATTCGGAGAATTTTCTCCGCTAGTTCGAAAGAATCGAAAGTGTCAATTTGAAAGAAAAATGGACATCATATATGGGAACTAACTAAATCAGGGTGAGTAGAGCCTGAGCTGGCTGTCGTTATTGAGGTTGCTGTGTCTCCTATTATCTTCACCCCCCCTGGGCGAAAATCTGCGTTTTTCATTACCGTGTTTTTAGTGGAAACGAACTACGGGCCTCGCGTGATTCTAGAGGATGTTGAACACCACACTGGTCCAACTCTATGTCACATGCTCAACGTGCTGGAAGAGACTGAGCGAAAGGCCGGAAAGACAGCCTAATAAGTTTGTATCATTGTTTTACTCGTTTGCACCCAACTGTATGACCTAATTCACATCACATTCACCAAGTAGCTCTATGATTCTCTGTTTCTCCTCAAGATTTTTTGCCTAGTCCTTCGTAACTTGCTGCTGATTTAGAACTGAATCTCTTTCTGAGTTTTGTAATTATTGTAGTCATGATCGGCATTTGTTAGAAAAAGAAACGAATGTTTTTTTTTCAGAAATTTTCACGTTGTGAGCGTTTGCCGTTTGGGTATGTTGTTAAAATATGTTTTTCTTTCAAATTGAGTTTTTGGCCAAACTTTTTTGTTAGGGTTCAGAGTCTTCTTTTGTATGAAGTTGAATATTTCTCGCTATTTTACAGGTCTTATTACTTCAAATTTTCCATCTGAGGCAATATAGTTGGAAATGATTTATTGAATATTGGTTAAATTACTTTATGAAAGTCTAATAAACTGTTTTTGTTGAACTTTTTTGTTCGGTCGTTGAAGTAAACTAAATTGCCTACGGTTTGCGGAGAATGACAGCGGTTATCTGAAGTAATAAAATATAAAACTATTTTTTGCCGTCGTTTTAGATTTAGAGCGATTTAACAACTCACAAAAACCCTTTGGTGACACCTGCTTAGCTCTCCAGATTGCGCTAAGCTGGCTCGTATTGCTTGTGAATAATTCACACCTCTAATTTCCACACGGCTCTTTCCATTCTATTCCGATATAGACCTCATCCAATCAAGAGAAAACTCTGAGAAATCACTGACTCGGCCCCCGCCGACTGAGTCGAAATTGAGACGGCAACGACAATGTCGCTGGCGTGACAAATTTTACTGATGAAAATAGCCTATGTTTTGAGGAGACGTAGGCTGATAAACAACAGTTAAAACTGAGACGGCAACGACATTGTCGCGGCCGTCTCACGTTTTACTCATAGAAGCTAGGAGGTGCGCTGAGTTCTTACCTGGCAGAAATTTATAAGAAAATTGTGGATATATAACGTTCGCGAATATAATGGAGAAAAGTGACAAGAGCAAGTATTTTACTTCTATTTCTCATCCAATTAACGTCGGGGTAAAATGAGATAGAACCTCAATAGATGGACGTCTATACTGTTCGATGTCGTAAATTTTTCCTAATTTGTTGATGTGGTTGAGGACTCATTTCTAACTTGAATTTGATTGATATTCTTTCCAAGTTGAACTCTACTCCAAGTATCTCCGATGAATTTCCTAAAAAGACATTGCAATTTGTTTATAATTTACATGTCGCGGTTGGCTTTTTCAGCCATCTAATAATAGCTGCTCATTCACTCTCTTTTATGACGGGCGTTTTATTCGAATATAGGCCCTTTTCAGTCATTCAAGCATCCAGTTTCTATAGAAATAGGTTGGCATACTGGCATATCAAATACGCTGAAAACTTCTACAAACCTACAAATATTGAGTTCAGGAGTTGAACTTTTCTCAAGTACTTTACGATGCAAAAATTCGTTATATTGTTATAAATAATCTGTCTGTTGCATTCAGTTATCCTTCTTCCATCTCCCTCCCACCATTCCTCTCCTCTACCCCCTCTCACTCTCACTCTCTCTCTCTCTCTCTCTTTCTCTCTCTCTCTCTCTCTCTCTCTCTCTCTCTCTCATGAGAACATGAGATGCTTCCTCCCCAACAATTCGGTTTCCCCTACGTGGTTCCCCCCATTCATCTCACCTATTCATAGTGGATTTCTGCCCGCCTAACCTTATTCAGCCCTTAATTATTCATCATCATATTTCGTCACAGCTCGTTCTCCCCCGATCTCGCCCATTCATCCACGATCTACTTGAACCCGGCGCCCTCAGTTCACATGCACTCAATTTAGAATTTGTTTCTATTTTCACGTAGACGTCACGTAAAACAGAGAAGTCGGTAACCGAAACGGGTTTCCAGTAAACGTTAAAGTAGGACGATTATGTGGACCAATCCCGACGTATCGGTCCTCAAAACTGCATCTGAAAAATGTATTGCACTTTAAAGGACTGAACCGATTGGTCTACATTCACATAGTCGTCCTTCTTTCGGTACTCGAAGTTTTGAATGGTTAATTTCCATATAGGCATTTTTTCGTTGTTGCTATTCTCACTCAAAATTCGAGAAAAGGCAGTCATTGTGTTTCTCTTTAATTCGACAGTTCCATGACCCTGTGATGCGACGGAATCTACCAACACCCTTCGGTCTTCTTTAGTAGCTCCATTCTAGTAGTGAGGATGGGTAAGAATAGATTCGCGTGACTGGTGTTTTAGATGTGATTGCCTGATGATGGCAGTTCACGGTCTACTGCACTCTTTCTCTCTCTCTCTCTCTCATTTGGCACGTCACTCTGACTAGGTGACTCTTTTCTCGGATACAGCGTGAATAACACACTCTTAGCATCATACCCTGTCGTGTGTCGTACTACGGGGGGGGGGTAATAGTATCATTCAGAAAAGTCATTAGTTCTCCGTTGGGTCAGTTTCAAAGTATAACCGCCGCGATATAGGAGAAGAAGGACCTACACCTATACCTACTTCATCTTCAACTTAAAAACGACGTTGTATTTGTAATGTTTTCAAATGTTCTTTTGTATTAACGATTTCCTGATTCTGGGTATTTTGATCGTTTGGTATCCGACCAAATAGTATTAAACGTTCAAGGTTCATCGACGAGTGACGCAGTTGGATAATTATACCTCGGTTAACCGGTTGTTAACTAGGATATTGCCAGCCTGTTGTAACTACATTTCCATATTTAAACGGGAACTCAGTATGCTCACAAGAAGAGAATCTCACTATTTCGGTCCCAAAATCTATTACAGTTCTTGTCCGATTTGTACACTTTTATCTCGTATATGTCCTTTATTTTTCCGTATAAGCAATCACGTACGTTATGTGAATGATTTGAAGATTTGAAAACGTGAAGATTGTATATAGATCATGTACTGTTCATAAAAAAAACTCTGAAGAATACTGAATACATGTAATGTTCTCAGAGTTGAGGTATTTCTAACGCACTAACAAAGAAAATGTGGAACAGACATTATTATATTTTGGTTTGGTATAATCAAATTGCTCGATATAGCATGGGCGAATGTTGTTTTGAACTAGGAAACGGAAAAGTGTCTTCTCCTTGTTTTTCTCAATGAGATCGTTGCTCAGCAGTGATAGCAGTCATGCAATCAGTTGGACGAAAACAGTTGTTATCTTTGACCATTCTATGCCTCCGCTAGACCGAATACGGTTCTTGTTTTCGAAATCAACGGTATCCATCATTTGTTATTGATTTTGTAATTATTCAAGTGGCAGCATCTCTATATCGCGGTTCACGCGGCGCACCACAAATTGATCACGCTTGTGCCTTTGAACAGCTACTAGTACTGTCCAAATACATACTGTAGTTTGATGTTTGACCTCGATACACACCCTAATCAACGACGTTTGACCAGAATGCAAAATGATCAAACTACCAACACCGCAGGAAAGGACACCATACAGTTTACCATGGCTTTTAAATAAGCGAACCCCATACTATGAGTAAAACGTCGTCTCAGTTTTAACTGTTGTTTATCAGCCTGCGTCTCCTCAAAACATAGGCTATTTTCATCAGTAAAATTTGTCACGGCAGCGACATTGTCGTTGCCGTCTCAATTTCGACTCAGTCGGCGGGGGCCGAGTCAGTGATTTCTCAGAGCATATAGTAGACATATTGGCACCGGCGGCCCTTACAAACTTCTGCGGTAGTTTCAAACTCCACGTAACGCATATTTACAAATTGTGCGCCCCTAAAACAACGTCATCAATAATAAACAGAAGTAAACAAAAATTACACCACCACTAGGAAGACATTTCGCTTGGGCTTGGACTCTCGAAAACTTTTGAGTTCATGCACAAATTCAATAAACATCCTATTCCATTCTAAAGTACTTATCAGTGTTCTATCGAAGTTCTCACGGTAGACGTTATACCATAATTATTGTTTGGCTTTGACTCTCGTCGTATCCTTAACATACCGTGTTCACAGTATAGTTAGGTTCATTCCCACTGAGACCCATTGGCATCGTTCCAAGATTTTCAAATGACTTTTGCTTAGAGCAAACATAAGTCTTCTAAAGAATTGTTTCATTTACGTGTTCTCATGGAACTGAACAACCGGTAACAGAGTTTGCAGTTTTTTGAAAAATTAAAAGTGGTGAAAAATAGCCTGGATTACACATTGGCACGCTGCCAAGTCTCAGTAGGAATGACGGGAACTATTACACCTACTTATTGTTCACTGTGAATACAGCGGAGTAACTCGGAATACTACATGAAGCGAAATTATTCTTCCATTCTGTTTGTATCCGGTTTAACTATCAATTATCTCTGACGTTGAAGAGCACATTCCGTTTCAGTCCCACTATGGTCTCATTTCATTTTTCATATCTTCTGTCTCTCTCTCTCTCTCCCTCTCTTCCTCCCCCTCTCTCTCTCTCTCTCTCTATCTCTCTCTCTCTCTCTCTCTCTCTCTGATAAGTCACATTCTTTGAATGTAGATTTACAATTAGATAAATAAATAAATTCCAGTCGACTAATTGCTCTTTGTTCTTTGTGTCTTGTGTTGTTCTTTTTATCTGAGGAGCGAGTGCGACATTCTCGCTCTGTATACATAAATAAACAAATGAACAAACAATTAAAAATACGTTTTAGTCGATGATCATCCTTTGCTTCGTCTGTATCGTTCCCCTCCTAGATGGGGCTATTCTGGGGGAGTGGAATGACCCCGACCGGGACAGCTACATGCCCGATAGCGGACACGCATGTGAGGAGAATCAGCCGAGTGTCAAGGTATATATGTTATTTTTTTATTAAGATGTTATAGTATATTATTTCATTTGACACATTCCCATCATCTAATCAGAGGTATAAGAAAAGAGCTTGTCTTAGATGTAGTTAAATTCTGCAGAGGATCCGCGTCCAGACAAACTCACGAGTATCGATAGAAAAATAGTGCCACCAGCTACATCTGGAAGCTTTGTAACATTCACTATGTATGTTTAGGGTTCGCTCGTTTCAGAGCAAATCTAAACGGTGTATGTTTCAATATCCCACTGTGCTTGTAGTTTTATACCGTAGCTTTTCGGTCGAAAGTCATACGTTATGGCGTGTATCGAGATCAGACTAAAACAAAGTACGAAGAGTTGTCATTTCTTAGATTCATATGAAATTCATACGAACAAAAATACTATGAATAGTTTAGTGGTACGTGGACAACTATCGTGAGAAGATCTACCCATTCCTACACCTCGGCTGCGGGGAGGTGGAAGAAAATGTGTTCGACGATGTGCCAACTGCCGAACAGAATCTTCCCAGTAGGTTTCCGTCCCCCCTCTCTCGTGCTTTCTCCCTGTCTTTTCTCTTTTTCTCTGTTCTTCTCTCTTCGAGTTCGATGAAACTGACTCTCTAGAAGTTTGAAGTATACACCTCCACTTGTATCACCTCTGTTATTATTCTATGCAAAGTACTTTTTCATTCTCATTACTATTAAAGTGTTATCAGATCCATTTTTCATCCTCATTGCAGAAGACAGTGCCCAGTGTGTCGGATTCAACATGACCGGTTGGCCGGAATACGGTAGTACGGAACAGGACCACAAGTGCCCCGCCGGAAGCAGTTATCTGCCGTACGGAGAGTACTCCGCTATCTGCTGCGACATTGAAACTGCCGGTGAGTTACATCTTCTAACGGGTGAGTAACCGTGAACTGGGGAGTATCGCGTGACTAATGCGGGTGCTTAACATATCGTAGGAGGTATTAGTCATCACACCTTCTATGGTGAGATAACCTGACCATAAAAACTCTAGAACAAAGTACATTTTGTTCTGAAACAGAATGAAAAGATCACAAAAAAGACAAAAAGACAACAGTTTTTCTAAATGGACAAGTACTATATGTTTCCTAGACTCCACTGTATGAGTTTGAAAAGAGTAATACTGCTGTAAAACTTATATTCCGCGTTGCTGAGCTGGTTGAGGCGTTGTAACTTTGTATGCAAACTACATTTATCTATTCTGTCGCTATAAAGCAAACTGGTATTTTTATCACAAGTTTTGCACAGCCAAAAATGAGATACACTGTACGAATTAGTAGTTTGTAATGACCATTGTTACTTGCTTTGAAACACAGCAGAGAATAACAAACACTGTATATCTTCGTAGTAATCCGGTGAATACTTTTAACTCTTTCTAGCCAAATACGAGGAGAGTCTTCTCGTGACCTGTGCCTACGGGGAACTTCCCCTGACCCATGAGGTCATCTACATGGACGATGAGATCGAGGACACGGAACTTCGACGAGAAAACCGAACCCTCCTTGGCAAATCGTGTCGGGACCAATTCTGTCCCGAGATGTATCAATGTATTCAGGGTGAGTGAGAAACTCATTAATAATTACGTTCTCATGAACAATGCACATAGTGCAAATTTTGAACTGTGTAACTTTTTCTATTTTTGTGAAAAGCGGAATTTTACAAGACGAAAAATTGAACTCGACTTCGGATTTTGTTATCAAACCTTCAGGCTTATCTTGGAAGTCTGTCGTTGATCCTTGATCTGTGATTCTCACGTAGGCCCTCCTCCTGTTTGTTTTGGGCTCTTTGACCCAGTCTTGAAACGAGTTTAACAAGTAGCCTTTTTATAGGTGAATTCGAAGCTCATTGCTGTACGGCTCCGACTACCATCACAACAATAACAACAACACTGACAGTGACTGTCGTATCAACCACAGCGACACAGCTGGAAGTGCAGCATACCGTATCCTCGTCACTAGTCGGAAACCTGCAGAATGCGAGGCTGTGGGCCATTTCGGCGGTTGCGATGACTTTGGTCGTATTTGTACTTATCTTCATAGTTTGTAAATGTAGGAAAAGAACTGCCGAAAAATATGAACACAGCAAAGAAACGGCGTCGTTAAATCCATGATTCAGGTTTCGTGAGATTAATACAGTTTACGGAAAACGTCGAAACAGCCCTACAGGTAGAACCAGTTATTTTTTTACAAATTTTTGCTGGTTTTCCGCCCACTTAATTGCAATACTAGAAGCGACTTGTACTTCGTCGCAAAATAGACTGTAGTTTGCAGCAGAACTCGGTTACTGTCAAAAACGGCTGTTGATTACGTGTAACAACTACTTTTGTGAACAAATAGTACTCGTGTGATGATTATCAGCTTGAAAATTTTGCCATCAAACTACAAACACTTTTCCAATTAGCGTTTCGAAGTCTTTCCCTGCAGAACATGTATAATTAGCTGCGTAAATGTGCTGAGCCACTTACCTGATTAGTCTCCTCTTCAGGAAATTATGAGCAAAATTTAAGCTCATTTTGAACATTTTTATTACGTATTAATGTTATTAGACATGTTTTGATTTTCTTATCTTGAATTTCACTATTTTGTTCCATTGTATAGTTTTGATCTCACTTGGCTTGTATTTTCAATAATGTTCGAGTTTTCGTTTCTGTAAAAAAAGTTTTGTTTGTTCAATGTATGTTCTGATGAAAATCTACGGATAAATGTTAATAAATGCTATTGAATTAACTCCAAAAACACATACATAAAATTATTACACAGAGTGGCTTAGATATTCCTATTGAATATTGACAAATAAACACAATTCACATGAACTGGCTTCAGCAAGAAAAACCTCCTACGTTACGTGCGTGCTCTCTCGTAGGTTAGAAAAACACTTTCAGTAACGAGACAGCACACAAACGCAAGATTACTTTATAATTCATTCTCTCCAAAGCAACCTTGAACGGTGTATCTAGCTCCGTTCCACTGTATTCGTAGTTTGTACCCTTTGTTGATTTATGACGCCAAATTATAAATCAGGTTTGGTCATTCCCTGTACTACGACATGCACCGTAGCAAAGTTTTATGAAAAGGTGACCTCCGAGCTGGACCACCTGGTCATCACCTGAACCAGGTTGTGGTCACTGTGATTATACATAGGTGGTTGGCAACTATGTAGCCACACTGTGATCAGATCCTCGTTCAGGCTAAACTCACCACTTTCATGCCTTCGCTACGGTGTCTGGTTGTACTTTGTAGCCTACATGTTGTAGGTGACTGACTCTGAGTTGTTTGATCGATGGAGTCTCGCTATTGTTCCATTTCAGTTCAAATGGAGGCTGAGATTTGTGAATGGCCATTAGTCAACTGAAGTGCAACCTTAGCAATGTCAAAGTGCACTTTTACAAATTGCTCGAAAAACTGATCTCTTAATCTACTTACCACATATTTCCCTAGTGTAACTACAAAATTGCTGAGTTTTTGTTCCTTTGACTCAAATTGAAGTTCACTCTGGTAAATTTGATTGAATCCCATTAGATTGAAAACGCTCAGTTTGATTATGTTTGTGGGCATTTTCATTATTATTTGTATAAAGTATGAAGCATGAAAGTGTAAAGAAGTTTAGTCCAGATGTGTGTACAGAAAAGAGATATAAAAATTGTGTGCTTTGAGTTGCCCAAGTTTTACTATTTTACACGTTTTTATAGTGGCTGTTTTCCACTTTCTTTTTCCAACAGGTTTACGTCCAACTTTCATTTATCCCAGTTAACTCGTCTCAGTAAGTTGGTTTTCATCACAGTCTCAGAATTCACTATTTTTCTCCTGATAGATCAATATATTTAAATTTTATATTTGCTAAACAACGTAAGAAATAGTTGCAACTCGTCGTTATAGAATAGGTTGTCAATATGTCAATCGAGCTCGAAGTTTCGAGTTTTCGAGTTTTTTAGTTTCGGGAAAAATCAAGTTTTCAAGCTACGAGTCCGACTAGAAAATTTTCGGAACGACAGTTAATGTTGGTATGTATAGTTTGTTGACTGATCCTTGTTTTGCGAATATCGTATTTCAGTCTTATTACGTAGCAACAGCTGATCTTTTTCAAGTAGCACAAGACACTCATGAGATCACTCATAAGAATCTCTGAGCCTTTTTTAACCGGCTTCCGTAATAATATGCGCCAAGTACATAGACTGGCGGAAACATTTACGGTGCACAAGTACCAGAACAGTTTGGCAAGAGCACATTTAAAGTTTATCGAAGATGACCAATACTGAGAATACGAAATACATATCAGTACATCGTATATCTCTTCTCAAGTCTTTTCATTCACCCCAACTAAGTTTGAGTTGTAAACAGAAGAACTCAACCATGCTCGTGATCAAACTACACATCAGAGCGAGAGAGGAACAGTCCTTTTAGGCAGATCTTCGTAAAGTATCATCTCTATGCATTTGGTCGTAAACCTTCATGAATGTACAGTTTCTGAATTCTACTTCCATTTATTTCAAAATCAACACACTCGTTACTCATGAGCCATTAGAATTGTCTGTCAAATATCCTGGTTGATAAATCATTATTATATCAAATCTTGTGTGCAAGATACTTTATTTTTCCAAACTGATTTCATTATTATTTGCCATAGTAATGGATCAATTCTTCATTCACAAGATTCAATGTGGTTTCGATCTATGAACAATGAAATCATTGTTATTGAATCTTCAGTGTGGTTTTCGTGGTGGTTTGCCCTTCTTCTCACTGTCGCTACCATCTCACTCGTCACTTATATTTACGAAAAAGTCAGGTAAATACAAGTATTCCTTACTTTGTTTGAATGTAATATTACGTTTGGAATATAATAGGTCTTTCGATTCTGTGTTCAAATTTCGTATTTAGATTAAGAAGTTGAATTTTCAATTCGTAGGCAGTATTATGTGGGAGTAACTGTTCAAATTTTGGTTGATGCTTTTTAGATGTTTAGAATTAGAAACTTTTTGTAATGTTAAGGACATTGCATGTATGTTGAACTGCCGGACCTGTCACTCAATCCACAGTTCATGTCATTAAACATTCATTCGTTTACTTCTTGCGACCACGAACAAAAAAGGTGTCACTCAGACTTGCGACCATATTCCATACATGTTATCTCAGTGTATGACAAAGTTCAATATTCGTCCCAGTATAACCTTGTCGATAATATTTGAAATTTAACCAATTAAAGATCGTTGAACCATTCTCCCAACATTCAGAGTTTATGTTCTCATCATGATATTCGAGCTAAAAATAAATTAAACGAAAAAACATCAGATATTACTAAATAAGCACACCTTCTCAAACACTTATGCGTTCTAAACTTTTTTTCTTGCTCTGCCACTAACAGTACCTAAACGTTATATGTATAGTCTTTGATACATAGTTTCCTTGTGAATAGGCAGACTAGAACAGTATGGTATGGTCTGTTATACTGTGTTAGTAGTTTGATGACATTTTTCTTGAAAAGCCGCAATCTCCGCTAAGTATGCTGATCAAACTACAACTCAGCTAATATCAAACTCCATAACTTTCAGTGTTTTGTGGCGATATCAGCGTGCACAGAAAAGAGTGGCCAAATGGGACTGGATGATGTCCCGAATAGACGCCGGTGAATACGTTGGCACCCCCATGTCACAGTCGGACCAGATACTTCGCGCCGTTTGCAATTGGTGGGTCAGATTCCTCTCACATTATTTAATTTTTCGAAAAAAGTTTGAAATTTGCAGTTAATATTTTATTGCACCTGTGCACGTGGCAGGTCTTATAGTTGATACGTGTCCTCTCTGTGTGAAATATTATACTGGATATTCTTATATTATCCCCCCCCCTTTCTCATACACTCATCGTGCTCATATGAAAAAGTATGGTGTTCTCACGCTTCGTACACACTAACAGTGTGTATTTTGAACCTTGAAATAGCTTTTTACATCAATAAAGTTGGTTCGAATTTTTCAATGATTCGTGAAATAGTTAATACAACAAGTTATTGTCATTCTCAACGGAATATTTATGACGCTTTTCGCCAAGTTCAATATTTGATTCTTAGTACTGCTCACAGGCTTTCACGTTTGGAAAATCAAGCACAGAATAGCTGGATACGACATAAACCAGAGATCAACATCAAGTTGTGTTCTTGGCAAGCTTGTGTAGTAATTGGTGTCCAACTTACTTTGTTGCTTCCGCTTTCAATGTGTGTAGTACTTTATAGAGTGGTGTACTGCATGCAATTGTGTCGTTCTCGTTTGCAGTGACACCCGCACCACTTCCACTGTGTTCCGTCGGGACCAGAACCAATGTGCCGGCTCCACCACTTTCACCAGCACCGCCACAACCGCCTGTCCTGAACGGAACTGAAGTGTTCGTCGTTCAAGGAAAAATAGTATGAAACTAATCACCTTTTCCATAAATAAATATTTCTTTTCGCTGCTTGATTCGGAGCAAAATTTTAGTATGTTCGAGGTTGTTGTACTCGTCTGTGTGTTCTGTAAAGGTTTGGCAAGGCTTCACTAGCGTTTCAATCAGAGTGTTCAACATTCTGCTAAACTTCGCGGGATAGCTTCACGTTGTAAGAGTAAGCAATAAGCATGAATTATGTAGTTTGTTAGCCGTCAGCGACGTACCCAAATGTTTTTGACCATACTACATTATCTTGTCATTGAGAAATTAAATTACGGTAGTATAGGCCTTCGGTCAAAAATACTACCCCGTGGAACACATCTAAGTATGAGCAATAAATGTTAGAGTGTTTCACCCAGGTCAGTTTCCCGAAATGTTCGTGAACTGGGCTCACTAGTCTAAAGAGCGTTTTACCGATTTACTACATTACCTATGTCAGTGCCAGGTATACTTGACCATTCCATGACATACGACGTGATTGGTCTAGTGTTGAAATGGATAAAACGTAACACCATCAAACCCCTCGAGGGCAAAACTATTATGAATAATCGAAATTAATTGACTTCACGAAATGCCATTCGAATTCATTACTATAAATTGCAAAGAGTAGTAGTAGCAAATGTATTTTCTCAACATAACTTGCTCTGGCAGTTGACTATGTACTGGAACAAGTTTCAGGGTTCGTTTAGAATCTTTTTGCGACTCTCTTCAATTTGGACGAATTCACTCTCCCAGCCACTCATAACTCCAATCTACTTTTTATCCAAGCCAATCTTGGCCTCAGATTTGAATAGGCACTGCGGTGAGGAAAAACTTCGCTTCTTGCCCTTCAGTTTTTTAATCTCTCTGAATAGACGACTCAAGATTGGCTGGCCAGCTCTCAGTCATTGGACCCACCTCCGAAAAGTATGTCTGTCTAGTGTACTCTTTCCCCTAGTCGCAAGTACACATTATAGTATAGAGTTAAAATTCATTTCATCAGCATTGATACTCATGGTGGTCTGTGAGCTGTGACTAAATCACCAGACAAAAGTCTCCTTTTTACTTGCTGTAAAAGCTGCATGGGTTTTTCATGCAATTTTCTTTCAATTTAAACTTGTAAGGTCGTTGAAGGACCATCGGAACGCAATTGAATGATTTGTTTCAGATTCGAAAATTTTCGTGTCTTTCAGATTGTGGGGAAATGGTGTCTTCAAGAGAACCAGAATAGTATAAAAGTTTTTCTGTCGGAGACATCAGAAACCTTACCTTTGATCTCCTTGGCTCTCATTTATCTCTCGACCGACGTGTAATCGCTCACCAGCCCCGTTCGGTGGGCTGCTCAATTATTTTCGGGGAACTTTTTCTAAGTCAGAAAAGCTTAGTTGAAATTTTATACTTTACAAACGTAGAAATTTTCTCAAACTGCAGTTTGATATTTTTTTGTCAGGCGAATATATCCCAAGAAGCTGTCACCATGTCACCACTTTTTGTCTTTTCTCATCACGAACATTTCCGTTGTTCCCCCTTTGGGACTACTTGTTGAAACATGAAAATCCACCTTGAGCACAAAACATGTTGTTCATGTTTTTTTCAGTTTATGACGTCCAGAGTTTGCTACAGTATGTGTAGTTTGTCGAATATATCGGTGTTTAATTTTTGATTCTGTGACGTCAACGTGAAACTTTATGGGCTCTACGTGAAGTTTGAAAGACATTTTAAAGAGACGAGAAAGAAACGAGATTATTCAGTTTTCAAAACCGAAGTATTTGCGTAGAACGTTTGAATTAACTGATAATGATTCAATGGATTGGTTGTCAAACCACTCTAAAAGTTAAAAGTTGGTGCGAATTAGTCTTTGGTCTGCGGCCGAACCGCCTAATCTTGCATCTCATCTGGTCAGATAACTATAGCACTCGTATGAATTTGAACCTTTGGACAATAGAACTTCCGGAAAATAGTCAATTATCCAGGTGTAAGATACCATTATATACCATTATTATAATTGTTATGTCAAAAACCCTCACACTTGTTTTCACTTGTAAAATTTGTTTCGTTCATGAGTATTTCTAAACATGTTTCACACTTTTCAGTTCATAATTATATTCAAAGAAAAGTACTGGCTTTTGAAAGAATTTTACAATACCGTTCCGTTTCGGAAACAGCAAAAGTGTCAACAAAGTCAATTGCATGCAAATGGGCTGTTAATTTTGGAAAACAACCCGGCTCCAATAGAATTAAAAGTCGAAAAGACAGAAAAAGTGGATGATTGATATTTCTCGTTGAAATGTCCCTTCTAATACGGCATTTGTATATGGAGTGCAGACAGAATCCTGGCTAAACTCAAGTTAAACGTTTATTTTCATTTGAAAACTTTTTCAATAGAAGTTTTTTAAATTCTAAATGAACAAGGTGGGCGAAAACAATTAGTTTTAGGACTTGTTTCTTCCATTCTCCAGCTCCTTCGAGGGAAATGAGTTTCTCAAAGTGTGCTCTTTCGCTAATGAAATGTGAGCCCGTGCCAACAACTCATTACAACTATTTTCCGTTTTGAGGGTCAACGTTCAGGGTACATATAGTCGCCATTCCAACTGAGAATTTTGCAGCGTGACAAGGAATTTCTAGGCGGTTTTCCAATTTGTTGCAGTTCCTTCTTTTTATTATAACACACACAAACGATACATGCTCGGATAAATATTGTTTTCCCTAAGAAATAGCCATCCGAAAGTCTTGGCACAATGACAACAAGTCTCAGTGCGAATGAGACTAACTATATCATTTCTCATTCCTTTTTCTGACAAACAGGTGTCTAGTTATATGTGAACTCATTGGGAGTCTCTAAATGTGAGACACTCTGGCAGCAGTTGTAAACTACGCGTTTTGCAGCTATTATGCCAATTTTTCTATTGTCTTCGAGAGCCTAGAGCGAAATGTTTTCAAAACAAAATTTGGCACCAGGGGTACTGACGTAGCCTCTTTCGCCTTTTTAGTTGTGTTATTTTTCTAGTTTCAAACTATCTGAAGTTCAATCGAGCATTGTTAAGAGCTTTATTTCGATAATCCCAAGCTAGGTCTTTATGAGGAGTTCATGTCATTGATGTTTTCTTGTAGAATGAGGTTCATTCAGAAGTGTTTTCCAACTTGTAAACTGACATACGGAGTCAAAACAAGTAAAAGTCCGAACTGTGTCGCCGTTACGTAAATTTATAAGCAGAGCATCGCCGTTTTTGTGCAATCAGTCTTTTTTTTAGCTCAGCAAAGTACGGCTAGAAAATATACACGTGGTTCGTTTCTGCCGTGGTTGTAGTTTGATGCAGCATGATCTCCATTAATTGTAATTCGAGAGTCGCGCTGTGTATGCAGTTCAAACTACATCTCAGATGGGGGACCCTGGCGTAGAGGCAAAAAACTCGTACTAAGTAATCGTACCATTCAAAAATGGCGGTTCACAGAAATCGAGCTGCCGATTTTTTGTTCAAAGTATAGGATATCAGTACGCACAGTCCTGCTTCTTCCTCCCTTCCTGCTTTCCTTCCCCCCCCCTCTCTCTCTCTCTCTCTCTCTCTCTCTCGCTCTCTCTCTCTCTTTCTCTCTGTCTCTTTCTCTCGTCCCGTCTTCACCTATAGGAGCACGTTTCACGCGTGTTTTGGCTACTTTCTGAACGGCACGTTAAGTTTCTTTTTCCAAACAAGGTCAATCTAACGAAAAAGCGAACAGAGACAATTTTTTTCAGGAATCCAGACTCGAGACTCCAATCCTTCATCACGAAAAAAACCCCACTAGCACCTGCTTTTGTTTTCCAGTTTATTCAACAAGCCTCATTTGAAATGCAACAGGCTGTCAACCAGGCCAATTTACGCTATTTACAACCGTCGAAAGTCATACCGTTTTCTTTATCAACTTTTCGAACGCAAAAAAAGGTTCCTTTTGTCGCCAAACTTTCTTGTGACCTACTATTGGGGAAGAAGCTCGTGATCAAGACATTAGATTATTCAAACTTGAATAACGTGTTTTCTCAACGAAATACAAGGTAGCTTGCTAGAACAAACTGAACATCCCCTTGGTGCACGAATAACTGGGAGGCTTCGGTGGCAACTCTGCAAAGGAAGTTTTCTAATTGGATAACAAACATGGAAAACTCATCTCATGACTGCAGGACTCTATCCTAGGAATGCTAAATACCTCCTTCCATTCTTCTATTCTGGAAGTAGTTGAATATAATGTGTGGCGTGATACGAAACATAGCATAAGTAAAGTAACATGTATGGTAAATGTAGAATAATAACACATGTATTTAGTACAATCTATACGTAGCATTCTCCTCGAAATTGAAATGGAAACATGAGATTCTCGGTTACACCGACGCGCCACTTTTATCACTATATTCTCACAAAACGAACCATCGAACAACTTTATTCAATGTAAACAAATTTTAGCTTCTTATAATATTTATTATTGGTCTCATCTCTACTTGTGAGTAAATAATGCATATTTCTCGATCAATGGATCACTTATTGAATATCTAAAGTTCTTTGAACTTTTTCTTGTTATAATAGCTGAATCAACTAAGAAATCTCTATAACCGCTTTTAATCTTTAAACTAGGCCGAGAAACCATTAGTTATGTCCGATTTGAAAGTATGATGAGATAAATCATAATCTGTCTTCTTTCTGCTATTCACTTTCCGAACGTCCCCACTCGCACTTACTTATGAACTGAGAGAGTACAAGGCTTAGGCAGTGTCTTATGAGATCACGAACGCCTAGCTATCACTCATTTTCAGAACTGATTTCTGATGTTGCGCTTTTTCTAAATATAGTTTTGTAGACTAAATATGTACTAAGTAGTTGATTGGGAAACTTAGGTTCATTTTATGTTACGACTAGGTCTTTTTTAGTTTTCTTACATTCGCAATGAGCAGGTATTATTGATACTTTCAATCAATTGGAAAAATGAAAAATTAGTCTGCTCATGTATGCAGTACCTTTCCTCGTTTATGCATGAAACGGACAGATGGCTAATAATAACAAATGATTTCCTCGTTTTTCAAAAACCCCCATTTTCAGAACTGCTCCTGCACAATTCTACCATTCACTTCTATGAAATCCACTTCAAGAGGTTGGTCATTTAGTTTGGTTTCACATTTTTGAACTCGGATATGTGAAAAATATATTCCTAACTCACCCTTTTGTTCGAGTGGTTTAGTTAGTGAAATAAATGGAAGAATACGTATGTTTAATCTTGTAATGGTATACACAAAACGACTATGTAAGTCACATGAATGAAACAGTGTTTGATGTCCTTTGATGCTTTCCTTCAGTTTGACCACGACAGAATACTTTGCACTATCGAATATACTCTGTACTTTTGATCTTCCAACTGAATGTGGTATTCTACCCATTGTTTCTTTATGTTCCACCCGCTTCACTTTACGTCATTTACGACTATGAGATACCTTTGTAGGTTTGTAGGTACTATTGATTGGACTTCTGAGTACTTTTGATCTTCCTAAATGTGATCACTCTTCCGTAACACTGTGACACTTTCGAGTATATATTCAAGTACTTTTGATCTACCAACTGATCGCACCCTCTATTTCATTCCACCCCCACCCCCTCCATATTTGGATCGAGTACGACTATAACAGTTTGTGTTATAGCTTTGTAAGTTTGTAAGTACTTTCGATCATTTAGTTTGGTTTGACATTTTTGAAATCGGATATGTGAACAATATATTCTTAACTCACCCTTTTGTTCGAGTGGTTTAGTTAGTGAAAATAATGGAAGAATACGTATGTTTAATCTTGTAATGTTATACACAAAACGACTATGTAGTTTGGTTTGTAAAAAAACGACTATGTAGTTAGGATCAACTGAGCTCACCCTCTCTGTCATTGCTCCCCCACCCCCGTCCATATTCGGGCCGTCCATCCAATTGCGACTATGGGTTCGATTGTTCATTCTACCGCACTTCGTTTCGTTCAATCATTCAGGCAAATTCATTCCATTTCAGCTCCTGAACACGAATGAACTTCATCCTAGTATCAGGTGGGCCATAGTTTTTGGTTTTTGTTCCAGAGTTTCACGTTAAATAAGAGCTAAACAAAAAACTGGAGAAAACACAGGTTGTTGATCTCAAGCATGCTAGTTTGTCAGCAAATACTTAGCGAGAAACATAGTTTCTAGTGCTTTCTGTAACAAGTCAAAATAACCTCGAAATAGGAAACACAATTTTGCTCACAACTGAAAATAGGGAAAACAAAGAGTAATACATTCATTCCTAGTTCGCTGCGTTTGAAGTTTGCTACCGCTGCGCTCAAATGTAGTTCAAAACTTCTACTGTACTGCACAGTACTGTCTGCACTGCACATGTAGCGCAAACTACGAAATCTTTTTAGGTGTATGTTGGCAACTATTTATTTGATTTAATGACTGATTCTCCGTTCGTTCTCCAATTTTAGCGAAACGCCATGAAATTGGTGGAATTCGTGTTGCGGCCTTTGGCTGGCCACTTTTGCTGATTGTTTTAATTCAACTGAACGACGTGGAACAATCGAATTGTCCAGAGACAAACCCAGACTGAGCTCAGAAAAACGAAGGATAGAGATTTACCAAAATTAGCGAATACTATGAGTCCGACGTATATTAAAATAAAAACTAGTAAGATCCCCAATGTTTTTCCCGACTAGTTTCTCTCATTCAAATCAACAAGTCTTCACGTTATCGCTCAAATTGCTTTGGAGAATCCGCAAATTATCAACATTGGTAATTTTTTCTCAAAAAGAACGGATAACTTCAGACAGACAGCCTTACTTGAATTTTATGGCATTAGCTTTGATTGATGGGGTCCTCAACTCGTACATCTCAATAGAAAAAAGGGCTGATCGAGTGAGAATTACACACGTAAACACATGTCTGAACATCGCTGAGTTCAAGTGGCAGAGCTCTCTGAGCAACTCGTGCGTATCACATGACGCTGATGGGACTTTGTGAAAAAAAGTGAAAAACACATAATTTAATTGTAGATTGTTCCTTGTCTGAATAAAATGATATATGAAGGTACCCCGAGGTGCTGGTCATCCACTCTTTCTGAATGTCTGGAGATGTTCATAGGAACAATTGAAACATAAGAAGTTTTGAGAAGTATCTTCGTCCCATTATCTTCTTTTTCTCGTCATGATTGCATAGTTCATTGCGCCTGTTACTGCTTACAGTATGACATGAGAACTTTCAGGGAGACTCTCGTTGTATGAGAGTTGTAAAGTTGTTCTTGGTACTTAAGTGTCAATAAAATTATAGTCAATATTAAATTTCACCAATTACTCTAGTGGGTTACGAATGATGGGCTCGCTTTTTCCAAAGCAAGTCTATACAGTGTGGCTCCACCTGGCCATGTTTGTGGTTCAATCCCGTTGATTTCTGGTGATACTTCGTGCATAACGACGCTCTTCGAGACCAAACTACAATTATCAATAGGTGACTCCTTAAACTTCGTTTCATTTCAGTACTCGTGTGCACTGCATGGGCTGCCGTTCCCAGTCAGTTGAAATTGGTTCGTGATCTACTCGATCGATACGACAAGAAGGTATAGTTATTATTAAAAAATTCGTTTACCTAATAAAGAATTATACTAATAGTTATGATTGCATGACCGAAACTAACATTACCGGAATCACTTCCGGGGAAAGTTTGTATCCTTCCTGAACTAAGCGTGTAAAATCGTTTGAAGTGAGCTGAAATATAATTTTTTTGCACACGCGGCAGATGTACGATTGTCACCTACGAATCGTTATCTTCCTGGTACTATCACCCCACATCTCCTTGAAATTTTGAGCAAATTGCGGTAGGGTGGGGGGGGGGGGGGGGCGATTTTACAATACTCCCCCGAGCGGCAGAAGGTGTTAGGAACAATAGAAGTCTTGTTTAGTTAACTTTTCGCGATTCTTTCGCATATTATATTGGAATTTAGAGTCTGGTAGACTATTTATTTGCATGGTGTTTCTGTAGACGAGGTGTATTATAAGTGTCGTTTGAAGTTCCAGGCAAAGCCCGTTTGGGACAATGACCGTCCCATCAATGTCTCTTTTTCCATGGACCTCTACCAGATTCTCGAATTGGTGAGGTTTTCGAGTCAGGCATAAAACACTCCGTTGCATCTTGGCACTAATTATCAAGACATCATATCTACTACTGCTAAATAGGTTGAAATTTGGTTTCAATTCCGATGAATGTCAATAAAATTATTAGTCAAACTTCGTCTGAGCTCGATTTGTTACGTTAAGAATAATGATTCAGTGTTTTGTCTAAATCCTACTATTGATCAAACCAAGTTACCTGTTTCATTCCGAAAAACAAACAAAAATACTCCATCATGATGAAAAGGACCCATTATCGGCCACCCATCTACAAACTTCAAACTTTTTACAGAATGAGCCTCAGCAGTATATATTGTTGAACGCGTGGATAATAGAAGTAAGTTATTTCTTATGATATTGTGTGTTCTGTCTAATCGTCTGTCCAAAATGTAGTGTGTTACCGTAATCCAGTATAGCATTTAAAATTTCACTAACTGACAGTCTGAAATTCAAACCTAACCGATTTGGCAATATTTTCCGAAAATCAATTCAAACTAAATGTAGAAGCTTGTAGAAACTATTCTGTCAGATATGTCAGAGTAATACTGTTGTACAAAGTTTTAAAGAAAAGTTTTCTGTTCACGGTTAACTAATTTGTACCAATACCACTAACCCCTACAGGCTTGGTTCATTTATTGAAATTATTCTAGGTTTGCGTGTGCATTTTTCTACCACTATAAAAAGTGAGACCAGTGTCCTATTCTACACTAATTTTTCTCTTCCAGAGATGGTATGACGAGTTTCTGTACTGGCGTCCCGATGAGTACCAGAATATATCCGAGCTACGACTGCCCCACGACTCTATTTGGATGCCAGACACAACACTATATAACTCGTAAGTTGTACTTTGCAGTTAGCGAAATAACGTGTACGTTGTAGTTCGTATGTCCGTTATGACACTTTATAACTCGTAGGTTGTAGTTAGAGAGGCGAGGAGGCAAGTGAGCATAATAAACATTTAGAAATGTAAATGTACAATAAATTAGGTTTGTGGTGTTTGAAGTTGAAGTCTATTCTACATTTCTATCCTGTTATTCTATGTGGGTCGCCAAGTTTATTCACAACTCACGACCTACGACATTATCAAAACGATTATTTCACAATAACAATATAATTTGTAAATTTCTATCGTAGACTGGTGATGAAAGACGACGAGGCTCGTCGCCTTCTGAATGCCAAACTGACGGTGGATACTAAACGGAAGGCCTCGCTCATCGAACTTCTCTACCCCACCATCTACAAGTTCTCCTGTCTCCTCGATCTACGCTTCTTCCCATTTGATGTTCAGGTATAGTTTTAGTCACTTCTACGTTGAACCCAAGAATGCAACAAATATAACTTACAAATTCGTAGACTCGTGAACGGTATTGCATAGTCTGAGCGAAACACTCATTTATCTTGAGCGTAAACATATAGAATACATTGACAAATTCCTCGATTCGAGGTTCAAATAATGGGAAATAGAGGTAGAGATTCCGTTCTTTGCAAAAACTTTTGAATGGAAACTCATCTTTTCTCTCTCTATGAATTACTGAACAGGTTCTTTCTGTTCTGCACAAGTAGCACTAAACTACATACTTGTTTTTCACTCGAATCTGTTTCCGCTCAATCGCTTGCAAAATGTATGAATTTTGAATGAGCCCCATCGAGAGAAATTGGGTAAATGCATTTTTGACGAGCGGATAACGTTCTGATGAATGATGATAGTGCCGTTACCTGTAAGCCGAGAATATTTATCAATGTTCTAGCTGACAATTTACGAAACTACTGTAGTAGTCTAGTCCTAGATGGTTTTCCGAATTTGTTTTTATTTCGGATTTCGGAGACCTTAACAAAATATTAAAGTTTCTATTCCTTGTAAACTGAACAGAAATAAGTTTGAAATTACAGGTGTGTACGATGACATTTTCATCGTGGACCTATGATCAGAAGGGTATCGACTACTTTCCGTATTCTGACACGATTGGTACCTCAAACTACTTGGAAAATGAGGGATGGTCTGTACTTCAAACGAAAGGTACCCTTACTCATGATGTGAAAAGATTCATTTTTAGCAGTTGTCTACTCTGCTTGACTTGACTATGTCAAAGAGATACTTTTTAGAAATACTTATTTGAACTTTCATTAAACAGTGAAATTTAACTTCAATGGTTATAGTTCTTTTCAGTTCTGAATGATACAAATACTAATATATAAATTATAATTGAATACCAGCCGTGGTTCGTATCAGAGTGAATTTCTTCTCATGGGATTGAACTGAAGACCTCCGTGTAACTGTCAAGGGTGCTAACCACTTTACCATTCAGTCCTATTTCAGTGGTTCGCAACGAAGTGAAGTACAGCTGCTGCCCCAACAAGTACACCCTACTAGCGTTGACACTCGTTCTGAGAAGGAAACCTCTATTCTATCTTGTCAATCTAATTATACCCACCTCTATTATCACACTCATCGCTATTGTAGGATTTTTCACGTGAGTTTAGGTTACGTAGGGGGAATGAGTATAAAATTGTGTCGTTTTTGAAATAAGAGAAATACTTGTTTTGAAAAAATCTTTTCAAAAAAACTTATAAGTACAACCAAATTCAAATCTGAGTAGTATCAGTTTTTGCTAAAAAGTAACTCTTTTTTATAATTTGTTATCGGACCGTGTAATTCTGACTATTTACAACTCAAACACAGCAAGGCCAACTAACACAGGAGATTACCTGGTTACAGTACCTCCTCTGCCTCCGGTATGCGAGAAGAGAAGGTGTCCCTGGGAATAACCACCCTGCTGTCGATGTCCATTCTCATGTTGATGGTCTCCGATCAGATGCCCACCACCTCCACATTCATTCCACTTATTGGTACGGAAATATAGGAGAAAACCATTAAACTTTGTAGTTTAGTCACACTGCGTAAAACAAAATTTTTCTGATCTGTTGGGTGAAAATACCAGAAGGAAAGTGCCAAATATTGGCTATGTGGTTTTGCAGTATTCATTACTTCACGTGACTTTCGGATATGGACGTCGTTCAATGCGTCAAAAGTTGAAGCAGTATAGCCTCTTGACATTCAAGATTGGTTTCTGATCTACTTCAACAAACTGTTCAGGCTGGTTCATTCTGGCAATGATAGTGGTCATCTCGTTTGGAACCATAGTATCCTCGGTTATCATCGCCATTCAGAAGAGAGGAAGTCTCGGAGAACGACTGTCGAAAAGGGCTCTCAAGTACGTTTTGAAAACTGTTCAGAAGACACAGACGAAAATTGTAGTTGTTTGAAAGATATGAACTGAGTTGAGACTTTGTTACACAGAAAAGACAATTGTTACCGACTTCATTATCACGATGACAAAATAAATGTATACCGATATCGTCCTATTTACAACGGTTGATTATCATTATTCTAGGTATATTGTAACATATTGAAAAAGAGAATGTACCTTGTTGGATAGAAGAACGGAGAAATATCATACTTTCCGAAGATGATGTCAATGAGTTATGAAATATGTATGCAACCAGGTATAAAATATATTATCCGTTTTGCAGGTTTGCTAGATTCATTGCCTTCGTGACGTGTACTGGAATGCCACCCCATTTGGAGAAGGAACACATGATGGTAAGCAGTTTACAATTTAAAACAAATTCGTTCACAAACTAATGTAATTTACATAATTTGGTTTACAAGAATGGTCCTCGGTGTGATTCACAGACAATATCAGACTGCTGAACATGTGGAACTTCTGTTATAGAAAGCTAGCATTTTTTGGAAAGGAAAGTAGTATAGTTGTTTATTAGTACCCATTATGAAAACATTATGTTACAAGCTATCAACCATGTTAATTAGAGTTTGGCCGCCAGATTTCATCTTTTGTAAAATAATTTTAGGAAGCGTTCGACGCTGATACTCCCACAGATGTGAAACCATTGCGTACTGAAGGCTCGAAGAAGTGGCAGATTGGATTGAAGTAAGTAGAAAATATGGAAATTCATGACTGAACACAACACACACTAATTTATTACAGATCATCCGACAAATACGAGTTTTTGGCAAACGAAATGAACATTTTTGACACTCAGTTACAACTTCTAATTGTCTCTTATTTCAGAAAGTGCAAATCAGGTGTGGCTGTGGTATCCGACAAAAGCCAGGACCCACTGATTTTGTCACCCCATTCAGGTAGATACAAGATTCAGATTATCATTCAAAACTGAGAAAAATGAGATTGAAACAAGCTGAAAAATAAGAAAGACGCTTCAAGCGTATATCACTTCTGTGTCTCATATCATACTTGATTCAAACCAGCAACGAAAGTGTGGCAGAGCCCTTGCTGACCACTTTGTCAGCTGTAGATAGGTATCAAGTGATACCTTGATTTGACATCCATCCTATAGGCAGCTGCTATTTAGCTTCCTGGCAGTTACGATTATTACTTTTTTCATATCAGATGACGTTTTCCTGCCTGGCCACACCATGGTAAACGGAACTCCCCTCCCTCCCGCCGGCGAAGACGAGGTTCGAAAATACGCTGAATAGTTTGGAAATAACAAAACTGCAAAGTTTCAGTAATATTATGTTCTAGATGTCAGCTGAAAAATGTGTTGAGGCTCGTTTCGAGGATGATTTTGTGCAACCAACGCCCCTGATTAGCATTTCGTTATTCAAGTGTTATACTAATTAAGGGAGTTTGCTCGAAAAATCAGTTTTCAAAGCCAAAAAATGATGTATGATAAAATTGAATGTTTCGTGCAGGTTTCGATGGCGAGTGATTATTCGTCCCGCCCGGCCACCGTCCGTTCCAGAGCAGCCAATCCGAAGGGAAACGCCTTCACCGCACTGACAAGTTTGTCCAATGAAAAACGAACATCCTTTCACAGTTGCTTGGAAACTTCATCAATACGATAAAGATCAAAAAACAATAAATCCTGGCCAGAAAACAGGTTGAGAGTACGATGCTCATAGCGAAGACACTATACCATCTATTTACCTACGTGATTCTAGTTAAACTCAAATTCTTTTCAAGATATTCTCAACGGTTTGTTTCAGCTTCGTTAAAACACAACAAACAGTTGGCAATAGCGGAGTTTGAATGGCTGGCTACAGTTTGTGAGAGGTCAGTTTATGTGCACTCAACTACAAATCGCAGCTCTTACAAACCATATTCAATTCAATAACTGGAACCGAAGAGAGCAACCAGTTCTTCTGTACAGTGTGTCATTTTCCAAGCAAGCCTGTATTAGCAGAGTATGTAGCCCTATTCCGCAATTTTTGTAGTTTGATCTCGTTGATTTTTGTTCGAAATTCGTAATTTACAACAAGTCTCGAGATCAAACTACAATGTATTTCTTCCAGAGCCTGTTTCGCGATTTTCGTAGCCGCCTTCCTGTGTATAACTGTGGGCATCAATGTGATTGGATTCGCCCATTGGTACCAAGCCGGCTTGGACCATGCCAACTAGGAATAACATGAAATACAGGCTCGCACTATGACTGCCCTCAGAGCATGCCTGGTTGTGTTACAGTAATTTACTGTAAATACAGCGTGACGGGAATAGAAATAGACGTTCTGCCGTTCCAACTAAACTTTTTTCAGTATTTTTCTAAACCGTCATGTTCTTGAACTGTTTTGACAGAACGCCTATTTCGTGAAATACAGAGCATGGTCGAGCACTCACGTACATCCCGACATATCGATTCCAGCCTGCGTCTCCTCATACAAACACTATATCTCTGGTCTCTCTTTGACCTCGGGTTACTAGTCTTGCGAAATAGTTCGCGAAACTAGAGCCGCAGGATAGGATGAAACGGGCGGGATGTTCTAGCATACGAATTCTGGACGGAAGTAATATCTATCTATACTGGTAGTCAAACGATAGTCACGTGAAACACGCTTCATGCATCACAATCCAAAAACATGCAACGCTATAGCACGTGGAAAGGTACTAAGCATCTGTTGATGTTATGGTTTCCGTGACTATTCCGTTAACTTTTCGTTACCATGTATGTATGGTATATTGGTTCACAGTACCCATTGAACAAGATATCAGACTTCATACACTAATTTTTTTGATTCTACATCTTCATATCTTATGATTCTAATATTTTCACAACAAAGGAACCATCTGTGATTTTATATGCATATGAACATTTCTTTGTTGAGCTAATACATTTTCTCAGTATTTGTTTCTTGCTCTGTTCCAAAATAACGTAGAAACTGTGAGTGTTTCACATTTTCCTAATGAGTTTTTCTTGTTTTCCCACGTTGCACGTTACACGTGAATCTACACTTCTTGCCCTTTTTACCGACGATGTTCTCATCTTAATCCACCATAATTTACCATTGTTGTGCGATGTATTCCTGCTGTCGCTGTCACTTCATTAAATATTTTCACAGAGTACAACTCATATTGAGCTTTTGGGTCACGTTCCCTATTATATTTGTTGACTTCATTATGCCTCAAAATTATTATACACTTCACATTTTTGCTCTATTTGCAGGAAATGTGTCATTTTCGATAGATGAGAATATGATTTTTTCGATCGTTACTCTTTATTTTTGTGCCGCCCTGGCTGGGGCGGCAATGGATGCAGGTTAGATTTTATAAGAATGATGAGTATATTAGTAACTATGATATTAATAATACTAATAACCATAGTAATAGTAATAGTTTTCCAAGGCAACACACCAGAAATTAGTCGGTAAATATTCATTTCATCTATCAGCCGTAAAAGGACTGTCTGTAGGGTTGAAGATAGGCATTTTGTCATGAGTTCTGACAATTAGACATACCTAAAATTGTGCTCTTGAATGAAAGTTAACCAACTTTATCTACAGTGCTGGTTTCGTTGAATGCAAGCTCGTCGTTTCAAGAGGAAACCATGGAGAATATTCAGAACGTCCCGCTGATGAGACTGACCAGAGATCTCCTGGCCAGAGAGAGGTTAGGCAATCCGAGATGATCAATGATTTACTTCTTCATTATTCATTCAGCCATAATAGAAAATGTAGCGTTACTGGGTAGGGTCAGAAGGAAAAGGAGATAAATAAATGAAACAGCCATGTCGTATAGGTTGCTGTGGTCAATCGAGTTGACAATTTTGTTTTTGATGTCTGGAGAAACTTGAGTTCTCAAATGTCTAGTTTGATCCCCACCCGAAAAACTGTTTCTTGTGTTTCCGAGTCTGAATCTCACAAAAGTGATACTACATTCGAGGAACAATTGACGTTCTCTGCAGGTACGATGTTCGTGTGCGACCTGTACTGGATCACAGGAAAATTCTCTCAGTTCATTTGAGCATGTCACTCTATCAAATCATCGAAGTGGTCAGTGAAATCTTCCTTACGATTACATGTAAAATATTCAAAAAGTGAGTAAGAGACAGACATTAGACAGACAGAATAGAAAAAAATGTGTTCTGTTTCATTTATTTCTCCCTTTCTCTTTCGCACCAAGTTGTTTAACTAATCGAGCAACCCGTACACTACAATCAACAACTCCAAATGCAGGACGAGCCAGCTCAAAACATCAAGCTGAACGTCTGGATGATCCAAAAGTGGAAAGATGAGTACTTGGACTGGGATCCACAGGAATACGGTAGGCTCAATATGAAACACGGTCATTGGGCCAGCTAGAGTTTTTCTTAATCTGTGCGTTTGTAATTTAATTCCACTGTTATTGTCCTAGTTCACAGCTTGCGATGTGCGCAGATCAAAATAAAACTCAGACATGCTCACCCTTACTAAGGTTTGATGTGGTTTAAAGATGAGTATATTCTTATTCAAGAGAACAATTTTCGATTTTCGCTGAAAGATTAGACCCCAGAAGTCATACAATAACCTCCACTAAGTTGAAAATGTGCAAAGGAAAATAAGAAGTTTTTTTTATAAGCTACGTGTGAGTTGCACACCAAGATAGAATGATAGTAGTGTCAGTTGCACAGCAAAATAGAATGATAGTTTTCTATTCAGGAAACATCAATCAAACCATCATCCCGTACAAATATGTCTGGATTCCCGACACTTATCTCTACAACAGGTAATACTAATCATTTCCTACAAAACGATATGAGACACGATAAGGAATTTACAGTAGATGATCACGGTTTATTACAAAAAAATTAACGGCAGTAGAATGTGTTCATAAAATGTCACTACTGTTATTCATTCTATGTGATTTCAGCGTGAAAATGAGTCGAGACGAAACCGAACGCTACATGAACATTCAGGTATAGTTGCCATTTCTCCCAGATAGCTCGATTGATCGAGCGATGCGTGATGTGTGGTCATTGAGTACTTGCGAGCAGAGAAGAGAGTTCGTAGATCAATTGACGATTCGCTGTCCAGTCCTGGCACCGTAGCAAAGTCGTGAAAGTGGTGAGCTCACCCTGATGGAGGACCTGGTCACAGTCTGGCCACATAGTTGCCAACTTTGTATGTATAAGCATAGTGCAGGTGACCCAAACTTGGGCGAGGTGGTGACCAGAAAGTTCAGCTCGCAGCTGCCCTTTTTGGGAGACTTTGCTACGGTGCCTGATCCTTCCATCCCCGTCTCCAAAACATTATGTGCGGATGTGTGTCCTAATAATGCAATTAAGAAGCATAGTCAAGAGTTGGGCTGTTGAAGCTTGGTCACCATGCAGTTAATGAATCTTGCGATTCTAACATTTCATTTCACGTCAATTTAGGTCACAAACTTGCGGTCTCAGGGACAGAATGGTTCAGAGATGTCGTTTTTGTATCCGGCAATCTATACGATCACCTGCAGACTCAATATCAGGTCAGATTAACACTCCATCCAGAAGATACCACTGCGAAATTTTTTAGCAAACTATTCTGTAAAAAGAGATATTTTATCCAAAACCGGGGTGAAATTGAAAACACGTTAGTTTAATACAATGGCAATAACAGATTGTTCGAGACAAAAACATATTTCAGTATGTCATAACCAATCCCAAAACTTACACGAGATTAGTTACCATTTTGTGTTTGTAGCCACAAACTTTGTTTGTCGCGTCGGGACTTTTGACACGAACCATCATACGGTTCGTTTCGCTGTGTTGTTGTGTGAATATATTTCATTCCTGATAGTTTTCAGTGCAACTAGATTATAAAGTTGTATACGAATCGTCAGAATTAAACGAGAAAACATAGCAATTCTGTTAGTATCGATTTAAACTGTGTGACAGATTTAACTATTTATAGAGAACCGATCACCTCTTCCCCTTTTTGCGTCCTTCATCGCTAACTTTTTCAAGTATTATTCAGGTTCTTCCCGTACGACCGACAGAACTGCACCCTCACCATCTCTAGTTGGACCAACTCCAAATCGGCACTCGACTATCACGCCGATATAGATGTGAGTGAGAAACAATTTAATGAACATTGAATGAGTCACCTGAAGTTAGTATGACGAGCGTGTGTTTCCAGTTTGTACAAGATAATGTTCTTTCTGCAGGTGAACTTTGCCTCTTTCATACCGAACGAGGAATGGGACGTGAGGTCGTTCAAGATATATCGACACGAGGTATGTCAAATAGAAAACTCCCATGAGATAAGGTAATCTTTTGCAAAGCTGTACATTGGTTCTCAGTTTAAGGTAGTTCAGTTATTTGACACATTAGGATATTTCTCTAGAAAGCGAAATTGTGGAGTTTTTAGTATATGCAATGCTACATGTAATGTGCACCTAATTTACTCAAAGGTGTTTTACTTTTTTTCCCAAATTAACGTGTATAACTTCATCAGAAATCGTCGGTGCAACATATGACTATGAACCAAAGAAATTTTCTAATATATAAATTCTCCTCTCACAATATTCAACTTTTAGTACAAGTACGCTTGTTGCGAGGAGCCGTGGGTAATTCTGCAAGCGTCCCTGGTCATCCAACGGAAGTCCCTCTACTACATTGTCAATCTAATCCTTCCCACCTCCATCATCACTATTGTCTCCATTACTGGATTCTTCACTCCGGCCAGTACGGACGATGACCGCACGGAAAAGATCAACTTGGGTACGTGAAACATGGAACTGGATCCGGGACGAACCAGAGAGTTGTACTGCCTTCGATATTTCACTGTACTTGTGATCTGATTTGAAATTTGCCGGGAATTCATCCCGAAATTAGAAATTGGGCTTTTATCCTACACTGAATAGGTTCATTAGTTGTATAAAAAGTAGTAAACCTTCCAAGAGAAACACGACATGTTGAAATGTTTTCCAGGTATAACCACCCTCCTGGCCATGTCTATCCTGATGTTGATGGTTTCTGATCAAATGCCAACAACCAGTGAATTTGTGCCCCTCATCGGTCAGTTTTGAGTTTGTTTCTTGTAAGCGAGCTTTGTCTTTGCTCCTTTTTTGCACAATTTTCATCAAAATGGAACAAACACATTTCAAATGAGGTCTTTGATATATTTCAAAATTCTCTATCTTCCTTGAACGTTGCCTCTGTATTGCATTTTGACAGTTGTATGAGCATGTGAGAAATATAATCTTGAATACAGTACTTCGTTTTTCAGCCTGGTTCTATCTGTCTATCATCATCATTGTGTCTATAGGAACTTTCTTGACCAGTGTGGTTCTTTCTGTACAAGGTGAGTTCACTAAAAACCGTTCCACGTGCATCGTGCGTTTGATTTGGCACTTATAAGCATTGTGAAAGATATTATGCAATATGTTCTCGAAAATGTGTGGAATATCTGAAGAACTAGTCAAACTTCTGCCATGGTTTGAGGTCGTCGTCAATATGGACAGAATCCTCCGAAGATCATTCGCTACTACTTTTTCGTGGTGCTGCCCAACTTCATCTTCCTCTCCGTTCCTCCGGCCCTACAGAAACTATGGGGTGAACTGGATGTGAGTTTTCGTGATGTCCAACCTAGAATTGTTGCAATATGGTGTCTTTACCAATTTACAAAGAAAACACAAGTAACATGTTGTGTCATTCTATATTAGACAAACGTTCTTCAACTCAAATTTCAGGACGACCCTTTGAATGTTTGGAAACGTGGATCTAGTAGTCCACCGCTCATTTCACGTTCGCGAATGGAGTCACGGAAAACCGTGTCCAAAGTGTACGTTATCAATTGAACACAAGTTTTTTGTTTTCAAATGAGATTTTGTAGTAAGCTTACAATTTGAGGTCCTTTCACTCTTCGAAACTTGAGAATAAAACTCGTAATAACATCATGCCTGAACTTACTTACTTTCAAAACTCGAATTGAGCAATTGGAAACGTTGCCTGAAAGGAATATTCTGGTTTTCAGAAACTCTTTGCGTGTACCGGCTAATGGAACGGATCGACAAAACTCCATTCAGGTAATCAAATAATATGATGAACACTTTCAACTAGTTCTCACTTGTACAGGGAGACTTTTTCACTTGTCTATCGAACTTTCACTGTTTCAGTCTCCTCACAACTTGTGGGCAGACGTGAGGGAATCCAAGACAGACTTGATAGGAATCGCCGAGCTTTGAATCTGAACATTCATTCGAACCTGTTCTAGAACCGATGGTTACTAATGACTTGTCTAACATATTTTACGAACGTTAAACTCTCTGCAGATGATAGACGTCTCTGTGCCGACGTCCCCCGTACTTCGTCCCTCGCGAACCCCTTCTGTCTCCACCGACCGGAAGGTTCCTTCTCTCTGGGACGGCACCATGAGCGCACTTGCTGGTCAGTTATTGATTGAAAGTCTCCACCGAATGAGAAAGATCCTCAGACTGTGTATTCACTATTCTTCCGTGTAATATATGGGTTTGGGGGACACAGACCGTAAGTTGAGGAAAGTACGCGTGAGTTTTCTAGAGAATGCACAGGAAACAAGTGTAAAAACTCATCAGGAGAACGCGTTGGGTTTTCTCTCCGTTTTTTGAGTGAATTTTTATGAGCTAGAATACCTTTAATTCTAGGAACAAATTCGAACCTGCGCCGTACCTCCGCGGCATTCACTCGAGAAGTTGATGGGATGAGAAGGAAGCGCCAGTGCTCGCTGGAATGGGAATATCTGGCAACCGTTTTGGACAGGTACAGATCTAAGAAAGAACTAATAACAAAGATATTTGAAATAAGTTTAGCGCATCGCATTTATCAGCGTGGCCTCGACCGCCACACTCTCTGGTTTTTCTGAAAATCCTGAAGTACTGTTCACGTCACAGCTCTTTGTTTAGTTGATTGACGACACGTGAGAGACATTCTAAACATGCTATTCATGTGCAAATCAGCGCCATTTTATATCATTTACCAGAATTGGAGAAAGTAATCAAGTTGGAAAACAATCTCCCACAGATCGCAGCCCATACACGTAAACGACACATTCACGTCGAACATGACAGAACATCCGTGAATGTGCACTGTGTGTACCAAGTAGTTCGTTCTTTAAATGCACGTGAACTTTACTAGTAATATACTGTATACACTGGTTTCCAGGTTCCTTTTGATAGTGTTCATCGGTGCAGTGATATTGATAACCGGCGGTTTGATGGTGGTTGGTAAGATGGCCCAATACGACTACGACCATCCTCCCATGAGTTTCAGCTCCTAAGGCCGCAGTCAGAAGCAGCTGAGGATTTCCTTCGCGACCTGCGTCTCTCTGTTCTCACACTATTTCTTTGAGCTTAAGAAATAGTGCATTCATCAAAGAGACGCACGCACGCAGGTCCAAGCCTGACCATTGGTATATTTAAATATTTTATACTGTTAGTGAACTGCACAGTCCCGTGAAACATGTTAAACACAACAGAGCTCGAAAACGTGCGATGAAAAGGTGCAGGATTCCTTATTAGAATGCTAAATTCACGTCACTATTCAATTTACTCCTAGTATACCACTGATGACGGATAAGGTTGAACAACACATGTTTCCGTATGCAGAAAAATCCCAATGGGTAGTTCCGGACGTGCGTCTCTCTCTCTCTCCACACTTGTTTCATGGCGCTCGTTTACCGTTGGATGTGAGAGCGAGAAAATATCAGATTTCTGAGTTTCAAAGATACGCAGGTCGAAAAACTATGCCACATTGGTGAAAGGATCAGTGGTTCACTGTTCTATGCTGTTTGTATTGTATTCTAGAACTGTTTGCTTCATATAACCGGTGTACGTTGTTTTCATCTAGATTTAGAGCATGAGTGATGCAAAACTTGATGTTTATTGATGCAATTAGTTTGTTTTTATCTCAAGGACCGAACGTTGGATATTCTCAATAATTTCTAAAATATTCTGACTTGGCTACGGTGTGTTTCAAGTTTTGCGTTATTTTTCCATAGGCTGTTAGATGGATATAATATAAATATCTCAAAATGTGTACAATGCAAAAGTATTTTCGTTGCTGTTGACACCATTCGACAAATCTTGAGTAGATTGCAGAATTCAGTTGGTTCAAAAATTAAGTGTTTTTCTGTATCCCGCCTTTAATTATGTTCGTTTCCGCAGTTTTCATCGATTATTTGAATTCATCGCTTTTGTTGTTTTGTTTTGAGTTTCGATACAGGTACGTATTTTCTATGATAATTCCAATACCAAATGTGAGAAAATAAACTTTTTTCCTGTGTTTGTCTAATAGATTGTCGGGAAATTTCGCTTGAACACACAAAATCGATAAGAACAATATTTTTGAAAGTTATACACAAATTTACACTTGCCGAGATAGTAACACTCCTAAATCTTCGTGTGTGCAGTGAATTAACAACGAATATTATCTCTGGACCAATCCCGACGTATCGGTCCTAAACTGCAATTGGAAAAAGTATTGCAGTTGGATCGAAGCGCTGGAATCGGTCCACATAATCGTCCTTCTTCAGGTATTCGAAAGTGGTACTAGAACCTTTATTAGGCTGGAAGTTCGATACTCGATAAACAAAAATCTCGACAATAAGTACAAAGGGAATATCGCGCGGAGCGCGAAGCGCTCTGCGTGAGTTGTCTTTGGTTTGGCCATTGCGGACTCGTTTTTTCCTTTTAATTACCAAAAATCTTCAAACATATTCTTTTTTTGAAAACTAAAAGGAGAGAACGTTAGAGAATCACGAATTGAACATTGTGTGAAAATTTCAGCCAAATTGGATTATTTTCGCCTGAGTTATGGTTTCGTGTCGTTGTTGAAAAGTTCCGCCGTAATTCGTCCCTCGTCCCTCGTCCCTCCTCCCTCCTCCCTCGTCCCTCCTCCCTCCTCCCTCCTCCCTCACGGAATTCTGTCCGCATCGTAGTGGAAAAACTACTGAACCAATTTGGCTGAAATTTTGAACATCTATTCTATGGCAAAAGTTAGCTATTCTATGGCAAAAGTTAGCAGTCGCGCCAAATATGAAATGTATATGTAATCTCTGGCGCCGGGCGCGGGCGCCAATAGGCGTCAAAAACGACTATTGGAAAAACTATCGAACCGATTTAGCTGAAATTTGAAACATGAGTTCCAATGCAAAATTTAGCATGTCGCGCCAAATATGAGATGTATAGCTCCTCATTGGCGCCGGGCGCGGGCGCCAATAGGCGCCAAAAACCACTATTGGAAAAACTACCGAACCGATTTAGCTGAAATTTGGAACATGAGTTATAATGCAGAAGTTAGCCTGTCGCGCCAAATATGAGATGAATACATCATCATTAGCGCCCGGCGCTGGCGCCAATAGGCGCCAAAAACCACTATTGGAAAAACTACCGAACCGATTTAGCTGAAATTTGGAACATGAGTTATAATGCAGGAGTTAGCCCGTCGCGTCAAATATGAGATGGATACATCATCATTGGCGCCCGGCGCTGGCGCCAATAGGCGCCAAAAACGGCAAAACACTATTTATCATCAACTAAAATGTTGAACACTAATAGAAATTGAATAAATTGGTGAAAAGTGTGAAAGTCTTCTTCCAAAACTGAAATTTTTCTTCTGGCGCTCGAACCAGGCGCCAGATGGCGCCAAAACCCAAACTCACGACAGCGTCAATGGAATCGTCTGAAATTCTGTACACTAAATAACTATCACATGGCAAGTAAGATGCTCAATCTGGAAATCAAAAAAAGTTCTGTTGGCATTGTGCGCTGGCGCCAATTGGCGCCAAAGTTGGAAAAATATCAGTTATCGTCTATCAAACTGTTTCAAGTTAACAGATATTGAATACTCCAATGTGAAATATAGATCCACAAATTCAAAACCGAATTTTATCTTCTGGCTCGGAACAGACGCCAAATGGCGCCAAAACAAAAACACACGAACTGACAATTGAATAGTTTGAATATTGCTCCATTCAGTAATTGACACATGTAGTGTGTACTGGTAGCTCAAAAACCTAGAAAATTTCGTTTCGTTCTGGCGCCAGACATGTGTGCCAATTGGCGCTGGAACGAAAAACAAGAAAGTTTCAACATGAAGGTTTTTCATGTGGTATCGGAAATAATGGCTATATTGTAAGTGATTTGGTGTCTCTAATTGTAGATTGCTCAATGGCGCCAATCCCGTTCGCTTATCGCCGCTAAAAGCGGTGTACATGTCAATCGGAACAATTAGCGTTTTCGTTCAGTTGTTGATAGTCACAGAGCCAGTAACTTAGCGTTAAAAAAGCGTTATATTACAGCACCAGCAATTTTATGGTCTGCATTTGGCTTCGTGCACACACAAAACTAAGATTTCCATAATAATATATTGAGTTCACAAGATCCACTCTGTGAATAGGCAACATAGGAAGTTGTAGGAGTACAACTAGCAAAAATAGAACAATTAGTAAAAAGTGGGGGAACCAACAAATGTGTGAGTTGTGTTTGGTTTGACCTCGATATCAGCAAAAAGTGAACGATACGAATTGCTGTGATACTGTAGTAGAAGTATTCTGCAAAAATAGAACAATACAAATGTTGCACAATGGTTCACAACGCACGCATGTCGTCAAAGCACACATGAAATACCATTCGGCAATTTCTGAAATATCATGCGGGCTTCGTGAACCATTGTGCAACATTTGTATTGTTCTATTTTTGCAGAATACTTCTACTACAGTATCACAGCAATTCGTATCGTTCACTTTTTGCTGATATCGAGGTCGAACCAAACACAACTCACACATTTGTTGGTTCCCCCACTTTTTACTAATATTAGTTAATCTTGAGTGAAACAGGCGGACAGAACAGCCATGGATGCACTCGATTGTTGTACGTTTCACATGACGATGCACTCAATAACATCGTGCCACAAGTGATAGACTTTATTATACTTAGTTTAAATGAACGAATGTAAAGAAAGTGAAGATTAGTTTCGGATAGTAACGTGGGCAGGACATATATAAGAAGTCCAATGAACGGAACTCGAACGTCATGTCTGGCAGACGTGTGCTCTTTTAGTATTTCATGCAGATATCTAGGTGAATGGTTGAGTAACTATGGAGGAAAAAAACTGTGCTGGAATGTCTGTTTTAGAGAAAAGTAATATTTGAATGGTGACAGAACAGTTGTTCAAATGGTGGTCGGAGTTTTCATGAAAAACACTTTTGTAGTGACTTTCGCGAATGAAAACAGCTTGAAAAATTGTTGTCGGAAATCTTTTCGGAAATAAATATGAATGGGTAGGCTGAGCGAGGTGTGCAGAATATAGAAGCTGTTTATTATACCTGAAACAGATAAATATTATATCTGTGAAAAAAGCTGAGTGTGTGGCTCAGTTTGATTCAAACTCTTCGAAATGCCTAAGTGACAAAGGTCTGTAATACGCAAACTAAAAAGTTCACGAAGGCAAACTTTTGATTCCATCTATTAAGTACTTGATTATGTCCCGTACTTGTATTCTATAGCTCACCTATTATGATATTGTCCCATTTCCCCATTACTCCGAATACGGCAAGTTGCACGAAGAGGGTAGGAAGTACTACGAATAGCAGATAACCTCCGAGCAACGTCCCCATGAAGCAGTTCGAACGACCGGAACCAAGTAGGGTTGTCTGAATTCAAATCGAATAAGATGAAATAGAGAGGAGAACGAAGAAGCGAGAGAGATAGATAGACGGATAGAGAGAAATGTTCATCAGGCCGTCAGAAAGTATGCAAAACACCCTATTTCGCGCAAGAAACAACAGTTGTGGGAACAGTCTCCATGTTTCGCTTTTTATGAATGTTGTGGTATCAGCATGTTGTAGTATAATGTTGGGGATTTTCTTGAATCAAACCCTTCTCTTGAAAACTGGAAACGTCCATTTCTGGCTTAGCCAAAATACACGTGTCCAACAGTTTGTGTGGGATGTATGCATTGTGTCACCTTATTTGTTCTCACAGAAACTCCGATTAGAACCACGAAGCAGACGACGTAGGATGTAGCGTTGATTCCGTCGAAAACGCATTCGAATGTGACACTGAATATCTCAGGACCCGTGCACAACGTGGCTGGTAGATCGTTGTTCTTGATGAAGTAACAAAATAGACCGGCAAGTACAGTCAATGTCTGAATGTGAAACGAGATTTCCATGATTCGTAACAATGCAGAATAAACTAGTAAACAAGTATTCATTATTCTTTTTTTCACTAAATGAGTGAGTCCTAGATAGCAGGTTTCTTGAAGTTGATGTGATCGGAAATTGGTAGATAATCTACATCAGACTATTACATCCCTTCTAGTATCCGCATTTGTTCACCTGTTCCATATGCAAACGTAGATCATGCTCGGATATATTATACTAATAGAAACATATAGAAAACTATTAAATGTGATGCGAATGGTAGTTAACGTGAAATACGATTGAGTATGTGAACTCTGAACGTCATAATTAGGTGTCACCATGTGTACGACTACACTCCACCCACGACACTGACACCTCAACATTACGTTTACCGAGAAACTCACGATGGAAAGAGAAAATCCAAACACACACATATACGTCTTCTGTCTATCTTTCCAGGTACGGTAGTACCAGGATGGTAAAAACAACGCCGCCGCTCCTTCTAACGATAGCATGATATTGAAGGTGGAAATCAGAACACCTGAAAAGCTGCAGTGTACACTACACGTCGACCCTATCATATTGCAACAAAATAACGTGAATAAAACCAATCTTGAATGTTAGAATTCATCCGTAGGTACTACTGTTTTACTATAATGCACATAAAGTTAGAGAAGCTTCGTCTCATAAGTACCTAGATACCCCAATTTTATGCGCAATGAAACTACTCAAAGATCACATACGTGCTCACTCTATAAAGATAATAATAATATTACTAATGTACCATTCGTGTTTTCCAATCCTTTTATTTCCTAGAACTACCTGCAATAAACAAGGGTATTGCATACGGGCAAAACAGAAAACAGTCGAGTGAAGTTGTCGGAAATTCCAAAAATTTCCACAAGTAGAGGAAACGGACAAAACCACATAAGAAGAACGCGATTCCTCTGATCTGTAATTTTGTACATGTCATGTTAACCCTCGTTCAAACTTGATACTCGTTTTTGATGAGATTACTACAACTACCTAAAAAAAATTATGAGAAAACAAAATGTGAACGCAGAAGTGAACGTTATAGTGAAAAACTGAGAAAACAATTTTGCGATCTAAGGCTCATGTGTTACTTCTACTGACATGTTGTGTTTGTAGTTCGATTCCGGCACATTTTCGTTGTAATTAGAGCACTTTCATGGGTACGTAGATCAAAAAAGAACTGATGTATCTGATGCGGCTACCCCGTTATAGCTGCAACGCGAGGCACTGATCGACCAATATCCGAACGCTGGTCATTCGGTCACTTTTTAAAAACACATCACTTACCAACTCGCTGATTGCCAAATAAGTACACTTTGAACTTTTGTCGAAATGTCGCTGACGAGGAAAACACAAAAATTTCCACGCAACTCGTGAAACACACAATGAGTCCCACAACACAATACATACCATTTCGAATTGATAGACCATCGGCAATTGTTGAGTTCTGAGTTATAATCAACTTGACCGCACAGAAAAGTGTTCATATTTCTCCTTTTTCTCTTTATTTGTAGAGTACTAACACCTTGAATTCAGGTGTTTTGAGATGAAGTTCTGTTTGAACGTTTCCAAGTAGGGTGAATGTATTAATTGCAGAAATCGTTCTCGATCAATGCAGGATCTTCCTCTTCATGTCCTATGCTAGAATTGCCCACGGCCCAAACCGACTGGATTTGTATAGTTCATTCCACCTGATCATATCTCTCTACAGTAATAAGCTCAAACTTTCCGGTCAATGTTTGGTATGTTGGCGTTCATAGATTTTCTTCAAATTTTAGCAGTGTCTTCTCCATTTTCACTACTACAAACGCTGAACGTTTGAAAACGAAAGATTGAATCGTTCGTTAGAAAAAGCCTTCTGAATATTTGACGGATTACTGTAGAAGGACATTGATTGGTGAAACAGACTATAAACACGTGAGTGGTTGTGAGTGGCCAGTCATTCGGGTTCTCCAATTCCGTATTCCAATTCCAATTCCGTCTCTTCCAATTCCAATCCAATTCCGGAGTAGTCAAACTTCTGCCATGGTTTGAGGTCGTCGTCAATATGGACAGAATCCTCCGAAGATCATTCGCTACTACTTTTTCGTGGTGCTGCCCAACTTTATCTTCCTCTCCGTTCCTCCGGCCCTACAGAAACTATGGGGTGAACTGGATGTAAGTTTTCGTGATTTCCAACCTGGACTACTGAATATTTCGAGTGAAATTGTTGAAATATGGTGTCTTTATCGATTTCCGAAGTTTTAGACGAACGTTCTAAATAACTCAATTTTCAGGATTACCCTTTGAATGTATGGAAGCGTGGATCTAGTAGTCCACCGCTCATTTCACGTTCGCGAATGGAGTCACGGAAAACCGTGTCCAAAGTGTACGTTATCAATTGAACACAAGTTTTTCGTTTTAAAATTAGATTTTGTAGTAGAATTACGATTTGAGGTCGACTCGTCGAAAGAACAATGAAACTTGACATATTTATTTTTAGAACTGAAATAAGGCGAAGTAAAACTGTTTGGAAATTCTGTGTGAGTTGATTATCTCTTTCTCTTTCCAGAAACTCACTGCGTGTACTCGCTAACGGCACCGATCGACAAAACTCTATCCAGGTAACTGGTTCAAGTCGATATTCTCACGCATTATTGCAACGCGTGTGTGTACAACCAAGATGGGCAAAACTGGAAACATGATCAGTTACAGGGGGTGCCAAATTTATAAATTTTGTTTTTCGCCGGAATCGAACTTGCGAGCAAAAGTTTCGAAGCTGGCCGCTAACCACTGCACTTCGATAGCACATGTGAATGAAAATTGAGATATACAGTACTCCCGCCTTTTCGTTGGCGACGACTATAGCATTGCATCGCTTTTGCACAGATTGGCAATAACAGGATACCTTGCTGGAGACAAAACACCGCCAAATATAGTTATCCAGACCCTATCTTCAATTTTTTACGTGCATTTCCCTTATTCATATTTGAAACATTTGTCGAACTCATTTCACAACCAGTAAAACTCATTGTAGATGATAGACGTCTCTGTGCCGACGTCTCCCGTACTTCGTCCCTCGCGAACCCCTTCCGTCTCCACCGACCGGAAGGTTCCTTCTCTCTGGGACGGCACCATGAGCGCACTAGCTGGTCAGTTAATAACTGTGTACTGATTGAAAAACTAATATAGGACTGTGTGTTGATATTTCTGCTGTCTAATATGTGTATTTTAGTTGTACTGACCTTGATGAACGTATGTATGAATCACAATTCTTTCCAAAGCTGAAAAACAAGTGTTCACAAGCTGAACAGGAGAAAGCGTTTTACCGTTTTCGTTTCGAGAATTTCGATGAGCTAAAACTTGTCTTTCAACTTTTGATAGAGAAAATTTTCAATTCTAGGAACAAATTCGAATTTGCGCCGTACGTCTGCTGCGTTTACCCGAGAAGTTGATGGGATGAGAAGGAAGGGACAATGCTCGCTGGAATGGGAATATTTGGCAACAGTTTTGGACAGGTACAGATTTCACAATAATTATTATAGGTAGTTTTTTCAATCAATTCGGGGAAGGGTTTGGGGCGTCGCATTTATCACCGTGGCTTTGACCGCCACACTCTCTGTTTCTTTTCTGAAAATCCTGAAATACTGCTCACGCCACTCTTAGTTTGGTTGGTTGACAAAACGTGAGAAACATACTAAATGTTCTATTCTTGTGCGAGTCAGCGCCATTTTATGTCATTTACCGGATTTGGAGAAAGTAATTCAGTTTTTTAAAACAACCTCTCACAGATCGCAGCCCATACATGTAAGCGACACATTCAAGTCGAACATGACAGAACATCTGTAAATGTGTACTGTGTGTACCAAGTATTTTGGTTCTGATGTGTTTGAAACGTTTCACGTGAATTTAACTAGTAATATACTGGTTTTCAGGTTCCTTCTGATAGTGTTTATCGGTGCAGTCATATTGATAACCGGCGGTTTGATGGTGGTCGGTAAGATGGCCCAATACGACTACGACCATCCTCCCATGAGTTTCAGCTCCTAAGGCCGCAGTCAGAAGCAGCTGAGGATTTCCTTCGCGACCTGCGTCTCTCTGTTCTCACACTATTTCTTTGAGCTTAAGAAATAGTGCATTCATCAAAGAGACGCACGCACGCAGGTCCAAGCCTGACCATTGGTATATTTAAATATTTTATACTGTTAGTGAACTGCACAGTCCCGTGAAACATGTTAAACACAACAGAGCTCGAAAACGTGCGATGAAAAGGTGCAGGATTCCTTATTAGAATGCTAAATTCACGTCACTATTCAATTTACTCCTAGTATACCACTGATGACGGATAAGGTTGAACAACACATGTTTCCGTATGCAGAAAAATCCCAATGGGTAGTTCCGGACGTGCGTCTCTCTCTCTCTCCACACTTGTTTCATGGCGCTCGTTTACCGTTGGATGTGAGAGCGAGAAAATATCAGATTTCTGAGTTTCAAAGATACGCAGGTCGAAAAACTATGCCACATTGGTGAAAGGATCAGTGGTTCACTGTTCTATGCTGTTTGTATTGTATTCTAGAACTGTTTGCTTCATATAACCGGTGTACGTTGTTTTCATCTAGATTTAGAGCATGAGTGATGCAAAACTTGATGTTTATTGATGCAATTAGTTTGTTTTTATCTCAAGGACCGAACGTTGGATATTCTCAATAATTTCTAAAATATTCTGACTTGGCTACGGTGTGTTTCAAGTTTTGCGTTATTTTTCCATAGGCTGTTAGATGGATATAATATAAATATCTCAAAATGTGTACAATGCAAAAGTATTTTCGTTGCTGTTGACACCATTCGACAAATCTTGAGTAGATTGCAGAATTCAGTTGGTTCAAAAATTAAGTGTTTTTCTGTATCCCGCCTTTAATTATGTTCGTTTCCGCAGTTTTCATCGATTATTTGAATTCATCGCTTTTGTTGTTTTGTTTTGAGTTTCGATACAGGTACGTATTTTCTATGATAATTCCAATACCAAATGTGAGAAAATAAACTTTTTTCCTGTGTTTGTCTAATAGATTGTCGGGAAATATGAAGGTCATTCTCGAATATACTGTACTAATAATAACATGTAGGAAAGTGGTGAAACTTATTTTACGTTCAGAAGCGAATGGTAGTAAACGTGAAATACGATTGAGTATGTGAACTCTAAATGTCATAACTAGGTGTGACCCTGTGTACGACTACACTTCACCCACGACACTGACACCTCAACATTACGTTTACCGAGAAACTCACTATGGACAGAGAAAATCCAAACACACACATATACGTCTTCTGTCTATCTTTCCAGGTACGGTAGTACCATAATGGTAAAAACAACGCCGCCGCTCCTTCTAACGATAGCATGATATTGAAGGTGGGAATCAGGATGCCTAAAAAACTGAAGTGTACAACACTACACATCGACCCTATCAAATTGCAACAAATAAACGTCAATAAAACCAATTTTCAATGCTGGAATTCACCCGTAGGTAAATTTTACTGGATTACACTGTAATGCACATAAAGTTAGAGAAGCTTCGTCTCATAAGTACCTAGATACCCCAATTTTATGCGCAATGAAACTACTCAAGAATCACATGTGTTGTGATCACTCTAAAAAGATAATAATAGTATTAATAATGAACCATTCATATTCTACAATCTCTGTGTTCCCTAGAACTACCTGCAATAAACATAGGCACTGCATACGGACAAAACAGAAAACAGTCGAGTGAAGTTGTCGGAAATTCCAAAAATTTCCATAAGTAGATGAAACGCACAAATCCACATAAGAAGAACGCAATTCCTCTGATCTGTAATTTTGTGCATGGCATGAACCATTCTTCAAACTAATTACTCGTTTTGAGGAGATTACTACAACTAGCTTTGATTGGTTATGAGAAACCATAATGTGAACGCGTGAAATCCGGTAGATCTTGTTGTAACTAGAGCACTTTTTTGGGTATATAGATAAAAAACAATGTCTCTGATGTGGCTACTTCGTTATACCCTGTTCGCTTAACGCTTACCAACTCTTACCTTACCAACTCGCTTACCTTACCAACTACCAACGCTTACCAACTCGCTGATTGCCAGACATAAATATACTTTGAACTTTTGTCGAAATGTCGCGGACGAGGAAAAAACTAGGATTTCCACGCAACTCGTGAAACACACAACGATTCCAACAGTACAATACAGACCATTTCGAATAGGTAGACCATCGGTGATGATTGAATTCTGAGTTACAGTCATTAGCCAGACTAAACCGCGAAGAACGATTCTTATGATTGTTTCTCCTCCACTTGTAGAGTACTAACACCTTGAATTCAGTGTTTTGAGATGAAGTTCTGTTGGAACAGGTTTTGAAGTCGGATGCATTTTTGAATGACAGAAATCTTTCTCGATCAATGAGGTATCTTCTTCATCATGTTTTGTGATAGAGTTGCCCACGGCCCAAACCGACTCGCAGCCCGACCCTGAGTCCGTCTGACTTGTGACCCATCCACGGTGAGTGGCGCAAAACAAGTCACTCATGATGGGAGTAGCCACGTCTCTAGAAAAGGAGTGCGAAAAAGGCACTCACAAAGCTGTGCGTGGAAATGAGAGACGCTGGTGTTTGGCTGTTTTTACTTGTTCACACCTTATTGGAAACACGAGTTTTTAGAAACGTGAGTGGATGTGAATGGCCTTTTAGTCATTCGGGCTGGGTTGAAATTCCTGAACTAGTAAAAACGGAGTGACCTACCATTGTATTAGGCTTTTTCCGGAAACAGAGCAGGCACGAAAAATATCTCAAAATAATTTAATAATTGTGGAATATCTTTGTCATGTTATTTTGATGGTGTGCACAATTTTCTGGTTAGTTACACTTCGAATAAACAAACAAATAATTTCTGCAACGCCTGATTCATCCGCTTCGCTTAATTTTGATTAATTATATATTTTTGTCTGCATTGAGAGTTCATTTGAAAAATGGAGCGCCCTGCTACGAATATTTTGCTCGCAGGTTCGATTCCGGCGAGAGACAAAAGTTTATAAATTTGGCACCCACTATAGCATTCCATTAGAACTACAGTTCAACTGTCATAAACGAATTTTCAAAAGTATACGTTCAGAATTTATATACTTTCTTCATGCCTATTAATTGAAAATGAATAGGATGGAAATTATTTATTTATACAAGTGATATGCAGTATTACACCAACATAACCTAAGTAATATCGAACAATAGACACGACGAATACAAGCGAAGGCGAGGGGTAGGAAAATATCGAAATAGAAGAATAGTATTTTTCTTCATAACTTTTTTTCGGACAGCGGTAGAACAGTTGTTTAGATAGTGGTCGGAGTCGACAGGGAAAACACCTTTGTAGTGACTTTCGCACATGGAAACAGCTTGAAAAATTGTTGTCTGAAGTCTTGCCGAAAATAAATATGGATGGGTAGGCTGAGCGAGGTGTGTACAAGTTAGAAACTGTTCAATCCATAGGAAACAAACAATATCTCACCGAATGTGATATTGTTCCAATCTCTGGTAACTCCAGATACGGCGAGTGGCTCGAATAGAGTAGGAAGTACTACGAATAGCAGATAACCCCCGAGCAGCACAATCGTCAGGCAATCGGAACGGCTACATCCAATTAGGTTTGTCTGAACTTTCAAATTATTAGGTATAACTCTGGACAAATACCAACATCAAACATCGCACTGTGAGCTTATGATTTGGTTTTTGGAGTTCGTTATACTGGAAGTAAATTGAATAGTCACGTAAAGTTAGCATTCTCATGAGGCAGTGTGCACTTTGCTATTGCACGTTTTGAGTTCTATTGTGCTCAACATGTTTTCACGTGACTGTGCAGTTGGCTAACAGTAAAGAAGGATAGCCAAACTCTTAGCTCCATAAACACCCAAAACAATTAATTGGTGTTTAATGTTTGACCCAAGCTAAACCGATTGCTGTCGAGAAGAACAAAGCAAGCAGAAACAAAAACATTTGGAGAATGATCGCTACTATGTTTGCATTTGAAACTGTCCAACGGTTTTTTTCAAGATCTGGCACCGTAGCAAAGTCTGCTTAAAAGATCAGCTTTGAGCTGAACTATCTGGAAACTACCTGACCCAGATTCAGGTCACCCCCACTATGCTTGAACACAGAAAGTTGGGAGCTATGTAGCTAGACGGTGATCAGGTCCTCAATCAGGTTGAGCTCACCACTTTCATGACTTTGCTACGCTGCCAGATTTGGTTGGCTGTTGACCCAATGCGGCGGTTGGTGACCAAGAAGTCAGCGAGTGTGGCAGTTGGTAACCAGCATTCAAGAGAGACAACCAAAGAGGCAGTAACCAACAATGGTGGATCCGATCCGGTACGGCCATTGGTACCTTCTTTGTTTTGACAGAGACGCCGAGTAGAATAACAAAGCAGACCGCGTATGAGGAGGTGTTGATGGCATTGAAAACAACACTGAATATTTCATGTTCGGACAGAACTTGTTTGGCAGGTTGTTGTTGTTGTTGGCGAAATAGCAAAACAAATCAATTAGTCTGCATCAATTGAATTCGGCCTTCTGTTTCGTTCGAGTCTGAATGTATGTGAACCGTTTTGTCGTACACACCAACACAAATTATTGGAAATACTTCTCTATGAGAATGAAGACCTAGCTAAAATTCATTTTGGGTGAATTTGAACAAATTTACAGGCATTTTTCATCATTCAGTACATGACAAAACCAATCTCGCAGGGCGGGTACGGCACTCCTTACGAATTTCACACCTTATACTGATAGTTTTGGAACGGTGGGCACCATTATCCGGCTTTATATCTGAAAAAAAAACTCACGGTGGACAGACAAAATCCAAATACACACCTATAGGTCTTCTGTCTATCTTTCCAAGTACGGTAGTACCAGGATGGTAAAAACAGCGCCGCCTCTCCTTCTAACGATAACATGATATTGAAGGTGGAAATCAGGACTCCTGAAGAAGTAGCGTGGTCTGAACTTTGCTATTTCCAAACTTCGGTTTCTCAACGCCAGTCTCTTTTTCAAGATTAACCCGCAATAAACATAGGTACTGCATACGGACAAAATACGAAGCAATCGAGTGAAGTAGTTGGCATTTCCATAGAACCATCCCGAAGATAGACGTTGCGAAAAAAACCACACAGAAAGTATGCCCTTTGTTCTCAAATTTTGTAATAGTAGAGGACTGAGCTCCTACACATTCGATTCACGTACCCCGTAGTAGGTTAGAGAAACACTCTCGTATACGAACTTGTGTATCTAACAGGAAATATCCTCACTAAGGTCTTTTAACTGAATCGATGAAAACAAACGTTACATTATTATGACGATTTTCTACCGGGCCCGGGCGCATACACAAAAAGCGAACAACCAAAGGTTTAGTAGCTTTGGAAAGATACACCACTTACCAACTCGCAGATTGCCAGACATATGTACACTTTGAACTTCTGTCGAAATGTCGCGAATTAGGAGAAAACAACAATTTCCACGGAACTCGTGAAACGTACAACGATTCCAACAACACAATACAAACCATTTCGAATTGAAAGGCCATTGATTGTTGAGTTCTGAGAAAAGTGACAGTTACACAACGACTCTCAGCAGGAACAACCAGTAAGATTGCCCAATTATTGCACACAGTCTGCTGTTTTATATTTTGAAGAGAAAATATTCCGAGACAGTCAGAAATTTGAAGTATCGTATAAAACATTTTGCAGCATATTGTGGGATTTTAGAATACTATAGAATCGATATAAAACATTTTGTAATTAGATGAAATGTTATCGAGTCGGCCCAATTGGGAGTATGGGCATGTGGAGAGCACCACCAGACAGGTTTCGCTATCAGATTGGTTCGAGCCGAGTTGTGGATATCTCAAATAGACCATTGGGTCACTGCATAGCAACTGACTTACCGTCATTAGGCTCTTCCCACAGACAGAGCAGATCTGATAGATATCTGGAAACAACTGGATCGAATACCGTTATTATGTGATTTTTGTGGTATTAACGATTTTTTTCATAAATGTGCATACGTTTCGCTTCATTTCGCACAATTATAGATTTACGCGATTGAAATCAATACTAGCAGGACTGCTCGCTCGTGGGTGTCACAATTCACGGCTACATACTGTTGGTCACTGTTGGTCAATTACACAGTCACGTGGAACATGTTAAACACAGCAGAACTCAGAAACGTGCAATGACAAAGTGTAAGATTTCTCATTAGAATACTAATTTATTTCTAGTATTTACGTCTTTTTTCTAGCCTAATTGTGTGGATTGTACAATCGGTGGCAAAAATGCGTGGATTGTAGAGGAGGAACAAATAGTGTATCATTTCAATCCATGATTGATAGTGTTTTGGAATAGTAAGAAAGTTGTTTCCCGGTTCCTGTAGGAAAATTGTCATATCATGTGGAAGTTTCGAGCTGTTGTTTTTCACTCAGTCCTGGGCACGGGCAAGAACTGATTCTGGAAGCCATGACTAACCTAAGCGTAAGCCTTTTCATTAGGTAAACTAAAATTAATGTGCCAGTTAGCAACCTAGTACTATCTCTCCAATCAGACACTTTCTATTCTTTGCAAGAGTCAACCTAGTTATTTGAATACTTGGTGGCTCGTTCGAAACTGTGTACCGGACCCCACTCGTTGAAGTAGAGATAGGCAGCGACTGTACATTTTTCAACAGCGACTATATTCACGGTAATTGGATAATTATCGGCCAATTCTATATGTATCAGGGTTTTGAGATAACCTGACCGGTTTTTAGTAATCCCTTTCCAGGTTACCCCACCGGTAACCGGTAGATAACCTGAAATTTAAATTCGCTTCCAGTACAAACAAACATTCAAAACCACAGTTTGCGTTAGAAAAGCAGGTTTTTTTTTATTTTAGGGTACCAACCGCTTACCGATGAGATAACATAAAATAAGGTTACCAAAACAAAAACACCCTGTGACATTTACAACTCACCATAATTGTCTTGCTGAATTATTAAGCTTTTTTTTTTATTTTGCATTCCTAATAAAAAAAATCCATGTTGAACAGACAATTGTGCAGAAAATTGCGCACACCATCACACATATATCAAAATGCTAAATTATTCAATGGCTTGGAAAAAATTTCGTGTGTTTTATTTTCTGACAAAGTCTCAATGACGGTGGGTTTAAAGCTCTTAATTGGGAATGAACCATAAATTAAGTGGTGTTTGCTTTTCGATCAGAACCAAATTATTTCGGTGAAAAAAGTGTCATTTAACCAACAAACAAAATGCGAATCGTAGAAGTTTGGAAATAGTTTAACGAAAGTTCTCCCATTCAGAATTCGTCAATCACCGATGGCCTCTCCATTCGAAATAGTCTATATTCTTTTGTTGGAATCGTCATGAGTTCCACAAGTTGCGTGGAAATTGTCGTTTTTTTATCGACCGCGACGTTTCGACAAAAGTTCAAAGTATACCTATGTCTGTCAATCAGCGAATTGGTTAGTTAATTTTGCATAATACGATAACTGATTGTTGTAATTTTACCAGGTAGAAATGTACTTTGAGTTACTATGTTCAATTTTGAACAACTTTCAGATTAGGGGAATTGGATACATTCTATGTGGACTGTCTCGGAACATATACTTGTGGCAAGGTTCATTGGAAACTCCAACAACCTCACTGGATTGTTTTCTGTTCTCTCCGTACGCATATCTAATGTTTATTACAGGTTGGTACAAAAACCAATTTTCCCCTCCAAATGAATGCTGAAAATGAGTGTCAAGTTGGCAGGAAAGTTATAAATTGAAATGACAGTATGAAAGGAACATTCATTTCAATAATTTGAATTTCGATTCTCCCACAAATGCGGTGTGAATTACCTAATAGAACTTGTACCATTTCTTGTACATTTATAGTTGCAACTTAGTTTGGCCGATGAGAATTTGGTATAAAATTCGCCGATACCACTTCTCCAGTTCTTCAGGTGTACTGGTTTCCACCTTCAATATCATGCTATCGTTAGAAGGAGCTGCGGCGTTGTGTTTACCATCCTGGTACTACCGTACTTGGAAAGATAGACAGAAGACATATATGTGTGTGTTTGGATTTTCTCTCGGCATCGTGGGTTTTCCAAAAGCTATTTAGGATCTTTCCATGATTGAGCAAAGAAGAAAGTGTAAAATAAAGAACTTCAGTGCAATTTCAAAAAAGATGGAATTGTATAGTCTTCCGCTCGTGATATTACACAATCACCAACCAATTCAAGGGCTACTTTGGTAGTAACTGACAAATACTTGCCGAGAGAGCTTGTGGATCAAAGAAACGCAGACTGTACGAGAACACATTTTTGATATGTAATAACTAGTCGTAAGGTTTACAAATCTATTGATAGAATAAAATATAATTTAGGAATAATTTCAAAAGAGTAAAACAAACAAAGCTAAATGATACTGCGGTCCCTGATTTAGAATTCATGTCTGCCCTCCTTCCACATTTAACCTAGATTAACTTCCAATCCAGATAACAACCGTGTTCTCCTGTTCATACTTCTATTTCATCAACAACAACGAGCTACCAACAAAGATGTGTACGGGCTACGAAATATTCAGTGAGACCTTCGACTGCATTATCAATATAATCAATACTACCTCCTATGTAGTCTTCTTTGTTATTGTGATCGGAGTGTCGCTCAAATCAAAAAAGGTAACATACTTTTCCCTCTCCTCCTTATGCGCTCTCTTTGATACATGTTGTTAGGCTCAACTTAGTTCAAGTTAGTGAATGATACTAATAAAGAAGGGTATGCGGTAGAATTGATCGAACAGGAGTAGCGGGAAGATTACTAATATTATAAAATGATAGTTTCTGGGAATATTAAATGGTACTCATCACTTCCAAGATCTACTGTTGACTAAAAACGAGAGGGAAACAAACGAAATGTCTGTTTCACAATTTTCAGACAAGTTTGATCGGGTGTAGCCGTTCCAATGTTCTGAGGATGATCATCTTGGGCGGATATGTCTCATTTTTGATATTCCCGGCGGTCTACATTGAGCTCGCCGTCTTCGGAATACTAACCAAATGGAGCAATATCGGTTTCGGTAAATGTTATTTACTCATGGAAAGGAACTGGGAAAACTCGCCCGTTTCCCACTTCATGTTATCTACCCAGTATTGCTGCGCGCATATAGTCTAAATATAAGGGAAACTGTTTACCCAAAGTTAACGCACAACTCGTTTTTCTATACATACAGGTCATAGTTTACGCCTTTCGACCGAAAATGAACGGGGTCAAACTACAAACACAGCGGGTATGACAACACACACCGTAAAACATTGCTTCAGGAAAAGCAAGTCCTAACAGCTCTCTAGAACCCAAAGTTGTCGAACACGAACTAATGTTACTGTAGAATACGTAAACACAATCTTTTTTCAATTTTTAGTGCATTTCAGGTATATTGAACAGTTTGTATGTGCTTCACAGTTCACTCAGTTTACCCATCCATATCTACTTCCGAGAGGATTTCAGGAAGCGGTGTTTCAAACTATTTTCATGTGCGAAAGACACAATAAAAGTGTTGGTCGTAGAATATCCTACACCTACTGCCGTTAAAACAAATGTTCCTTCTCTATGGAAAAGAATTCGCGTATCTAAATAATGAGTGATACAGGGAAAGAATTATACAAGTAGACTGTGTATCATTTTGAAAACATAAACATTATTAGAATGTTGTAATTCAACATGTTTCATCGTAAAAGTCACCATCAAATTGTGTTCGAAATCTGGTTCACATGAAACTCTTTTCCCTCAAATATCTCTGACACTCGAAAGTTTTCAAGATGTTGTTTCCGTTTCCGGTCGGTCTTCACGTCATTTGATTTCCGCACTCGAATGAATGCGTGTTTTGTGACTTCGTTGATATTTTTTTTATGTAATTGCGATTTTCCCATTTTGGTAAAGTTAACGAGGAACCTGTCGCACATGTTGAATTTGATCGTTCTAAAAAAACCTTTTTTCATCTTTGATTGATCTTTGCTTGATTTGAAATAGGGAGAGGATCGGATACAGACATTTGTTATGATGCGAGGTAAAACTATTTTCAAAATTGATCTATTCTAATCATGGGAAAGCTTGCTTCCTTGTGTTGCTCGGTGGTCGGAGCGTCAGCTTTATAAGTTAACTGAGACGTAAGTAGTCTTTTCAATTCCTATCGAGAATCCTACAGTATGAATACAATGTTCATTCTGCTTTCACGGTTGAGATTTCACGAATGAGATTATTTATGAATTTGTCCATATTTGTATTTTTAGCCAGCGTCTACAATTTGCATTCCTTTTCAAAGAGAACAAAGATTATTTGGGCATAAATTTGGGCATACCACTCGAATTATATGACAAATATGTTGGACAATTGTTTAATTACCTGAACAAGATTTTCGCGCATGTTTTGTTTTTGCCCGAGGCTGCATGACGGTAAGTGTATTTGTATAAACGTAGAGGTTTCGATCGAGTTGATCAATTAGAAGTGCTAACTGACAACAAACTAATACGTCGAATATTGTTTACTTCATTGCGTCATTCCAGTAGGAATGACGCAATGAAGTAAACAATATTCGACGTATTCCAGATTAAGGGAGTTTCGTACTTCTCATGCGGCCTTTTCCGTTTTGTTTACTTTTGGAATGGTTCATTGGATGATCCGACTACCTCATTCGACTGTTTTATGTTTTGTCCGTATGCAATACCCATGTTCACTGCAGGAAGCTGTCCATGAAAAAAAAACGTAGAAGTGTACAATTGTTTATCATCAAACATTTCGTAATAACACATGAGATTCCAACGGAAATTACCCGACACTATTTATTTTATATTCATCATCATGAAAAAAAAAATGGCAAAGTTAGGAGCATTACTTTCTGCATTAGGCATCCTGGTTTCCAACCTTCAATATCATGCTTTCGTTAGAAGGAGCGGCGGCGTTCTTTTTATTATCCTGGTACTACCGTACTTGGAAAGATAGACAGAAGACGTATTTGTGTGTATCCGGATTTTCTATCGGCATCGTAAGTTTTCCAAATACACGTAGTGAAGAAATTTTAGTAATCAACAGTAGTTTCAATTTTTTAGCGCATACCACAAATATCCATACTGGAACAAGAAAAGTTATTATTCTGCTCCAAAACGGGAATAACTTCAAATCCAATTTCAGTTACTAACCGTGTTTTCTGGTGTGTATATGTTTTTCAACATTAAAACCCTGGAATCGAGAATGTGTACCGGTTCAGATGTGATAGGTGCCCCTATTGACTGTATCCTAAATGTTATCAACTCTATCTCATATGTCGTGTGCTTCATGATACTGATTGGGGTCTCCGCCGAACTGAAAAAGGTGAAAAATACTATTCCATCTTGGCTCAGAATTTCGCTTGGATTTATCCCAAGGTCAAGTTAAAGAGCTGTGATTATAACACTATTCGACTTTAAACCAGCCAGACTGTTACATATCCGCAGTCAAGTTCCACCTCTAGCACAAATCTACGTAGAAAATAAATTAAAACACAATTGTAAACCACTCGGGGGCATAGACAATCTAAGTCTTTCGTAACGTGAGATAGAAAAGTAATCCAAGGTTTGAAAGCAGATCACCATATGAAAAAAATATCTATCCACAATACTCAGACCAACCAGTTTGGATGTAGTCGCTCCTACGAATCATACATACTACTCGGAGGTTATGCGCCATACCTGCTACTGCCCACACTATACTCGCAACTTGCTGTTTTCGGTTTTCTAGACAAGTGGTTCAATTATGGAGTCGGTGAGTTATACCTATTCTCTTTGCACACCAAGTTTTTGTAACTACTTTTGTAACTAGCGCTGTCTGAAGTGAAACGGTTGTAAGCTTGTTATCATGATAACGTTCACTAGGACACTAGTTCAGATTTTTCCTACTTTGCTAATCACTTTGACACAAAATGTCGATTCCCTAACTCTACTAGAGCCAATGAGTGGCAACAAATGGCAGAGTGCTTTGCGTTACCCTTTGTCAAACAATGTGAGCGTAACTCACTTTGTTTGAAAAATAGGCGCATTTGAGATGAAATACAGTTCATAGTGATTTAACGGGAGCACACCAGCACTGGTTTACGAGCATTTACAAATTGTAGTAAAATAAAATAATCTGTAGGATACTAAAAAAAACTTTCACGTAGATCACAGAAACTATCCGTTCAGAACAGCTATATCAGCAGGGAGGGTAGATCACAAGGCGATGTAACAGTTACATGCGGTAAACATTTTCGCATTTTGAATGTTCATTCACCCACATAGGAAATCTGGGACTACAGGTAAACTCGTAGTAAACTAGTAGTGGTAGTAAAGGAGGAGTACTCCCGTAGTAGAGTAGGGGTATAATAAGTGAGAGAAAACTTATTGAACATTCAACGATAAATTAGCATAACGAGCTTTTGTTTCAAGTTTGTACGAGATAATGTTATTTTCTGCAGGTGAATTTTGCCTCTTTCATACCGAATGAGGAATGGGATGTGCGGTCGTTCAAGATATATCGACACAAGGTATGTGAACTTAAATGTTCCGAAAAAGTGAGATAAGGTGTTTGAGCACGTTTATCCTAGCTTTTGCAGAGTTGTAGATTGGTTTTCAGTTCAAAATAGTTATTGGACACATTAGGTTATTTCTCCAACAAAAAAAGAAAGAATTGTGGAGTTTTTACTGTATGCATTACTGCTTGTAATGTACACGTACCTTCGTCAAAGGTGTTCTACTTTTTTTCTTCAAAATAACGTGTACACCTTCAACAGAAAGCGTATTGAACGTGTACACCTTCAACAGAAAGCGTATTGAACGTGTACACCTTCAACAGAAAGCGTCGTGTAACATATGACTGTGAACATATGCAATTTCTTCACTAATAGTTTTCCTTTTGAAATAGAGTAGAAGATGATTTGGTTCGCGATTGAACACGTGCCTTTACACATAACCTGTGCCACTGCAATCATAATAAAATGTTTAACTTTTAGTACAAGTACGCTTGTTGCGAGGAGCCGTGGGTAATTCTGCAAGCGTCCCTGGTCATCCAACGGAAGTCCCTCTACTACGTTGTCAATCTAATCCTTCCCACCTTCATCATCACTATTGTCTCCATTACTGGATTCTTCACACCGGCCAGTACGGACGATGACCGCACGGAAAAGATCAACTTGGGTACGTGAAACATGGAACTGAATCCGGAAAGAACAAGAAATTATCTGGATTCGGAGTTTTATTTCAATGTTTTTCATATGGGAAACAGATTTTTGCATATCTTGTCGTATCGCAGGCAACTGAGCTGGAACTCTTCTCAAACGTTTACATAACATTGATCAATAAGTTAAATCATACCGATTGTTGTCTGATACTGACTTATTGATACTAATTGTTGTCCAAGAAATTTGGTCAGGTACAAATAAATACCCCTTTCATTCTTAAGAATCACCACCCTCCTGGCCATGTCTATCCTGATGTTGATGGTTTCTGATCAAATGCCTACAACTCGTGAATTCGTCCCACTCACCGGTCAGTTTGAGTTCTATTTCTGTTACCGAGCGTCGCCTTTGCCCTATTTTCTTTCATATTTCATATTTTTTTCTTATCTTTTCATTCACTTCGCTTCGTTACGAGGCGGTGATCAGCATACATGTCACGGATATTTGTAGTAGCAGCTTCTTCTGAGTTGTTCTTAGTCCCTTTCCTTCATAGAACACCTCATGGTGGATTATCGAATGCTCTAATGGCATTGATACAGTGAAATGCGAGTAACTTCTTGAAGGAAAGGAGAATAACTGCTTGCGAACATGCATTCCTGTTGGGAATACGGACCAGCGATTCCCAGCCGCGAGTGGCCCGGGTTTTCCATCTTGTCTTCGCCTCCACGTCAGCCATGTTGTACCTGAATTGAACACGTAGTGTAGATGGTGGATACAAGAAAACAGAGAGAGAATCCGTCCACCAACCAGTAGAGACTAGACCGTGGTACAAAATTCTTTCTTTACAATTATAAAACATATTTTAAATGAGGTCTTCGATGTATTTTAAAATTCCCGCTCTTCCTTGAACGTTGACTTTGTGTTGTATTTGGACAGTTGTATGAGAATGTGAGAAAAATATTTTTAATAAAGTACTTCGTTTTTCAGCCTGGTTCTATTTGTCTATCATCATAATTGTTACGATAGGAGCCTTATTGACCAGTGTGGTTCTTTCTGTACAAGGTGGGTTCTAGAAAACAATTATTATAACAACGAACACAATCAAACTTGACGCAGTACTCGTGTTTTGGTAGTTACCGTTCATAACGAGGAGTTCACCAGCGTTTGTGATTCTAGTCGAGAAAAAGTTTTGCCAATGCTTCAGGTCGTCGTCAATATGGACAGAATCCTCCGAAGATCATTCGCTACTACTTTTTCGTGGTGCTGCCCAACTTTATCTTCCTCTCCGTTCCTCCGGCCCTACAGAAACTATGGGGTGAACTGGATGTAAGTTTTCGTGATTTCCAACCTGGACTACTGAATATTTCGAGTGAAATTGTTGAAATATGGTGTCTTTATCGATTTCCGAAGTTTTAGACGAACGTTCTAAATAACTCAATTTTCAGGATTACCCTTTGAATGTTTGGAAACGTGGATCTAGTAGTCCTCCGCTCATTTCACGTTCGCGAATGGAGTCACGGAAAACGGTGTCCGAAGTGTACGTTATCAATTGAACGGAAGTTTTTCGTTTTAAAATTAGATTTTGTAGTAGAATTACGATTTGAGGTCGACTCGTCGAAAGAACAATGAAACTTGACATATTTATTTTTAGAACTGAAATAAGGCGAAGTAAAACTGTTTGGAAATTCTGTGTGAGTTGATTATCTCTTTCTCTTTCCAGAAACTCACTGCGTGTACTCGCTAACGGCACCGATCGACAAAACTATATCCAGGTAACTGGTTCAAGTCGATATTCTCACGCATTATTGCAACGCATGTGTGTACAACCAAGATGGGCAAAACTGGAAACATGATCAGTTATAGGGGGTGCCAAATTTATAAATTTTGTTTTTCGCCGGAATCGAACTTGCGAGCAAAAGTTTCGAAGCTGGCCGCTAACCACTGCACTTCGATAGCACATGTGAATGAAAATTGAGATATACAGTACTTTTTCGCGCCTTTTCGTTGGCGACGACTATAGCATTGCATCGCTTTTGCACAAATTGGCAATAACAGGATACCTTGCTACGGAGACAAAACACCGCCAAATATAGTTATCCAGACCCTATCTTCAAATTTTTACGTGCATTTCCCTTATTCATATTTGATACATTTGTCGAACTCATTTCACAACCAGTAAAACTCATTATAGATGATAGACGTATCTGTGCCGACGTCCCCCGTACTTCGTCCCTCGCGAACCCCTTCTGTCTCCACCGACCGGAAGGTTCCTTCTCTCTGGGACGGCACCATGAGCGCACTTGCTGGTCAGTTAATAACTATGTAATGATTGAAAAACTACATAAGACTGTGTGTTGGTATTTCTGCTGTCTAATATGTGTATTTTAGTTGTACTGACCTTGATGAACGTATGTATGAATCACAATTCTTTCCAGAGCTGAAAAACAAGTGTTCACAAGCTCAACAGGAGAAAGCGTTTTACCGTTTTCGTTTCGAGAATTTCGATGAGCTAAAACTTGTCTTTCAACTTTTGATAGAGAAAATTTTCAATTCTAGGAACAAATTCGAATTTGCGCCGTACGTCTGCTGCGTTTACCCGAGAAGTTGATGGGATGAGAAGGAAGGGACAATGCTCGCTGGAATGGGAATATTTGGCAACTGTTTTGGACAGGTACAGATTTCACAATAATTATTATAGGTAGTTTTTTCAATCAATTCGGGGAAGGGTTTGGGGCGTCGCATTTATCAGCGCGGCTTTGACCGCCACACTCTCTGTTTCTTTTCTGAAAATCCTGAAATACTGCTCACGCCACTCTTAGTTTGGTTGGTTGACAAAACGTGAGAAACATACTAAATGTTCTATTCTTGTGCGAGTCAGCGCCATTTTATGTCATTTACCGGATTTGGAGAAAGTAATTCAGTTTTAAAACAACCTCTCACAGATCGCAGCCCATACATGTAAGCGACACATTCAAGTCGAACATGACAGAACATCTGTAAATGTGTACTGTGTGTACCAAATATTTTGGTTCTGATGTGTTTGAAACGTTTCACGTGAATTTAACTAGTAATATACTGGTTTTCAGGTTCCTTCTGATAGTGTTCATCGGTGCAGTGATATTGATAACCGGCGGTTTGATGGTGGTTGGTAAGATGGCCCAATACGACTACGACCATCCTCCCATGAGTTTCAGCTCCTAAGGCTGTCTTCAGACTTTTTGTGCGATACAAGATACAGATACACGATTCATTTTCGAATTATTTGTATCGTCTCATTTTGTATCCGTATCTTGGCGCCAACGTATCAGAAAAGTATGAACGTTCCAGGATACATTTTTTTCGATTTTGTTAGTTTCAAATTCAAAAGTAACTTTTAACAATTTTAAATTCTTTATTTCATAGATATTTTTATTGGTATTCTTCAAATTGACGTCTATCTCATCGCACGCGACGCGCCGCGACAAAATGTGAAAATGAATGAATTTCGATAAACTTTGGACGTCGTGAAAAACAAAAACGCTGATGATCATTGTTACCAATCCCCATGCCATATACTCAATTTCACTCACACGAAGCGCGTGCACGCGACGCGGCAGAAATATCAAAATGAGTCGATTCATATGAAATTGGGATGGGTGGGGTATTCGATCATGCTGGTTATGAATATATATCCGAAACTCGTAATACCTTCTATCCGCGTGCCGACCACTCCCAATCCCAAAAATTTATCTTCATGCACAAGAGTTGAAATTTTTTGTCGCGTCGCGTGCTGCGCGCGCGCTTGACCCCAAGTTCGTACCAAGCTCACATCTGACTTCAGAATGATCGATTTCCTCAGGTTCCCAAGTTTTATTGTAATTCTACGGGTTTTTGAATTTTTGTCGCGGCGCGTGCACGCGTCGCGTGCGTGATATAAAATTGATATCCACATTCGCAATCTCCATGATCGATTATCACAGTTCACAAATTTGACCCAAATCTGCATATTTTCTCATTTTGACGCGTCGCGTGCGCGCGTCGCGCGCGAAAATGAAATTTTTTTGCGAATACCAATCTGTTTTGTGTGGGGGAACATTCTATCAATTGGAAAAATTTCACAAAAATCACTTTTTTTAGGTTATTATCCGAAAACCTAGATGTATCCACAATATGAGTGAAGTGTAGAATGGCGGCCGCAATCTTCAAAAAAAGTGTATCGTCGATTCAAAATGATGTATCTGACGCCGAGATACTGTAGAAAAAGTATGAACACGATAGATACATCGCGTGACGCATGTATCTGTCGCCGCTACAAAAATGCAATCGATACACATGATTAGAGCGCGCATGTATCGTGTATCTTGTATCGCGCAAAAAGTCTGAAGACAGCCTAAGGCCGCAGTCAGAAACATCCGAGGATTTCCTACCCAACCTATGTCTCTCTTTCTCCACACTATTTCTTTGAGCTAGAAAATAGTGCATTCTTCGAAGAGACGCAGGTCCGAACCTGCCCATTGGCATATTTGAACGCTGTAGCACTGACGACAAACAAGATTGAATAACGCATTTTTCCGTATGCAGAAAAACCCCAGTGGGTAGTTCCCAACCTGGCTTGCTCTCCAGACTCTCCACACTGTTCCGTAGCTAGATGTGAGAGCGAGAAAATATCACATTTCACATTTTTTAAAGAGATGCAGGCTGAAAAACTACACAAGAACGGTGAAAGCAACACAAACACTAGTGGTCCACCAATCTTTGAGGTTTGCATTGTATTCTAGAACTGTTTGTTTCATACACCCGGTGTACGTTGTTTTTATCTAGATTTAGAGCATGAGTGACGCAAAACTTGATGTTTATTGGTCCAATTAGTTTGTTGTTATCTCAAGGACAGAACGTCAGATATTCTCAATAATTTCTATTCTAAATGTACAGACTTGGCTACGGTGAATAGTGTTTCAAGTTTTGCGTATTTTCTACATAGGCTGTTAGATGAATTTAATATAAACATCTCAAAATGTGTACAATGTAAATGTATTTTTGTTGCTCTTGACACCATTGGACAAATCTTGAGTAGATTGCGAAATTCATTTGATTCAAAAATTAAGTGTTTTTCTGTATCCCGCCTTTAATTATGTTCGTTTCCGCAGTTTTCATCGATTATTTGAATTTATCGCTTTTGTTGTTTTGTTTTGAGTTTCGATACAGGCACGTATTTTCTATGATAATTCCAATACCAAATGTGAGAAAATAAACTTTTTTCCTGTGTTTGTCTAATAGATTGTCGGGAAATTTCGCTTGAACACACAAAATCGATAAGAACAATATATTCGAGAGTTATACACAAATTTACACTTTCCGAGATAGTAACACTCCCAAATCTTCGTGTGTGCAGTGAATTAACAACGAATATTATCTCTGGACCAATCCCGACGTATCGGTCCTAAACTGCAATTGAAAAAAGTATTGCAGTTGTATCGAAGCGCTGGAATCGGTCCACATAATCGTCCTTCTTCAGGTATTCGAAAGTGGTACTAGAACCTTCATTAGGCTGGAAGTTCGATACTCGATAAATAAAAATCTCGAAAATAAGTACAAAGGGAATATACTAGTTAATCTTGAATGAAACAGGCAGACAGAACGGGAACAGCCATGGATGTACTCGATTGTTGTACGTTTCATTCACATGACGATGCACTCAATAACATCGTGCCACAAGTGATAGACTTTACTATACTTAGTTTAAATGAACGAATATAAAGAAAGTGAAGATTAGTTTCGGATAGTAACGTGGGCAGGACGTATATAAGAAGTCCAATGAACGGAACTCGAACGTCATGTCTGGCAGACGTGTGCTCTTTTAGTATTTCATGCAGATATCTAGGTGAATGGTTGAAGGGACCGTTCCTCTTTAATGTGCAATGTAGGTAATTTTTGAAAAATGAAAAAAGTAATTTGTTCTGTTTTGAAATGAAAGTTCATACTCTACGTACAGAGAGTGGAAAGAATCCCATTATTACGGAGCAAAATAGAAGCGAACAGGATTTGGGTTACTGTAATGCAGCAATCCTTATTCTATCACTGCTTTGTAGTTTTCATGATATTTACAAATCTTTCTTCTCAGATTTCATATTGGTGAATTTTGACATGTTTTGAGTATGGTTTTGTAATTTTATGGACATTTTGAAAATTTTGTACGTAGGTGAACTCGGCGGTGTATGTACGTGCGCGTGGTCGCGCCGCATTTTTGAGAACACGGAGCAAGACAGGAAGTTGACACCTATACGAATGATTTGGGTTTTTTAATGTGAACAGTATCGACTAATCAGCTCAAACCTTCAAATTAAAGAGGAACGGTCCCTTTGAGTAACTATGGAGGAAAAAAACTGTGCTGGAATGTCTGTTTTAGAGAAAAGTAATATTTGAATGGTGACAGAACAATTGTTCAAATGGTGGTCGGAGTTTTCATGAAAAACACTTTTGTAGTGACTTTCGCGAATGAAAACAGCTTGAAAAATTGTTGTCGGAAATCTTTTCGGAAATAAATATGAATGGGTAGGCTGAGCGAGGTGTGCAGAACATAGAAGCTGTTTATTATACCTAAAACAGATAAATATTATATCTGTGAAAAAAGCTAAGTGTGTTACACACGGTTGTCTGAATTGAAATCGAATAAGATGAATTGGAGAGAAGAGCGAAGAAGCGAGAGAGATAGATAGACGGATAGAGAGAAATGTTCATCAGGCCGTCAGAAAGTATGCAAAACACCCTATTTCGCGCAAGAAACAACAGTTGTGGGTACAGTCTCCATGTTTCGCTTTTTATGAACCTCAGCATGTTGTAGTATAATGTTGGGGATTTTCTTGAATCAAACCCTTCTCTTGAAAACTGGAAACGTCCATTTCTGGCTTAGCCAAAATACACGTGTCCAACAGTTTGTGTAGGATGTATGCATTGTGTCACCTTATTTGTTATCACAGAAACTCCGATTAGAACCACAAAACAGACGACGTAGGATGTAGCGTTGATTACGTCGAAAACGCATTCGAATGTGACACTGAATATTTCAGGACCCGTGCACAACGTGACTGGTAGATCGTTGTTGTCGATGAAGTAACAAAATAGACCGGCAAGTACAGTCAATGTCTGAATGTGAAATGAGATTTCCATGATTCGTAACAATGCAGAATAGACTAGTAAACACGTATTCATTATTCTTTTTTTCACTAAATGAGTGAGTCCTAGATAGCGGGCTTCTTGAAGTTGATGTGATCGGAAAATGGTAGATAATCTACATCAGACTATCAAATTACATCCCTTCTATTATCCGAATTTGTTCACCTGTTCCATATGCAAACGTAGATCATGCTCGGATATATTCTACTAATAGAAACATATAGAGAACTATTAAATGTGATGCGAATGGTAGTAAACGTGAAATACGATTGAGTATGTGAACTCTGAACGTCATAATTAGGTGTGACCATGTGTACGATTTCAAGAAACATCATTATTCTCGTCCCGGGAAACTCACGATGGACAGAGAAAATCCAAACACACACATATACGTCTTCTGTCTATCTTTCCAGGTACGGTAGTACCAAGATGGTAAACACAACGCCGCAGCTCCTTCTATCGATAGCATGATATTGAAGGTGGAAATCAGAACACCTGAAAAGCTGCAGTGTACACTACACGTCGACCCTATCATATTGCAACAAAATAACGTGAATAAAACCAATCTTGAATGTTAGAATTCATCCGTAGGTACTACTGTTTTACTATAATGCACATAAAGTTAGAGAAGCTTCGTCTCATAAGTACCTAGATACCCCAATTTTATGCGCAATGAAACTACTCAAAGATCACATACGTGCTCACTCTATAAAGATAATAATAATATTACTAATGTACCATTCGTGTTTTCCAATCCTTTTATTTCCTAGAACTACCTGCAATAAACAAGGGTATTGCATACGGGCAAAACAGAAAACAGTCGAGTGAAGTTGTCGGAAATTCCAAATATTTCCACAAGTAGAGGAAACGGACAAAACCACATAAGAAGAACGCGATTCCTCTGATCTGTAATTTTGTACATGTCATGTTAACCCTCGTTCAAACTTGATACTCGTTTTTGATGAGATTACTACAACTACCTAAAAAAAATTATGAGAAAACAAAATGTGAACGCAGAAGTGAACGTTATAGTGAAAAACTGAGAAAACAATTTTGCGATCTAAGGCTCATGTGTTACTTCTACTGACATGTTGTGTTTGTAGTTCGATTCCGGCACATTTTCGTTGTAATTAGAGCACTTTCATGGGTACGTAGATAAAAAAAGAACTGATGTATCTGATGCGGCCACCCCGTTATAGCTGCAACGCGAGGCACTGATCGACCAATATCCGAACGCTGGTCATTCGGTCACTTTTTGAAAACACATCACTCACCAACTCGCTGATTGCCAGACATAAGTACACTTTGAACTTTTGTCGAAATGTCGCTGACGAGGAAAACACAAAAATTTCCACGCAACTCGTGAAACACACAATGAGTCCCACAACACAATACATACCATTTCGAATTGATAGACCATCGGCAATTGTTGAGTTCTGAGTTATAATCAACTTGACCGCACAGAAAAGTGTTCATATTTCTCCTTTTTCTCTTTATTTGTAGAGTACTAACACCTTGAATTCAGGTTTTTTGAGATGAAGTTCTGTTTGAACGTTTCCAAGTAGGGTGAATGTATTAATTGTAGAAATCGTTCTCGATCAATGCAGGATCTTCCTCTTCATGTCCTATGCTAGAATTGCCCACGGCCCAAACCGACTCGCCGCCCGACTAAGTCCGTCTGACTTGGGACTCATTCACGGTGAGTGGCGGAGATCTATATTATAGGTAACTCGTGGTGAGTGGAAACATCCACGTCTGCGAAAACGAGTGAGAAAATGCCACTCACAAAGTTGTGCGTGAAAATGAGATACGCTAGTGTGTTGTACATGTTTACCAAATATCGATTTGAAACCACGAGTTTCTGGATTTGTATAGTTCATTCCACCTGATCATATCTCTTTACAGTAATAAGCTCAAACTTTCCGGTCAATGTTTGGTATGTTGGCGTTCATAGATTTTCTTCAAATTTTAGTAGTGTCTTCTCCATTTTCACTACTACAAACGCTGAACGTTTGAAAACGAAAGATTGAATCGTTCGTTAGAAAAAAACTTTCTGAATATTTGACGGATTACTGTAGAAGGACATTGATTGGTGAAACAGACTGTAAACACGTGAGTGGATGTGAGTGGCCAGTCATTCGGGCTGGGTTGGAAATCCTGGACTAGTGGAAACACTGTAAACGGAGTGACCTACCATTGTTCCGAAAACAGAGCAGGCACGAAAATCGTCTCAAAATAATTTAATATTTGTGGAATATCTCCGTCATGTTATTTTGGTGGTGTGCACAATTTCATGCCTAGGTACTCTTCGAATAAACAACCAACATATTTCTGCAACACCCTTTTGCAAGGCCTATTCGCTTCATTTTGATTAAACATTATACTGTTCAAAACAGAAAACGGGTTGGAATGTACAACACACAATAATGCCTGCCGAGAATGCCCCAAATTATAGATAAAAATATAGCAGCAAAGCGGCTATTTTCGAAACCAACTCTTGTTTGAGCAGTTGATAGTCTGCCTTCATTTAAGCTAACGAAATAACATTTCAATACAACCGGAAGTTCAACTTTTATTAAATCCAATTTATAAGTACACGTTCAGAATTCATATATATTCTTCATGCCTTTTAATTGAAGATGAATAGGATGGAAAGTATTTATATTTATACAAGTCATATTACACCAACAAAACCTAAGAAAGACCGAACAATAGACACGACGAGTACAAGCGAAGGCGAAGTGAAGGAAGTAATCGAAATAGAAGCAGTGTATTTTTTTCATTTTTGTTTCCCAATAGCGACAGAACAGTTGTTTAGATAGTGGTCGGAGTTAACAGGGAAAACACTTTTGTAGTGACTTTCGCACATGAAAACAGCTTGAAAAACTGTTGTCGGACAACTTTCCGGAAGTAAATATGAATGGGTAAGCTGTGAGAGGTGTGTAGAAGATAGAAGCAACATACTACATACCTGAAACTGTTTAAATAAACGACGATTTAATTGGGGTATTAACCCTTAATAATCTGATCCATACTGAAATGGTTTTTTAACGATTTTCCACTCAAAAATCAAAGTAAATTTGTTTGATTGATTGTTTTTTTGACATTGTAGTTTATTCAAGAAAATTCGTAAATGGTGGTGGTAGTTCAACGATGTTCTCAGCGTGAAAACAAACAGAAATTCGAAACACATTAAAGAGACCATTTCCCTATAATCTGAAATTTTCCAATCTGAAGTATTCTATTGTGTTTAAATAGTCATCAACAACCTTAGTAATTTGAAATGAGAAAAATTGCCTAATGCCATCGAACATATACCCGAACTTCAACATTTTCACTGTGACGCTATCGAGCTTGGTTAATTAGTACTCAATGAATTCGACTTTTCCACTCATTTTTTGTATCCTGATAGGCTTTGAAACGTATTTAAAAAGTTTTTGTATTTATATCAGCAGTTTCTTGATTTTTTGAACGTAACTCGTTCGCGGTGTACATTACGTATACCGATTTTATGAGAAAACAGAGCAAGATGAAGACGAAAAAGTTATATGGTCGTAACCAGGTTTTCGAGCTCTATACGATGGGTGCTATTTCGAAGGTCGAAATTTGAGAGAAATGGTCTTTTTAATAAAAAAAAATCATTGGCGCACTTCAGAGTGCATTGAGAATTGACTAAATTCATGGAAGAGAAAGTGTATCCCACCGAATGTGATATTGTTCCATTCTCCGGTAACTCCAGATACGGCGAGTTGCACGAAGAGGGTAGGAAGTACTACGAATAGCAGATAACCTCCGAACAGTACTATCGTCAGGCAGTGGGAGCGACTACATCCGATTAGGTTTGTCTGAACATTTAAATTATTAGGTATAACTCTGGTAAAATACCAACTTCATAATTCGCACTATGAGCTTTTGCTTTGCTTTTTGAAGTCGTTAGAGGGTTTGCCGAACCGTAACTCCATGAGGCCGACATTCGGAATATTTATTTGCTGTTCAATGATTGACAAAAGCTAAACCGTTTGTCGTACAGCAATCAGAGAATTTTTTTAAAGAGAACGCTACTATGTTCGTGTTTGAAACTGGCCAACCGTGTGTATTTGAGATGTGATTTGGTAGGCTGTTAACCCACAACGCCGGTTGGTAACCAAGATGTTAGTGAGTGCGGCAGTTGGTGACCAGTAATTAAAGAAACCGTTCCTCTCTAATTTGAGTTTCACGAATAATTTAAAAAGCTCAAAAAAGTTTCATAATGCCCTCCCATTGACCATGAAAAAACTTTCGGATTGAGAATTTGTAAAATTTGCATAACGTCAAGCAATAAAGAATGAGGCATGAACATTTTCACTGCGACGCAATTTGACTTGGTTCATTTACATCCAGATTTATTTTTATTTTTTAGGCTCCATCTGTGTATTCGCATGTGATAGAGTGTTTTAAAATTATTTTTGCAGTTCTATAGGCTATTTTGAGCATACCCCGTACGCAACTCCCCTATCGGTGTCATTACGTAAGCGGCTTTTCTGAGAAATCGAAGCAAGATAGGGATATAAAAGTATATGTTTTTATCAATGGTTTTTAATTTGCCATAGGGTCAGATTGTTAACTCAAAGGTCAAAATTAAAGCGGGACGGATTCTAGAGAAACAATCAAGGGAGATTCGGGTTATCAACAATGGTGGACCCGATTTGGTACAGCCATAGATACGTTCTTTGTTCTGACAGAGACGCCGAGTAGAATAACAAAGCAGACCACGTATGAGGCGGTATTGATGGCATTGACAATGCAGTCAAATGTGACACTGAATATTTCATGTTCGGTACAAAACTTGTTTGGTAGATTGTTGTTGTTGACAAAATAGCAAAACAAGCCGGCAAGTATAGTTAATACCTAAATGTGGGATAGAAATCATAGAGTTCCGATGGAAATCTTTAAAAGTTAGTCTGCACTAATTGAGTTCGGTCTTCTTTTTCGATCGAATCTAAATGTAGGTGAACCGTTTCGTTCATCCGTACACACCAACAAAAATTACTAAAAATACTTTTTCTATGATAACATAGACCTAGCTGAAATTTGTTGTGGCTGAGTTTGAATGTACCGAAATTTTTCGCCATTTATTACATGCCAAAAACAAAGCCCCCAGGGCGGGTAGGGCACTTCTTACGAATTTCACACCTTCTGATAGTTTTGGAACAGTGAACAACGGTTCGGCTTTATATCTTGGAAAATTCACGATGGACAGAGAAAATCCAAATACACAGCTATAGGTCTTCTGTCTATCTTTCCAAGTACGGTAGTACCAAGATGGTAAAAACAGCGCCGCCTCTCCTTCTAACGATAACATGATATTGAAGGTTGAGATTAGAGGTCCTGAAGTATAGTCTGTTTCACGAAACAATAGCCCTCTACAGTAAGATTATGAAACTTTTAAGTGAATTTATCATATCTTGTAGGTGTTGTACATAGTTTAAACTTTGTGATTTCGTTTTCCACTCTGGTTACTACAAGCATACAAAACAGTGAATCTTATATTCTCTTTGTTGACTAGATAAATGCGTTTGAATTTTCGAAAGATTACTGTAGAAAGTCATCGATTGGTGAAACGAACTATAGTCTAGGAAGTAACCAACTATTTGTTGTGGCTTGACCTCATTATATGACATAATTTTGAATTTCGACAAAGCACAACGGGATCAAACTACAAACACAGCAGGGAATGTAACAATGTGACACCACATTGTCGAAAACTGAAACTGATTAACACCTCATGAATTCCCCTCTTCCTCATGATAAAACCACAGTAAAGTATATAACCAAAGTACATACTATTGACAAGTGTCGCTATTTCTCATGAATCATGAGTACGGTCAGAACTTTGTTATTTTCAAACTTCGGTTTCTCAACGTCTGTCTCTTTTCTTCAAGATCTACCTGCAATGAACATAGGTATTGCATACGGACAAAATACGAAGCAATCGAGCGAAGTAGTTGGCATTTCCATAGAACCATCCCGAAGATAGACGTTGCGGAAAAAACCACAAAGAAAATACGCCACCCCTCTAATCTATAAATGGACAAGTTTATAATAAAGGTGAAAATGTGCGTGGTTTAAAGGACGCCAGACACGAATACGGATCTTTCACCGTCTGACCCATTGCGATTGACAGTCTGCCCCACGGCATTTTGTACAACCGTCTAACTTCTCCTCATTTGCTTAATGTCTCGTCGCACAACGCGCTATGCTAATCTATAATAACTATTATGAGCGCTATGCTAATTTCTGGCCTCGATTCGTGTCCTACCTTCTTTAAGTGGTTTTAAAGTGGCACATAGTTATTCTTTTTTTTTTTGATTGATTTATTTACATGCAAGCATGTGAGATACATAGAGAGAACGAAAAATGAATAAAAACCATATGAATTTGAGCAATATGAAAACACGAATCGAAACATGGTGAACAGTAAGGTGAACATTGAATGAGCATATATATGACTACAGTACAACGATTGACACTTCAATGGGGTTTTGACTAATAAACATAGTAAGGTCAGTTACAAGTGCTTTTCTGAAAAATAATTCTTGGCCGCCGCAAGAGAACTCGGAATATTTTTGTTCTTGCTGTGTTTCAAGTATTTTGAACCGGCACGAATAGTGAAGAACTGTGCACGATGACTAGTTTTTGGTATTGGAAAGCTAATCTTCTCCTTTGTACCTCGGGTACGTGAACGATTGAACGTGAAAAAGTCAATCGCATTTAGACCACATTGTCCAGTTATTATTTTGTGTATCATAACTAAATCAGTTGTATTTCTTCTAGATTCCAATGATATCAATTTTAATTTCCTGTTCCTAAATGAAGAGCTGGGAATAGTGCAATATTTGTAGCCACCAAGCCGGAAGAACAATTTTCTGGTGAAATTATTCTGAACTGATTCAATTTTCTTTACGAATCCTCTATCTGAATTGAACACCGTTGTTCCGAACTCAACCATTGGACGAATATAGGTTTTGTACGCTTTAATCCAGATACTTTCTTTATCTAAATTTTGCTAACTGTACAATATGTCGCACATGATCTTTGAAGGAAAGACTGCTATTCAACAAGAAACCCAAATCTCTAACTTTTTCAGTGACTTGCTTCAGAACTGCTCCGTTCAATGTATAGTTTTGCTTCGGGTTGTTGTAGCCCAGATGCATAACTTGTGATTTTTCTACTGATAGTGGTAACCCCCAATCTACAGACCACTTATACATTCGATCTAAACAACTTTGCAGATCTTTGTTAGAACCTCTAGGCATAAACGACTTATAAACTTTCGTATCGTCTGCGAAGACCTTGCATTTCACACTCGAATCTGCAAGTGTGTTAGGTAATTCGCACGTGAAAATGTTAAAGAGAACAGGAGAAAGCGCACTTCCTTGTGGAACACCACTAGTTATTTTGCGATTCGAAGAAAAACTTGAGTTTACTCTGACTGCAAACGTGCGATTCGTTAAGTATTCTTTCACCCATGCTACAATCATTCTGTGAAATCCAAGTTTCTCCATTTTAAGAACTAGCAATTTATGTGAAACTCTATCGAACGCTTTAGAAAAGTCGAAATACACTACATCGACACATTCTTTCCTATCGAGGGATAAAGTCCATTCATTGAGACATTCTAACATCTGTGTTTCTACAGATTTACCCTTTCTAAAACCGTGTTGATGTGAAGATATGATATCATTTTCGTTCAAGTGCGTAATCATCTCACGTTTCAAAATCTTTTCAAAAAGTCGCGCAAATATTGATGTGATGCTAACTGGTCTGTAGTTTAGAGGGTTTGACAAAGGGGGTTTCTTAGGTAGAGGAGTTACAAGAGAATGTTTCCATCGTTCCGGTACCTCCCCTCTCCACAAGCTAAGATTAAATATATATTCTAGAGGGCCACAAATTTCAACAGATAACTTTTTAATATACTTAAATGGAATTCCATCCGGTGTTTGTGAGTAGGACATTGGCCACGTACGCAAAAGTTTTTCAATTAGAATTCTATCAAACTGAATGGAATGGTCCATTTGTACAACATGGTCGACAGAAAACACAGGAACATCAATACTATCAGTAGAAAAAACACTTTGGAATGAATCTGCGAGCAAATTTGCCCTATCCGAATCTGTAACACAAATTGTGTTGTTGGTGCCAAACATACTTGATATACTTTTTCTCTCTTTCAAACGAGAATTCACTAACTTATAGATGGTTTTTGAATCGCCTCTCCTAATTAGTTCATTTTCAATAGATCTATTAAACTTATTCAAGGCTTTCGTATACTTCGCAGTACACGTCCTATACTCTTCCCATAAGGTTGGATTCGTAGAGCTATGAGCCCTTTCCCACAATTCGTCTCTATACATACTCATATTTCTCAAATAGCTCGGAAGGTTAGTGCTTTTGGCAATAACCTTACGCATTGGAACAAACATTTCTATGGTATGGTTCAGAATTGCAATAAACATTTCGTATAGCTGGTCTACAGTACTGACTGTGGAAAAGGAACCTAACCAGTCAACATTAGCTAGGTAAGATCGAATAATTTCATAGTCAGCTTTCTCATAGTTTCTCTTCCAAACGAGTTCATTTGGTTTGCGTGAAATTTTCATATCAAAGAATATAGTATTGTGGTCGCTGGTCCCAATTGGAGCCTTAACGCGACAGTTTTCAATTACGTCAGCAATATTACAGAATAGTAGGTCTAGAAATTTGTCTTTCCGGCTAGGAGAGGTCAGGAGAGGTTGAGGTTCTTCCTGATGGAACGGTTGAGTTCACTATAAGTTTTACATGGCTCAAGTGCAACAGCCAAATATTGAAATATAATCCAGAAGCAGCATATGAATATAACATCCTCGAATTACGTATCATGTCGAAGGTTGACAAATATACCGTTTGACTATCGTCGTATACGAGATAGTCAAACGGTAAGGTATACTTTATTGAGGTTCATGATCATTCGAGAATAACTACTTTTATAGTCTATGCAAATCAACTTTAGATCATTATTAGATCTTGCTACTGAGCCGAGTGATACGTAATAGGGAGTTCTGATGCTTCACTCGGTTGAACTACTGACCAGTTCGCTGATTGCCAGACATAAATATACTTTGAACTTTTGTCGAAATGTCGCCGACGAGGAAAATACAACTATTTCCACGCAACTGTTTATACACACAATTATCCCAACAATAATGTACATACCGTTTCGGGTTGAAAGACCATCGATGGTTGAGTTATGAGTGAGAAATAATGGACTAGACCACAACTCACAGCAGGAAGAACCAGTATATAAGGTTCCATTGTTTTTTCAAATGTTGAAGTTTTTCGACAATGAAAAGTTGTTTTTCTATTAAAACCCGTACTCGCATCCCGACCGAGATCTGAGTACGTATGTTAGTAGATCCCGGCACCTCCATCCCACCCTGCGTCTCTTCAAACATGCACTATTTCTCTGCTCTCACATCCCGCCGGGATGTAAGAGACAAGAAATAGTGAGGCAGAGCGAGAGACGCGGGATGGGATGAAGGTGCCGGGATCTTCTAGCATATGTATTCTGGTCCCAGTTGTGGGTCCGTATGACTGGTACCTATGGGAGGGAAAATGCATAAGAGTGAAGACAGTTTATCATCTTCAAACGAATTGACCTACCATCACTTTGAGCTCTTTCCACAGACAGAGCATACCTGATAGATATCTCGAAATAACTGGATGATTGTCGAACACCGTTATTATGCACTTTTTATGGTGTGAACAATTTTCTGCATAAATGTGCATACGTTTCGCTTTATTTCACACAATTACAATTTCACAGATTTAGTGGATCCAACATCTGATGAGAATCTTTCGATTGCTATTTTCGATAATTAAGAAAGACAGATAGGTTAATATGCTGTTTTTGAGATTTTCATCGGAAAGATTTTGTGAGCTCATCATGAGATTGAAAAGAGCTACAGCGTCAGTTGATGCGCAGACAGACAAAACGGTATAATGGGTTTCTTTTTTGACAGTTTATAGTGTTGAAATACAAGTAATGCTCGAGAAAATATTTATGAAGTTTTTCGTGTACCGATGTACTGACAGTCAAATTTTATTGTAGTTTGCGAACAATACCCAGGAAAAGAACAAGATGAACACATGAACATAGAGAGGAGCTACACAACACTTTCGAATCCACGGTTATAAAAACTTATTGTTCCGCACAAAAATTCTGCTTTTGCGAACCGGAAATGTTTTTCAGGAACGTTTTTTGGTTACTTTTTTAAGCTAAGTAGGGGATTGTAGGAAAAATACAGTCGTTGTGCTTCTTGAGCACGAAAACAGTTCAAAACACCGCTTTCGAAAATCGGTTCGAAAGTAGATATGGATGGGTAAACTGAGCGAAGTGTGCACCACGTAGAAGCTGTTCACTATACCTGGAATGTGGTGAATGAATATTCAAAATGCGCAAATGGTCACCGCTCGTAACTGCCACATCATGTTTTGATCTACGTTCTCTGCTGATATAGCTGTTTTGAATGGATAGTTTAGGTAAGCCGCCTGCAAATTTTCTTTGGTATCCATGTTTTTTCACTATATTACATTTTGTCAATGCTCGTACACCAGTGATTGTACGCTCCCACTAAATCACTATGCACATAAGGTTGAATCCCAAATGCGCTTATTGACAATTAATGTGGCTAACGAAAAGGTAAAGCATAGCGTTGTGAGTTGTGAACCACGTATACTGTTAGTCAGTTGCACAGTCACGTGAAACATGTTAAACACAGTACAACTCAGAAACGAGCAATGACAAAGTGCACGATGCCTCATTAGAATACTAACTTTACGTGACCATTCAATTGACTTCTAGTATAGTGAATGTTGTTGTCAAATCACTCGCCACTTGATGCCACTCACTGGTTCGAGTACAGTGGAAAGTTTCAATTTTCCGTGTCAAATTGATGAGCAAAGCAGGAGAAATAATTTGTTTTAAATGTTTATCCAGTGTCCTAATGAACTGTATCATGCTGACAAGTTTGCAATCGTTTCAGTTCAAACTGCGCGAGTTAGAAGAGTGGTTAGAATGACTTGTTGTGTGGAGAAATTGGTATGACTGACCGGACCCGTAATTGAACCACTGGTCGAAAACACCAAATACAGCAAGTTGCAAGTACAGTGTGGGCAATAGCAGGAATGGTACATAACCTCCGAGTAGTATTGTCCGTACGATGTTAGAACTACCACATCCAATCAGGTTTGTCTAAAAATTTGAAGTCACTTTTTTCAGTTAGTTTTTGTAGTTATTTTTGATACGTATATTTGTGCTGAAGACTACGGCGGATATGTAACAACCTGGCTGGTTTGGAGTCAAATAGCCTTATAATCACAGCTCTATAACTTGACCTTTGCATAACATCAAGCAAAACTCTGAACTAATAATGGAAGATGAGATAGTATTTCTTACTTTTTTCAGTTTGGCGGAGACCCCAATCAGTATCATGAAGCATACAACATATGAGATAGAGTTGATAACATTGAGGATACAGTCAATAGGGGCACCTATCACATCAGAACCGGTACACATTCTCGATTCCAGGGTTCTGCTGTTGAAAAAAATATACACGCCAGAAAACACGGTTAGTACCTGAAATTGGATTTTGAGGATTTCCCGTTTTGCTGCTTTCTGCTTGTTCCAGCGGGGATATTTCATAAATTGAAACTGGGTCATGATTGCTAATATTTCACCTCATCACTACTCGTATTTGGAAAACTCACGATGCCGAGAGAAAAACCAAATACACACATGTACGTCTTCTGTCTATCCTTCCAGGTACGGTAGTACCAGGATGGTAAAAACAACGCCGCCGCTCCTTCCAACGATAGCATGATATTGAAGGTGGAAATCAGGATGCCTGAAACACAATGTAATGTACTTATGAGTCTCGGGTATTATTAGTTTGGAATATAGGATGTTATTACGGATTTTAGTGAATACAATAGTATACTTCTAACTTCTTTATGGACAGCTACCTGCTATGAACATGGGTATTGCATACGGACAAAACAAAAAACATTCGAGTGAAGTAGTCGGATGGTCCAATGAACCATTCCAAAAGTAAATAAAACGGAAGAGTCCACATAAGAAGTACGCAACTCCTCTTATCTGGAATACGTCGAATATAGTTTACTTCATTCCTACTGAAACTCATTCGGTACAGCATTCGTTACAGCAGAACTTATAGACCTTGCCGACCACATTTACGTAATTAAAACGGAAAATTACGTTATCTTATTAATCCTATAAGATTTATCAGAAGAAAAGTCTTATAGGATTTATTAGAGGAACAGAAAGAGGCGTCAAAGACAGTGAAGAGAATGGTAGTGAAAGTAAACATGTGAAAGGGATTTAAGTTGAAGGCGATAGTGTAGTAACGAAATATGGGGTCCCCAAATCTATGAAATTGCACTAACTGAGTTACGGAATCAAAATAAAGTAAAGTAAAAATACACTCTAGGTTTTTGAAATTAACCAACCAGCTCGCTGATTGCCAAACATAAATACACTTTGAACTTTTGTCGAAATGTCGCGGACGAGGAAAACACAAAAATTTCCACGCAACTCGTGAAACACACAACGATTCCAACAGTACAATACAGACCATTTCGAGTCGAGAGTCCATCGGTTGTTAAAATCTGCGTTGGAGAATTTCAATTTTTTTTCGCGTTTTCAAAAAAGCAAAGTGGTGTCTGTTTACTAGTCTACTAGTTGATCCTCTTATCACTTAACTGTATTCGGTTGTGCAAAGAAAGCGTGAGAATGATAGGGGTTTGTTCTCTATTGAAACCTCTACATTCATACAAATATAACCTACCGTCATTCAGCTTCGTGACAGAACAGAACAGGCGCCAATATCTGGTCCAAGAAGTAAATAAACAATTTTCAAACACTTTTTTCATATAATTCTGATGGTATGCGCAATTTTCTGCCCGATTTCTCTACACCTTTTTTTTGAAAAGGAATGTAAAGAGAAATTAAAATTGGGAAAAAATTGTGGACGCTGTAGACATCTGAAAAACAGTATCGGAAGAATTCATACATGATTTCATTCGTGAAAAACATGAAATTTACCTTCGGAACTTTTTCTTCCGCTCCGAACAGTATCGATATTTGCATAGGAAACCTCTCACAGTACACATTCAAACTAACCAATGACCGTTTTCGAGCACAAACTCTCCCGATAACATTTACCTAATCAAAACAAGATGAAAGCTTTGTATTCACACTGTATGGTTCTCAGACAATCGGAAAAGACTATCCATGTGTCACTGGAGCTATTTTGCTGACGCCTCCAGCACCGAGCGACGCAAGGGGGCAAACTTTCATGCAATCAGAATAGTTCAATTTGTAAGTATTCGGTCCTCTCCCTATTGCAAATCACAGAACGAGAACGCTTTTTGCGAGCACGATCAACTCCAAATGTACAACACTCGTGAACTTTTAGCAAAATGTGAAAACTGCAATAACGCAGAATATATCAAAGAAGTCCTTTCCAATATTTTTTTGTGGTTTGGCTATTCACCATGCCAGAAGTTATAGTTCCTGTCATTCCCACTGAGACATTTTGCACAACTTTGGAGTTTTCAATACACTGCAAATCTCTTTTAGGGGTTGTTGTGTTTCATAAAAACACGAAAATGAGAAAAGTTTTCAGAAAATCTTGGCACGCTGCCAACAGGTCTCAGTGCGTATGAAACGGACTATAACAAACTGTTCACATAAAACCCAGCAATTGCGTACTCTAGTGTTGCCTTTTCCTAATTCCAATTTTCAACACCACCTTTCATGACTTTGAATTCGACTAGCAGCTCATGTTTCCAAAAGTAGTTCCGTGGTCTATATAGTTTGAGCTGCACTTTTTCTGATCATTGAAACTTGGTCATTTTCCCGATTCTCGTTTTTGCCCGATTAGTTGAAGAGACTGGGTTCAATAATTAAGTTGCAAAGAAACACTCGCATCAGTACATTGTGAGAATACGTTTCTGGCTTAAATAGTCGTTTTACATAGTTTCTTAACTACAAACACATTTGTTATTGATTACTTTTAAAACTATTTAGAAGTTTTAGTTCTGATTTCCTGCCGTTCAAGTGCACTTTAGGTAGGAGTGACACGAATGTTTTTGTGCTCGAGAAAAAGATTGATGTACCTAATCCGATTGGCATTTTCAGACCACAGACGTTCATTTTAGGTTCGTGATGTTCTCTGAAAATATTGTTAACAATTTTTGTAAAACTAGTTGATATACAGCAAATGACATGTGTAAAACACATCTCATTTTTTTCATGTAACTGGTTTGAAGTTTCACAGAAGTTTTCAGCTGGCTTTAACTTGGCCTACTTTTTGAGTTACCGGGCTAGTATTTTATTATAATTTTGTGAAGAGTATGGAAAAAGAAAACTGTTTCTTTAGGAGGGAAAACTAGAAAAACTTCGTACATCGTTAAATTTTGTCTCTCGTTTGGTGTCTGCAGCTGTTGAACATTTCAACATTTCATGGCTAATATCGTAACTTGGAACGACTTTTGTTTAACTAGAAACGTAATACGAAAAACCACAAATTGTTGTTATGTCACCACAGTTCTCTCTCTCTCTCTCTCTCTCTCTCTCTCTCTCTCTCTCTCTCTCTCTCTCTCTCTCTCTCTCTCTCTCTCTCTCTCTCTCTCTTCCTATCTTTCCCTCTCTCTTCTTTTTATTTTTCTTCTTATCCATATAATTGAACTTTTTTTGCCCAAATGATCTCTCCAACTATCTGTCGTTATATCTAGTCTCTCATTTGTGTGATTATAATTCTTCTATTCCATCCATATCGTTCTCTCTTCAACTTTAAAATTACTCTTCAGTTCTATTCCAGAGTATTTTCAAGTCGTTTCCTGAAAAAAGTGTTCCCCGAATGAACCGGATGTTTAATTCCAAAACACTATAACCCATTGTTCAAAAACAAACTCACAACAAACTAAAATGTACTTTTTCTGTTAGGTCAGCTGTTTGTGCAGTGTATTCACCGGTTTCCGAAAAAAGGTGTTCCCTGAATGAACCGGATGTTTTCTCCCAGCACTAGAACCACACATTGTTCACCACACCTATATTGAACACATAACTCACAATGAACCAGTACCTACTTTTTCTATTTTCTTAGCCTTCTACTACAGCGAATTCACCAGTGTCCGAAAAAAGTGCTCACTGATGAAAAAATTTGGCGTGTAATTGTGTCTAGCACAATAGCACCTTGTTCGAAAAACAAAAATGACAATAATTATATGGATACGTTTTCTATCGACACAGCTTTTCGAGATAAAAATCTATGGAAAGCGATAAAGGAACACCACCATGCAACAATATGACGTGAATGAATAAATCTTGAAATCTTGAATCTTGACAGCTTTTCACTACAGAAAATGCGCCAATTTAACCCCCTTGACAAATTGAGGAAAACAATTGATGACCTGATATTAAATTCATTGGATGCTTTGGCAATTAGTTTTCGATGCCCTCCTGATGATTACAACATGGCCCCTTCTTTTTTATTCGTCTCTGGTCGCCGCACTCTCTTTTTCAACCAAGATGGATAGTGAGCCAATAATACTGCTCTAAATAGCAACAAAACATGCAATCAATCCAAACAAATTAAACATAAGAAACAAAGTCTGACCTGTGGAAAAGGTCATCGAACGGTAGTTTTTACGAATTCTTGAACATCTTTAAGGGACCGTTCCTCTTTAATTTGGAGGTTTGAGCTGATTAGCCGTTATTGTTCACAGTGAAAAACCAGAATCATTCATATAGGTATCAACTTCCTGTCTTACTCCGTGTTCTCGAAAATGCGGCGCGACCACGCGCACGTACATACACCGCCGAGTTCACCTACGTACAAAATTTTCAAAATATCCATAAAATTACAAAACCATATTCAAATAATGCCAAAATTACCAATATAAAATCTGTGAAGAAAGATTTGTAAATATCATGAAAACTACAAAGCAGTGATAGATTAAGAATCGCTGTATTACAGTAACACAAATCTTGTTGGCTTCTGTTTTGCTCCGTGATACTGAACTCTCTGTACGTAAGGTATGAACTTTCATCTCAAAACAGAATAAATGACTCTTTCCCTTATTCAAAAACTACCTACCTTGCACATTATAGTGGTACGGTCCCTTTCAGTGGTTCTGTACGATTATCATACAATACATTATTTGTTATTTTGCGCAGCGTTTCCCACCTTTCAAGAAACATATGTTTTGTCGAATGTATTACATGTGCAATTCATCGTTCATGGTGGTGAGAACCAAGTCGCTCTGTAGTTTTATTCTCTTGCGTATCATGAGTATTTTGAACACACATGTCGGGCAGATCCAACTACATCATCACGGGCAGTTTCGAAAAAACTATTTTGAAAATATGGAAATTCACAAGAATAAACGAAAAGTTTGAGTTCTCGAACCAATTATGAATGTTATTCGCGCCTACCGAAAGTAAATTCTTTAGTAAATTCCCATTCGTTGACAGCCTAAATGCGTGTAGTTTGCACACTACAACGGTCATGCCGACTGATCAAGTGTGAGCAAGACGGCAAGAAGGTGCGCATTATACCAAGTTGCAAAACGTGATCGTCAAATGTGTAGGAGTGTAGGTTCGTAATCTTTCTATTCTCAATATAAATTCCAATCGGTTTCAGAGTATACAGCTTATTTCAATTTGCGAACACTGAGTTCTATTTTGATGAGGCAATTGAAGTGCGAGAACGTGAAATGATGAATGTGAATGTCTTGAACTCTTGAACAAGTGTTCAACATATTTTCGGCACACACCTGCCATTATCAGTGTCTACGCGGACACACACCGATTCTTTTTTGTTTCGTCCGTTTGACCATCCTCCATCTCTTTCTTCTCCAAAATTCGTTGTTTTGTAATTTTTTTACGTGGAGAAGGACAAAATAGCTAGTCAACAGCATATTTTGGCTTCACATTGCTCTGAACTTACTATACCCTACTGTTACTATACCCTGAACTTTAGTGTGCAAGCTTATATCACTATTTCTATAATTTTTCTACTGTGTACTTTGATCTTTATTTCGCATCAGAGTTCAAACACTCATCCGGCTACACCTCGGTGGTTTGCAAAACGATCACTTACATGCAATGCGTAATTGAGAAAATTGGTTTATTTACTGTTTACGCGAAGCTCAGGTTTAATCTACACTAAGCCCTACATAATCTATGAAAAGTGATTTGTGGTTTTCATGAGAAAGAAGGAAAGAACAAAAAACAGTAGTGGAAGTCCAACAAAGAACATGGATCAAAAATTCACTTATATTATTCATAAAACATAATATTTCATTGTAGAGAGATCAAATTGGCAAATTAGCCTCTCTGTGAAAAAATATAGTCGATAAACCAATATAATGCATAATACTCAAACAAAAGTCCTAATCCACTCTATTTAATTTGTCTTGATTATATTCAGAATCAGCTTCTTGCCTCTAGCCATCCCGGTAAGTAGTCATTTATTTCCTCTCCTATCTACTGAATTCGCCCCCATTGTTAGACCACAAATAGCTAGTTTTCGCCAGTCTTATTATTTCTTTCCGGAATGAAAGTCTCAGAAATCATATTCTTTCTACCGAAAAATGACGCCAACTAGATAAAAAGCATAGAAAAGTTGTAGTTCACCAGTATACAGTATACGTTAAGGGAAATATGTTAAACTTATTAGTAATTGAATATGCAAAAAATAGACAAGTTAACTTCTCTGCCCGTTTCACGTCAGTTATCTCGCCGCTAGTAGTACAAGCAGAGAAGAACAAACATACTTATTTGAGTGACCGAAATAAGGAGAACTTAGTGAACTTAATATTCAGTGAGCACGTGATTCAACGTGAGAACGTGATGTCGACGCTCGAAAAGTACGACTGCGCTCTCTGATCTTTTTCCTCGATCACGCGATTCGAAGTGACGACGGTTTCAGCTCGCAAAAGTTGAACACATCACAATATCTGAAATCATAGTGTTCTAAATTTACACGTATGTCTGTGTACATGACCTAAATGATCGACTACCCAGAACGTAAACATTATAACATGAAACTATTCTTGTACTCGTTGATTTACTTCCAAATACTCTTTCTACACCCCTATGTTCCAGGTTTAATCGTCTGCGCACTCTCTGTTCCTGTGCTATTTCCTGGCGAGGCAGTGAGGCGTGTTCTTCTAGTAATGGCCTGCCACAGATTGGCGCTAGTTCTCATCATACTAGCCCACTTCAGACACACAGGTATCTCGTCATCAACTTACCGGTACTTTTACCAGTAAAAAGAGACCTTTAACCCCCTGAATTTAACCCCGTCACAAACTTACGGATACTTTACCACTAAGTGACATTTGACTCCCAACTTCAACCTCGTCACCAACTTACCGGTACTTTTACCAGTAAGACCTTTCACCTCCAATTTCTACTGGTATTTTTTTACCACGTCCCAAAACAACGCGAAATGCATCACTTGCCCTTCGTCGTCTCCTCAATCTCGTTTATTTTGTCGTCTTGTCATCTCATAATGCAAGGTAGGTTACGGAAAAAGTTGAAGGTTGAATGAGATCCACTCAGGGTAATATTAGCGATCTCCATTTCTGCACCCCTACAACGAAGTTCTCATAGCAAACTATACTCACACGTTCAACTCAGAGTAGTTGTTCTTTTTACACAACCGAAAGGGGGTTTCAATTGAAGCTCCGACAATCCGAATGTTTTAACGCACACTCCAGTTTTATGAAGTTATTTATTTATAAAATGTTCTTCCTTATTTATAAAACCTTCTCGTTTAAATGGATTCAACCACAGTGAAGTGAATTTATGTTTTTATCCCGCGTATTTGTTGATACACGAGATGGAGTTTCGAAATCCAAATAAATTCAGTTGGTCGGTGGAATTTTTCGGTTTGATCTGGAAATTAATACCACACTCTATCAAATGACCACGGAGTTTTGTGTTTGAACTTCTTTATTATTACTTCCAACACACAAAATGAACATCTCAGTAAAGTTACAAGCCAAAAAGGCAATCCTTGTTCATTTTCAACGTAATACTCGTCCCATAAACCTTATGAGGAAGTGTATCATTTCTACAATGTAGCTGGTCATCTACCTTATTTTGTTAACTGTTCACTAAACACAATTGTGAGCTCAAAAATAGCCATTTGATTTTGCTAATTCAATTTTGTCCAGCCATTTAATTGGACCCCCACGTCGGTCTAAACATTAGCGGACACCGACCGGACACAAAAACATTGTTGTGCACAACAATAGGATCTATGTTTTATTCAACACTGAAAAATACAATTGCAAATGTATACTGTTCCCGCAAAAAACAGAACTTAAAACCCATACAGTTTCAATATGAGATGTTGCTAAACCAGCTAAACTTATTATTCTAAAGTAGTAGTAGACGGTCCTCAACAGTAGTGGGTACAACCTGAGCGCATGCTGCTGCGATACAAATTCCAGAAGTGTTTCATCAAAGTTTCTCATGAAACAACACAGAATGTACGAAACTGTAGTCACCAACCCATCTCAGACCTAATCCAAGCCCAAAACCAACTTTCATTTGGTTTCAGAAACGGTGATTCCGTCGGATTTACCGGAGGAATACCTGATTGCTCAGCAGATCCTCGCCAGATATGACAAGGGATTTATTCCCAAGAAGATCAAAAACGAATCGATCAAGATATCATTCTCGATGGAGTTGTATCAGATCATTCAAGTGGTAAGAGTGGTTCTGTTTTTGATTCAAGAAAAATCTAGACCAAACCACAGTACACAGAACCTCGAATCAATTGGATTCATAACTGATTATTTTCTGCTCTCCGTCGAAGATATTTATGATATTTCCATAAACACTTTTTTGTTCACCCATGACTTAACACCACTCCAAGCAAGCTCAGCCAATTAAATGCATTGTATGTGTTGTGCATAGGTCATCAAACACAACTTCAGAGCGTCACTTCTTACTATTGCAGTTCACGTTATCCATTTCATGTTTTCAGAATGAACCTCAGCAGTACTTGATGTTGAATGCGTGGATTGTTGAGGTATGCATTGGCCTGCAGCAAAATGCGAAAACTGTTTTTGTCAGTATATCTCAGACTCATTTCCAATTCCATGAATGATTGATTCTTTATAGATATTACGGATTCAGTTTTCTTTCATCATCATAATAATAAATGCTAATCAGAGAAGCAGTGTTGATCTCAAACGAAGAGTGGGGTAAACTCAGTAATTCAGTAAGTACAAATTCATTTTCCGTGATGATCATGTTTACTCTTTATCGGAGCACCTGCGAGTAAATTATCTCAGGATTTTTAACTATATTTGCACAATAGTCCGAATTTCGATGATGGCTGTTAGCTGTCAACCTTCAAAAATATCCAAGTTCCTGACATATGGGGAAACGCTGTGCTTTGAGGTGAAACCCATTATAGTCCGAAACCGCGTAATGTTTATAAAATATTTCCAACTTGTCATCACGTTTCACGTGTATTTCTATTCTATCTAATATGTTCGATCGTTTTCCGTTTTCCAGTACAAGCAATATGGCACGCAGACAAATTGAATGTAATTCGCGGTTTTTTGAGAGTGCTATCTATTTCAGAGATGGGTGGACAATTTATTAGGCTGGGACCCGGAGGAATTCTCAAACATTACTGAAATAATGATACCTCACGAGAAGATATGGATACCGGACACCACACTCTACAACTCGTAAGTTTGGGAAAAGAACATGAAGTACAAATAATATTTAAGAGATCAAAAATGAAAACAAACGAACGAGAATCGTAAAATTAGAAGATACTCTAGTTTTAGTATTACACGTCGCCAGCTTGTTTCGATTTTTATCGCTGACCTACACATGTAGTTTGCCGCTCATATTAGAAGTAGATACAACACATCAACGTGAGAAAACGTGAAGAAACGTCATAAACTCGAAATAGTTGGAAACTTCTGTTTGTAACCTGCCAAAACTGAGATGCGCACAATCTTCGCATTGATGGGGGTACAAATGACTCAAAGAATCAAAACTGTATGGGAAGGAAAAATATGAGAAGAGAGTAGTAAAAAACGTTGTGAGAAAAGAACCGTGAGCGAGAAAACCCTCAAAGTTACCGTACACTGAGAATGTCCCCAATGCCACCGGCTCAACTTAGAGATTTCTAGAGCGAGCGCTCTAGAAATCTCTAAGTTGAGCCATTTGAAATTTCCTTTGCCATTTGAAAGTTTTGACCGGGAATGGATAAATCGCTTCCTTTAAAGTAGTATACGTTGATAATTTACCATTCGTAACTACTCGGGAAGCAAAAAGTATGACATAATAAAAAAAAATACAATGTTGGCGTGACCCTTGGTCTTTAAAGAGTTAAATATGAAAAATTCAGCATACACGTTCAACTGCTAAACTCGTTCCAGTCTGGTAATGGATGACGACAACAATAGACGTCTGATGTATGCCAAAATGACGACGTTGGGAAAAGGAAAGGGAGCCCTGGTGGAACTTCTCTATCCTACCATATACAAACTGAGCTGTCTGCTCGATCTGAGGTAGGTGATGTTCACCGAGTTCAAAATCTCGATTCCTAGATATCAGTGGAATATTTCACTGTAACATGTGACACGCTTTTTCTACTCGAGCCGTTTTGTCAGCGTTTGAACCGAACAAGCAAAATATAACATTTACAAAAATAATATGATTTTGTTTGTATTGTTTGAGTAGCTGACAGTGCAAGAGGTAGAAACATGATGTAACTACAAACTAACGTTCTTTTTTTCCAGATTCTTCCCGTTTGATCTACAGGTGACTTTTCTTCTTACAATAATAAAGTGTTTTTACGGCATAACAATTTTGCGTTTATTTGATTTGTATCCAAATTTAAATTGAAACTGAAATGGGAAAAGGTCGCTCTACCTAATTTGATTCTTCACTCCACGCGTTTTATGACGGAAATTGAAACTCAACTCGGAGACAATCAAACTTGCGAAAGGAAAACAACAGTTCAGAGATTAGAACGACTCTGAGCAATTTGGGCACCAACAAAAATATGAACAAAGCTGCAAGAGTTCAAGAATATTGACCAGAGTAGAACTCAACAAAGTACTCTGTTTAACTTTTTGTACAGCAGTAAGTTTACATGGGTAATAACTATTACGGTATAGTTTTTCTAGCTTTGTAGTTATGGTTTTAACGCAGTTTTTACATGCTCGTTTCTGAAATCATCGGTTAAGGAGTGCAAGCTGACCTTCGGAAGTTGGTCTTTCGATAATACGCTTATTGATTATTTTGCCTACAACGTTAGTCATGCCATCGGAACAGCCAACTGTATCGAGAACGAGGGATGGAATGTGTTGTCCACGAAGGGTAGGTCGTAAATCTGAGATCTTTTATACTACGAGCGAGTAAAAGTTAGGTTCGTTACGACAATAAGTTTAATTCCACGCATCAATTCCGTGTGACTAATATGTCTTTCGTATCAACAAAAGAGAGTTTAACGGAGAGGCAGCAGAAACCTGACCATTTCTGCGTTGTAGTTTGATTTGCATACACAGCACGAATGGCGAGTTACGAATAAGACACAATAGAATCAGACTACAAACACAGCAGAAATGTACCATTTTAGAGATTCACAGAGAAACCCTTATACGCAACACTTATTTTTAGTGGTCCGTCACGTGAACAACTACGACTGTTGTCCGAATAACTACACTCTACTGGAATTCCGTCTGAATATGCAAAGAAAACCACTTTATTATGTTATCAACCTCATCACTCCCACATCTATCATAACACTCATTTCCATTGTTGGATTTTTCAGGTTGGTTTGTTTATAACAACGGGTTACAGTTCTATTTTTAGAAACTTAGATAAAAATTGGATAACACCATCAAAACGGCAAGCAGTGTGCGATCAAAAACACAGAAACAAACAAAATTTTGAACAAGTAAACAAATATATTTTATCATTTTCAGTTTTTGACTGTTTTCTGTTATCACCACTTATTACTTAACATTTTGTGTTCATATTCTCTTTTTTAATGATTTCAATGCTTAATCAATCAATAAATCAATGCTTGCAGTTCATCGTCGATAAACGAGTTGCGGGAGGAGAAAATAACCCTGGGCATCACAACACTTCTGTCGATGTCCATTCTGATATTCATGGTTTCAGACAAAATGCCCTCCACTTCGTCGTTTATCCCACTCATTGGTACGTTTTCCATAAACCATGATCGAATCATGATTATGTTGTTGAAGAAAAAGTTCTTGTTACCACTATGTTGGGCTTTTGTTCGTCTTTCGTAACAGAGCTGGGACCATCTTTCTGCAGTTAAAGTCCAGCACACTCATCTGGGTCACATTTTCTGAAAAAATAAGAATCTCGCTAGAAGTAATCCTTCAAAAGGTTGCAATCTTGCATGTGGCCCAATCTTGCACAAATTATTTATCGAACGACTTCTAGTCTCTGTGTATCAGACTTGGACGTCTTATCGATAATTACGCTCACCACATCTTAAAAACGTGAACATAGTCAAAGTCATGATATTGTTCCAGGATGGTTCTACACATGTATGATACTTCTGATTTCCTTCTCTACCCTAGCAGCATCGGTCGTCATTTATATTCAAAAACAAGGTGATATTTTTTCTCCACCAATTGACCGATCCATATCTTTTTGTGACAGTTTGAATAATGAAACTGGGAGTCGAGCTACTTACTATATTAGAAACAACAGGTAAATAGAGTGAACAATGAAGCGATTTTATTATATTTTCCACTTTAGGACCTTGTTTCTTAGAAATTCTAGATGTCAAAACGGAAACTTGTGACTTGGGAAAATCGAGCAGAACAAAAATATTTTGTAGAAGTTCAATCAATTTCTTGCAATAAATGTGCGCCAGTCAATGATTGAGCAAGACATAAATCTTCCGATTTCACTCATTGCGATACAGAAGAGTAGATTGCAGTTCAAAGGACTGAAGCGTTGGGACTGGACCACATAATCGTCCTTCTTTAAATGCAACTTTGAACTTTCACCTCCAACCTTGGTAAACACATTTCCTTTCTAGGAATGCTGGGTCATCCGCCAGCACGGAAAACGATGAGATGGGCGAGACTGGTGGCCAAGTTTGTGCGAATGGAAATGCCTCTTCTCATGAAACAGGCTTATGCTCAGAAAGCTAGGGTGAGTTGGGTGTTCTTCACTTTATAATGTGTTCCCACTTTCTGATTCCAATCATTTCTACGACAACTTTACTCATGCAATCACCAGGAATTCTCAACATCTGAATCGCGCATGCACTATTTCAAATTTGAAAAACAGCACAAATGTATGCGTCAAAAAAGAGGAGATAAACAAGAAAAGTGTTAGGCCAAAACAAGAAAGGTTTCTTTGATCCTATTTTATATCACGTCGCGTTGTTGGTGTCTCGGTTACTCTAGAACAAGATTCTTTTTCAGGATGAAAAGCTCCGCAGAGCTCAGGAGGGCAGAAAGCAAAGTCTATGGCAGAGAGTTTACAAAGTTGCGAGAGAACAGGGCAGAAAAGTAAGGTTTCGGACAATTAAACCATGAATGTTTTATCTACATACATTGAAACTATGCTTCAATACGAATTCGACACCTGTGATCAGCTATGAACACATAATTAGTCAACACACATAGTTTTTACACAAGTTCCTCCATGTCAGAATCAGTGAAACAAATCCTTCTGAGAATTTCCAGGTTATGTTGTGACCACTTTGAAATTTTCAACCACCGCTAATAGATTTAGGCATCAGTTCAGCTTCATAATAGCACCAAAATGATAAAGGTTTCGAAATACTTTTGTTATGGAACAAAATTTCAGTCCTCTGCCGCTTCGCCAAAGGTGAACGGCGTCTCTCCGGATATATCAAGACTAAGTGTCCCCATCAAGAAAATGGGAACAGTGTCCAGTGAAGTCACATTGGTAGCAGATCAAGGTAGGTCAAATTGACATCGACAAAACACTTAAAAGAGCAAAGAAGTGATAAGAGAGCAACACGTGTAATCGATTTTCAGTCAGTTATTCCACGTAGTTACTCTTGATGTCGACTTTTAAAAATGTTCAGTTGTTATTTCGGAGTAGTTCTGTATAGTAGTAGAGTATGCAGTATTTCTGAAACAAATCTAGAACAATGTCCAGTGAGTCTGTTAAGATAGTTGTTTATACGAACGTTATTCCACCACCATAATGCCTTCTATGAACGAAAGGGACAAAGATCAACTCAGAACAAGCTGCGACTACAAAGATCTGTCACATGTATGATGATCACCGCCTCGTAACGAAGCGAAGTGATAGAATAAATAAATAAATATGTAAGTTCCAGAAATCTATTGAATAAAGAATAAGTTTCCAGCAAATCCTCTGAATCCGCGTGAGTCGAACGGTCTAGTGGACTTCTCCAACAATTCTGACGACGAGAACACGTCATTCCAAGACATTGACTACGTCATTCCACCACCTATCACCAAGTTTCAGGTATACAAACATGGCACCTCTCTAGTATTACTTGTAACGTATTATTAATTTTTCACGTGGCAACAGAAAATCAACGCCAAGTATTAAACACTTGCAAACTGATACCGTCAGCTACAGACTTCATTTTTTCAGTCATACATACAAATTTCCAGGGCCTTCAGAAAGTGAGCACTTGTGCAAGTTTGGACAGTGAACTGAGAAATGTGGATGGTGAGTTTACCATTATATTTTGTGGATGGTAAGTTTTCCATTATATACGATCGATATAGGTTATAGCAAGGTAATTTCAATGAGATCTCGCCGGATTCGGGTTCGGCAGATATCTGTAGGGATTGACAAAATCCTATTTGCAGCTCGATCTAGTTGCACGCCATATTGTCCGAATCGAGACCGAAACATAGCGTTTTAAAACTATAAACACCCCTGATAGGGAGGCACACATCGTAAATAGTCGACACCACTCCTACTGAAGCTCCTACAGTACATATTCAATTTTTCCAATAACTGTTTCTTGATGGAAAATTAGGCTCTGTCGGAAACATTTTAGTACACTCTTTGCAATATGGTAACAGAACGATTTATCAGAATCGTTAACCTTTCCGAAAACATTAGGTGTCCCAGTGGGAATGAAAAGCCTAGAAGCTTGCTCTCAAAAGAACGAATGTTGAACACCGCATGAAGTTGCTCCTATGATTTCTACCTCAACTTGAGATCGCAAAGAATCCAGTTGCTCTTTGTACATAACTATTTGAGTATTTTCACATATGAACAATTTATACACTGGAACGTATTAACTTTTCTTCAATCTACCTCTCCCTAACTCTGCGATACAACATCGTACAAAAAGCGAACTGTAAACCATTCAAAATGTTACGGTTTCAGTTATTTCTCTATTTTCTGCTCTTTCTCTGATGAGCGAGTGCCACATTCTTTGAATGTAGATAAATAAATGAATAAATAATAAATAACTCACATCTCTTTTCCAGTACTTTCCCCGCGCACGCAGCAACGGAACCTGGCCGAACTAGAATTCGATTGGTTGGCGGCGGTGGTGGAGCGGATATTCCTCATCATCTTCATCATTATCTTCCTCCTCACTTCTGTGGGAATCAATTTGATCGGCTTCTATTATTGGTGGACTGTCATGGACTCCAGCGGCAGGGTTTAGGGGAAATTGTTCGAAACGTTTAACATAATTTATTACAATGCTAATTAGTATTAGTATAAAAAACGAGTGTAAAGAAAGTAAAGATTAGTTTTGGATAAATATGTACAAGAAATATAAAAGAAGTCCAATAAAAATATTTTGAGGAAAACTCTAATCTCGCTCGGTTTAGAATTTCAAAAAAAGGATACCGAGTTTTTGGTTGTCGGAAGAAAACTTCTGACTGCGACTCACAATAATCTAGCTTATACTCCGTTGTTTTCAAGAGAAGCGAGATTAGCATTTTCCTCAAAATATTTTTATTGGACTTTTATATTTCTTGTACATATTTATCCAAAACTAATCTTTACTTTCTTTACACTCGTTTTTTATACTAATTGAACTCTTTTTCTATGGTTACGAAGTAACGGTCATTTTTGATAAAAAATAATATTTTTGAACAATAAGCTAAACAAGGAAAGTTATGTTTTTCTATTGGAGTTTTAAACCGTGCCGTAGTGCAGAACGTTTGGTGTAGTTGTAACCTCGTTCAAGTGATAGCAAATTCTCCACTCTAGACTCCAGGCAGGAATCGAACCTTCGTTCGCCGTGCGTGAATAGAGCGTTTATCCAATCCGCCAATGAGACATGTGAATAGGAGTGAAAACCAAGCTGTACCCGCCTGTCATGAGTTCGTCATTGGAAAACGTCTTCCTACTACACGTTAAACTGTTCTTTCATTTTTATTTTCACGAAACCGGTCTATCCATGATTTTTTGCGAGACCATTTTTGGCTCTCTCACACGTAATATTCAAATTTCAGACATACCTGAAAAATACGTATACCTCAACTTTTTTAGAGCTTTTCAAAAATGTAAGTATTTTTTGAATAAGTTAATTTTGTGCGAAACTATGCCGAGATTTGAGGAGGCGGACACTTTTGTCGCCGGCGCCGCAGCCGCCGCCGCCGCCGCCGCCCCGCACGGAAGCCATTTCTGCGAGACGTTGGGCCCTCTAACTCCTCTGAATAAATTCTACTTGGAACGTGAACTTAGTATCTTGTAGACGTGTTGCCCTTCAGTGATTCATGCAAAAATCTAAGAAAATGGTCGACGTACTTTGAAGAAAATTGTAATAATCTGTTTTGTATTGTCTGCAGACCTTTGAACAAAAACTAATCTGCGCAGCGCTCCGCGCTGCGCACGATTGTATCGTGAAACATACAAAAATTATCATAGCTTGATATCGAGCATCGATGATGTGAATATCGAGGGTTCCCAGGTTTTAGGTGACTATTCAATTGACCTCCTACACATATAAGTGGTTCCTTTTTTCTTACAGATGTTTTAGTCTTTTGTACAGTTTCCAAAATAGTCAACATTGTTTCTCTCTATTATGTGTACTAGTTATAGAGGTTACCGTACTACCTTCTGCGGGATTTGTAGTTTATTGTAGGTGTATTTTTGTCGCAATATTAAGACAATGGATACTGCTGTTTTTGACTGATCAAACTACAGCTCAGTAACCAAGTACACATTTGCACAATACATTACATGATATTCAATAAACTTTGCGGGTGGTACGTTTAATCGAATAAAATGAACTATCTCTTGAATTATGAATAATTAAAGATGTTGTGTTTCTACACATATTGTACGACTGGAATTGTTGTCTTCGCCCCTCCAGTATAACCTCCAACTATCTTTACGTGCTCGGTGAACTATGTGTCATAAGTTTTTTTTATTAAAAAAAATAAATTTTTTTTAAACATAAATTACAAGAGTAAAACACCACCATTTCTCTAAAACATTATTGTCGTTGTGTGTTATTGTTTTTTGTTATATGGATACTACAATAAACATCAATTCGCAGTAACGTTCCACTTTTTTTTTTAGTTTTTCTCTTCTCTAGGTTTCCCTATCAGGAATCTGACTTGTTTTCCTATAGATGCATACACTTTGCTCAACTTAGTTCGACTACAATTTGATGGATTAGCGGAAACAATTAGATAATACGTTCTCTAATTGCGATTCAAAATGGTCCGAATAGCTTTCAAAATTATTTGAGCAGAGTAAAACGGCAACAGGTGAATGTTTTGAAATAAATAAATTGAAAAAAGTTGAAAAAAATGAACTTGCCAGTAGTATATGTGCTTCAAGAAGCTATTTTAGCTTCCTTTTTATTAGAAGCGCTGCGTGTCGCGCAGCGATTGCAATATTCACATCCACATGAAACATTTCATGCAAACATACACGGAAAATCGGTGAATTTTATATGTAACCGGGTTTTTTGGTAACCTAACCGGTTTTTGGTAATCCTTTTTTCAGGTTACCTCAGTAGGTAACCGGTCGGTAACCGAAAATGAAAAACCGGTCACCTGTTTTTCTAACGTAAAATGTGGTTTTTACCGTTAGTTTGTTTGGTAACCGGATTTAAGTTTCAGGTTACCGACCGGTTACCTACTGAGGTAACCAGTAACCTGAAAGAAGGGTTACCAAAAACCGGTTAGGTTACCAAAAAACCCGGTTACATATAGAATTGGCCCGGAAAATCTGCATTCAAGTTGGTTACTGATCTATTTTAACATGTTTTTTAACTACATATCTATCTGCAAGCCGAATACAAGCACATTTTAATGATTAAGCAGAATAATTGCAAATTGTTCTCATGAATCCAATCATGGTCAACTTCTTGATCGCATTTGAGAAAACACGAAGCAATATTGGTGTCAGGCCGAAGATAAAGGGCGGTGTTCGCAAATAGTCCCGCACTGCGGGTCGCCCTGGCTATTTGCCAAACTCGCATTTTCAACGGCCGCTCACCGTTTTACATTGTTCATGTCACACTATTAATGTGTTAAATAGCGAAATTATGAATAATACTCAACTAAATAAACTAATAAACTCAGATTGTTGTGGGTAATTTTCTGAAGAAAATAAACAAATTATTTCAGTAGAAAAAGAAAGTTTCTGATACCATTAACATTTAAATGACCAAAAAACTCACTTCATTCTCTCCGCCACTCAAAGTACAGAATTTTCAAATTATTATTGTCACTTAATGGAACATTGAACTATGAAGTTCAATAAGAACTTTTTTCATTCTCTTTCTCTTTCATTTTCATTCATTTCGTGTCATCTTGTTCAAACGTGTTGAATAATAACAATTAATATGAGAATGTGTTCAATAATAACAATTAATATGAGAATGTGTTTTTCTCATACACTGATTTCTGATTTATCAATTTTGCTCCATTTGAGGCATTTTTATGATGGGAAAGGTGGTAGTAACTGGTTTCGGACCATTCGGCAGTTTCGCCCATAACCCCTCCAGCGATGTAGTGGATCAGTTGGAAAAACTGGGAATAGAAGGTGAATCATTATTTTATGAAGCGCCAAACTTCCATCAATCGTTAATTTATTCATTTTCGAGATTCTCAGACAGTTACACTCAGTAAATATAGTTAGAACAGAGGTAATATTAATTCCATAGAGTGAAAATTCAAGAGAACGTTAAAACTCATTTTGGTTTAGTTCTAATTGTTAAGCTGGTTTTTAGCATTCTGAATTTTTTTTCTAATCTAGGTTTTGATGGAACGTTGGTGGTCGAAAAAATAAGTGTAGAATACAATTGCGTAAAAGACACTGTGCCCGAATTGTGGAAGAAACACGAACCTATTGTAAGTCCTTTTTTTTTGTTTCCAAAGTCACCACCTAACAATTTGACAGATTTGTGATTTGATAACATAAGTGAAGTTTTCCATTTTCCTGTGTTTCTTGTTGTGTAAGATGGTGAGCTACACGGCTACACCAAAGTGTGAATGAACATTACCACCTAGTGTTATAAATAAGTCTTGGAACAAAACAAACGAATTAATCGATTCCTGAAACTTTCAACATTTGACACACACAATAATTGGGTGGATTCCTCACACTTTCAAATATAATATCAAGTTCTGAGTTTTTTCTGTTCAGCTCATGGTTCATATTGGAGCTCATCCGTTCAACAAATGTGTCAAACTGGAGCAGCAGTCGTTTAGGGATGGTTACTGTAGGTACGATGTTAAAGGTGGGTTATGTTGGTTTTTGAACCGTATTCACAAATTAAATGTCATCAGAATCAGCTTGTGATGTTGATGTCAACTACAAGTGAAATTGTCGGTAAGGCTGGTGGTAGGGATGTGTAAGTGTTATTTGCCAGCTAACCATCTCTGATCGAATTCGTTCACGAGTTCAACTTTTCATGGGTTCGTGAGTTTCAACTCGACTTCAACAATTGAATCAGATTCATGTGAAAGTGTTTGTCGTGGTTTAAAATAGGTTCGATCACGATAAATTCAAATCCATAAACAGCACAATGATTCATGAATTAATCAATGATTGAAGGCTGCGTCCCTGTCGACAACGTTTGCGTGGTTGGTCCTGATCCAGTTTTGACCTCGGACATAGACTGCGAGAAAATAGCAACGACGGTAACGGAAAAGCTGGGCTACAGCAAGGAAAAAGTGGAAATCGTCAAATCTAACGATCCCGGCAGGTTGGTTACGCCATAATTTTGTCCAGGGAACGTGTATACCTTCAACTATTCTTGTCCGCTCATAAAAACACTAGATTGGAAATACTCAATTCACATTTGTTTAGACTCTGAATGGAATGATTCTCTCCCTTTAACATGAATATAAGCCGCCACCAAACCGAAGTGAACATCATTACAGTATCACTACAGTATCTGTGCTGTAATCGGCATGGTTTCGTTTGAGAAATTGGATTTCGGGTACTTTTTCCTTACATTCCTACGTGTTTTTTGTTTCAAACACCGCTCGCGTGTACATTTACGCGATAGGTTGCGCTGGGTAACGCACGTCGACACGGTCAATTCTGATGTGTATGTTATTTGTTTCGAGTACATTCAAACCAAAAACCAACAATTTTGGCCGGATAAACAACGTCTCGAAATTATTCATGTTCGCTCAGTTGTATTCCAGATATCTGTGTGGCTTCTCGTACTTCCTCTCACTCTCCCAGAAAAGAGATCGTTCTCTCTTCATCCACGTCCCTCCGTTTGACGAAGAATGTACCCTTGACGTGGTCACCAACGTGGTCAGAGAGATTCTAGCTCACATTCTAAATACCAAACATGTATAGAACAACCTATGAACAGTGATTAACTATATATGTTCATTAATACATTAATGCACTTCTTCGTTTCACAGATGTGTTTCGAACTTTCTCTTGGCAGTTTTCTGTCACCCCATCTGTACTACTGCTCCTTTGCCCTTTCCCTATCGTTACTCTGTGACTTCATTGACTTGAAAGATTAGGTTGATTAAGTGAAAACATGTTGTACAATTCGCATAGTTCCTGTGGTCATTTATTTCACTTACATTTCTTGTATGAATTTTCTGAACATCTAGTCGTACCATTATTCATGAAAGAATAAAAGTTATCACAGACTAGACAAATGACATGTACAAATATATGACAGAACCGGAAATGAATGAGGTATACCACTTTAAATGAACGATGTATAGCTGTACGACAGCTGCAATTGTACAGGAAATATAACCAGTGTGCACAATGTGCGACGTTAAATAACTGTCATAGTCCTCTACTGGTACGCTAAATATGATTATAGGAAACTTCTAGCAATTCCTATCATGAATAACTTAGCTTATCACGTCGGGAAACATATGCAGAATTGAATGCGAATATTAAGTGAGAAGAACTATTATCAAACAGAAAACCATATTGAGATCCTTATGAGCGCTATTTACTATTCACATTTGGCTTAGATTGGTTTTTTCTTCTCTTTTGGTTGATTAATCAATTTACACGTGCAGTCAATCAATCAAGTTGTTGAGATAAAGTTACAGATGTACTGGTGGAGTATTGGGAGACCCTTCTTGTTTCACTGGTTGTGTAGTATCTCGACTTCTATCCCCAAATGAGAACGGCGTACTTTTTCCCAAATACAGTTGCTTCTTTCTACTCAAAGTCGAAAACCATTGAATAAGACGGCGGCTGGAAGCAAAATAGTAAAAACCAAGGATGTGAAGAAATCTGAGTTGAAGTTGGTGTAAAAAACCGACAAACGGCATAGTCACTAGTGTGAAGCAACTTGACTGTGATCTCACTGTCAATTGGTGGACACAACCATTTCACATAACCCCTTACTTTTCGAGTTTCTACTTTTAGTTCTGAGGTCACAACGGACGCTGAAAACCTCTTTTTCCGAATGGAATGACCACTTCGTCAAATTTAGTGTTCTCAGTTATTTTTTCTCACATTCAAGTTTCACTCAATCACCAATTTTTGTGTTAGAACACTAAAGAAACAAAGCACAAGTTGTTGTTCCCTTACCGGTACGGGGTGACGAAGTACATAGATACGATTGGACTCAGAGTAGGCATACATTCCATTATTCTGTAATACGAATTTTAAGTACGAAGTTGGACGAAAACATAAATTTGGACGGAAGCTAACATTACAGCAAAGTTAATTGCACTATGTTCAAACTTCTATATTAACATTTGAAACATGTTTTGCGTTGCATCTATTTTTCTTTGGTTGCGTTGGTTCGTTACGTGACATTTTGCAGTTTTTCACAAACTTGGCAGGATTGCGTTCTGAATAAATATGATGACGTGCGAGCACCTGACGTATAGGGAGTTATCAAATTTGAAAATGATGGATGGTTAATTGGTTTGTCGCTCTATTCAAACTGTGATGATAAAAAAACATATTTCCATACCGGAATGTCATGTTTTCCACCACAGGTCCCCCGATAACATGAAATTGAGCCAAGAGGAACAGCATAGAAGCAGTCAACCAGAACACAGGTATGATGGCTTGACACGATAAAGCCTGCAAAAACTGTATAGTTCAAACATCTATTTATAGACTTCTTTATAAATGTTTTCCACAAATTGACTGCTGAGTGAAACTTAGTAGGCACAACTTGACCCGGTCGAGTAACATCGAAATGGTAACATAAACGTATGGTCTGAGTTTATAAGCTTTCGACTCAATAAAATTTTGTTAACAGTGTTTCAGTTTTAATAAAACACCAAATTCGTTGTAATTAGCAAACAGTGACAAAACACCCTCAACACTGCGCTCTTTTCAAGATCAGCTTCACGTGAAACAACCCCGTATTTATTTTGTGACTTTGTTTGACCGAAAAAGTATTCGCTGGTGGATATCACATTAGTCTGTTTTCGAGTGTGGACAAATGAAAAAAAGCCAGGAACTCTCTAAGCCCACCTTTATCAAGGCCTGGTGTGATCGCCGTGTTGATGAACTAAGCTTCAAATCTCCGGAGGACAGTTTGTTCAAGGTCTGAAAGTTGAGATTGATATAAAACGAAAATATTTGTTTCCAACATATTGCCATACAAGAATGCAGAATTAGAAACATATTAGTATGTTTGATGATTGATCAAAACGCCTGAACACCGAACAAGGAACTAATTGAAGCTTGTTCATGTGACATAGAGGCATCACTTTTAAATTTTTCTCATCGGAGCGAGATCAGAGACGTGAAAGTTCACCATTTGATCACTCAGTCGATCACTCGCTTTGATCAGGTACAAGTTTTCCAAGCGTTACGACAGCAAACACTTTGTGTAACAATATGTTAAAAGATTTTGTACGCTCAAATAAGAATTACCTTTCTCCTGAAGTACAGGATACATGCATATATGGGTGCACATGGAATGCACATATACAGAATGGCACCAGCAGTTATCGGCGAGAATATTGACTGATTGCCCGCTACTGTCATGCCTGGAAACTCCACAGAAAAATATACAAAGGAAAACGGCATAGTTTTTGTGATCGTAAATAAGTGTGGGCATGAATAGAATGAATTATATAGATTCGGACTACAATAACGATGCATTTTCCGATTTGTACACCTGTGAAACACGATTTCATTCGTGAATCGCTAGAGCAGAATGTAAACGTTTTCTTACCTCTCCAGTATACTGCACTGTAAAACGAGTACTCTGGATAGAATTTATCCATCAATTGAAGCAGTTGTCTCGGGTCAGCAGAGTCAGTTGAGTACAGAACCTGACAATGGACGATGAGGTGTCCAGAAACTGCCCATTTAAGCTGTTTAATTATCGCAACAAAAATGCGGCAGTCTAAAACATTTGACCATCGAACTAACGTGGAACTGTTTTTTTAGCCAATATAACAGGTAATTATGGAAATGTATTCTGCTCTAGTGGAGAAAATTCAAGGTTTCGAGTGATTGGAAACCTCGAGATCTCAGAAAGTTCGATGTTGATGTTACTCCGCATCCGCATGTTACGTGCCATCTGGTAGGTCAGACAGATACCATATCATCGCAATCGAACAGGAAACATGAAAGGTCACTTCATCGACCTCACGATGGTGTGGTGGACTGCTACCGCCTCTGGCGGCGTAGCATTTTGTCCAACCTCATGAGAAGTTCGTGTGAGTTCCTTATGAGTTTCTCTTGAACGCCCCATGAGCTACTCGTGAGCTTCTGGAGTTGTAGCTTAGCAATCAATAGGATCTCATCAGAAGTTAGTGAGATATTGCTCATGAGGTATCTCATGCGGTTTTGGAGGAACTACTACAGCGTCTGGCGAACCTACGCGTTCTACGGACTACCGTACTATTACCCGCAACACTTTTCCCTGTGTTCATGCTTCAAAGAACAACAACTCTCGTATTTTCACTCACCAACATGATAAATGAAGGAATGTAAGCAATCAGACAGCAGTAGACAACATGTTTGGTTTTTGGACGCGATCTGACCAGAATGATATATCGGTAGATGAAAGACATCTAAACATTGTATCATGTTTTTTTCCTTCGTATAATTGTTACCAACATACCAACATTACCACTATTTTGATCAACCATAAAAAGAATTAACTAAACTGGTAATTAAACTCACGAGTATAATCCAGAGCGAGTGAGCAAACGTGTGACACGTGAAGCAGTGAGAAAAATAGCATGCGAATGACCCGAAATATGTACAGGGACCATGGAATATGTAGGTCAGAGAGTATCCAGAGAATAGGACCCTGTGAAAAATTCTGGATAAAACATAAAATCAATCCTGCAAAACCTATCGGAAAAACCTGGAAACTTTTCACTAGGTCCATTCATCAGTTTCAAACTGAAAGTTCTTTTTACGTCTAGAGTTTAGATGAGAACTTGCTTGACAAACTTTTTATTTGTTTCATAGTTTACATTCATGACCATGCTTTCACACATTTATTTATTTCGTACAAATTATGTGCAAGTGATCGATTTTTTTGGTATTTGTAACTATTAGAAATTTTTATCGAACGTTCTCACTTCTGAACAGCCATGGCGGAGGCAATGCACGTCATTAGATCGACAATGGCTGCATTTATGAGAAGAACGGAATAGGTTCGAAGGCTGGGGGGAGAGTGGCGGATGATTAGGTACACAAATACACAATTCAACACGATACCTGGAATTTTCTAAGTGAGACAAAAAAGCAGTTCAATTAGCAATCTGTCCGTCTCTCAAAACCGTTTAAACCCTAACTATATTCGCTTCGGGCATGACATTGTAACAATAGACAGTCTGCTACTCCGTTATCCTGCCTAGAACTAGCAAGTTTATTGAATAGCGGGAATAAGAAGAATTTGTATGAAATACTTGAAACTCGATAAACTATCGCCTGTGTTTATTTCCGCTGTGTCGTATAAAATATATCCCTTATTTTCATTTATGAAATCAGCCACTTATTCGTACGTTGTACAATTAAACTATGATGAAACTTTTTCAATTCACCGATTCACTACTCTGTATTCGAATGGCTCTCTGACTTACCTGAGTAACATAACAAGGATGAGAGAATGGTGGCGAAGTTGTCCCAAAACGCCACTTCTAGTGCTAGCTCAGCATCCATTCCACCTTTCTGGAATTCGAACGCAACCTTTGCAGGTTTGTCGAAAACAAAGCGTGTGCTCTGTGAAAAACTATTGTGAACTTAAAAATGAGTTGCCAAAATCATATTTTTATGGGTATATGTTATCAACATTGATGGAGAAATTTAGAAACGAACTTCGGTCAGACAGTAGATTGCAAGACTTGAAAAAATATCTAAGTAAAGAATAAATAGGCATAAAACCTCAGTTTGTATCAAGAATAAATGGAAAGGTAAAGCAAAACTATACAGTTTACCGGATGAATGCAATGTTGAACTGAAAACATAGCAAGGTGTTTCATACATATATGAGTGAGGATGTTGCCTCATTTTAGGAATTGTCATGAAATCAAAGGGAATTAGGCAAAGTTTTTAGTTATCTCCCTCCTTCTAAAATATACGTGGTATGATCATCAAGAAGGCAATTAGCAAACCAACTCTAGGAACGAGGAATGATTGCGGAAAACAAAAACCCGAAAACAAAGAACATTCTATTTTAGCCCATCCAGCCAACTCGATACAAAAAGTTCAGACTAAACTCAGCTTTATCCACGAAGGTGAAAAACTCTTATTCCTGGAGCTAATTATTGTGAGGAAGATTAAACATCAAGCCGAATAGATGCATCTGAACCTCTGAACCGTGTACTATAAGAGTCGTTTGTCTTTGTTAATAAAGAGCATATTGTGCAGACTTAATCTAAAATAATTACGGAGCAAGGTCTAGGTTTTTTTTCGTAAATGACATTATTAAACTCATTCATAGTGTGTGTCCAATTTGAGGAGTCGTTCTCTAGAGAATAAACTTATATCAGTTCAATCAGCCAAATGCTAATAGTCTATGAGGTTTTTTACTGTTTATGACTAGCAGTCGTCAACTCCATATAGACCTCTTATTTCCAGAGCGAAAAACACAGTGCATAGTCGGTGCCAAATTTATAAACTTCTGTCTCTCACCGGAATCGAACCTGCGAGCAAAAGTTACGTGCAGGCCGCTAAGCGCTGCGCTATTAGAGTGCATAGCGGGCATGCTTTTAAATCGAAGACCTGTGTGCGTACACAGCGAAAAGTGAGATATACAGTAGCCTCCAGCCTTTCCGTTGGCGATGACTATAGGTTGTACCGACTCGTGTTTTTTGTATTTTGATCCCGATGGTTTCGGTTAGAGTTGTTTGCGCGTATCAAGATCAAAGTACAACGCAGACTTACGCAGACTTGGTCACCATGTATACTGGAAGTGAATGGAGTTATTACGTTTACGTGGAGAAGCACCAACTTCACTTCTAGTGTTCCCTTTTACTCAAAATATAACATGTTCACACTTTCCACGTAAGTATTCGTTTACATAGCAGTCCAGCTTGCACTTGTAATAATTGAGAACATCACTCTTGGAGCTACTTGAACAATCAACAGAGTGAAATGAAGCAGTTTCTGGGAATTGACATCCTTAGTGACAGTCGCCTGAATCATACATGAGATTAGACCCCCCATCTCGCAGAGATGTTTATTGAATGAGGTGCGTCATTACGGAGTACATTTAGTTGCACTTATAAAGAACACTGATGACGTCGCGGCTATCCTGTTTGACGCATGTTGAAGTTGTGAAAGAGCCCATTCACTAGCCATATTCATGTTCCTATGGGTGAAAACAGCTTTGAGCATAAAACTACATCCAAAAATACGAGGCCGGAAACATCAAACCTTGCTGTGTCTATTTCGCAGACTTACGTGTACCCCAATAGAATGGGAGCGCAATAAAACACGCGAGACCGTGCATCTTGAAAGAGACGCAGACAGGGAGACACCAACTCGAATAATTATGAATATGGTGTGATCAAAGCAAGGCCACGCGCTTCTCAGCTAATCTTGTGAAAGTAAAAGAATTAGAATGATGCCCAGGTCTGCCAACACCGCGAATTCGTGGAATTTCTCCAATATGCGCCGTGGTCAAACTACAAACACACGAGAACGGACTGACGACACACTGGCGTTTATAAGGCAGCCGTATTCAGAAAACCACAAGCTCTGTAATTCTCTGCAGCGATTGCCTGATTGTGGTAGGCTCACAGTACCACAGTTGTACGATGAGATGTTAAACTATTACAAAAGTATGATTAGGTTAATGTGCTCAGTAAGAGATGTACTCAAAACCGTTTCGACCCTGATTCAAGACGGTTTTGGGTTTTCTCAGACGGTTGGGTCATCATCAGTTGAACCCCTCTGAGAAAATGAAAACAGGACGAAAAGACTTACAGACCGTCTTCTAGCGGAGAATACCTAATATTACAAAAGTAATTAGTTTGAGTACTTTATTTTTGGAAAAAGCTTAATTTATGAGGTTTATAACGCTCAATATGGAATTCTGAGAATAACAGTGGCCAGCGTGGATACTCCGTGTATCTATCAGTGCACTAGCCTCGTGTATCTACTAGCGTTCAGCTCTTAGAGTATTCCGAGAAATACTTTCTATAATTGCTGTTCGTTGCCATTAGGTAAGCAAATTTAAGCAGAACTCGAAAATGGAATTTGCTATGTAACGACGTTCGTAGCGAAAGGAAATGATGTGGAATGTATGCAGTAGGAATGCGGAATAATTACACAAGCAGCAATCGCGCCTTTTCTGTCATTTCGGGTGGTAATCTGATCAACAGAGAAAAATATAACGAACCTAGTTGATGAAAAAACATAAAACTGAAACGACATTTTTCGCATGAAAGTTATTAGTTCTTTTGTTAACTTGCTTATCAAGAGAACATAATTATGTCATCCAGATCAAAACGAGTAGAACTTAGAGGAAAATGAGAGGAAGAGAATTCAGAAATTTCTGGTCACCCAAAACAAAACTTGTAAAATACGTCAAAACTAAAACTAAAGGACGTGCAACGAACGGTGCACAATTCTTTTTTCGTAAAATTTTACATTTACTATACATGGAATGATGGTCCAATCCAAGAATATGAATTTCATAACAATTTGAAACGCACGAACTGGAATGATAATCGCAAATAGAACGCAATGTGCTACATTACAATGTGAGGGAGAAGCACGCTATACTACGTTTTTAATCTTTATTAATGATTATTAAAGGGCAATTATCTTCCTTTATCCTTTACTTTAGACTTCCTGAGAGTGCGAACGTGACAGAAAAGGTGCTGAGTTCATTGAGATGGAAATTTTCATAGAAATGAAAGGTATAAACATGCTGGATATAAAGGTCAGGTGCACAAGTTATTGACGTTTTGCCCCTTTCTTTCTCATAACCAGGACAAAAACTCCAAGACAAAAACTCGTTTGCTCAACGGTGTTTTGTATGTATATGTAGAAAAATCAATCATAGTTTATGATACTTTTCTGGGAATAAAAATTAGTGTGCCCTAAGGGATTAATGGGAATGAGTACGAGGTAGTGAATAAGTGTCGGTTAATGGTAGTTCTTTGAGTTCGGCTGCGTAAATTGACAGAAACTTCAACTTATGCTGCAAAAACGAGGAGCCGAGACTTTATGAAAGAATATAAGGTGAATTGCGTTTTTGCAGGATTCTGTGAAATTAGCAGTTGCTTGTGTGTCGATTTCCTTGAGAACCAGATTGAAGAGGGCTTCCACTAAAACGTGGATAAGCTTTCGCGCGACGTCAAATGCGTCAAACACCCACTAAAGAGGGGTAAAAAGGCAATGTATCTTTGTTGGTCAAAGAAAAACGATAAGCCTATTGAGAACATCAAAAATTCAAGATCTGTTGCACATGATTGCCACGCTGGTAATTGCTTTACTACGGTAGAGAATACGCCCGCGCCCGCCCTACCCCTCTAAGTCCCATTTTGTGTACCCCTGTAAGTGCCAGATTCTCTGGCACCCTTCAACTGCCTGTATTTCCACCAAACTGACCTTCATGTCAAAATTCGATAGGCCACGCCCCCCTGAGTACCCCTCTAACTGCCCCAGGTTTTGTCTGAGTGGCTCATGTTTCTTTACCAGAATACACTTTATGCTGAAAACGTAATAAGCCATACTCATGGAGTTGCAATTATTAGAGTATTCATCACAACTACAAACTGGCAAATTACATTTTGCAGGTAATTTCACCTGGGAATAAATTATTAACTTCTAATTTGAAAGACACCGAACTAACTCTACAGTACAATTAGTACCGTTTGGGTCTTGTGGGAATTCGGAAAACTAGTCAGGCGCATTTGATAGCGTATAACAATTATATTTCCGATTGGCTAACGAATATTATATCATATTCAGTATGATTATAGGGATCCAAATATCTAAAAAATAGCAATAACGGAAATTGTGAACAAACAGACCAATTTATTGTGAATACTAAAAACAAATAACAACAACGATAATGGTTTAGCACGATGTTTACAATAGTAGTACCTAAACATAAGTCTCTAGAAATCTGTATGATTATTTGTTCACCTGTAGTTTCCTGATTTTTCAAAGAGAAAAAATGGATAATCTGATGTTCTTTTAATTAAAAAAAGTTTGGTTATTCCCTGCATAGTAGGCGTTTTTATCTACACACTCACTACTATTATACACTAATCGTGATACTGTAACTCTGTAACAGGGCGGAGTGATTTAGAAAACGACTGAATTCATTTGAGTTGTAATTTGGACTGCATTTCGTATTGGAATTGGAAACTTCTTTCTTTTTAACAAATTTGAGCTTTTGGTAAGCTTCCGTTACTCTTGTAACGACTAGCTAACTAATTCTTCAAGGTGGTTTACTTCAAATTTACGACTGCATACTGTAGGTGTCGACGTAGGAATGGAAGATATCTATGTCGGTGCTGGAGGCCTCTTGAAAAGAGTGGTTGAATCTTCGCATGGAGAGTAGTTGTCTACCTTTCTCCAACACAGAAAAGGCCATCATCTCCTGTTTCTTTCGCATCAGTATGGACTTCCAGTGAAGAATTCGACGACTGTAAAAAAAAAATACAAAACGTTACCAAAACAGAAAATGTTATAGAATCCTATACTCTCATGGAGGGGATATCAAACTTCACTTTCAATTTTCGAACTACCTCGATTTGGATCACTGATGTAACCGATTTTTGTTCTAACTTTCAATCACGTGTACATATTTTAACACTAAATTTTGTGATGTGCTGCTGTCCGGCTGGTGATTCAGCTTCTGTATCTGAACAATTCGTTGAACACAATAAAATGAATAAGCAAGTTAGAGATTGAAGAAGGCAAAACTTTTCTTCACATTGAACCACTTACCGATAGGGCGTTACGCAGTACATCGATACAATTGGACTGAGGGTCGGCATACATTCCATTATTCTGAAACACACTTTTCATAACGCATTTATGATGTTGCAAAACAATATGAGGTCCGAACTAGGGTTGTTATTCGAGTTAAAAATTTCGAGTTTTCGAGTTTTCGAGTTTTCGAGTTGTGGGAAATTTCTAGTTTTCGAGTTTCGAGTTCGACTCGACTCGAAAATGTTCGAGTTTTTTCGAGTCGAGTCGAGTTTTGAGTGTTTTTGGACCCAAAAGATACATTTTTCGAGTACGAAATTTTGATTTTCGAGTTTTCGCGTTCAAAAATCGAGTTTTCGAGTTTGGCGAAAAATCGAGTTTTCGAGTTTTCGGGTTTTCGAGTTTTCGAGTTGTCGCGTTTTGGAAAATTTCGAGTTTTCGAGTTTTCGAGTTTTCGAGTTTTGAGAAATTTCGAGTTTTCGAGTTTCGAGTTCGACTCAACTCGAAAATTTTCGAGTTTTTTCGAGTCGAGTTTCGAGTTCGACTTTAACAACCCTAGTCCGAACACAATTTTTTTTAGTTTCGGCCCACGTTTACAATTGTTCTCAAATGTACAACCCTATATATTCGTTACTGCCAGATGAATTACTACCAACCGGAATGTCATGTTCTCGACAGCCGGTCCTCCAACCACATGAAATTGCGCAAGAAGAAACATCATAGAGGCGGTCAACCAGAATACGGGTATGATTGCCTGGCAGGTCAGAGCCTGAACAAAGTTGTATTAAAAACTTTTAGTCACTATGTTTTCTTGTTTCTTTTTTGAATTTTTCGGATCCTTTCTTCATGTTCTTGTTTCAACTTTCTCTCCATACACTTAAGATAACAAAGTGGTGTTACGTGACTACCTCACGTCTATTGACTATTGTACTTTAGTTTATTGTTCGGGTGATAACTTTCATTTCAATTTTTACCCTAAATAAATAAACAGACATCTTTCTCCAAACCTTTTATATGCCTCGATAATTGTTCTGTTTGACCTTTAGAGAATATAATAAAATAAACAAATTCTCACCTTTATCAGAGCCTTATGAGATCTTTGAGTAGTTGCACTTAGCTTCAAATCTTCTGACGACAAGAGCTTCAAGGTCTGAAATTAAAGAAGTTGTGAGAACAGTAACATTCTTTAAAAAAATCGGTGGAAATAATAGAAAACTACTGTGCATAGCAGAACTATTTCCGTATTTGTAACCCTATGTTTTTGTAGCTTGACTCTGCTCGAGATGAAACTACAACAAAGATTTTATCACTCCCATAACACTCTGAATGTAGATAAATGAATGAATAAAATTACTAAATACCTTCTTCCTGAAATGAAGTATAGTTGCGTAGATCGGTACGCAAGATAGACACATGTAGAGAATGGCTCCAGCTGTGATGGGGGAGAATACAGACATATTCCCAGCCACAGTCATGTCTGAACTGATAAAGTCGCTTCCATACTTGCATAACCTTTTACAGTACGCAGGAGAACATTCAAATGTGAGTAGGCCTCTTATCCATTTGATTGCCCTCTCTTTTCTCCTCCTCTCTTTCAAATCTTCTTCTCCCCCTCCCTCCCTTTATGTCTCTACCTTCCTCCACGTCTTTTTAACTATGTCTCTTTCTCCCACATTCTCTCTTGCTCTCTCGCTTCCCTCTGCCTCGCTTTCTCTCTCTCTGCCTCGCTTTCTCTCTCTCTCTCTCTCTCCCTCGCTTTCTCTCTCTCTCTCTCTCTCTCTCTCTCTCTCTCTCTCTCTCTCTCTCTCTCTCTCAATCTCCATTGCTATCTACTTCTCTAGAGATCTTCTTGCACATGAATCTAGTATAAATCAATATAATTACCTTGCCAATATGTGTCATTTTTGAAATGGTATTGAGGGTAGAATTCGTCCATTATTGTCACCATTTCCGGCCCTCCAGCGAAATCGGTCGAGTAGAACACCTGCGAATTATTGAAACACAATATCACAGAAAAACAGAATAGTTCAAACTAGTCCGTATTTCCTCAACTGAAAATGTGTACAATACGTTTCATCGTTCTGATTTTGATCACAATGTACTGAAACGCTTACTATGATAACTGTGTTTTCGAGTTTTTATGAAATCTGGTGTGTTTGTTAGGACATGTATGTCTCGTACTATTGTTTCTATTGGTAATTGTAATTGATTACATAGTTTCAGTCTTCACTACACAATCCACCTTCGCAAAATACGGGATTGCTTACCTTTACGTAAATTTTTAGCTTTAAATAGGTATAAAAACTCTTGTTTAAATAGTTACAGTTTTAAATAACATCTGAGAGAAAAACAAATATGAGTTTCCTCAAACTCCTTGAAATGTTTCACTCACCAACATGGTAAATGATGGAATATAAGCGATCAGACAACAGTAGACGACCTGCTCTGTTTTCGGTTGCGGTCTCACAAGAATCATATACCGGTAGATGAACGACATCTAAATATATTGTTTTTCACACGATCTTTGATCTCTACAGTATGCTTGATCTCTTCACAAAACATCTCTTCTTAGAACGTCACTTTGATAGTAGCTACTGTCCCACAAACTATTTGGTTCAATCACCGTCGTCCAGCACTGTTAAATTGCATGTGATACTATGTGTGCGTAACAGGGTAACCATACCCTTTATCTTTTCTACTTTTCTCTCAATTTAGCCATGTGAAGTGTCACATACTCAGTCACGTGTTAAATCGCGACTAAGTCAATTCTGTTCCATTCTATTGTGCCACTTCTATGGATGTTTGAATTTGTGAGGTCAAAAATCAGGAGATTGTTGTACTATAGTTCACACAATCGTCGACCTCTACAGTATAATATTTCCCACGATTGAGGACTGCTACAGTAATACTGCGGAACGTTTTAATATGTGAGAGATAATCGAGAGCGATGTGATTGTTGTATGTCGTGAACAATTGTTACAACGAACAACTAGAGACCATTATGTGAAACTGACTTTCGTGCGTAATTTTCACGTTAATTTGAAGCAAAGCAACTGTGTAAATCCAAAATGGTGATTTCACCCGATGCTGACTGAAATACTAAGGCTTTTATTCTTGTAACCATTGACATGAGGTGGAAGCATACGTACATTAAACACAGTTTGCGAGAGAGCAGTGTGCCACTATCTCCTAAGAATATGGTGCGGGTAACGTACTATACCGTCTGTTTGTGCTATAGTATACGTATCTAAAACCATATGTTGGGTATCCGCTACATGAAGATGACAGAAACTCACGAAAATGATCCAAAGCGAGTGAGCGAACGTGTGACACGTGAAACAGTGAGAAAAATAACAACAAAAAGGGCCAAAATAGGTACACGTTCCATGGAATATGTAGGTGAGAGAAACACCAGAAAAAAGAACTCTACAATAAATACTATTTTAGTTTGGCTGTTTTCGAATATCGAATGGTGCTAAGTTCCAAATGATTGAAGCCAAAGCGAAAATACTGACCGGCTACAAAAATTAGAACTCGGATCAACCGAAGACGACTGTCTGCGTCTCACTGATCTGCACACTTTCTCAGTTTACTGGAATTTTGTTGTGACTATGATTAACAAAATGAACTACCGATGTTCAAAGTCGACCGAATTTTCGTGGTAAAATCTCCGTAGAATTTCTCTATGATCTTATGTGGTTATTCAAATAATGTGTTATTTAATCTTACAAACTCACTTCTGAGTTGCCATAACAGAAGCAACGCACGTCATTAGGTCGAAAATGGCTGCATTTATGAGAAGAACGGAATAGGTTCGAAGACTTGGGGGAGAGTGGCGGATAATCAGATATACAAAGATACAATTCAACACGATACCTGAAAAATAAACAATATTACCGCCTGTTTTAGTTGTGAAACCTGGCGGTGCTACTCATCTCCACGTATCTCGTGAGAATGTGAAGTACCGACGTGCGAGAACGTCATGAGATACCTCGACGATCCTATTCTTACGATACCACCAGTGAGAAGCTTTCGCTCACCGTCTTTCAAGCTCTCACAATCTAGTTCCTGCGAGATCTAGTAGATTTTGCAGACATCACTATGCCTGATGTGATATCTCAACGAACAGTGCAATACTCTAGCTTTCTCTAAGAAAAATAACGAGAAAGCCCGAGCAAATCATTAAACGTGTTACTACAATCCACATCAGATTTCGGTTGAATATTATATATATTTTCATGACGTAATATGTTGAATGAACTCAATGAACTACTTTACTGGGGTGTAATTCGAGTTCAACTTTCCAACGAAAGAAAAAAAACCGTCATATAGTATACACAATTCTCACCTGTGTAACATAGTGCTGACCCCAGTATGGTGGAAAAGCGGTCCCATCTAGCAACTTCTAGGGATATCTCCGGATCCATTTCGCAACCTGGTAATAAATATATCACAATCGAAAGTGTAGAAAGTCCATAAACTGGTTTTATTAGGTCGTATGAAATAATTTGATGTTAGTGGCAGTGCTGAAGTGAATTATCATACTTGGAAATAGAATCGTTACGTGAAACGTAAAAAAAACATATATAATTGACCAATATTCAGAATAGACTATTCAGCGAACCAGTTGATTCATAAAATACTTCACAAAGATTTAAAAGAGAACAAAAAACAAATAGATACTGCCACTATATTGGGTTTTTTATTGTACGTTAACGAGTTTTGAAGCGCACATCTAGCTCGACCACGCTGCGCGCAGCACAGTTCGACAACTAAGTCTTGAACTAAGTGAACCCGGTAAGATAACTTGATAGGACAGATCAGGTTGTTCCACACCCAATATGAACTAATCGAGTGAAATGCAACAGCAGGGTGCAAATAATGTAAAGTACAAGCACGGATTAGTTTCCCTAATGAGACGGTGCGTGAGAGAAATCAGATCGTGAGACAAACATAAAAAGATAGAAACGCAACATTATCGAACCCGGAAAATAGTACGGTAGTACTAGTGATCGAGAAAACGTAAAACGGAAAAAAACCTAAGAGTACATTTGTCAGATACGTGTCACACTAATACGCGACATGAAACTTAAAGTTCGACACAAATTTGACGTAGGTTATAATTCTGTGGATTAGCTGCTGCTATGTGGGAGTAGCTCTGCGTGATCTCTGGTAAAATAACTCATATCTGCTCGATTTGCATGCTAAGTTGAGTAAATCTGAGGTGTACGTTGGTGTTTTCTTTTGAACCGGATTATTTAATAATAATAATGTTTATAATAATAGACCAATATGAAATCACGAAATGGAAACTATTCAAACTGACATTTGAGAAAACAAAAGAAAAACGGGTACATAAAGAACGTTGCTAATAGCATTAGTTGTTGATGTAAATGAACACAGATGACCTACCCATCATCTGCGTTCGGAGCTAGACAAATGCTATTTTGTATTCCGCATAGACTAGTTGGGATAATGAAGTTACACTTGAGCCCCATTTGAAGTCATTAGTGAGTTCAGCAATGATACAGTTTCATCCGTCCAAATACCGAAAACGGATGGCTTCATGTGAGATCTATTCCGGATGATGCAGAACAAAATTATGAAACAATGAATTTGCGTATGCTTTCATAATGGAAAAAGTAACTGAAATAATAGTTTCATAGTAAAATAAAGGAACCAATACCTGATTCAGTTTTGCTCAATGTCGACAGGCACTATTCGTCAACTTTTCCTATTTCAAATTTACATGCAAACTATAGGAAAATAATCATATTCAGAATATAATGTTTGGTTTTGAACATCTAAATAATAATATTAATGCGACCTGAAGTACATTCAATATTATATTTCTTGTTACTTGAGGTTTTTCGTCACATTTATTCCTACAGTACCTTTCGACTGTATCGAAATGGAGGTAATTAACGTAGTACTTAGAGTGTAAAGTACTATTAAATTGCATTATCATGGTTCACACGTTTATTCACGTTCCACGTGATCTTCCCTCTATGCAGCACCTCGCGACTATACTGAACTCGACTACAGACTGATCTGTCGTATTGTTTGCTCTGACTACTCGCCTTCATGCCTCACGTATTAAGTTGAATTGATGGGCGGAAGTGGGATGTCGGATTAGGAATACGTCAAATACCATCTAGACGGCCATGAAGAAAGGTTGGTTCTCAGCTCTCTCGAATATTTCTTTTGGTTACTGTATCATAGCTCCAATCGTTTGCATCTATAGTTCCCGCCATTCGCGTTGAGAATTTTGCAGACTGCTCATGAATTTCTAGGGTGTTTATCACCATGATCGAGCAAAATATCTATAAGCGTTTCTTCACTTTCACGAAAACATATAAATAGGAAAACATTCTGGAAAATTTAAGTGCGCTCTGAGACATGGTCAATCGAAAATCAAGGCACGATGCCAACCAGTCCTAGTCGGAACGCGAATATCTTTACCTGAGGTTATACGGACTGTGCAACACACAATCGTGCGCGAAAGTAGCAGTGCCGAACGTGTTTCTGACGTTTTCGGTTTTGATCAGAGATGTGCATATTTTTATCTTGATACGAAACTTTCAGTGTTCGGCTTGATTCTGTTGGGATGGTTTCGTGCCTGTTTTGCTGGAAATATTATCGAGTTTCAGAAACAGCATCAGGTAGGTCATATAATTTATCTATATCACTATGTGCGACTTCTACTGTTTATTTTCCTGCAGTATTTATTTTCAGAAAACTGTGCAGAGCGTTAGCTGTGTGAAACAATTAGCAGCAAAAACACTTGCTGCCCTTGCACCTTTTCTGCACCTCTTGATATTTTGATCACCAACAACCTTGGCTTATAACAAGTCAACATGCGCTAGTACCTAATCTTCGGTCACCTCGTACTACGCATATACTACCCTTGATCAGTTGTCACTGGGAAAATCTCACGACCACGCAAGTTCTCGGAATGTAATTCTGTGTTCTTGCTGATTAGTAGGAAGTTACTACAGCGCCTAGTGTTTCCATTAATTATACACGCGGTTATAGCTGTATTTATGCAAAAGACAATAAAACCAACCAAATACCCAAATTATTACATTTAAAACACTAGTTGTAAACATATGTAGAGCAACTCTCCGAATACAAAATATGAAGATGTGGGTGAAAAGTATTGACTACCGGATGTGAAGTGGTATCTCCCAATTAGTGTAGCCGCACCTCCCCCCCCCACAATTGTCGAGTTCGCAGTATAAGAAGTTACCGAATTCCGTTGTAGTTTGATCTCTACAAACGCCATAGTTTACAAATTTGACCGAAAATAATCGGGACCAATAAAAGAACGAACTTATACTTCTCGTCATGTTCAATGTTTGCGAATTTGCGTTCAATCTACTACAAGGTACTGAAATGTCAGAGTTATAAGTGCAAGTTAAAAAAATACTTTGAAAGATTAGTTATCTTTCAACGTATTCAAAGTCATACTAATCTGGCTTTCCCCTTCTTTCGCATAGTCGACTGCAGACCGCTTGTTGAATATGAAGGTGCGTTGTTATTCTGGTCAATGCTCTTCACACAATGAAGGCAAACATATCACGACGCTAGGCAGACAGCTCATAAGATGTTGAATACATGAAAGGGACACGCGCTAGGACTGGTCCCCACCCCACACAATACACATCACAGATCAGACTATAGACATCGGAATGATTTTGAGTATACCATACTAGGAAAACAAACTCATGCAGTTTATCAATATTGTAGGCACTCGTTTATATCATTCATGCAGTGACTGAGTGTTATGTTCACTGTAATGAAGGGACGTACCTTTATGCGTTCCATGGTTTTTCTAATGTCTACAGGACTAATTGAACACCCTGAACATCGACTTTAAAGATAATTCATACTTTGAGGTTGAATACGGCTCAATGAAGGACTGCTCACTGCCTGATTTTACTGCGATGCTCCCACTCGAGTACCGCAGAGAGATGAAGAAAATATGGGGAGGCTTTCCGAGCACAAAAACTAGATGCGAAAGGTAGAGTTACAAATCGTATTCAGAAATATCCCTACGGTCAGATCCCAACCTGGCAGATAAAATGCTGAGCCTACAAATAAGAAATCGATAATTTATTTGTTGTCTTATTCCGAATGTTCCATTGTATCAAAACAAAATGAACATAGATTAGCAAATATATATTCAAAAATGTCTGCTTATTTCGCGGTTTGTGCACTTTCGCATATGTTGAATTCCATTTTTATCACAGACAGTTGACCCAGACTCGCGAGCTAATTGATCTTCTACCAGAGGAGTTGAGGGAAAGGGTAAGCCAAGTCACATTAGGGTTAATATCATAGTATGATGAACTTGTTTCATTATACGATTGATGAATAAAAAACGGATAAAAAAGTAATGTGAGTAGAAACCTCGATTCTGAAAGTCCTACTTGGATAGTGCGTCATCGGTCACGTGCAAACTTTTGCAGCTGCTTAGCTACCTGCAAATGTAGCTTACAGGGGCTGCACACATGGTGCAAAGTGACTGGAATTACATCCAGCTGCAGCACTAACAAGTACGGACCTCTGTAGGAGTGAACATGTTTGAGTGGTTGTGTGATCGCTGATCGGCCGTTACAGCAGAACGCTTAATCGAAACGGAACAAACTGCAAACCCAGAAAAAGCGGAAGTATAACGTTCAACATTTAGAACTGTCATAGTTTCAAGTTGTTCTCGAAGTTATTCTTTCAGGTGTTGAGGTGGGGCGTGAACGTGAAGGAACCTACGTCACAAACTTCATTCCTTCAAGGACTCGGTCTGGAAGAAGTGAAAAGATTTAACGAGGTTGCTAATGTTTGCAAATTAGTTTTTTCTTTCATTTCTTTCAACAAGTAATCGTTGTTTAGCCATTTCACTTCAAGTTTTGATTTTTACAGAAGTACTGTGTTTCAGATTCTGTCCACCCGTGCACTGGAGACCTCTGAGCGTTCCCGTTTGTTGAGACAATGGGGCAGCGGAGTGTTGGACACAGAGGCACTGACCAACCTGGAAAAATACATTCTCTATTTGGAAAGGAGGGCAGAACGGTTTAGACACAAGGTATGACTTTTTCGATTGTTAATATTGGTTGTTATCCTTCATTCTCCTTAAATATGCTGAATGAATGCTTGTGAGTCGTTTGCAAAACGAACACTCTGAGAAACGCATTAGAAAAACAAATGTGTAAAACGGTGAAATTTGTTGTGCTAACGACTTTTTCACCTGCACACTAGATCACACTTTACGGTGTTTGTATCTAAGTTTAGCCTCACTACTAGTTATTTGGCATACGAACAGGTGAAAAGCCTGTCAACCGATGCACGAAATGCATACGAGCGACTGGAGTCAATGAAGCGGGAGAAAAAGAACCTCATTGAAGAATTCTCTCCCAGTGTCAGAAAGGAGTTGGCTCTTCTGTTCAGGTAAGTTGGTCAATATGGGTTTCCATTTGTGGTTGAAGTAAGGATGTTTCTAGAGAAAGGCACGTGACTGGCAAACACGTGATAAACATGTTACGTCAGACAAATACACACGGCAAACTCCCAACTATCAGCGCCTTTTTGACGTCAACACCATTTTACACAACATAGTACGGGAAACACTAGGCTTGTATATTTGTATTGTAGTATTGTTCTCATACGAGATATGTTCACATATGAACTTCATCAATGGTTCCACTCTTTGCAGAACCAAATGTCCTCGGTTCGGAGTTGGCGACGGTAGCGAACTGGATAGTGAAGAAATTCAACTGGCTTGCGGGAGAGGTGATAATGCTAGTATTTCACAGCAACCATTGCAGCCGTGCATTTGTCATTCATTGAACTTACACACTGGGGTAGGATAGAATTAGTCATTCTGATAGAATGTTCGGGATACTTAGACACTTTTGCTTTAGACCGAACACGGATAATTTTATCATGAGAAAGATCGCATTGAGATGTTTCAATATTATCAATTACAGTACCCGAGGACGAGGAGACCGTGTCTACCACGGAGCGCCCTTCAACCACAGTGGATAGTATAGAAATAGAATTGTCCACCTTTGGTGAGTGTATCCTAAACATCAAACGCAGAGCTGTGAAGACAATATGAAGCTATGAAGCTGGGCAAACGTTTTTTATTCTGAAAAACGTGAAAAAACGAAAAGTTTGATTCTATTCCAACACCAGCACAAAAACGCGATAAACTGATTTGGAATTCCCTCTGTTCTGCTCACCTATAGAGCATTAAACCTCAGTTAGAACTTTTTTCCGATCAATTCAACTCAGTTTCATTCACACACTTAACCCTTGTGTGAAACTGAATACATACTTTGTAATCACCTCTTATTTCTCAACTTAGTTCCAGCGCCTACTCGTCGATACCGCCCGTATCCGGGTGGCGTTCCTCAACTCCAAATTCCGAGACAAAAAGAAGTCTTCGACAAACTATCGACTGAAGACCTATTAAATACTAACATCGAAGATATAGCACAGCTACTGAAGTCACTCTTTCCTAGAGTTTTCATTAATTAATACTATTTACCACGCATATTCATTGTATCACTAAGATCTGAACAGTATAACTGTTTCATGACAAAGTGAATAAACATTCATACTTTTTAAAACTTACTTTTTTTCAAAAAGTTAGTGGGAAGGTACTGTCTACTTATGCTCGAACCAAAGTCGTTTCAAACACCGATCGAAACTCTTGATTACGGAGGATGTTTTCGTTAACAAATAGAAGTCGCCACATGGAAGTAATTCACACAAACTTGTCAAGAAGTTTTTTGTTGTGCTTTTGTTTACAAAATTGAAATTTCTCGTAAACTCTAGCTGAATCGTCTGGGTTCAACTTATATCCAATATTCCGTGTGAATAGACACTTCTCCGATTCTCGTCTTAAAATAGCCCTACTCGCCCCCACACTCTTGTTTGTATTACATTCCAAAGAGCGTGTTTCGGACCAAAGTGGGTTCAAATTTTGCCGCCGCCGCAGGACGGTTTTGTGTTGATTGTTATTTGCTAAAGGCGTGTGTTGACATGACTCTGCACAGCACTCGGTGCACCGTAGCAATGTTGTCGAAATTAAAAGAATAGTGAAAATAAGACATTATGGTGTTATGGAGGGAGGGGGGAGGGGTGTTAAATACAGTTGATCACATATTCTGCTCTCTGTGGAAGCTAAGATTACAAAGTTGCAGCTGTTTAGAACATGTGCCTTCGGTATCAGTTTCTCTTTCTCTGAAAATACCAATGCTTGAACCGGGAACTCGGATTCGTACTACGACACGCAGATTGGGATACTGTTAGTTTGGAGATTTGTACATACGGCTTGTGAGCGGCACTTTCACAAACACATAACTAAGAGAAACACCGCGGGAGCGTACAAATACAAAAGAAAAAACAAAGTCAATAAAAGCATGGTATACATTTCTTTTGTTGTTCACGTCGTTCCATTTACTTTAGGACGAATATTTTCAGTTGTTCTTCTTTATATTTGAAAAGTTCGAACAACCAAGTCATGATGTCCCGAGTACAAACCTTGTAGAAAAACTGTTCCTTCCATATGTGAACACTGGAATTACGTAAGACTGACATTCCATTTCACCATTGTTCAAAACCACAATTGATAGTAAAAATGAACAAATAATTTATTAAATACAAACGTAACATAATGTAATGACTCATGTTTCGTCATAGTCTGATGCAGACTACAGGTCAACTGAACAGTTGGGGATACTGTAACTGCGTATTCAGTCGGTGCGCGTTCACTGGTTAAAGGGGAACAGTCTTCGGTAGATGGTGGCCAGATCGGGTTTCATGCCCTTGAAGAAGGATTCTTCCTCGGTGGTCGTTGTCGATTCGTTGGTTTCCGTTGAGCTCATCTCGGATTCTGGAGCGGTGTTCTCTTCTGTCGAGGTGGTCTCGCTGGTCTCGCTCACTGCAACAAACCAGTTAGAAAAACAGTAAACTATTACAACCAATGTTTAGTTTGTTTCCATCGACTAAGATGATATGAGATCAAACTGAAATCACACATCAGAATCACTATCTATCAACAGAAATTGAGAGCGTGTGTTACACAAAAACTCACACAAAAACCATGTTGTGATTGGAAAAGTATTACAAAATATCAGCATATGTGAATTGTACATTTTTCAAATAATGTGAACTGATGAATATTAGTTTATGAACTGGAATTGGTCCGTTATGTACGAATATTTCAAAACAAGATCCCATGAAATTAAACCACATGTTGTTTTTTTCAGAAAATGTACTAACCGTTCTCTTCGGTAGTCGCAGCTGGTTCTTCTGTCGTTTCGCTGGTTTCTTCGGTGGTTTGTTCTGCAACTTCCTCGGTCACTTCGACGGTAGACACTGCTTCGGTGGTAGGCTCCTCAGTAGTCGACACCTCAACTGAAGTGGTCTCTACAACTTCAGCGGTGGTAGCGACCTCAGAAGTTTGTTCCGTCTCCACTACCGCCGTCGAAGACAACAGAATAGTCGCCAGCAGATCGGTTGACGTCTCAACCTCTCCTACAGCCACACTGGTCTCGTTACGGTCTTCAACCTCTTCGACTATACTAGTGACGTTTTCGGCAACTTCTTGGAAGAATGGTCGGTATTGTGCTAGAGCTACAGACAGAATAGAGCATGCTAGAAGGAGTCTGAACATGATTGAAGAGGGTGGGAAGAGTGGCTTGACCGGAGCGAAAACGTATCTGGACCGCCCTTCTCTCTCTTTATATAGTCGCCTTTTGCTCTGCAAACACTCTCGCTGAAACTCGGATTTGCCAGCAAGTATTTTTTCACACCGCCTCTTGTTTGCACAATAGTGTCGCAACACAGCGGACAGGGGTGGACAAAGGTCAGACAGGGCGCAGAGAGTGTGCGAAACGCTGAGACGCAGACAGTGGGTGCAGACTGTGTAGACAGCATGTGTTGGCAGTCACGAAAGGACCCGTGGTCCGGAAAAAACGCGTGGTCTGGGGCAAAAACCCCCCGCCCACCTCTTCACACTCGAGTAGCGGAGAACATAGAGCGAAATAGACTGGGCGAGGACTACAGTTGGTCTCAATGAACGCTGTCATGCCACTATACTGTAGAGTGCACTCTTCCCAAGAAATGTGTATACAGTGAATGTTCCCATCTTGCTCTGTTTGTAGTTCGATCCCGTTGCGTTTGGATCGAAGATCGTGAAGTCGAGGCCAAACTACAACGAAAACTCATTTGCTCCTTATAGGTATTCATTGTGCTATTTATTTTAACGTGGCGAAAACGTGTAGTTCTACCTCTACACTAATATTGTGAAATCCAACCTGATAGTTCATTTTGAACATCAATTAACAGTATCTTGCATTTTCATGTATTTTCAGGAGATGGCGAGTATTGTAAAATGCAATGCACTCTCCATCGCCAATATGGAATTGGAACCGGGAAAAAAGCAAACTGGTCTGATTTCTGGTCTGGCAACCTGGATTGTCTGAAGAACTCGCTTCGAGCTCAGGAGAAGTTCACGTGTTTTCCTCATCACTCACACATCTCATGAGTAGAATCGTTCCATGCGTAATGTATGGGCGGATTCTCATCAAAAAATCGGAGATACATTTGATGAGGTTATTTAATGAGTCTCCTTATGAATTGTTACCGCGTCGGCTGTGATTCCCATCCAAACCAAGATGAATGTGATGTCTTTCTTCATCTAACCGAATGATGATTAACTATGGGTATTTCGTCCGCGTTCCTTAATTGAGTCCGGGGGCCGCTTCTTCCTAAAGCGGCAAACTAGTCGGCGAGGAGCGGATGGGAGAACAAAAGTGCGATTCTCCCAATTACGACCTGATTCAACATAATTATCGCACTTACAACAGTGGAGAATGAAAAAAATTTAATGGCGCGAAGTTCGTGAACATTGACTTAGCTTTCAAAACTTTTTGTGCGTTCTCATAAAGCCAACCCCATTAGACTGTCCAAACTGCAATGTGTTTTGGTGAAAAGTGTTTACGGGGTTAATAAATCAGTTTACTCGTTGGCCAATGTTATCCTACACAGGTTAGAAATCTAAATCCACGAGAAAGTTTTCGTCAAGTTCATCTTCGTGAAACAACATCTGTTAATCTAAACACGAGATAAATGTTTGGGGTACCAGGAAAATAAAATGCGTTTAACACTGAAAATCGACAGAATGTAATAAACGGTATTTTTATTGGATTCATTGAACTCGAGTTGGGAATCAATGCACTGCCACTAGAAAAAAAAAGCTCGAATTTGATACTGTACTAAACAATACACCGATTACAACCCTTCAAGCCATGTATGTTCTGTTCACGAATGGAAAACATAATAAGTACAACCTGAATGTTCAGTCGCGTTTCTTTTAGGATGACTTCGATGTTTTCAGTCGCAGATTCATCACAGAGACCAAAAACCTCGAAGTGGCCTACAAGCTAGTTTACTCTTTTTGCTGTGTTCGTGATTGACGTGTTTTGAAAGACATATATGGCTAACATGAAAGCACCTAATATCTCAGCCAGCCATCGGCTAAAATTGCGCCGAAAAGGCAAAAGAGCGGGATTCTTTTCATTGCTTCAACAGGTTTATCGCCTATCCGCCCCGGTCCTACCACCTCATTCATCCCGGCTTTTCCACTCCACATATCAACTTATCCACAATCTCATATCTTACCATATCCAGTAAAATATGACTCATTTTAAGTGCATTGAAGGTTCAAGCCAACTTGTTATTTTAATGAGATCATCTACGACTAGTTTTTGTTCGGTATCTAGAAGGTATCTCTCAACTTGAGAACAAATAAAAACATGAAAACTTCTTTGTTATGAAATCATTTCAATTGAATTGCTTCACACATACCTCTACAGTACCGGATCTATCTTTCACCGTCGTCAAAGTAGAAGAACATTTAATGAAAACAGATGAGGAAACATCAACATTGGCCATGAACTTCATTTCGCCTCACACTACAGTGATACGATGTAGAAAAAATCCTGGCCGCGTAGTAATCTCCCCAAAACTGGCGGGATTTCACGGGAACTATCTCACGATATTTGCGATACAGTTCGACAAATTTGGTTATAACACATAATTATAGATATTGAGATGTATTTTATCAGCGTAATGATGTACATCATCGCCCGAGATGTTTGAAGCATACCAACATAGCTGGCGATTTAGCCTTGGGCAGTGACCAAATCTCAGTTGTAGTTCGATACCGAGCCACGCCAAAATGTATGAATTTCCACCGAAAACGACTGAAACTAAAATACAGCAGACTAGGGTAAAAACACCGTATACGTATTGGCTTGATTCGGAGAGAGCGAATCCTCTAATCTGTATATAGGATAAAAGCTGGCGATACACAGGCTGTGTTTGTAGTGTGATTCCTTTGCTGTTTGGTCGTGAATTATGACGTGTATCGAGATCAGACTACAACGAAGAGTTGGTCACTCCGTATAGCCTAACCTAGTAATCGATGAGAATGATCCTTAGTCGCCTTTGTATTTCGCCTCTCTGTCCGACGCGCGCCCTATTTCCCTCCCATCTCACGTTGACCACTATTAGACTATTAGCTGATCTTCTCGGAAACATTCCTGAACCTTTAAGACACATCACTTACAGTAAGGTTGCGTAGTTAGTCACCTGCTTCACTAATAAGGTGTGAAGAAACAATATGTTGCACTTTTTATACTATGCAAATTTTCAATGTCTGCAAACATTTTACATGAGTAGAGGTACCGCTTTTAGTTATCTGGCTTCACCACAGTCAGAACTTTCTGTTATCACATTGAAGTCTACAAACCTCGTTTTCGATAAGTACTAGTTATGGTCTTGGTAAAACTTTTTTCAGCCACCCCTCTTTTATCCATCTCTACGCTAGAACAGAAGCGGAAACACTTGGTTAATTTTCGATCGTATGTTTTTTGTTCATATACTAGCTATATTGCTACCATTCTACTCTGGTTGCATTCTTAAAGGCTCAAGTTCTATATATTCTATAAGGCGCATAATTTCGAGAATGATTTTCGCCAATTGATGTGCCACCATAATAAATACGTAGTAGTTATATCGTCCTAGTACTTCTTTCCTGAACTCTACGACTGCTGGATGGAAACGAAACCCATTTCGGTTTTCAAGTTTCATCTCCGATTTGCTAGTGGACATGAAATGACCTTATTACGCCTATTCAAAACTTTGATTCTTGAAATAAACTTGGAAGTTCTATGTGACAATTCATTTTGATTTTTATTATTTCTTTGTAATTCAGATTTTGTGCTGTTTGACTTTTAGTTTTTGGATGTATACTGTATACAAATCTTTTGAAATAAATAGTCACGTGCCACTTGTAAAACACACACACACACACCCATTTGATTTGATGTTTGCCCACGCTTCACGTAACAATTGAGTTTACTTGTTGTAAGTGATTTGATAGTCATTTGCTCTAGCAGGGATCAATGCCCGTAACCGGTTGGGACATCGTTCCAGGGGGGAATTAGCCCGGAACGAGATCTCACATCTCACTCGACCATCATCTCATTTTCTCCCCAAAACATGCATTGACACAATTAGACAATCAACTTCATTTTACTTTTATAGGCTGAAGAACCTGTTTTATCATATATTTAAACAAGTTTTGTAGGTATTTGAACAGTTTTCGGTTCGAAGATGTGTAGAACTCGAAATACCAACTTCTCTAAAAATTGTATTGTTTTCTAAACAGATCTTGAGCTAGATATGAGCTAAGTTGGCCTCAAACTTTTAGTTTGGTTATAGAGTGAATGCATATTCAATTCATTAACAAACTGAACCGTTTTTGAAAATTTTCCTTTCTCATTGCTGGTTCAAGTTTCTCAACCACATCAGTTTATGGACATTACCATTGATTTATATTTGTTCATGTTTGTTGTTTTTTCTGTTGTATACCGATTTGTAATGAATCTGGATTGTTTCAAACATAGTTTTGAAACAATCCAGATTCATTTGCTTGAACTTGAACTGCCATACAAATATCCACTATTTGGATAACCCATGCCATCTTTTTCATTGTTATGGGTTCACCTTCAGTCGTTTTGTTTTGCGTTCACAAGCACTGTATTTGAAACCGGTTGAACACAATTCAGCACAGTTAAACACTCTTAATTAAATGTATTTTTGATTAGAGAAACAAACGGGTTGCTTCTCGAAAGTACACTCTTTGGTTCTTTGAATTATTTCTGTTACTTAATCAGTCATCCCTTTGTCCTTCCCTTTCTTTTTCCATCGCAATCCTGTTTTATTCTTTCCCTTTGGCTTTCCTGCGATAATTTTCCGTGAACTTAGCACTCTCGGTCTTCCAATTCCAAGCGCTATAAAGCGAAGCCCCGTGAAACTCATTAGAGCCTACCGATCATCATTGAGTACCCGAGACTCGAAGTATAAACCTCTACAAATCTCAATGAATTAGTCTACGTTGTTCTTGTGAGGATCACTTATTTTAGTTTGCACTATATGTTTTCAAATAAAAGGCATATTAACATACATGAAAGAATCCGCGATGGTGCATTATTCGTCTTAACGTTCTTCTAATTCACGTTCCACGTGACATTTCGTGACTAGCAGAATACCCCCCCCGGGCGTCGTGAGGAATATGTAGTTAAACCGTGCGTCAAGTAAAACTAGGGCAACACATTTTTTTGAGATTGAAAAACGTGCAAAAAACAGCGTAAAAGTTTTTATATGTTCACGAGCTTTGCTTTCTAGTCAAGGAATGTTTTAACTATACAATATCACTGAAAAATGGAAGCTTATTTTACCTGAAATTTTGTTTCGTAATTTGTTTACAATGGTTAGTTTCGCTTCACATGTTATATTTACCACATATTCATACTTTTTTCAAACATTACCTACCCTTTCGTTGTTATTTGACCTATCTTCTTATACTAAACAGAAGAATATGCGAATCGAGGGTTTACGTCGGCGGCACGGCGAAACTAACCATTTTTAGCTATTCTATTCTATTCTGCCATAACCTCATCTTGATGTTGACCCTAACACTGTTTCTCTGTGCTCTGAACCGTAGCCCTTTCTCGTTTTAATTGTACATAACGTAGAGCAACATTGTGTCAAACACATTGATGTATTATATTTGTATATACTTTTAATATATTCCATAAATAGTTTCTAGGGTTCCCCCTCTTTCCCATGGAACGAATATGTGTTCTGGTGGAGCAGAAAACACATGACATTTTCTATAAAATCGGCCATTTCATTGGAATTTATCCGAAAACCGTATTCTCATTATGGTAAGATTTTTTTTATTTCTCTTCGTTATTCGTGAAATGAAAACGTGTTCTCTAATGCTCTGTGGCCCACAACTTTGGCCAGACTGCATTAATATTTTTTCTTGAATTGAGTGTTTTTTCACGTCGCAGCATTGTGACACAACACTTCCACTTTTCTAGAGAGTCTGAATTGTGCGAAAAAATAGGGAAAAAAAGTAATCCGAATTATACTTTGTTTTCATAGCATTTTAATGTTTCTGACCAATTCAATCTACGCAGTTGCCCGAAGAAAAACTAGCTGCAACACATAAGATCTGGTTTTCTAGACAATTAGTTCACGCACAATGATTCCTCAATTTGTTGTGTACTGTGTTTTGCTTGGTCAGAAAAGTTTGCAATAACATCTCTTCAATGTTCTATCTTGCTGGTGGTAGGGGCTGTTCTTAAACTTCGAGTTTGTTGCCTCAAAGTGGTCATATAGGAATAATTCACTCAGTCTAAGAGTCTGGAAGTGAAAATTAAAATGTATATCTTGTCACTAACTCAACCTAACTGACCTAGCTGACCAAACAGTATGTCCTATTGACTATGCTTGAGCACAGGAAGTTCTCATGAACCCGACCAGATTTTTCAAGTTGAATGAAACACAACAATCTTCCCAATGGCTAATTTTATACTGTTCGAAGTGCTCAAAGAAGCAGGAAATCGTTTCGAAATGCTCTTTCTGGCAATTAATGAATAAGCGCATATCTGCATAGCCCATCCGCTTATGAACCGGAACCGACGTTGTGTTTATTATCTCCGAACACATCTTCGAGAAAACGAAATTTCATAATCCCTTGAGTCATCGAAGAAGGGAATATCTTTTCAATTCAACGAAGCGAAAGTCTATAAAAATGAGCATATTTTTAATCTGTGTACTAAATCGAAATTCCTTTCGAACAGCTTTTTCTTGGTAGTTTGCGGAATACAATCACACAAAATACGGTTTCCATGTGCTAATAGAAACTGTGAACGTGAAAAGTTTTCTTCCTTTAACTGATTTACCGTAGAATTCTCGATTTCGTGTTGGACACTAATTGTGAAAGCAAAAGATAGTGACAACGTAGTGAAATTTTATTCAATGACGAAATGAGATTTGTTTGTTGTTCCAGTGTGATATGGGCAGTTCTAATGGCTGGCGGGGTGTGTCGCTTCAAGGAAGTCAACAACGTTCGCGATCACTTCAGGTTTGACTATTTTGACAGAGATTCGCTTTGTAGTTTCATATGTGCTTGGGGCATACCAAAACATAATGAAAGTATCGAAACAATCTGTTTATTTACTCCGTTTCGTTATGGTTTTTTTATTCGTTCTGTAGTTCTGACACTCTAAAGAGTAAATTCCTAGAACTCTTGACTGGTTCTCGCTAAGTAGAATGTTTATTTGCCTATTGGTGGATATCAATTCGACAAATAATTTCGCCAATTACCGAAAACTAATGTTTTCATAGACTTCAGCCTCTATCGAATACTCATGTCTCAGCAGTCGCTGGTCCCGGGTACAAGAACGGGACGTCCCGTGTCCTGGGACGGTACCGGGACGTACTGCTCCAATGATACGTACTGATTTGGACAGACAGCCTCGCGACGCGTCATGCGTTGCGGTCTGTCCGGATCAATGAGTATCATTAGAGCAGTACCGTTCCAGGACATGGGACGTCCTGTTCATGTACCTGGGACAAGCAGTCGCCTGAGTTATATGTTTCAGTGCTACCAATTCGCCTTCTCGCTATGAATTCGCAGTGGCGCGCGAATTCTTCCAGGAATTGGGCAGCCCCTTCCATGTGGTTGTCGCAATGAAAGCGGCAGACGGGGGCAGTATTCTCAGGCCGGGGTGAGGAAGAAACAACCAGAACGATAATTTTAGGATCTATTCCACCCAGAGAAAGAGAGAGTGGGAGAGAAAGAGAGAGAGAGAGAGAGAGAGAGAGAGAGAGAGAGAGAGAGAGCGAGAATTAGAGAGTGAGTAAGACAGAAAGAGACAGTTTATCTCAATTAAAACACGTGCGATGGTGCGCATTCTGTGATAACTACCTGGAACTTCGCAATGGAAATAATATTGTCCGAAAACTGAAAGCACTTCTTGATCAATGAATGAGGAATGGTTTTTCAGTTACATTGAGCGTGCATTGGAAATCGAGGATTTTCTACAATACAAACTGAAAGTGGAACACGACAATCAGACGTATGCCTACTCTGATTTCTGCGGAACTCAGTGTGAAACATCAGATGCTGTTAGTCTTTATAGTTTTTATACTCAATCGGGAGATTTATAAATAATGTTATGATGTGCAACCCTACTATCATTTGACATTTCTGACACACGCTCACTAAGATCTGAGCAGAATAATATAGTAAGTAGGGTGTTTTGACATCCGAAATATCTTATAGTCTGTTTCACGCAACAATAACCCTCTACAGTAAGGTTTTAAATCTTTCGAGTACCTATTTCATATCTTGTAGGTATTGTAATTAGTTCAAACTTTGTGACTTTGATGTAAACGTTGATTACTACAAGCATAGAGAACAGTGAATCTAAAACTCTGCTCGTTGGTCAGATAAATGCCCTTGAGAAATTGAAAGATTACTGTAGAAAGTTATCGATTGGTGAAACGGAGTATACTTGTTTTTGCTAATGAAGAAAACCCCGGAGGTGATAACTCTCACATGGATAGCAAAGAAAAAGACAACGATTTTCAGGTGAGCATTTTCCTGACCGTATTCCGGGACCAGCAGGAAAAGAAGACGAATCACGTGAAGATGACCTATCCTTCCATGGATGTGTACGGTCATCGATTGTATCTGGCGAATAATATATTCTTGGTCACTCTCAATAACAGGTACGCTAGTATCTACCGCAAGAACTTACTTCCAAGAAACCTGATAAAATTCGGTTTGAAATATTTCCATTTGAATTGTATCTCCTCATATTTCATCCATGATTCAATATCAAACTATTATGTTCTATTCTGAGCTATTATCTTCAAGACTCTTGCACAACTAGCACTCACTGAACATAAACAAAAAACTACAGTAGTGGAAGCTTCATGAAGGAGGGTAGGAGTATAGCATCGTTTCTTATTCTCAGATCGCAAGCGGTGGAAGAATCTCGCCTGGTGGCCATCAACTTCCACGCCATCTACAACAACGAGAGTTCGGTGGCCATAATGAAGAAGTGGGAGAAGGCGGTGTTCGACTTCAGTCTCAGCACCGCCGAGGACCCCCTCATCAGGGTATACTGTACCAGTGAGGGACTCGTCTCCGAGGAGGTACGCAGAACTGGTACGTTTACGAGAATATCCATTGAACAACATTATACGAATTTAAGTGTTATAAGAATATCATAATGCAATATAATTGAACAAAAATGTAAGATACTACACGAATATGACCCATTGGTAAAGTTTGCGATGTTGCTTCCCGGTATTATCGAAGACTGGCTAAATTTTTTCATCTATGTTCCGGTCATTCCTACTGAGACTTGGTAGCGTGCCAATGAATATTCAAGGCTATTTTTCACCACTTTGGAGTTTCTCAAATAACTGCAAATCTCTGCTAGCGGCTGTTCAGCTTCATAAGAACAAGTAACTAAGACAAATCCCCAAGAATACCTATATCTGCCCTAAGAAATAGTCTTCCGAAAATCTCGGCACTATGCCAAAGGGTCTCAGTGGGAACAGTGGGAATGAAACGAACCTTATCATCGATAACGATATATTTCCGGTCGGTATTCGAAAATTCAAGAGTGTGATTAATGTATGAGCTAGATCAGCTTGACCAACTTACTCAAAGCTTACAATACAATGTTTATTACGGGATCAGAAGTGGTACAGTTCGTTATATACTCAACACACACAGCGAAAATATCAAGCTACCATATTATTTATAGTTCTATGGGTGACAAATACGACGTGTAGATGTAATTACATTTGGTTCTGCAGGTATATTGGCAATGCCACTCATGGGACTTTCTTTTGTGATAGTGCTCTGCTTCACTATTCTGACCACTCTGAAGAAGAACCCAGTGAAAAGTAAGCCGCTGGAAGCGGTGCTCGGTGTGATTTGTCCGATTCTCTCCCTGGTGGCATCTTTCGGACATTTGTTCTGGGTGAGTTATATTTCACACATTTTGCTAGAAATCGCAGGACATTTTTTGTTAATTAATGAAAAGTCATTCGAAATTAAAACCAATAAATGTTGTAGCCAATGACATGCCAATTTATATTGATATTTCATACTCAAGTTCGGTTCGAATAGAATCGTAGGCTAACAAAAAAACGCAGCGTGAATATGATTTCAAGCTGTGTTGAGAATTTACTGAGAGAATTTGAGTAGGTTGAACGGTACATGCTACATTCACAGCTGTGTTTGTAGTTTGTTCGCTATGTTCATCAGTTGTAGTTCATGACCACCAGTGTTTGTGCAGGAAAGACAGCGATTCGGTTCTAAATTTTTTTCATTTAACTAAATATTCAATATTTCAAATTCATTTAATATATATGTTTCAGATGGGATTTGACTTCCTGCCGATTGTCACTGTGGTTCCGTTTCTGGTACTCGCTATTGGTGTGGACGATGTTTTCATCTTCATCCACGCGTGGCATCGAACCAATGACAAGTAGGTCAAATCACTTGATACTTTCGTGGTTTTCTATATTCCAAAGTTAGTAAGAAACTTTTGTTGCAAATTCCATATCAGTTCAGTTTTATCACGGAACTGTTGGCTCAGAATAATTTTGAAAGAGCTTTCATTTCTCTATCTGTGTTCAGTTCGGATGAAACCAGATTGAAAGTAGTGATAAAGTAGAACATTTCTCTTCCAGACATTCGGTGGAGTTGAGGTTAGCCGAGACAGTGGCGGATGCCGGGCCCTCCATCTCCATCACTTCCCTGACCAACTTCCTCTCTTTCGGAATTGGAATATTCACCCCAACTCCGGCCATCTACGTGAGTTTCTGACAGAACTTCACTTTAGTCTAGGACAAGAACCACTTTTGCGTGTGTTTTTTTCACAGTTTTAGATTCTAGTTTGTCACAGTCAACCTCGAGAGATTTGAAAACTCAATCATGTTGAACTCGAACACACGAAATGATTGGGAATTCTGGATGTTGAACATACTTGCAAGCAGTTTTCAGTGTGAATGAAAAAGAACTTTGACATTATTAACCTTTCTTTTGCAGACATTCTGTGTGTTTATCTCCACCGCAGTCGTCTACGACTACGTCTACCAGATATTCTTCTTCTCAGCCGTTTTGGTCATGGGTGGAAAGCGAGAGGCCGAGAACCGAAATGCATATCTGTGTTGTTTAACCGTCAGCCAACAAGAAAAGGTGAATCATAGTCCTCATTCTCCATTTTGTTATGGAAACGGTAGAGTACCAATCTCACAAGAGAACTTTTACGGATCAATTGTTTCACGGAGCAATTGTATTTTGTGTAAGGAGAGATATGAAAAGTTTTAAGTTCCGATGAAAGTATCTATAATATACGATATATCGCCTCGGTATATCGTATTTTGGAATAGAAAAAAAGAATTATTGATTTTTCCAGAAACAAGGCGAGACTGAACCAAGCTTCCTAGTCAAATTGTTCAACCAAATAACGGAAGCAATTCTCGATACCTGGGTAGATTTCAGTATGTCCAAATGGAGCAAATTCATCCTTGGAGGTACGGTTTCTGTTTCAAATATGAACAAAAACAAAAAAATGGTCGAAATCTGTTAAATATAATCAATACAGACGTTTGAAAAATTTCTGTCTATTATTTCAAGAAACACATTTCTGCCATGAGGTTTTTGGGTCAGGGGCGTAACGTACCTCTTTTATTTTTCGTTCTCTTTACAATTTTTTACACTGTAAGTATAGTAAATTGAAAACTTCATTCTTATTCAATGACACTTTGCAGGTGTTATGATCACCTACTGGGCAGTCATGGTACATGGAGTCTTGCAGATTAAGGTACCCAATTAAAATCATTTTACACAATCGAACCTCATCTTCTTTGTGGTTATAACAACGCCCTAACAACGTTTCTCTTCCTGATTTGAACATTTTGCGCTATTTTGGTTGTCTAATGTCTTTACACCGCCTCGTAACGAAGCGACGTGAATAAATAAATGAAATGTCTTATGTGTTTTCCATTCTTGTTTTATCGCAGATTTGTTCTAACTATTTTTCTGTTTCTACAAATGTTGTTTCTGCTCCAATATTATCATGGTCATTCACCTTTTTGAATTTCGACTTTTTTAATCTTTTCCGTTTATCAGGTCGGACTCTCGTCCGAGAAACTGTTTCTTGATGATTCTCCCTTGTTGGAGCTGGTTCGAATTCAAACTAACGTCATTTTCAAAGAGGGAGGACAGGTAAATGGTTTAAAAGTTTTGAGTTCAAATTGACATATCTTTATCTATTGGTCAAGTCACCTCATTCAACTAAACTCATCGGAAAGTTTGTATCACCGAAAACACTTCACGATTTTCTCTGCATAACCTTTCATTATGATCAGAACAAATGTTCTATCTGAACTTCGATTTGTTTTTCATTTGCATAATTTTCTTTTAGGTGGCCGTGTTTGTGAACAATCCGGGTAACATGACCGAACCGGACCGAGTTCCTGAGATAATGAAGATCTTGCAACGGTTCGAGCACGCAGAGAACAGTGTTGGCTCAGCAAGTACCCACATCTGGTTACTTCCGTACCTGCCTTTCGTCGGAGAAAAGGTTGGTTGCCAGTTAAGTCATATACTGGTTACGACCAAAAGTCACATCTTAAACATATAAAGAAACTAATTTCTCTTCCAGTAACTATTTCGTGTAGGTTTAGAACAGTTGTACTATTTACAATTCTGTAATTCGGTAACAGTTCTGTTCTGTATTTCGGTAACAACTACTGTAGTTGTTGTATTGATGAGTAGAGTCAAGTACGATGTAGAAGCTTAGATTGCTATGAAGTGGTGATTATGTGTTCTGTTATCTATGGTCTGAAAGTGTACATTAACTTTTAGGAGCACGGAAGTATCGACTTCAAGTACCGGTATCTGCCAGAGTTCTTCCAACTTCAGGAATATCGGAGATGGAGTCATTTTGTGAATCTAGGAGATCCTCAGTGAGTATCGTTTCATGAGTTTTGTCATCCGTTTCAAATACAACCTGTACTTGTTTCGATCACGTGATATTCACGCATCAATTATTGTTGATCGATGTGCCAGCTGCTACGTGGGGTGCATTTAAGGACCAATGGACAAACTCCGATGTACTTGCAGATCAGACTACAACTCAGACTCGCTCATACCCTTTAGCTGTATAATAATTGTAACTTGCAGAGACTGTCTGGCTGAGCGACCGGCTTGTCTCCGAAAGTTCGTCTTCTCTACTGGCTTCCACGACGCCGTCACGTGGTCCGAACGATTGGCCCTCTTGGAAAGGTACGTTCACACCAGCCTCTGCTCACACTTCGTTAGTATAGTGGATGCCAAATCTATAAATTCCTGTCTCTCGTCGAATTCGAACCTGCGAGCTAACCACTGTACTAATAGAGTAGATAACCGGGAAGCTTCGAAATTGAAGACATGTGTGCGTACACAGCGGAGAGTGAGATATAGAGTACCCTCTCACCTTTCCGTTGACGACGACAATAATTAGGGTTCACTTTTCTCAAAGCAAGCTTGAACGGTATGTGTTGCCATTTCGCTTGTGCTGGTAGTTTGATCTCGTTGGATTTCGGACAAAATTCGAAAGTTATGATGTATATCGAAATCAAACTACAACGAAGATTCTGTCACTCCCCATACCTCTCGTCACAACTTTTTTAATTCTCTTATGCGTACGATGAACTCTTGCACAGTTTCATTCCCTCATTCGAATGCGCCATTCTCATTTACGGTTTGAGTGAATTGTCAGTTCGTCACATAATAATATTTTCTCTTTTTCAGATGGCGTGATATTGCAAGTGAATACACTCATCTGAATCTCACAGTCTACGAAGACTTCTCAATGTATTCCGATCAGGTACGCAAGTGTCGTCTGTGTCTGTGTTGTTGATCTGTCATGAATAACGACTGTCTAACATTGTTTTTGAATGTGCTACTGTAGTTTCTATAAGTGAACATGATTCTCAAATGTTTTGTGGAAGACATCAGCATACACGGCGCTGGTAGTTGAACAAAATTAATCTTCTAAGAAGAAGACGTTTGTAATTATCAGTATAATTGAGAACATTTACTTTGTTATACCCTATACGCAATACGTTCTCATCATTAAAGTTGTGTACACTCTGAATCTGTTGTTCCAGTTGTTGACGATAGTGCCAGTGACCCAGCAGACGGTGTTCTTCGCCCTCGTCTGCATGGTGTTCGTGCTCACCTTTTTCACCCCTTCCCTCGTCACCATTGTCACTTCTACCATGGCTATTCTCTCTATCAACCTCGGTAAGTTGAAAATTATCAGAAACACTGCATACTTAAATTGTTCTGTGATAGTTACGTACTCCAACCATAACAGAGGCACTTCGAAAAAAATCGGGTCAATTCAGTTTGCTGTGTTCGACCCTTTCGATTTGAAAAATTCCTTCAAATCACTCTACTCTGAACTGCCCCATTCTTGAAGTCGGCAGAAATTTTTGCTGAATCCGATTGCGTGTTTTTTCGTGTTTCTCTCACTATTATTGTTGTTGCCAACGGAAAGGCGGGAGGGTACTGTTTATCTCACATGTGTTCCTCTAATAGCGTACTCTAATAGCGCAGTGGTCAGCGGGCGGCTACGAATACTTTTCTCGCATGTTTGATTCCGGGAAGAGACAGACATTTATAAATTTGGCACCCACTATACCTCGCTTTTGACATAAGTGCAGTAACTGTTGTTATACGGATTCAGGAGTGTTCGGCTGTCTGGTGTACATGGACGTGGACCTCGACCCCATTTCCATGACGACCCTTCTGATGGCCATCGGATTCTCAGTTGACTTCGTGGCACATATCACATGGCACTACTACAAGGGAGACTTCCCCGTCAGTTGAAACATTAGAACGATTTTGAGAAATCTCATTTTGAGTGGAAAGACAACTTGCCGGAACCGAAACATGGTAATGTCAGAATGGTAAATTAATTCACCAGGTTCGGAAACGTGTTATGACATAGTAGTGTTCAGGTTAAAAGTTTTGCGATCTACAGGTCAACAACACTGGTGAGAATTATTTTATTTTCGAAAATTTTAAAATGAGTATAAACTACCGATATAAGTTATGTATCTTAACATTTTTAAATTAATGAGATTCAGACGCAACGAGAACGTATTCGGCATGCGCTGTCGTCGATAGCTTGGCCCATGGTACAGGCCGGTACCTCGACAATGGTATCCATTGTGGTACTCACCCTGGTACACGCATACATGATCGAAGTGTTCGTCAAGGTTGGTGGTATCAAAAACTTGAGAAATCATAGGACAAGTGTTTCAGGACTCTTCTAAACATTAGTACATTCCTGCAAGTTCTTGCCTACGCCAGTTGTACATTACATTGACATTCGATTTCACTCGTTTCAAATGGAGAAAATACAATTGCTCAGTTCGACCTACCGAAAATTAGTAGTTCTTTGTCATTTACAGAACATGCTTTTATCCGTTTCGCAGTATTACTGTTAAAACTACAAAAATGACCATAATGATTATTTTTACATTCCCAATGCATGATGTTTTCTGAAACCGTTTTTCAGGTGGTGGTGCTGGTGGTTTTCCTGGGAATGTGTCACGGTCTCATCGTCTTGCCCGTGGTCTTCTCAGCTCTGCCCTTCAAGAAACCCTCGATGGACCGAAACGAAAAACAACCGCCGCTTGCACTGGAGGAAAAGAAACCAAGGACTTCGGCTCATGCATAGAGAACATTTCTACCAATTAGAAAGACATTCCAATGTTTCTCCAGTTTTTCATCACTGTGGTAATTTATTGCTCCAACGTTTCCGGTAATATTCATCAACTTTTCAACATATTAGAGGCCCTTTTTAGAACCTTGTACAACGACAACAGTATATAACCTGAACCAAAGCTCCTAAAGAGTGAATCCTGAAGATTTAGTCTACGGCCGATTCTATTTTTTCATTTGGAAAGTTTCTCTCGTATCTGATAGAGATTGTATTAGCATGCCATGTATCGAGTGAACATATGTTTGTAAAACTAATATTATTACACCGCCTTTTCAAGGTGTCTTTTTCATTTTGATAATCTCATTTCACGTCTTTCACTGCCATTTTCGCGCGGCCACATTAGTTTGTTGACAGATTCGTTTATTGTTTGACGGTCAATGGTCAGTTTTCTCAGAAACAGCCTAGTTTTTTTAGTAAAATAGTAATTTGTACTCGAAAAATGTAAAAGTTACCAGTCCGATTCACTTCTTTGATTATGAGCTCCATCATTATGTTATAAACTGACCATCTACCGTATCCACAGACTTTGATATTTGTATTCATGTAGTTTGTAATTTATGTACATCCGTACTCCCCCCGCGGGTCTATTTTCCTGTGCTAAATGACCTTGTTGTGTAATTTTTATGTTCATAAATATATGCAGTTCTACTATGTATCACATCTGACCTACAATATCAATAACATAGCGCATAAAAAGTTGAACGATAAAAAAGGCAGTGACATGTACAATATAAATGAACATGTGGAATGAAAGAAATGAAAGTTTTACCGTGAACGAATTAACTACATGTTCTGAATAATACGTGGCAAATCGGGTAAAATAGAATGTGAAAAAGTGAACTGCCAACGAGCAAACTGAAAATATTGCGGAAATCTAGCTTATTTATAGGGAAGGTGTAAGTTTAGTTGCTACCTCAAAACACTATGAACAGGCGGTGTAGCAAACCGTCCAACTTCATGAGAAGTTCATATGAGTTTCTCATGAGATACCTCATGAGCTACTCGTGAACTCTTAATGTTGTAGCATAGCAATCAATAGGATCTCATGAGAAACTCGTGCTAATAGCTCATGAGATGATCTCATGAACTTTTGTGGGGATTGCTACGCCGCCAGATAAATACTGACATATGTCTATTTCGAATTTGTATGAAAAGTTCAAGATAAACGAAGTGGAAATCTGAAATGCATAGAAATTTCTCGTGGAAACACCGGAGCGAGGCATGTGGTTGAAATGTTTTCTGCAAATGAGCTGACTGCATTCTTTCAAAACTGTTCTCCGGGGTTCTTTGAATTTCCAACTCTTACATCAATCTTCCAACACAGTATACAGATAGGTTTCGAACACAAAATATTCCAGAACGTTCTGAATCTTCGCGCATCTACTACAGTTTTCTTTGTAGAATACTACAGCTACAACTACTCCGTTCATGATTGAACGGTCCTTACTCTCGTATTTGAGCATTTCCTATTGGGTTTACTTGGAACAAATATAATTTTCAATGAACTATATGTGCGTAGAATGGAAATATTCAACTCTATGTCCAGCATACGTATTGATTTTTTCTTGATATCTGGGCTACCGTTGAGTGGTGTTCGTGTTTCTGATGAGTGTGACGTCACTCGAATGTGTTCTGCACTGGGGACACATCCAGGACACGGAAGCACATGACGAATACGCTTTACATCTGAAATACTGAGATAAAGGAAAAAAGAAATTCAATGAAAAAAATCATATCTGTGACCGGTATCATTCTGGGTAATTACTATTCTATGCCGGTGGGAAACCTCTTCCGTAGACTCACTAATTAGCTATCGAAACACCGTGATATTTTTTCTATCAAGTTCCATAGGGAATTGACAATAAATGACCAGTCCAATAGCATTTCGAGTCCTACTGGGACTGAAACTCTGAAATTCTGTCTTAGTCTTCTGAGAGGGAGATAGAACTCAGAAACAATGTCCGCATAACTCGTAACATTTCAATTTTTTTCAATTTTTTTTTCAAATTTCGTTTCACACGTACTGTCTGCAGACGTGTGGTTGTTGTCCCGGATCGTCTAAGAGTTGTGTCAATCGATCCAACATTGCCGCCTTGGCTCTCGTCGATAAACAATCGTCTGAAACAGTGGGTTGTTCACGTTATGTTCACTTCTTTTGTTTACTTTCTCATTTGTTGAGTGCAATACCCAGTAATTTTCTGGATAAAATCTAACACTGAATTGCATGCTGCTGTAATATCCAGCCCAAGATATATTCGCAATAAATGTTTGTATAGGATCACCACAACGCAGAATGAAACGATGACAACAGTATTGTTCACAATGTCTCGTCTCGACCCAAAACGAGTAGTTTGCTCTGAAGAACGAGAATAGAACTTACAAGTAGATTGTTGTGTCATCTGAATCAGATGTTCCGGTCGTTGTACCATCGCCAGACAGGAGGGGATCATCTCGTGGAGGAAACACCTATCCAACAGGGACAGACGAACGAATACCGATAACTGCAAACAAAGATTATTCTTGTTTTGCGATGTGTAACTACAGTTAAGTGGTAGTTTGATCTCCAAACATGTTTTGACTACTACTGCAAGTAGATCAACTGAACAGACAATGGCACTTTGTGAAGTGTGAGCCTTCCCAACCGATCAATTCCTTCGTTTGTTCGTCAGATAGTACCCATTCAATGAGTAGTAAATGAAAGTTTCGTAAATTGCAGTCAGATGTAAACGAAACCAACATACCTGTGTATGCGGAGCCAATAGTAGAGTTGCGCATTTTCGAAGAAGTGCCGGACTCTCCATTTTGCAAGCAGCCATCAACACGGGACCAATGTTTTGCTCTGAATAATAGTATATACTACTGTTTTCTCCATTTTTTGTGGACGTGCTGTCGATTCTCTGGCATAATTCTCTAATTTGGAATGTTGCGAGCCCATTAAGGAATCTCTCATGATTACCAATTACAGCTAATTTGACTCTAACCTAATTTGAAATTTTGGGTCGGCCGTTCAAGCTCATTTATTTCTGAAAAATTGAAGGAAATCAAAATAAACTTTATGTTCTTTGAAATAGAAATAGAACAAACCCACTCACTGGATTGTGATTATTATATCGAGTTTTTCATTTTTATTCACGTTCATACTTTCACGGTAGTGAGTAGTATATTGATTAGCACGAATTTCGTTTCTTCCGTCTCTCGTTGAAATTCAGGCGCAGTTTTTAGGAAACTATTCAGAGGTTTTTTTTAGTTGTTACCATTGATTCGTAGTTGGGGTGGGTGAATTGCCATTAGGAATGCCTTGAGTTCTTCGTGGGAACAGGGACAGAACATCTCCTCCAAACCACTTGGGGAACAGTAGACTCGTTCCTGAAAGAGTACAATATATTGTTCATAATTAGAGTTCTATGTTAATTTGCCAACTGATGCATGAAACAACATAGACCCCCCGGTATTATTACTTATTGTAAAGACCTAGTCTATTATACTGTTGTAAAGACCTAGTCTATTATTTTGTTGTAAAGGCCTAGTCTATTATATTTGTAACATTGTTTCACAATGTAACTTCATTCATGAGAACTTCCATTCTTTTCTATAGGCCTTCATCTTCTCTACGGTGTCTGATGCTCCGACAAGCTCTTTGTAGTTTGGTTCCGTTCTTTATCGTTTGAAATTCGCAGTTAACGTCGTGTATTCAGATCGAACTACAACGAGGATGCGGGTACTTCTTATACCTGGAAAACATTGGACCACGCCGCGATGTAGTAGGGGTTGACGTAGTAGACCCGGCCTGTCTTTGCCCTAATGGCCGCGAACTGTATATCGGAGGCACGCTGGAAGGACTCCATGTCCAGGGGAGGCTCGGGGATGTCCTGCAAGGAGTTACACTTTTTATCTTTATCGAATTTGTAGAGATGCCTGGTGCAACATGAAAACGGATGTTTTTTAACTGATAAAAAAGTAACAAACAACCAAGAATTCCGCACCGAACATTTTCTCCTATAACAAGAGATTACACAAAGCAGAAAATGACTAACACGGAAATACACGTAGTTGTAATGTGAAGAAGAGGAAACTGAGAGCACGGTCTGTTTTACTAAAATACCTCGGGAGCTGGAGCTCCATGTAGTCGTTCGAGCAGCAGCACCTTCACCCGGTCACTGAGGGCATAATATCGACTGCCCGTCAGATCCACCTTGCTATGAGGGCGCATCTCACGGAGACACAGAATCAATAGTCGATTCAATTTGTACCTGAACGGAAATATCGTCTAGAACCGCAGATATAACATGGTAACTTACATCAGAAATGAAACTTTCAACGCAGAACCTTCACTTTATTTGGATTGAACCAAATTATTTTCGAATAGAAGTCCCACACAACAAAGATATTTAAAATATTGAAACAACTGAATACTTTCACGCATTTTGATGCAATAGTTTTATGTTGTCTCTGGTTAAAACATCTGGCGAGCCCATTCGCTTCGAAGTGCGGATCATGGATGAAATAGAATATTCATTCTCCCGCTCAATTTGCTAGACTTCTATTTTGTCCCGTGGGAATTCGTAGCAAAACGTCTAGCTCGAAAGGAACTGGCGTATTTGCATATAGGGTCCACTCTTTCGCAAAGCAGGCTCATACACTGTATGTTGGCCTTTCTCAATGTGTTTGTAGTTTGTTCCCGCTGTTTTCAGTCGAAATCCACAACCTACGGCGTGTTCAGGCTCAGGATGATCTAAACTCAGTTACGACTTTCATTCCTAAATATATTAGAAATTAAAAAGAGGTTGTGTAATAATAAACCGTACCTATCAGCAATCCAAACTTTCTCCAGAAATGCGAGATTGTGTGTTATTAGGAAACACTCGCATCGATGCAACAATCCTTCCATCTGGAGAAGAATATTTATACGGAAGAAATATTTACACGAAAAAAGTCAGTAGAGGACAGAGAGTCCTCCAAATTGTCCCACTTATCTTCGATGAGGTTTCGTTCGCATATATAATAATTGGTCACGGAAAATATCTTTTTCCAGAACGGAGACACACGATGTTCAGTTCATAAGGTTGTTGTTTATCACACAAACGAATGTAAAATGCGCAACTGCTGATGTTTGGCATAGTTTTATGACAGATTTTCATTTACTCCCCGCAGTTCAACTTTCCGTGACTTGCCCTACTTAGTTCCTACGTAGAGTACGTAGTGTAGTTACCTAGTTACCAGTTTACTTCGTTATGGAAAACCCACCTGGTAGTCAAAAGCCAACGGAAGAAGTATGTGTACTGATTGATCATCTACCGACTTGTAAGTAGGATGAATGCACTCCAGCATTTCCAGCACGTGATCATATTGTACATTGGCCAGTATAAGTTCGCGATCCGGACACTCCACGCACCATGCCCTAGAAAACATTATATAAAGAAATAACTAAATGATAGATACTCCGAGATCAAAACTTGTAGTTGAGGTGTTGAGGCGTTGTGGCGCGATAATGATGTAAACTATAACAGTTTACAGTAAAAATGGTTGATTGATGAAGAGATATATCTGGACCAAGATTTCATGAAAGCGCAAAAACGTAATGGAGAAGGTTTCTTTGAAATTTTCTCTTTACCTTTCATATGATCACTATTGTAGTGAAACTGCATGAGAAGTGTTCGTTTTAGAACAACCACAACAACCACATTCGTACAATATTCACGTATGCGTATGAACTGACCGTAAAACTGGCGACCAAATGGATATATAATGTTCATCTACGTAGAGTCTCTTGTTTTCCACTAAAAGGGGCCTGGAAGATTATGTTATGTACATGTACACCCATGAGCCCGATTCTGCTTTCAAACGTTTCTCCAAAACAATGTGGGTACTACAACACGAAAGTGGTGAAATCTTGTTTCTTCACGAGTTTCCAAAGAATTCTCAGTGAATCTACTATTCGCATCACAGAGCTTGATTGTGTATACCCCAAAAATGAAACACTCTGGGGAGCGCTAACTTCCGTCGTGTTAGTGTTGTGGATCAATTAACAATACGTAATGGAACACAGCACTAAAACACCTTCACAGTATTCTACCGTCTTCTCTGCGACGAGCACTATACCGGACTACTCACCTGGTTCGTTGTCCGTCGGGTCTGGTGAAGTCGATGGCTACATCTATGGAGGGGGCCTGCCCCTCCACCGGGGTACGGGATCTCTCTACCCCCAACAGCTGGAACTTATAAACATGGTGAAAACTTGATTAATATTTGTTATTCCGCGAAAACATTTAATATGGCAAGCAGAACATTTCGCCGATTTATTGCAAGAAAAAATGTTCTGCATCAATAAGCTCGCTACAGCTCAAACCAGAAGCTTGAATATGAATATTTGTTTCGACAGTTATATAGTTCGGTTCATTCCCACTGAGACCCGTTGGCATCGTGCCAAGATTTTCGGATGACTATTTCTTACAGCAAACAAAAGTCTTTTAAAGAAGTTTTTCATTTACGTGTTCTCATGGAACTGAACAACCGGTAACTGAGATTTGCAGTTTTTTGAAAAACTCAAAGTGGTGAGAAATAGCCTGGAATAATTATTGGCACGCTGCCAAGTCTCCGTAGGAAAACCGAAACTATAACAAACAAGCTACCTAAAGCCTATTGGTGTCAATAGGTCATCTTAACTGAATGGGCCTAGTTTGGTTTTTAAGGAACTGTTGAAGCATGTCCTCATGAAAACTTGTGAGGTCTCAATACTAAACCAAGAATAGTTCACAAAACCGACAATTGTTCGAAAATTTTGTATATGTGAAATCATTTGCCAGGTTTTCACTTGCAAAAACATCTGTATAGATCTAGAAAGTTACAACTATGGAACTTACCTTTTACGTCTGAAGGTTCGTTTCCTCAAAGTTCACGAATTCGTATTTGTCTCTTCAGATCCAATAAGGAGATAAACCTCTAAAAATTTGATGAGGAACATTAAACCGAGAGAACAACTTTGATGTTTATGTTGAACACAATTATTTTTGCGGACAACTTCCGAATAAAGAACTGGGAAGCATATAAAAAACGGAATTCGTGAACTTGAGAATTGAGAATGAATTTTGAGAGAAACTAGAATAGAATCTTTTTTACTGTGGGCATTCAGAGTATCTTGGTACACCTTCAAACTTGTTTGCGTGACACACAAATATTTGTTTCATGTTCTGTTGAGGTGTTGATGTCAAAATCAGTCAAGAATGGGAGTTGATGTCAAAAACACTTTTGGGTGTGGTTGTAGGCTGTTATGTGGCATTCGTCCTGGCAAGAAGCTCAACCTATACAAGATTTATCTGCGGAAAAAATTACAACATATTACCATGATGTTCAAACTATTGCAAAAACTAACTTCAAAATAAACGGAAACAGCATGAAACATTCGTAGAATAGAAAGTAAGACAAGTAAAGTCGTCGCCCACAGAAAGGCGGGAGGGTACTGTATATCTCACTTTCCGCTGTGTAAGCACATATGTCCTCGATTCCAGCGCCCTGCTACCAATCTTTTGCTCGCGGGTTCGATTCCGGAGATAGACAAAAACTTATACATTTGGCACCCACTATATGAGATCTGCCAGCTGTTATTATGCGCACTTGTGGGAGGTTTCCCGGAAGCTGGCGAAATTATGCTCGAACCAATTTGTTCAGCAAATTGTGGTCAGAAACAGATGAGAATGGAAGTACATGCCCATCTATATGCGATATGGAGCTGAAGAGAAAATTTATCTTCATTTCAAAGGAAATAGGTGGGGTTTCAGAGCACACATTTATTGCCGTAATACATTATTGGAAAAGAATGCGTGTTAGCCGTTCGTTAAAGAACATATGTTCAGGAATGTTTTCGTGAGCAACGGAAAACGGAAAATGAACCACAATATTATCAGTGAGCACCAACATCAATTGCTCAATCACACAGCTTATGTAAAAAATGGTTCGTTTACACGTATTGGCATATTTTGAACTACAAAAATTAAACGACGAAGTGTTGCAGGAAAAGTTTTATGTGTTCTTGTCATCTTCAACTTGTGGTAAATATGGTGCTTGAAACATTCGAATGAGATAATGAGAAGTGAATGAAGTGGTGGTTGAGAGTTAGACGCGGGTCGATAGAGAGGGGGGAGGAAAGCGTTTGGAAGCGAGCCAAATCAATGCTGAAACGAGTGGCAGACGAGAAAATGAGCATAACAACTAGCTGGCGGCGAGCAGGACTTGTGGTAGATCAAATCATCATAGTTGCCGCCAGGTCTACGTCCGTTGACACAGAGCGAAACCATAACACTCAATGGAAAGATGTGTGGGAGAGACAGTGGCATGACAGTGAATGTCTTATTGTGCTTCGAAAGCCTTTCGTGGGTAGATGAACGTTTCAAAATGACCATTTTCTGACTGTATTCTGTTTTTGTTTCATTCTAATTTATGTTTTTAGTCTTCTATTTTTCAAATGCTTAGTGAATCAGCCAGGAAAAAAATCAGCCAAAAAAACAGGAAAATTTCCGGCATCAACAGAAAAAACCAAAATCTCTATTCCAAAACGTTCCAATGTTGAACAAACATTTACGTGTTTCAGAGCTGTATCTCCTTTTTGATCATAGAATCACCAATTGCTTCGAATACGTGCGTTTTCTTTGTGGAACATAACCTGCAATACAGCTCTTTTTTATTGTTCTGTCATTCAAATTTTCAATCATGCTAATCGGAAACAACAGAGTCATTATTGCCTGCATGAATGCATTATATGACAGGTGTTTGTTAGGGGTAATAGGAAACCCTACGCTAACATACCGTTTTCAAACACTCTAATGAGAGAAAGTTTCAGATATAATATAGAGAGAGAACGAGGAAGAGAGAGAGAATGGTTCCGTGCCTATCCCGGAAAATTAATCTCTATAACTATTTTCAAAGAAAATCTTCATTTTTATGGTCCCCTTTCTTACTAATGTTTGAGATTCACAGTTTTCGAAGTCTCTTTGTTTGAAGTGAAAACCACTTGAAGTTCGATGACTTAGTCGCAAGGACGAGAGGTTTTCAATGAGTCAAATTTCGAGAAAACCAAAGTTCCTCGTCTACTTAGAAAGACCACAACGAGGCAGAAAAAAAGGAAAGATTTCGAGTAAAGGGAGATATGAAAAAGAGGAAATACACAGAGAGGATAGAATCAAAAAATGGGACGCGGAGCATGATGCATTTTTCGGTTTTCTGCATTGGTGTAAACAAAGAACTAGCCGATGCGATAATTGTGAGAAACGCCTTTTAGATTTAATGTAACGTTTCAACCAATTTTTATTCAGTTGGTCGCAGAGCACATGGGCATGGTATGACATAAATGTTAGAGAAAACTCCTTCTCCTTGCACGTTTATTAAAAGAACAACACAACCACGAATTACATCAATTCTGTAGAGGAGTCGCACAGGGCAGATCTTAGGTGATGAATCCCCCTACCTGCGTATGGTACAGTCACCTCCCTATAACGACGTAACACACCTTGGACAATCGAAGTTCACACGTCTCACAAATGGTTACGTTTGACGTGAAGTCGATTACAATACTTCCGGATCATTTATGGAATGATACACGTAACCGAGACACCCATTAAGTGATTGATTGATTTATTTACATGCAAGCATGTGATATACAAGAGGAGAAAATAAAACATCGGCATTAGGAAGCGAAAACATTCTAATGCGGAAATAAGAGTCGGAAATCGTGGAACATCATTTGGTGATTACCAGTAAAGGAAAAAGAAAACAATATAACAGCACAGAATACAGATAAAACAACTCACAGGTACGAAGGAAATAATTTGGGCCAATCTCACAGGATGAACAGAAAAACAGTAGAAGTCTCATTTAAATGCATTCACCTAAAGTGCTTTTTTGCGGCTGATATTTTGGATTTCTTGCTCAATTTCAAGTATTTGGATCCAGCCCATACTGTGAAAAACTTGGCACGTTGGCTAGTTTTTGGGGTGTGGAAACTGAATTTCGCGCTAGAACCCCTAGTACGTGAAGGTTTGAACGTGAAAAAGTCTGTTGCACTTAATCCACATTGTCCAGTTATGATTTTATGGATCATAATGAGGTCTGTCGTATTTCTTCTACATTCTAAAGTGACCAATTCGAGTTTCTTATTTATAAATGCGGAACTAGGGATTTTACAATACGTATAACCACCCAAACGGAAAAACAACTTCCTAGTGAAGTCGTTCTGAACTGATTCAAGTTTCTTAACAAACCCGCTATCTGAGTTGAACACAGTAGTACCGAATTCCACCAATGGTCGGACATGAGTTTTATACGCTTTTAGCCAAACATTCTTATTCCGAGTTTTCAAAACTTTAAAAAGATTGTATGTTCGATGCTTTGCGGACTTGATGATATGTTTCACATGTTCTTTAAATGATTTTCGTACAGTGAAGTATATTCAACCATGTTTTTACATAATCTGGTATATTGTTTTCCACAAAACTACAAACGTCCAAAATATTAGATGAACCGCCGTGTTAAGTATAAAAAGTACATTTCAAAATACAGAGCAAGCTATACGTTTGCGCTTGACCAAAAATGCATGGCACCAGTTCTGTCTCCGTGCAGAACATAATTTTAGGTTAACGACTGAAACACGGGGAGAAGGTCAAATTACGTAAGCAAGAACTTCCAGCCCTTTCCGTCCCAACCTGTGTCTTCTCAATTAAACGCTATTTCCATGCTCTTACATCCCTCCGCGATGACAGTCTGGCAGATTAGTTTGCATCAGCGAGAGATGCGAATTGGGATAAGTTTGCTGGATGGTCTAGCCCAGCATACGTAATCAGACTGTGAGCAAACTGCATAGTTGAACATGTACCGTTTGAGCCTGACTATTCAGAACATTCCCTACAGAGCACATTGACCACGTCTTATAACTAATCTGCGCGCGATTGATCAAACCATCCGATTTGTTGGTTGAGCGTTCAATTAAGGACCACTTCACTAATTCACTTTGAGAATAGCTCTCAGAAAACAGTATCTAATTTCGTGTATTACCGTCTCCCTCGATTATTCTATTTTTTACCCCTCACAAATGTCAAAGTACAAATCAGTTGACAGTCCCCTTATGTGAGCTACAGGCTCTACTCGACATGAGAACAAAGGGATAATTACAGAATAGCCGTGGTCATTCTTAATTAGCTGTCAATAGAAATATTGCGTTGACCCCTACTTGACCTGTCGCGTTGCCACTTCTTCTGTTCTACATATTCTTGAAGTAACGCCTTTCTTTCAACTTGAAAAACTAAGTCGAATATCAATTGTAGTTTAATCACAGAAACACTTCCGAATACTTGCAATATGCCTAAAACTGTAACAAACTAACATTTCGAACTGATTTAGCTAGACCCAATATTCCGTTCAGACCAAACCGTGTTTCCTTTCTTACGTGTAGCCTTATCCAAAAACTCTTACTAGCGCCTCCTATGAGGTCAGAGTAGCAACTTGTAAACCTTTTCAAAATTATACACAGCTTTGTCATTATGGCTTATTCGTTCTACAAATCGGAAAACAGTCCGGAGGTTGCGCAGAGACCACGTCAAAGTGAGACACAGACAACTAGACGTAGATTCCACGTGATTCTGGGAAATGTTGTGTATTAAATTTGTATTTTTCAGGTTCATCGCTTGACGAAGGCGAGTCGGTGGTCGTTCGTGCGAGGCCCCATTCAAGTTGACTCTCTGTTTGGGGTATTGTGAGGGGCGGTGTTTGAGGGTCAGTCGGGAGAAAGAGAGATGCCTGCCGCGCTCCTATCCCTCTCTCTTTCTCTAACTCTCCTTTTTCTCCTTCTCTCTGATACTCTTGCTTACGATGCAGACTGCAAGTGGAAGAGTAACATTACAGGTGGGTAATACAGATACAGATTTACGTGGTTTTCCAAAGGGACCAAGATAGAATGATTTTCTTCGAATGACTTACTGTATTCTTTCGATGCACCTTTTTAGACAACGTCGTACACGTTTCTATCACACAAGTTTACGTTTTCTCACATTGGTCTGAAAAATTGTTATCAGCCGACCATGCAACGGCGAGCAGCCTGAACCCGTCTTTCCGCCACTGTTAAAGCTTACAAACTGATGTTATGCGAATGTTTCATATTGACGATGCCAATTTGTTATCATATCTGCCCTACGTTCAAGTTAGTCTAAACCGAATCGACTGTGGTACTGAATTGTTCATGCAAGCAGCCAAACAGTACGAAATCCACCGTCAAAAGAGTCTGTCTTGTATATTTACTACGTCTTCCACTTCCGCGATTTTTTGAGTCACCCAGAACAGAGATCCTCTGTTTCGTGTGCGATATCATGTATTCACGTATTTCATGAGAAATGTTCATCTTCCCAGCCCAAAAGATGAAATCAAGGACCAAAAGTTGTTTTCACACATCGACCATTTAGCATATTTCTCTCTCCCCAGAGTATTTTGGTGGCCGGCGTTCCAGCACATTCAGCCATAATTATGTCCATTCAACTAGGTTGCGAGGCACAGAAAACCCCTGCCTGACCCCATTGAGAAAATACAGGTGGCGTAGCAATCCATTCAACCTCATGGGAAGTTCATTGCTCGTGAGAATCTCATGAACACCTCATGAGCCACTCATGAACTTCTTATTCTGTAGCATAGCAATCAAAGAAATCGCATCAAAATTTCGTGATATAATGCTCTTGTGAGGTTTTTGTGGATTGTTATTCCTACCGTGTCAGGCGGCGTAGTAATCTTTGCATCACCATTACCTGAGAGATCTCATAGGAACTATTTCACGGAAACCTGCGAGACATTTCGTAAGCTTTTTGCAATGATAATGTGGTTAACCAGAGTCGGTGACGTATCTAGTGAGCTTTACTCACGAGATACCTCATGAGATTATCTCATGAGATCTCAGGAGATTACTACCGCGCCAGGTGGTGAAGGGGTGAAGAGGGCGATTCACTTCATTACGGACAGCATGCGATTATTCATCCATGGCTGCAAAAACAAAAGGTGCGCGCGGTCAAGTGGCTAGCGCAGCTGATTGCTTTTCGCAGCGAGACGGTTCGAACCTCCTCGATAACGACTTGAAAACATCGGGTCTGACGTACTGATTGCCTGAAAAAGGGACTGAATCGTTGAACCAATTTAGGCAATGCAATTGGTATTGTTTCGCCCGACGCCAAAATGTAAAATTCACGTAATAAGGGAAGCAGAGAAAGCTGTCAAAAACTACTCTCACCATCTTTTGCGACTCGTTATTTGGGTATCGAGCAATGCGTACAGCAAAAGAATACATGTGAATATAACATAAATATAATAATTATGATTGTGAGCAATTCAGATATCGAGGACATTGCTCATCACAAGTACCAGGTTCTAGAAGAATGTCTGTTCTACAAATTAACCAAGGAAGCCGATCAAATGCAAGGTACAGTTCATACCACAATTGTTTCAACAGACTACAGAGCTAACCCAATTTTTGCCATAGTTTGTAATCCTGAAGAACAAAGATATTACGCCTAAACCATCCTCGGAATCACACTAAAACCACATCACAACGAAAAACACCACCGTTCTTGTCAGTTCTCCCTGAAAAACAACAGAAGATTAAGAGACCAAAAGATTCAAATAACTGTCGTGAACAATTTTGCCGAATTCAACCTCTCAAGTTTAGTTGGACACTCGACCGAGCTTTTTTCATTGAATTAATGCCAGGCAAGAGCAACTCCCTGATGCTGCTCCCGCCTACCGTGGCTGCCGGAGAGACGTTGGATGTGCAGGTTCTCCACACTGGCGTCCGCCAAATGTGGATGAACGAGGTGTTCCGAGAGATGAACATCAACGGATACATCAAACTGGTGAGACACTCCTAATTATTCGGATATCAGGATTTTGACCTCGATCGGAGAACATCAAAAATTGAATAATAACGACGTATGTGATTGAACGATGACTACTGATAGTATCAATTATCTCCTGGTTTTCTATGTATTTTCACCAAGACGTTTTCTACGACTACGAAAATATTCTCTGCTCGGAGGAATAATCTAATTCTTTCCACAGAAGGCATCCGAACTTGTTTTAATCCGTTTACGGCTTTAATCCTTTAGCGTTAGACAGACTGGAAGTTCTAGATCCCAGCTTTTTATCCAGGCTACCGGTTCAGTTTAGAACCATTGTCTGCCTGTGACCATTGTCCAGAATGGAAAAAGACAACTAGTTAGATCATATTTCAAAACTTAGTCGCCACTATATGAGACTCATGAAAGTCTTCGTTGTATTAAAACTAGTACTCGGTTAGACCAGTAATTTTCTCAACAAACCTTGAATACGGTTCTCTAACATTATGTGGTGTTTCTGTATCGTAGTTGATCACCTTATGATCTGTTAATTATAAGTGTAGTTATAGGAGTTGAGTTCCAATTTTCTTTTAGAGCCCGGTTTTTCATTGTTTGTCCTTTTCAAGCGAACGTAGGGTATCGTATTGATGGATCTATTTTCATGTCGGATTGGATCCTATTGGTGTTCGCACGCTTTTCATGCGAGCGCGCGTGTTTTTGAGAATAGAAAGGGGGTTGTGGTCAGTGAGGGCATGACACACAAACAAAATAAAACAAATAAAGAAATAAAGTGGCTGCGAGACACGAGTTGCTAAGCGCGCGAGCACACAAAGAAATGGGCCAACGAAGGAAAAAAGAGAGAGGTGAAGAGAAAGGAGATAGTGACGAGGGAAATTAGAGGGCTCGCTTGAAAAAGTAGACAAACAAAGACTTCCGCACGGAAAAAGAAACTTCGAGTTGTGTTTTGATGGGGAAGACCTGTCGTTTCGGAAACACATATAAGTTATAGAACTATTCGAAGTCAATCAATGTTCCAACTTATCTTATTGAGAGATGGCTCATTTCATGGGAACATTGGTTCGGTGTAATTGAAAATCTCTCTACATTACCACTAACCATTTCAACGTTCGATGAGAATTTCAATAGTTTCGGATTGCCGAACATAGGGGGAACTTCCTTTTTGCTATGCAGAATTTTAATACCTAAAACAGTTTTGCTCCGTAAACGCGGGCTGATCTATTTACTCATTGTCATTATCATCTTATCGCGCACGTAGAGCGCTGTTGTAATCCGACTCACACGTTTTTGTATCACGGAACGTTCACGTAGGAAGAAACTATCGCGCACAGATTAGTTCTGATCACAACAATGAGAACTTTTCACAAAGTGGCTCTACGCTTCTTTCTCACGAACTTCATGACTTTCCTATTGTTTTCAAGTTCTCTCTCTCTCTCTCTCTCATAGTTTTTTGAGACTTTTCTCTTTTAGTCCTGGAAAGATCGTCGCCTTCGATGGGATGTGAACGAATGGAAAACAGACGAACTGAACATCAAGTCCTTCGGAAGACTATGGGTGCCGGATATACAATCAGACAAGTAAGTAACACTAAATTATAACATCAACTCCACAGAAAATGACCTTTTGTGGTTGAGGAAAGTCGTTTAGTGTTCGATGGTATTAAAGAAACTGTGAAATCTCACCCACGCTCACTTGTGACTGCTCAGTGCGAAAAAAATTTTTTCGTTTTTCCATGGCTTTCCAGTGAGATCATTAATTCGTAATTATAGGGGGCGAAGTTCGAAAAAAGTTAGGTACCGTATATTGATATTTGCAGGCACCAGACGGCTTCTCAGTCTTCCGACTACGTGACTTTCCAGAATATTCAGTCGAATAACAACGGAAACGTGACGGCGAGACTTGAATTCAGAATGCAGGCCACCTGCGAAATCGACTACACAGAGTATCCGAGTGTTAGTTTGTCGTGTTCATTATGTTCATTCATCTGAGACACGATATACACTATTCCAAAACTATAAGAAGTTGAGAAGTGAACCAAAGCACTTCCCTTATAATTGCGGTATTTGGACCGCCGTCGTAAAAATTTGAATGCGGTATTTTTTTAAAGTTGACCCAATGGAATTAAATCTTCATTTGAGATTTTTATACTATTTGGTAGTTTTCACAACATGCACATCCTGTTATCCAAGTTGTTTATGTCAAACGAACGGATAGACCACTTCTGTCTCAGTAATTCGTTATTTCCTCAAACCTTCTTCCTCGACTTACAAACAACAGTTATACTAACGAGACTAACGAGAGAGAATAGTAACTTGTTCAAATAGAAAACCAGCATGAACCATTTGCAATTTGTTTAGGATAAGAAGCACTGCTGCATCAACCTGCAGTCGACCCTCTACAAGCGATACATCAAGTACTTCCTGGAACACGAGGATGGTGAGTGTCACTTCTCAAATAAGACCCGTGTGGAGTTTATCAAATTTTTTTTTGAGTTGTGGGATAACACGTGTAACAAGTTCTGTTCCGCGTTTTTGATTAGAAAATACTCGATCACGTTTGCGCACGTTATGAGACGACCACTGAGAGTCAACATTTAAACCTGGTCTTCGCTGGCGTCTCCTTCGTTTTGGCCCAGTAGTTTGTCCGACGATAAAGTATTGTATTGCTTTAACTACAATAAATGATTTTTTTTAATATAACTACTCCTCCAGGTGCCATTTTGGTGTATATGCCCTCAATTGTGTGGGAGATATTGCATCATTCCTAAGTGATAATTCGAGCAATAAAAATAAAAGGCAGCGCAAACGAATAACAAGCTGTTCAGCAAAATAGATCGATTTGAACGGTGTAAAATGAATGATAAATGAATGATGACATTTCGTTATTGAGATTATCATTAGAAGACAATCATAATCACAACATTGAAGAATCCACTAATAATACAACGCATATTGTCTACAAAGGTCATATAGTTTGTTTCACCCATCGATATCAAAGGTGTTTTAATCACTCCCCGATTATGTGGTAATCTTTTGCACACAAAATATGTGCAAAAACCTCAAAATAATCACTTTTTTGATTTTTATTTATAATCAAAAGACTGGCAAGCTGCCAGATCAGTTGCCTGCAATGTAGGGTGCGCTCGGCCAGCATGGCTGACTGATATCGATGGGTGAAACGAACTATAATACAATCAAAGATGAAAAACAGTAAATATCGCAAAAAAAAAACAGTGTTGGAAGTTTTCAGCAAAATTTCAATATGAATTTTTTTTCAGAGCATCTTGACATTTCGGAGATGAGATCCAACTGGCAGATCGATGACTCGTGGCTCAGAAAGGGCACTGAGGACGGAGACAACAAGTTGGTCATTCTGATTTATTACTCGAGCTCTAAAAATCAATTTCGAGAAATATGTCCCTACCGTTAGACTCGTCGAAGCGTCGTTACAATGTCTTTTCCTGATTAAAGTTGTTACTCGAGTTCAAATTTCGACTTGTTGAGTTCTTCAAGGAATTACACACAATCGGTTTCATTCAAAGAACACTTCTCAGAATGATCAGAAAAATGTCCATGTTATTCAACCACTATTTTCAATAGTGAACTATTTGTGGGTGGGTGAGAAGGTGAGGGAGTGACAATAGAGAGATCAACTACTAGTAAAAATAGTGAGATTATACATTTGAAGAACAGATGTAACTTTACCTCTAACGCTCTAACCTAGTCCTCAACTCCGACTTTTGCAGAGCGGAGCGTCTTGAGATGTGCATGACAGTGCGTCGTCGTTCGACCACCCTCGCCATAGAACTTACCCTGCCGGTGCTCATCTCGGCTCTCCTCCTGCTCATCGCCCCCTTCTTCGGAAAGTTCAAACAACAGGTCAGATGGTTATCGAAATATGATTCCTTCGTAGTCAACATTTAAAAACGTAAGCTAAATAACTTGTGGCCGTGGGAAGATTCGAACTCAGTTTCCTTTTGGGTACTTGCTGAGCTTCAAGCATGTTTTCCGGATCCACCAAATTGATAGGCACTTTTTTTGGAGAGCACAACCAGAGTTGAAGAATATGTCACGAAACGTCTGACTTCCCAACTTTATGGGTGAAATGTTATCTGAAACATGTGGAATTGATAATGAGAGAAAATCTGTTCAGATCCAAGTGAAAATGTTCGCCCTACTGCTGCAGTTCATGTCCTTCCAATTTCTGGCTGACAAGACACCACAGATCGGATTCGGTGCTACAGTACCCAAGATTTGTGAGTCGGAGCAGGACTGTTCAAATCTTCAGTTATCCGTAGTTTCAAAACTGATAGACTTTTGAAACTTTACGGTGAAGTTAGCACGCAGCCACATGTATAGTTCTAATCATTCCCAATGAGACCTCGGCAACGACCCAACAAATATTCCAAGCGGTTCTTCACCATGTTAATCATTTTCAAGACACTAAATGCTTTTCTGAGCGGCAGTTAACTTATGCTGTAGTACGTGGGTGAAATATATTGAGAAAAAACCTGCTATTTCTATGAAATATATTCATTCCTCATTTCATTGGCATGCTGCCAAAGTCTCAGTGGGAATGGCGTAGGGTTGTTAATCAATTCCAAAAATCAAGTCAATTCCAATTCCAATTCTTTTTCGATTCTCAAAAACCACTCAATTCCAATCCCAATTCTTTTTCAATTCTGGAAAACCACTCAATTCCAATTCCAATTCTTTTGCAATTCGCAAAACCACTCAATTCCAATTCCAATTCTTTTAGATTTTCAAAAACTGCTCAATTCCAATTCCAATTCCGATCAATTCCTCGAAATCTCAGATTTTCAATTCCAATTCCATTGGAATTGATTGGAATTGATTGGAATTGATTAGAATTGACTGTGTTCCCAACTTCATGTCAGTTTTTTTCAAAAAACGAAGATAAACAATGTTCACTTTGGTTCCATTGAACGAGAGACATAAGGAACAATGGTAAATTGGTAATTAACAAGGAAAAACAACATGGAATTGTAAATCAATTCTGAATCAATTCTGAGAGAAAATCAAGTCAATTCCAATTCCAATTCCAGTTGTTCTGATATACGAAAGAATTGGAATTGCAATTCCAGAAATTTTTTGACATACAAAAGAATTGGAATTGCAATTCCAACCATTTTCGACATACAAAAGAATTGGAATTGCAATTCCAATTCTTTTCGACAGACAAAAAGAATTGGAATTGCAATTCTTTTGGATAATTATCTCAATTCTATCAATTCCAATTCCAATTCCATTTCCAATTCTAACAACCCTAGCAATGGCGAGAACTATAACTTTTGCACGATGGAAGTAACTGACGAATTGGCTTGAAAAACATCGCGTCCGTAACCTTTGCCATTACATTGGTAAAAGTAACAGAGGACTATCATAGCAGGAAAACAGTTTATAGTTTTTTGTTTACTTTAATCAATATTATTCAGACGTCTTCTACGCTTTCACTTTGGCGGTCACCGTCATTTCATTGATTCTCACCGTCATCATTGCTGCCATGAGCAGAGTTCAGAGAAAGCTCCCACCAGGTATTGATTTATTGATTTTCTTCGCATTTTGAATTATGGTTAATGTTTTAAGTGTTTTCTCTATTACCTTTCATGTAGCACTATATAAGTTTTCCGATTCGTACAGAATTCACAATGCCCCAATATCGCCAAATTGCAGTCCTGTTGCATTTATGTGTGCATAAACCAATGATTCATATGAAGCACTGGCATACATCGGCAAATTTAGGCATGCAATAGTAAAGTACATGATCATGACCTTTGGTTTGGGCACGTTTCACGTGCGTAGCACACTAGTAAAGCGATAAATGAAGTATACAAACAAAAAAAACCTAATCAGTTGCGTAGTCTATTTCAAGAAGTCAAACATTACTTTTTCGGCCAAGAATTTCTTCACATGTTTACATGTTCACTGGTACGAATACCTGCTGATAATGTAGTCAAGATAGCATATCAGCTGTCTACTATTTTATGAAAATAAGATAGCACCGGGTCAAAACAAAATATTTGGTCGTGTGATAAAACAACAAAAAACTGACGCGTTATTAGATAAGTTTTGCTTCTGACGAAGTATAGTAGTAGAGAGAAGTATATAGGATATACCGTATACAACATGTTTATGATGGAGTAATTTACTTGACCATAAATATGCTGAAATAACCTGACTTTCTGATTGCTTTTCCGTCGTGGTTCAAAGATAAGTTATACACTACTGCTCGTGCCAACTTTACTAGAGAGAGAAGACAGAGTGAGAGAACGAGAGGAAGAGAAGAGATGGGGGGGGGGAGATAGAGGAAGAATAAAGAAAGTTGATTTCTGGTGAGATTGTTCACGTGACATTTCACGTGTTGTTCACAATGTGTACTTCAGCACACCGCTATACCCTATTCGCCTCGGTTCTGAACGCGAATCTGTGCTGCGGCTCAGAGTCTGATCCCAACACGGAAGGAACATCATCCAAGGCAAGAACTTTCATATTATCAACCTTTGAACAAAAATGTAGAACTTTTAACATTCTGACCACAGAAAAAGTTCTCTGTAGTGGTAGACCAACTTGTTTTCCATAGTTTGAATCTAACCAATCTGTTTGTTTTTCTAGTTCAAATAATCCGAGAACCTTGGTTTTTTACTCAATTTCAACTAATGAATTAAGTAAAACCTAAAAACACAATCCCGAATGTGAATAAGAAGAAGTTGAATGCAGAACTTTAGTTGTTACTGATCATTTTACCTATTTATTATGTTTTAAAGTTACGAGTTTCCCGTCTTATTATACTTTCCTCTCATCAAATGACATAATTTGACCAAAGAGCAACTAGTACAGCATCCGGCGTCACTTTTCATCAGTCACCCCCTTTTACAATGTCACTTTTTATAATGAGAATTGCATCTTAGATAACATTTCCGTATTTCCATGAAAGCGAAGAGACCAAAAACGTCAAAATGCACTTTGTACATTATGTTGATTGTTGTTCTCATTCGCAGCCCACTCACTTTGAACCCATTTTTCCCCAATCCCATAGTAAAAGGGTGGACTTTTGAACAAATATCCAAAGTAATTTTTTTTTTGAAATCAGCACTCTCCAATGTTTCATACAGAATATATAAGCGTTTCCGTGCAGGACTCAGTTAAACTTTGATCCTATATTGTTATCCAATGCTTATGCAAAAGTGTGGACTTTTGCACGAAATTCTAAGGAAATAAAATGTTTGAAATTAGCACTCTCCAATGTTTCGTGCAGGATATATAAGCGTTTCCTTGCAGGACTCCTCAGCCGACTGGCTTCAGATCCATTCAGCTGTCAACAATCTGGCATCCATCATCACTCTCTTCATCTATGTGCTGGGAGCAGTTTCCATTGCATTCTAATCTATTTATTATTTATCAGTTGGTGCTCTTATATGTGTGATACTACTTGTATATTCTTTGGATACCATGTTTCAGTTTTTCGATGAAGAAAGCATTTTAATTCACAGATTTCATCGTTCAGTTTTTCAAATCAACGAAAACAATTTGATTCACAGAAATTTATGCTCCAACGTACGCTATACGCAGAAAGGAGTATGGGGTGGTAGGTGGTACACACACCGCAGAGTAGAACAATAGGTTGTCACTTACAGAAATCTACTTCTATATAAAAATACAACAGTTTAACATACAAAAACTACGAATACAGGAACCGATGGTGTTGTTCCATTAGGATGTAATCCTAGCACACCCTAGGCGGATCTATCGATCCCTATTTTTTGCGATACGAAAAGCTAGCGGGGAGGCCAACTCTTCTTATCGGATTTTCGATTTATCTCAGACTAAACTGGCCATCAGCCCACTTGACAGACAATGCAGGGCTAGACATCGTCGACAAGAGGGCGGCGGCTAGTCAGAGAGGAGCCATCTAGCGGCATCCCACTACCAAATATACTCAAATTTAAACTACTAGCTCAAAAACTACTTAGCAAAGTGAGGAATCAAGCTGATAACAAGGTCTCCCAGAGAGCCATGTTTTCAGTTTGAGCTCTCACATACAACTAATTCGAGAGAAAAAAAAACCTCAAAATAAGGGTATAAACAAACAGAAAAAAAACTGGTATGCAATAGTCGCGTGCACATAAGATCAACTAGATAGAGAAGAACACAGCAGATAGAAGTGATGCTACAAAAGACAGAATGGGAGCTAGAAGAATAGAAGAAAATATACAGTAGGCGACAACACGAAACTCATCATGATATCTACAGCAATACTCGACAAAAGGAGATTGAGGATGATCACAACATTGTTTCTCGGTCCATGCAAGTTAACAATTCACTTTGCGAAACCATACAGTCCTCCAGTAGATAAGAGGGAATCGAATCATAATTTGAGTAAACTCCCCGTTATCTACGGACAACAACATTCAACAACGAAACCCGGTGGATCACCGCTACGAACACCACACATCGGTCAACTCGCTTATTACTCAAATTAGATTAACAACGAGAACAAATATATAAATAACAACTGGGGCGCGGATTGTGACGAGAAGCGATTAAATGGACATGTTTCGAATAGACGCATCGATTTCGTAGGTGAGGCCGCAAAACAAAAACTCACTACTCCACCTACAAAGTCGAGACGTGCACACTCTTTTAAATCTAACTTTTTCTTTTTCGCTCGTCACCGATCCTAAGACACGAATAAAAGACCAGACAAAATATTTGTACACGCATTAAGGGGGATGGGGAGAGGAAAATACATACATTAGCCGGTGCGGAATATATACAAACATAATCTCTAGGCGGTGTATCCCAAAGAAGGCAGCCTTGAGTAGGATAACCGGACTAACGATTGCACTAGAAAAAAATCACCGGCTAGGAACTGAGTGAACGAAAACTCTCAAGGCCAACATTGAATATTTACATTTATAACCCATCAAGGAAGGTACCGGATTCATTTTACACGTTCACTTCAGTCTCACGAGAAATTTGGTGGAGATCGGACTTGGAGTCCTGCAATAAGACAGCATAAGCTTGGCTATTAGAAATTCAAAGAAATACTAATTTTGTTTATTCACTAATGACGAAGCAAGTGCTCTCGAAATCTCACTATTCTCTAACGAAATGTCGTAATTAATGAGCCCACTGATAGGCATTATCTCCATGGAGATAATGCGTTTGTATACAAAACAACTATGACAGATGAAAAAATGCATTGGATAAAGATAAACAAACCTGTCGGGCCATGGCGGTCTGACAACTTTCCGGCTCTGCCTTGTTAATGGAGCGAGACGCACCGAAACGAGAGGAACCAGTCATGGATTTGAGATACTTTTTCGGCTCGAACGTCAAGGTGGACTGGAATAAAACAATGAACACTAGATAATGACATAGTTTTTATCACATTAAAATCTTTATTCTCTAATCACCCAAACATTGAACTACAATTTGACGGATTGAACTCACTGCGTAGTATTTGGCGTATTTGTAGAGAAAATCCATACGGGTTAAATCAGCAGAACAACTAACCTCGTAGTTGTGAACCTTCGGCTGAGTTATAGGCGAGTTCGTGAAGGACGGGGGAGGGGTTGGAGCAGCTTGCGAAGAAGAAAACTGAGGCGGATACACCATCTGGCCAGACATCTGATCCCAGAACTCGGAAGGAGGCATCATAAACAGAGGCACTCCCTGGAAATCATTATATTAATAACACAAACGTACCACAGCTGAAATTGTCACTCTCATAATGTCTTCTTAACATTACCCTTAATCAATGTTATCCCATAGAAAAGTGAGAGCAACATGTATCCGTTATGGATATGGTACGGTAAGCATTAAGCACTGTTGATCATAATATTTTCAAGTATCGCCCTTACTGAGCGAAGGGATAGATGATCTTTGAATCCTACACAAATAATAATTACCTGTGTTTGTTGTTGTTGTACCACAGAAGGGTTCTGCTCGATGAAAGTGGGCGGGGCCTGCGTGGGACTGGCCTGACTATGTTCCGATGACAAATCGCTGGGAGGAGATGAAGACAACCCCGTATCCTGCTCAATTTGAGGACTCAGAGGAGCCCCCAGACGATTCATCACATTGAAGTGTTCCGTCATCATCTGCACATCACGCGCAGAGTCGTTTCTGCAAACGTGTGGTATATACAGATAACCACTGGATGACAGCGAAGTTATAACTTGTGTTTTATAAGCTTTTCATGAAATTATGAGAAAAGTTGCAAAAGTTTTACCAGCTTCACAAGTCATTTCCTGACATGAATATTGATTTCACCCGAGCGTGATTCAGTTCAAGTGAGAAGTATAGGATCTGTAAAAAAAACAATTTCAATATTTACCTGGACAAGATATTTGGTGTCTGCAACGATGTCAGTGGTGCGTTCTGCTGAATCCAAGGATGGTCCAGAACTTCATCTGCTGTATACCGCTTCTTGACCTCTTTCACCTGAAACACACAATTGATTTAATAAATATGATGCCGCCAGTGTTGTTTTTCCTATGCTGGTCATATCACATAGAGCGCTTAAGTATTCAGAATAGTACTCTTAGCGAGAAGAAGCAGTGCTCACGTGATAAGATGTAATATGCAAAACGATAAACGGCTGAAAATATAAAACTGCTAGAAAGATAGAAAAATCAGGGTAAAGGTATTGCGGAACTAACCAAAAGATGAACGACAAGGTCCTTGGCCTCTCTGCTAATCATACGCCACTCGTCATCGGGGAAATCGAATTCACCACTCTGAATGCGAGAGAAGAGCGAGTCTTGGCATTCTTCACACGGCTGCCCGTCCATCCACCTGAGAACACAAGTATGTGAAAATTGAATTCTATCGCTAGTCTCAGTCTAGCATCAATCAACAATTTGTTAGCATGCTGCGTCTCAAATTTTATCTGACCAAAATATCATCGCGAGTCGTAATAGATGATAAAAACAACTACTCATCAACCACTTTTTTCTTCCATTCCCTAAATAAACCAAAAGTAGATGAAGTTAACGTACCCGCATTCATCATCGTCACATTCTCCCTGGAACGGAGCGTAGCCACAGAGCATGATGTAGATTATGACCCCCAGCGACCACATGTCACAGCGTTTGTCGTACTTCAGACGATCTCCCACAAACGTGTCCACCACCTCAGGAGCCATGAACTCGGCACTTCCCACCGGAGATGCCAAATCAGGCTCGCTCGCCACCTGCAAGAAAATAAATAGTCATATATTGACAAAATTTGATATACAAGAAAATGAACAATTTGAGCCGATTAATGCGATCTCAAAATACACACTACACACACACACAAACTCCCATGTTCAACATTCAACTATATCCGTTTAAGTTTAAGTATATCACCAAAACTCGTCATCTTTACCTTTCTATTAATTAATGGTACTACTTACTGAGAGAAGAGTAAACAAACCTGACTCATCCTGGGAGGAGAATCCTTGGATCGAACGGGTCGACTCGCCAGATCAAGGTCGCACAGTTTCACCGGGCTGACACGATGCATGTCAGTGCACAGGATGTTCTCCGGCTTCACATCGCGATGAGCAACACCTATAGAGGGAACAGTCTCACGTGGCACACTGATATGATTGTCATAAAAAGACATGTGAGAAAACGTTTCTCCAAAAACTCGATATCTGTAGGGTTAGAAGCTGAGATGTGTACAACGTGGTTGAAATCATTCAAGAACCTTGATAATCGAATCAAAAACAGTGGATTGACTGATGACTAACCATGATCATGGAGGAACTTGAGCGCGGTGGCGATGTCCTTCGTAACCTTACGCGCCTCTTCCTCCGTGAACGATCCCTTCATGAGAATGTGCTGCAGCAGCGGGCCGCCGCGCATCTTCTCGAAAATCATGAAGAAGTTCTCCTCATCTTCGAACCACTAAAATATTGAAAATAAGAGATCACAATTCACGACGGTAGTAGTGAATCACTTGCGACATATTTCATGCATTATACTCTTATACTTTTAAAATTTTATTATACACAACACTCGAGCTATTATCGAAATTTTTAACTAGAGCGATTATTAAATTTTCAAAATGCAAACTTGATTGAGTCACAAAAAACTAACCTCAATGAGCTGTACAATATTGGGTTGGTTCTTGCACAGATGGAAGGTGTTGACTTCACGAAGAATCCTTGATCGAGTGTGCGATTCCTTGTTCTTGTCTACGATCTGCAGAATATGTTGGTCTTCGGGGTCAAAAATGATTGTGGCATTTAACAGGACAGAGGACACAGCACGACGGACTACGAAGAATTTGAAACTTCCGAAGGACAAGCTGTACTTCTCAATTCAAACTCTAGCTCCTTAAAGATTGGCGGTTAGATATGAACATTCTGTTTGGATACGTCAAATACCGAGTACTTTAACTGGCAATGACTTCCTTTACATCCAATCAATTTCAAAGTAACATTTCGACCAAAAAAAAAACACAATTTCGCCCAAGAGTATTACAACATGGCAGATACACACCTTGACAGCGTACTCTTTGCCGGTCGTCTTCGAAACACACGTTTTCACGGTTCCATACGCACCGGAGCCCAAATGGTCATCCGAGAGTTTGTAGAAATCTGGAAATTTAAAAAAATTAAATGAACGTCAAGTAAAGACTATTCTTTCCCGTCCAGTTCACATTCTTAGATTCTCGTCAACATCAACGACCCTTATTCGAACGTAATCGCGCGGTATCGATTTTTCATGACAAAAGCCGCCATATAACCCTCGAATGACTCATTAATGAGTGGCGTGACCGTTTGACCCAACTAGGCACAGCTGGTTGTCGAGCCATACGCATTCTCTCTGGCACCCTGTTGGATGATATACTGCTCGCTGAGTAAACAGAACAATGTCATCATATTATTCATCCATGTTAGCAAATACCATTTCAAAACACTAAAAATAACTCAGGCTACACAATCATCCCATACATCCACTTCCTCTTCCAAATGCTAGCTAGTTGTGAAGATCACTGGTTTCTCAAGGCACTAACTAAAAATAGTCAGCCGCGGTAAAGCAGTGGAGTGGCGAGGCACACAAACAATGTGAAAAACCGGCGCCTTACCATCCCTCCTACCATTTCGCACAACACCTACATTCAATCGATTGTATACAATAAACAAGGTAGAGTGGTGAGATGTCCTTTTTATCAAACATCCTATGCGCGTTATTCGTGTATTCTAGTTGTTGTTAGTGTAAAACTGAACTTCGCCATTACGCCAGATATTGATTAGTAAACAAGCGATTGGGACGGATCGGGTTAAATGACACATTTCATTTCGCGTGATTTTCCTGATATAAATCTAACCATCCTCTCGCGTCACCCGTCACGAGAAAAACAACCTTGTCAAAACACAAAATCTGATAACATGTTACGCGCACTCAACATATCCTCAAATAAAAACAAAAATGAATTGTGAGAAGATACCTAAGTGATTGTGAAGTGATAATTAACTTAATTTGAATCGCGAGAGAATTATTATGATGTCAGGATGATAGAGAGAACGTGCTATATGCTCTAAGAACATAGATTCTTCAAATCCAAGCGTCCTTTTGCTGCTAATAGCTAACACGACCCTATGACTTAATGACTATGACAACACCCACGCTCCTAAAATTAAGTTTTAGGAATCATCCAGCACCCACGCGCCTGAACCCTAAAGGAAGTAGGAAGTTACAGAGTACACGCGCGTACAATGCAGTTTTAGCTCAGATCGTATTGTAACGAACCGTGGAAGGAGGCGGCATGATGACTGTGATGCCTCTGTCGTCCACGAGGACTACGCCCTCCGCCGCGGATTCCCAGTGGAACGAGTTCGCCCGGCTGTTCTTCTGCCTCGCTGTCCTCGTCCTCAAATGAACCGAAGAAGCGATCCGTGTCCCTACCCGCGTACATTGCCCTAGAAAACACGCCGCGTTTAGGGTTGTACTTTTGTGTAACTCATACAATGAACCCAGCTGAAGTGCCACATCTGATCTGTTTAATCGCGAACAATTCTATTCTATCCAACTATCCCAAACAACAAAGACAAAGTTTCGTTCCTCCTCCAAAAATTCCAATCCGAGTTAGTAAAACTTTTTTGACAGAAGCAAACATTACGCGACGCTTGTTTCAACTACAACCGAGACTAGAAACACAAGATATAATGTCCAAATTAACTGAAAAAATCCATAATCCTTCACAAAGTTGACCAACGACTAAATCCTAAGCTGTACAAACTCGTGTACCCAAAATACCATTCAAAGATCAAAGTATTACTGGCAACACATGTATATGGCAACATTACGTCATACTCGAGACTAGACTATACATCTGTCACTATCTTGGAGTGCTGAGTGACTAAAAGGCACGACTGTACCTGGCTTGTTCTTCCGAGCCAAATGAGAAATTGCTGGCATTGCGAGTAGTTTCCTTCACGCTGTTCTCGTCATTGGAAGGTACGGCATCTGGAAAAAGTTGCGATAAATACCATACAGAACACTGCCAAATGCTTCTTGTCACGCGTTGCCTTGTTGCCTATTGAATTTCGGACAACTATTTATAGAATACCTCTTTTAATTGCAAAGAAAAAACGTTCATAGGCAAGTTGCCAATAAGCTGAGAATTCATAAGTGATAAATTCATGCTATGCAAATGCGCAATGCGACGATTTCCAACTTCCAGACTAACTTTCAATTTTTCAACTATGGGTAACCAATATCTTACGTTTCCCAACTCCACATGTCACCCTTGAGGTAGTCAGGCAATCTCGCTGAATAAATGCCATTCTGATAGATATAATACAGGTGTTGAAAGGTCAGGAGGGTACCGAAACGGACAGGAGACCGATAGCACGCCACGCGCACGCTGGTTCTGTGAGGTGCGGCGCGGTCGGGTGGAAATTCGAATGCGTCCGCCCACAACTGGAGCGATAGAAAGAGAACAGCGCTCTGGTCATGTGAGATGTCCTATCAATAATACACAGCCATTTCAAATCCCTAATACTATGTATCGAATGTGAGGGAGCATAGATGGCAAATGTTGAAAGATTGCTGATTCACTTCAAACTTGATTGCTAGATGACTTGAGTTCAGTAAAACTGTTAACTGCTGACAACACTACCTTTATGTCAAAACTTTCATTCAAAGTAGAGGCATGATCCCTAGCCCTGATAGTTCAATGATGTGATTTTCCGTTCAGAAACCAATATCAGTTTACACCATCATCACACATCACATGTTTGCGCCGGCCTGCTGCGCGCTAACGACCACCGCTCTCGCATCACGTGGCCAACTATCCCCCTGCGTCCCTGCACTTTCTTGATCACGCCATCCAAAGACCAACAAAAGCTAGCTGAGACTAATTGTCTCCACTTCGTAAATCCACCCATATTTCAAAAATACACGGAGACCCAAAACCCAATCACGAGTGGTGTGTTGCGAAAAAATATAAGCCTTCCCACTTCGATCAAAAAGTTGCACGCTCAAGCTCAATCGGATTATTCCAAAATACGCATAATCTATAATTCAACGAACAGTAGAAATCGGAAGTTTTTTGTAGTTTCTGTCTATTTTCATAAAATCATAAAGTAGCCGCCCGCATATGCACTAAGGTACCTTTTTATTTGAGCAAATATCAATTTTCAAGAGTTTTGTTCAGTTACTCTCTAGTGTGAATATTTCGCTTACGAACTTAAAGAAGGACGATTATGTGGTCCAATCGCAACGCTTCAGTCCTTTAAACCGCAATATATTTTTCAATTGCAGTTTAAAGGACCGATGTAACGGGATTGGTCCACATAATCGTCCTTCTTTAAGAACGCGATGAAACATCACTGAATTCCGATTATCCCTGAAATCTCTCTGATTGCACCCCATTTGCCCCCTACTTTGCCCCTGTCCATATCCGGATATGGACAGAGGCAAAACAGGGGGCAAATGGGGTGCAATCAGGGAAAAAGTGGGGAAATTTCCGAGAAAAGTCGGGGAAATTTCAGAGAAAAATTAAGCAAATTGTTTTCAAAATTCAGAAATATTTCTTGCTTTGATACTATTTACGGTGAATTGTTAACATAAGGTGAGAATGAACATCTCCAAAAATTCTCTAACTGATGCTCCTCAGATTGGAGAAGCATCTATTTTCACTGCTTATTTCTTTATAGAAAACAAAGTGTTTTCAAAAAGAAATAGCAAAGAGAAAGTCTGTCCTTCCACATCTAATCAAAGTTAAACTTTTTTCGATTGGTTCAAAGCACTTTCAACAGGAGCTGAAACAATTTGAAATGGACGAATTGCGCACAGCCGCACCCCTGGCTGCGCCGTATCTAGTACGGGTTTCTCAAAAGTGCGGCAGAACACAGTTTTAACCAGCATCTTCAACGAAATGACACTAAAACTTTATAATGTGTAGGTATAAGGTTCTGCTAATAGATTATAGTAAAAAAAAAGTGGTAAATCAACATTTTTCAATATCTCTGACACTTCTCTGACATTTCCCTGATTTCACCCCATCTTCTCCCTGACTTACCCCCCTTTTACCCCAGAAAAATCAGAGAAATTCTTCCCCCCTGATGCTCCCTGACAGATCAGGGAATGTCAACTTACTATGATGAAAAGCCAACGATGAGAAAAGTGGTAATGGAAACGCTCAAATATTGTCAGAATGTTTGGCCCTCTGGAAACTGGTACGGACATAGATCGAACAAAGAACAAAGCTGTCAGTACAGAGCAAATACTCCAATTCCACGATTCCACCCAACTGTCATTAATCTAGAAGTCAATTTCATGAGAGACTTCGCGACTTTGCGTATGCAAAATTTTCTACATATGTGCTAGCATTACGTACAAACAGTTGAAAAAACGCACCGAAACCTTGACCATTGGTGTCCTCATCGAAGTAGAACATTATGATCTAGAAGTCGGAGCAGGAAAGTGATGAATTTGACAAAGGAGCTGGAGTAGACTGAACGAAGAGTGTCAAGTTGAGACACTGGCACTGCGAATGCGCAGTTGTTTCGAGTGTTGTTACCAGTTGATCTAATCAGCGAAAAAGCCTGAAGAACAAATTTTTATTAAAAATTATAATAAGAAAGTAATGAGGTATTGTATTATATGTATAGCCAAGTCATATCTCATATCAGCATATCACTCTTTACTGGAATGGCCAACTACGAGAAATATAAGAGCTAACAGATGAGCGAACAAAGGCCGAACAATGAAAAGGCAGTACAATGATAATTATCTTTTTAAATTAATGATATCGACCACATAAGAATTAACCAGGAATTTGTTTTAGTGAAAATATGTGATATAGAAATACCATGATAATAGTTGGTGAGGAAATAGCACAATGTTTTATGAAATGTATGCAATTGTCCGTCTGCATTAATGAATCACATGTCACGTTCGGCATTACATACTGTTTCATATGTAAAAATGTGGCGAATTCTCGTCAGAAGGAGTATGTCTACCAGGGCAATATAAGTAGTGAGCAGTGTGCTACGTGTGATATGGGGTATGAGTAGAGAAGTTGGGCGCGGCGAACATTCGAGAATACGACTCTGTCTGTCAGCGCCAAGGGCACGTAATAAGAAAAGAGCGACTGGCAGGCAAGCAGAGACACGCGGTCTGGCGGAAGGACCGACTCGAGCTGGTCGAAAAATGGAGGACACCGGCGAGACAGACGGCATTTAACTGGTGGCTCGCGATAGCATCACGTGTTCAGATAACAGATTGAGTATCTTTCGTTCAGACGACGGCATGTGGAAATAGTAATATCATGGGTCATGGCACGATGAAAGAAGTCTGTTAAGTGTTTACAAGAAGAACAAAAAACGTATTTTGTAAAATAGTACTGAAACTTTCTCCAACTCGATCGGTACGTTTAATATGAAGAACGCTTCAGAATCAGAACTCATACTCTCAAAGGCCGTGACTTGGAATCTTCAACTTCTCTAATAGATATCGAGATATCCTAATAATTTTAAAATCTGCAGACTTTCATTGAGAACGACCCATGCGCCAAAGGACATAACTTTGCGCTTCGCGTGATCCGTGAAGCCTGAAGCATGAAGGCTAGATGCTGAACTCTATTCTACCTTGCTTTAGTTCAAGTCCTATACCCATTAATGGACAAGTTGATGTGTTTTCAGAAGAAAACGAGGTGGGTGGTTTTGCGAGTGCCGAGTGAGAATAGTAAACTATAGACTATAAGACTAGCTGTTCAATAAATCAGTGTAATTTTAATTTGAACAAAAACTATTCGGAAGAACACATCACACAGATTCACCAAATCACCAGTAAGGTGTAAGGTGTGAGTTTATCCATGTAAATACGCAAAACTTCTAGTTTCTTAATAAGACATAGGCATTCTCCCAATGGTTGCGAAAAGTGGTCCGTTTTTCAAATTTTTGTAGCTACGAACAACATTACTGGGGTATACGGGTATGTATGTTGGGAGGAAAGTGATGTATATGTATTCATGCATTAGGATCATTCTTGCGTATTAAATATATGTTACTCCTATATGAAAACGTGCAAACTCTCTGAATTCGATGCTGTATTCATCCATCCAAATATATAAACTGGTTTTGTAAGAGAGCAAGGTAGAGCGATGTACAATGGCATGCTCACATGACAGTCACGAGTCACGAGTTATGGCAGGCTGGTGCAAACGCAGAGGTTGCGATCAGATGAACACACAGATGTGTATTCAATTCAGTAGCAGGGAGGGATGACCAATGTTTTCCCTGACTTTACGATCATCCCCTATATATAAATAAATTGGAATTTACCCAAAAACATGTAATAATCTGCAAAATTTAGGAGATATCCTTAAAAATTGCAAGAATCAGCCTAAATTTCATATCCGCTTAGCCCCTACGATACATAGACTACGTTCTACAGACAAAACCAGGTGTTCTCGCTTACAGAAGAGGGATGAAACCCAAAAACAATATGAGAAGAATAGAATCTAATGGTTCCTACCAAAAGAAAACCTACTACTCATTAATTCACGCTTATGGCTCCATAATTTGGGGAAATTCTGTAATTGAGATCAAGACAACATTTTCTAGAAACATCATATTTCGGCACTGCGCTCGCTGCACAACAGTGGCCGAATTCACCAATCCTCGAGAAGCTAAAATACCTTCCCGCGGGAAGGTAGAGCAAGAACATAGTGTGCTGATGGTGAGGAGGGTCCAAAGGCGCGGGAAGCTATTTTACCTTCCCGGGACATTGGTGAATACGGCCACTGAAGAGCATGCGATTTCAGTGGTAGGTTTATCTCAACAAAACATTTTTTTCCACTAAATAGGTTGTACTATGTAATTTATATATTTTTAAGTACTTGTATTTCACTTGCCTAAGAGTTCTACAGTACCAACAACCAAATAAAACAGTACTACGGAAGTGGAAAACTATTCCAGTGGACACTCTTTATTTGAATATCGGTTAGGCGATTGAGAGATTTTACTAGCTATCTAATTATTTCACAGAAGCGAAGGGATTTTACAAAGTACACGTTAGTCACGCATGCAAATAATGAAATGAAGTTTGGAAACTTCTCGAAAATCATTCAAAAACATGTTTCCATGTTTCGCGCCATAGCCAAATCCACCGTAACCTATGCATACATTTCCATACACCCTTCTCTTACACGCCACGTATGACGCACAGTAGAAAATTGTCATCATTTTTGAAATCCACTTGGTAATCACACTTTGCTGTGAAGACTCAAAATGGCCTCAGTTCCTACGTAAGTTTTTCATATAGTTATCGAAAGTAGTTATTATGCATTTGTGAGTATTTAGGCGTCGTAACGGACGTAAATTATTTAGCTCTATCTTCTATTTAACAGAGCAAAAGATGACAAAGAGAAGAAGAATGACGCTCTGGCAACCGCAATTCTGAAGGAAAAAGTGAAGCCCAATAGACTGATCGTCGATCAGAGTGAGAAGGATGATAACTCTGTTATCGCTCTCTCGCAGGCCAAGATGGATGAGCTCAACCTGTTCCGAGGAGATACTGTTGTTCTGAAGGTAAATAGTCCGCTTGTCTTGGAGTCCCGAGAGAACTTGAGGGGAATTCAATAGTATTTACGTTTCGGAAGTTTTTGCAGTTCCGGTTTCTGAATTCCCCTAATCCCCAGTAAGATTAATTAGTTTCCATCAAGGACCGCTATACTTTTCTTCATGTGTATTGTTAGCGTTTTTCATTGGACAGAAAGTTTTATATATTGGAGTGGGTATTATTGAAACTTGTTGCTGAAATCGTAGCTCTTAGCACCTCTTCCTCTGAACCCGGAGATTGTAGTATGAACACTCAGCATCAGGTTTCAGGTAATCAGCCTCATGCTGAACAGTGGTTCTTATTTCGGTTGGGTATTTGTTTTTTCACATCCATTAGGTCAGAAAGAATATTTCTTTCACCATGGTCAGTTATTCGGTTCAAAAATTTCTTTTCTAGGGCAAGAAAAGAAAGGAGACTGTCTGCATTGTTCTGGCTGATGATAACTGTCAGAATGACAAGATCAGAATGAATCGTGTGGTCCGTCACAACTTGCGTGTTCGACTCGGAGATGTTGTAAGGTAGTTAACACTCATCTTCGTCCCTGTTCATTGATTTCCAATGTCTATTTTTAAATTTCAAAATGAGTGATTGCGAAATATTGTCTATTTTTTATAGTCTGTCTTTCCGGTAGAAAATGTCTCGCCCATATCATGCTCATAATTTAAAACTTTAAATTCGCAGTGTTGGTTCTAATATTAATTACTTTCTGTTCAGTGTGACTGCCGCTCCCAACATCACGTATGGAAAACGCGTACACGTTCTTCCCATCGATGATACCGTGGAAGGGCTCACCGGGTATGTTAATTATTATGCATTTCGTCAAATAAACGCTGTGAATTGCTGCCGTGCGCCGTGGAAGCAAGTTGTTTTTCCTTTTGGCAAGGAGTGATTGTGAATGTAATGGTTCCATGACAATATACTCTAGTATTTTTTGAAGGCAAGATAAGTCAGTTTTCGAAAACAATACAAGTTTGTAATTTATTTGGATTACATCAACGAACTTTCTCGCGATTGGGTTTTTATTTTGGTAATATTACGTTAATACCAATACCAATATTATTTCAGAAATTTGTTTGAAGTTTTCCTGAAACCTTATTTCGTGGAGGCTTACCGTCCCTTGCACACTGGAGATATCTTCACTGTTCAAGCTGCCATGAGAACTGTGGAATTCAAGGTAAACACCGTTTTTCAGACGGTTACTATTTGCCTCTCGTATTGGTTATCAGAATTCCACAAGACTTCTAACAGATGTTTTTTCATAGTAATGAATAAGAAAAGGTCTCTACTCGTTTTGAACACCTGCATTCATATCGAACTTAACAGGGCTTCCTTTTCCCCTTACGTTTACGTACAAATAATGCCAAATGATTGTGAATATATACCATACCAACTATGAATTTCAGGTAGTCCAAACCGATCCTGCTCCTTCGTGCATTGTTGCACCTGACACCGTGATTCATTATGAAGGGGAGGCTATCAAGCGCGAAGAGGAGGAGGAAAATATGAACGACGTCGGATATGATGATATTGGAGGAGTAAGTTTTTCATCTTGTAATTTGTAATGAGTTCAGTAAGTATGTTTTGGTTTTTTTTTGATTTGTGCTAGTGCGACCACCTCATAAAGATGATCGGAAGGTGGATATATTATCGGATTAACTGCGTTGTCACGCACCGCCCAAATATTTACATCGCGAAATAGCCTTCCAAGAATGAACATAAGGTGGTTTGGTTTTATAATTGGTACTTTAGGTACGCAAGCAGCTGGCTCAGATCAAGGAAATGGTAGAACTTCCCCTCCGCCATCCACAGTTGTTCAAAGCTATTGGAATCAAACCACCGAGGGGAATTCTGCTCTTCGGTCCCCCTGGAACCGGAAAGACTCTTATCGCTCGCGCAGTTGCCAATGAAACTGGAGCTTTCTTCTTCCTGTTGAATGGTTTGTTTTCACTCTGGAGTTTGTATCTTACATTAACGTCTGAGACAGGTTTCTATCACAGGCAGATAACCTTATTTTCAACATACCGAAAAACTTCAACTGTCGTATGCTTGTACGAGGTAGTGGCAGAATGCGTTGTACTTTCCGCACAAGTTTTAACTACCTTCCAACAGTTTAGGGCAGTCTGTTCCCTCATTGTTTATATTGATTCTTACCCATGCTTGATTTCAGGTCCTGAGATCATGTCCAAGCTGGCCGGAGAATCCGAATCAAATTTGCGCAAAGCCTTCGAAGAATGTGAAAAGAATTCACCAGCTATTCTGTTCATTGACGAAATCGATGCAATTGCCCCGAAGAGAGAGAAGGTATGATTTTGTACTAACAAGATTGGCCGTTTCTAGTTTGGCTCATTCAGGCCCGTACACTTTTGCACCTTGTTCAGGATAAATCATTGCACAAAGGTAAATACGACTGGTAACAAGTGATTTTCTGTGAGCCTATACTGTTTGGCAACTGCCCAGTCACTTTGAAAGTGAAACTGTTAAACATTACTTACCCCTAACAGTGCAATGAAATTGCACGATTTCTCATTAGAATGCTAACTTTACGTGGATATCAATTTTATCGTAGTATTGCAGTATATCTGTCTCTTGTCTCTTCTAAGCGTTTTGATCTTCAATTTTTACTTCTAGACCCATGGTGAAGTCGAACGCAGAATCGTCTCGCAATTGCTCACTCTTATGGACGGACTGAAGCAGCGTTCGCATGTGGTAGTCATCGCAGCCACTAACAGACCTAACTCGATCGATGGAGCTCTCAGACGCTTCGGAAGATTCGACAGGTTTGTTGTACGGTTGTGAAATCCGGAGCGACGAGCGAATTAAAAATAGCAGATCTAAGCGAAAAACCGTTTGTAAACCCAACGTTTTATTTTTAATCCTATTTGTGGTGAGTGGTGTTAGTGTTCAACTCTCTTTTTAATCGCATCGCTGTTCTCGTGATATATATCTGCGAATATTATGTTTTTTTTTTGTTTTAAGAGAAATCGATATCGGTATTCCTGATGCTGTCGGCCGTCTTGAAGTTCTGCGCATTCACACGAAGAACATGAAGTTGAACGATGATGTGGATCTTGAACAGGTAGGATAAATGGTTATCTGGATCTTGTATATATGTATGGCTTTATATATTCTGGAGGCTTAAGTAAAAATCGTACTCATTGAACAGGATTTCTACTAGATAAAAGGCATGTATAATTTTCCCGGAATTAATTCAGCGTTTAGAAAAGAACATTTGCAAAGTACGAATGATCTGATCCTCATGCACTTGTCAGCGTTTCCGTGTTGTATTCTTTATTCATTGTATTAAAGTAAGTACTGTGGCACCGTTAAAGGAAATATGCATTTGATGCAGATCAGCGAACCGTTTTCGCGTGCGGGGCTACATTGTTCAACTAATGTTTGCTTTTTAGGTCGCCAATGAGTCACATGGTTACGTCGGTGCAGATCTGGCATCTCTTTGCTCCGAAGCAGCCCTTCAGCAAATTCGTGAGAAGATGGAGCTTATTGATTTGGAGGATGATACCATCGACGCCGAAGTGTTGAACTCGCTCGCTGTTTCAATGGAAAACTTCCGTGTATGTGTTTTCTTCATATTCTGCTATTTGACCTACTATATTACATGAACGTTTCTGGTTATTTTGCCTTTTGCAGTTCGCTATGGGCAAGTCTTCTCCTTCAGCTCTTCGTGAAACTGTGGTCGAGACGCCTAATATCACTTGGGAGGATATTGGAGGTTTGTAATTATATTATATTGATGGATTATTGTTCAATTAGGGTCAGGTTTTTTTTATAAATGTCTTGGGATGGGTTTACGCTTGGAACCTCATTAAGCTTCTATTTTCTCGCTCAGGACAAACTAGAGTATTTTAGGTCTGCAAAATGTGAAGCGAGAGCTGAGAGAACTTGTCCAGTACCCCGTCGAGCATCCCGAGAAGTACCTGAAGTTCGGAATGCAGCCTTCTCGTGGTGTTTTGTTCTATGGTCCACCTGGTTGCGGAAAAACGCTTCTTGCCAAGGCTATTGCTCACGAATGTCAGGCCAATTTCATTTCCATCAAGGTTTGTATTTCTATTCGATATTTTTATTTAGGGTGTCTATTCTCCACCTATACCTTAGAGGTATGCGTTATCGGCGCAAAGTGGACGGTTTGTACGCACATCTTAAGAACTTGGCAGAACTTCTTTCAACCGTGTACTTGTTTCGACGTTCTGTCGTGACATGCATTGTTGTTGAGAATGTATGTTTTTCTGAGTGTCATATATGTGCAATAATATCAAGTCGCGAACTACTAATGTTAAAAGTATTGCATGCTGCGCAAGATTTTAACGTTACTGATTGTGACTTCACACCATTCCAGGGACCTGAACTGTTGACCATGTGGTTCGGAGAGTCCGAAGCTAACGTTCGTGATGTCTTCGACAAAGCACGTTCCGCTGCTCCTTGCGTTCTCTTCTTCGACGAGTTGGACTCTATCGCGAAAGCTCGTGGTGGTGGTTCAGGTGGTGATGCTGGCGGTGCTGCCGACCGTGTCATCAACCAGATCCTGACTGAGATGGACGGAATGAATTCCAAGAAGAATGTCTTCATCATTGGAGCCACCAACAGGTGTGCTAATACTCAGGCGAACTTGGCTAAATAGCCAGAAGAATTCAAGAAAAAGGCCACTTTTTTGTGTGAAACTGAACATGGGCAAATTCGGTCTTTTTTACTCCAAATAATGATAATTAATATCTGACCTATTCAAATGGCAAGATCGGATCATTACGATGAATAGTACCACATTACTGGTGTGGGTGTTTGTTTCCGAGTCTTCGCTTCATGAAACTTTATTTTCAACAATAATAATCAAAATATTTTAGACCTGACATCATTGATTCCGCTATTCTACGCCCTGGCAGATTGGATCAGCTTATCTATATCCCTCTCCCCGATGAAGCCTCTCGCCTTCAAATTTTCAAGGTTTTTTTTTGGATTTTTTTTCGGTTTTGAACAGAGTATCGTTGTGTGGTTACACCCTTACATCAATAGTAGTGATTCGTCAAAGTTATATGTTCATCGCGTAATTAATTGGTTTTTAGGCCAACTTGCGCAAGACTCCTGTCGGCAAGGAAGTTGACATGACGTTCCTCGCCAAGAGCACTGTTGGATTTTCGGGAGCCGATCTCACCGAAATCTGCCAGCGGTGATTGATTTTTTTCATCGCTCCAGTGGAGTTTTCAACTTCGCACATTTTAAGAACTTGATGACTTGAATAATAGATGCAGATTTTGAGTAACGTTTTGTTGCACTTCTTCTGTATCTTGAATTCAATGAGTTGTCGAGTGTCATACTTGTGCTAGATCATCAGTCTTCGTTCAGCTGTGGAGTTTTCATGGAACGCTACTTTCTATTAAACTCTATTTCGCAACATAAGACTATATTTTTAGGGCCTGCAAGCTTGCCATCCGCGAATCGATCGAGAAAGAGATCCGTATCGAGAAGGAACGCCAGGAAAGACGCGCAAAGGGAGAGGAACTCATGGATGACGAGCTGGTTGACCCTGTACCCGAAATCACTCGTGTTCACTTCGAGGAAGCCATGAAGTTTGCTCGTCGCTCCGTTTCGGACAATGACATCAGAAAGTGAGATTTTTATAATGACTTTTCTCTTCCATTTAGGTTCAAGGGCAGGCTAAGAAAATAGACATGAACAACTGTTCTTTTTCCCCAATTTCGCATCATCGTAAGTTGTCCTCTTCTATTATTTCTTTTGTTCATGTAGTACGAGCTGTTTCAGATACGAGATGTTCGCTCAGACTCTTCAGCAGCAGCGTGGATTTGGCAACAACTTCAAGTTCCCCGGAGAAGGTCAAGCCTCCAATCCTTCCGCAGTCCCTGCCGCTGGTAATGACGACGACGACCTCTACAACTGATCTGATCTTTTATTTATGTCCCACTTGCCTCACTTGAGGGTGTAAAAATTTGGCGCACATTGTGTGCCCCTTTTGGTCAACCGGTACTTTTCTGGTATTGTAAATTGCATGGTGGTCTCGCACCTAATAATTTATTTTTTAACTTTTTGATGCCTGTGTTCTATTCGGTTCCGCCACTGTAACATAAATATTTGGTTCAGCTTGTGGTCTTTGTTGGTAAATCAACAGCCTCATAGAAATTTTAAAATTTTCGCATGCCTTTAACTGTGTTGGCTAATATAAAATAATTTGTTGGCACCTAATCTATCGACGACTCCAACAAGATTGATATGCGCACCTTAGAAAAATATTTGGTATACGGGGAACACTCGAAAAGATGGGGCATTCCATAGAACAACGGGCATCTTCCGCTGGTGACTCCCTTGGGAATAGGGTGGCAGCTGCTAGGTGACAGTCTAAGCAACACGTAGTATCCCTACTGGTTTAGTGATACTGTTTGCTGCTATGTAGCTAGGACGGCTTTTTTCTTATGAATGAGCACTGGACGTCACTTCGGACATCCCTTCTTTGAAAACACGATTTGGTCCAAATCGACGCGCTCTTTTGTAGGGGTACTTCGAGATAAGAAAAGGCTGGCTCAAATAGTACATGTAGTTTTGTTCTGCTGTAGTTTGGTCATGCCGCTTTTTGTACTCATAGAAAACTGTTCCGTGTTTCGGACTATCTAGTGAGTGCAAATTGGTGCTGTGACAGAACACAATGATCAACATTGCGGACTTCTAAAAGTGGTTTTATGCAGTTTTCTCAAAACTCCTGAACGGACTTTCGAGATTTTGATAGAGATTAGATTTTTCATTTACCTCTTGACTCATTGACCCCCTTTTGTCTATTCCATCAGTTTAGTTCGATCTCACAAGGTAATCGTCTCTCACTTTACACTCGTTTTTTATACAAATCCAGGTAAGAAAGTGCAGAAACAAGAAAATGAGGAAGAGCCCCAATTGAATAGTAAGGTGAATTGAACATAAAAATTGATAGCGTTCAGAGGTCTTCTTTCGTTTTTCTGAAAACACAATTGTGACAAAATGAATGAAAATTTTCAGATCTTCTAGTATTGCTGAATGTATTTCCAACAGAACAAATACGAACAACACTTCAATTGCAGATTTATTTGCGCTCGACACAGTCTACTCCTTGCTCATCGACTTATCCGGAATTTTCTGAAAACATTATCACTTTAAAATACGTCTTCTAGACTGAAATTGTACTACGGGTCCATCTCAACCTATTTTCAGTCTTGGTGGGGGGGGGGGGGGGGGCAATTATACAGTACAGTTATACAATACTCGCATAATATGTTCAAAGAACATTGAACTATAGAGAGTAAGATTTGTAGTTGAAACAGAACCCACCCACCACTAACTACTATTATAGTCCGAGTGAAATGTAATCGAATCAAACTATAAAGACAGAAGAATCGAACAACGTGTGCAGTTTTGCATTTCTCCCCTAGAACAAACGAAATCTATGAAATAGTACATGTTGTTCTCATCTTTCCTGTTTGTAGATTTTTATACCTGATTTGTACGAGATCGAACAAAAAAAGGGCACTTGTAGATTACTAAAAAAACATATTTTATAAAACTGTGAAAACACGGGGCTATATCTTCAACAAAAAGCTGAACTAAACTACCTCTTTCGATTCAACTTTGTCGCCGTCTTCCTTCTCTTTCTCCGTCTTTTCCTTCTCCTTTTCACTATTTTTCTTCTCTTCATTGGGTTCAAATGTCTTGTCAAAATCGCTAGCTTCCATATATTTGTTCCAAGTTTTGTAATCTCCCTTGTTCTGAGTAGTCGTGCCCTTGATCTAAAACAAGTAAGTTTCTAACTTGGCAAAAATACCACAAAAGTTTCACGATGCGGATGAATACTTTCAGTCACCTAAGAGGTCGTTTGTTAATCAACTTTACTGAATCGAAATGTGAAAGAATGTAAAGCTAGACGATTAAAAAATATGTTCTGGTGCTTCTATTGAAATTTAAACCAAACCTCTTTTCCTCTTTTTGCTTCTTCCTTTTTAGGTTGCAACTTGTCAAATGAGTCTTCCATTTTTTCTCCCTTCTTACCGGTTTTCTCAGGGGTAGTCTCTTTACTATCTGGAGCTGAAATGAAAAACACTTTTATTTATATTTGATTATGTACAAAGCATTATGAGCAAACAGAAGAGAGCCGTTCTGTGTAATCACAAATAACGACTTTAAGTTTCATAAAACCCAGTTCAGGTTCACCCTTTCATAACTATAGTTGTCGCCAACGGAAAGGCGGGAGGGTACTGTATATCTCAATTTCCGCTGTGTACGGACACACTTCTCCGATTTCACAGCTTGTCAGCTATCGGCTCTCGTAGCGCAGTGGTTATCGCGTGGCTACGAAACTTTTGTTCGCAGGTTCGATTCTGGCGCGAGACATTAATTGATAAATTTGGCACACCCTATATGCATCTGAGTGCGGCTTGATTGTGGTTTACATTTACACGTTCAAATAACCGGATGTCTGCAAAATCAATTGATACACCTGTTTATTTTACATATGTTGTTGCTAATTACAAAAAACTCTGCCAACCTCCGTTAGCATCATTTGTCTGTGATTTGGTCACTTCAGCGGCGGGAGATTGGCTCGTAGGCGTTTGCTGCTGTAAAATCGGTTATTGAAAACGAACAAATCAATAATTAGACGCAAATAACTATTTCTATTCAATGAATTGAATAACTAGAGCAAGCCATAACCTTTCTTTGAAAAAATGCCTTGGTTCGAAATGACGCTCGAAAGAATGAAAATAGGCGAAGAGTACCGCGTTAAACCTGCAAAATCTCGAAGTAGTTTTTAGTTCAATCAATATTTCTAATTAAAACATGATGACCAATTGCTGTTTTTGTATGTTCTGAATCAATGAAACACACAAAATAGGCAAACTTGATGTATTTCGACAGGGGGTTTTCAACGGGTTTTGTAATAATCACGATCTTACCGGAGTCAGATTGGAAGCATTGGAAGTGGTAGAGGAGGGAGTTTTCGACGTAGGGGTTTGTTCCCTTTTCGGCTTCTTAGCTCCACAGTGAACCAGGGAAATCAATACGCATGCAAGACAGGCGAGGAAACTGAAAATAATGGTTCTTGAAAATGGCATTATATATTTGCGAGAAAACGCGATACGTATTAGACTGGATCATTTCTACCAACTCAAAAATATATTGTTTGAAATAAATATAGGAACAGAATAGAGTATGTTGGTCAAATAGAAATGTAAAGAGTACACAGCGAGAGAATTAAATTCATAAAGGATTGGAACAATATATAATTTACCTGAATACATAGGGGTGGGCCCCGAGAAAGACTTCTTGAATGATAGATTTGACTTGGATTATCATTTGCTTTCGAATACAACTGCCTGCTCTGAAGGAAAGTAATAAAATGAGCTCAGTTTCTCGTCCGCAGACGGATCACGTGTGCTGAACACGTGAAAGTTCAGAAAAAGCTCTTGCTGTACCCGAAATCAACTGAAGTTTCTTCCGCGTTCAATAATTCCATCATCATCAAAGGACAAACGTTCGTTTCCATGTCAAAATTTCGGCCAGGGGAAGAAAAGACTAGCTTCAACAGATTCATTTTTCCTGGATTAGTTGGAAAACCAGCTGTTCTAATACATACATTTCGGAGACTTGCGAAACTCATCAAAATTTGAGATATTTTAATGAAAAGATACACTGATATCTTTATTCTCTCTCTGAATCAGCATTTGTGAAAAAAACTATTGTGTCATTCGTGTTTATCTTGCAGAAAGTAACTCGCTGATTTGCACAAATCTTTGCATGTTCTGTATGATAGAGAAGCAAGTCATTGTCTGATTCTACAGAAAGTTAATGTGTTAATGAACCTGGGTAAATTTGAAAACATATAGATATAGGTGTCGCAAAAAACCGTCCAATAAGATATCTGTTGTGTTCACACTTTGGTCACTTCCTTCCCAGTTGTACTTTGATGTCCATGATGTGTATTTTGTATGCAGATGAAACTACAACTCCGACACCGTCAACCCTACACAGTTCATAGTTGAAAAACGTCGCGTCAAACACGTCAAAAATTAAAAATGGAATTTTGAACGACACGCTTTCCTGTGGATTCGATGAGACCATTCACTTTTTCAGGTCGCCGCTGTGTTTTACATGACACCAGCAATATGTCCGGGAAGATAGGTATGAAATATATGATAAGAAATATATCTGGTTTTCCATGGTTCACTGTTGATTTTTATCTGGCAACACATTCCAATTCTAATTTAACTTCCAAATTTAGTCGTGTAAAGTTGTGATTTGATGGCTTTCAACATTTGCTCTCAAATAGCAGAAACGTACTTTTGCAAAATTGCAACATGATACTTTGAATATAAGAACTTCGCAGAAAGTTCAGATTGAACTTTACTGTTCTCTACAATTTTCCTTATAAAGCTTATAACTGCTACAATGCAAGAGTTTGAATAAAAAAAATGTAGAGATCCTTAGTTTAGGAAAACAAAAAAAAGAGAAACTTCTGTAAGAGGATTTTTACAATATTTACCGTCGTTCCATCATTATGAGTAAAATCTTGTCGTGAGATTTTGCAGAATGCGTTGGCACGCTTCCAATGTCACATTGAGAAGATATAAATGAGATAAACTATTCAGACATCAAATGGTTTTATTCCTTCTCCTCTGTATTTTTCCTTTCACCGCAGCGTATACCCACCTCAGCTATCATGGAGAGCCCACCCAAATGACTGTTACTTGGACAGACTTCGCAAGTAGTAAGTTCCCTTGTTATCGTTTTATTTGAGTTTGTCGAGTTTGAAGTTTCCAGTATAACTCGAAACTCTAAATTGACGTTTTAACAACCCCACTCAAAAGGTATATGTTCGGTTTTCGTTACCGATAAGAAGATAAGTAATGTGTCACCTGAGCCAAATAATCTATCCACGAAAAAAAGCGGCAACATCACAAGTCGCACATTTTGTTTAGTCACGCTTTTTAAGTTTCAATACACGAGTTTTACCTCAAACTGAGTACTTAACTACTAGCAAACTTCTAATCATGTTTCAGGTGACAATGGAAGACCGTATGTTTTGTACGGGACTTCTAGCAACAGTATGACAAGTACGGCCGCAGCTGCTACTACCCGTAGGTTTTCTCTAGAATCAGACAGTTTCTTCAGATATCATAGAGAAAAGTTGGCGAAATACTTTAGAAATTAAGTATGTGGTGGCGTGTTTTGCTGATCTAACAATTTGCAAACAGTGCACATTTATTGATGTTTGTTTCGCGTGGGTACTTTAGAATCTTGTTCTCAGATTTCCCGTAGAGCTGGACTTTTGAGCAGAGTATCAAAATAGTGGGATTTTCGGATAACACATAGTTTCTACAAAACTTCGTTAGATTCCGTGCAGAGGAGTGAAACAATTTGATTGGACGCGTTGCGTGTCGCGCGGCATTGTCATGTGAATTCCACGTGGACTGATCAAACTAATATACGAGTTATTTGTGCTCTCTCATCTCAATACTGTTAACAGCAGCCCTAAACAAAACTTCTGCTCAGTTGTGTTCCGTTCCCCGTTAATCGATTGGTTAGAGAACAGTCAGAAAGTTTAGTTGGCACCTTCTTCCGAGCTCAGTTTCGAAATCTGAGAGCTTTAGCACCAGCAGAAATATTTAGTCATTGGTTTCATGATTATAGCTTGGACAGCTGAGGGAAAGCTCAATATGGTTAGGCTCACCAAAAGAGCCACAATGGATGGATTGAGCCCAGGACAAGTGTACTGTGAGTTTGGAAAAAAATATAGTAACAGCTAAACTTCCAATGAAAATGCCTCGGAGCGGTAAAGAACCTTGGTCGGTACAGCGAAATATCGTTTCGCGCTCACTGGTACAAAGTTGCAAAATTCATGATACGAGTGCTAAAAACGGTAATAAATATTAATCATGACAGCATAAGACGGTTACACACATACACAAACTTCGAAAAACATTGAAATGCTGTTTCTTCCTATGTATAGCTCGCTCAAAACTTATTTCTTGGAAGATAACCATTTGATATCTCTACTAGAGAAAACCATTTCATATCTTTTCTAGCAATACAACAAACATGACATTCTTTTGATATGACAAAATTTAATGGACTCCTGTACCTTTCTACCTACAGCCCGCTCGAAACTGAGCTGCACATTTCATACTTTAGATGGCAAATTAAGGCAAACTATGACAAAACCTATTCTATTACGTTTTTGTGATGGAAAATTTGAAGTTTTTTTATGACAACATTTCCAGATTACTCCGTTGGCAGCGCCAACAACCGCTCCACCATCTTCAATTTTCGGGCCATCGACAATTCGAAGCCAGTTCGAGCTGCCATTTTCGGAGATTTGGGGATCTTGAATGGACACGCATTCAAACCTCTTATCAGTGCACGAGAAAAACACGAATACGATATCGTGTTCCATATCGGTGAGCCAAAATATTTGGAGCAGAAAAAAACAGAGATAGCAGTGAACAAATTGAATGGTGTGATCTTTTCTATTTAGGTAGCCATGAGCAGGTGGCAATGTCTCGGCGACTACTTGGTTACAGCGCAACTATAGAGAGTGACTGAATCTTCGTTGTCGTTGAGGAAAACAAAAAAAAGTTAAAATAACGAGATCAAACTACAAACACTGCGAGGTCATTTAGATTTATGCGTAAAGAGATTGCTTCGGGTAGTCTCTCTGAAAAATGGAATACAAAATGAATAGGAAAAAATAAACATTAATACTTTTTTTGTTGAACAGCATAAAAAAGTAACGAGATCAAACTACAAACACATCGGGATTGGGCACATCGTAACGGATTCCTTTGGGAGAGGCAAACCACGTCAGTTTGTGATCTTTCATCGTGTAGCAGTATGAATGAAGTAACACACAGCTCAAACACTAGCCGTGAATAATGATTACTATTACTATTATTAATACAAGGTAGGCGCCGGCGGCTAAAGCCGCCTCCTCCTCCCTTGTTTTAACTCCAGGCTGGCGAGAGCTTCTCGGAGTATTTGTCCAATTTTCACCCTATTTTCCGACGATTTATCAACAATTTAAATCACGTTTTTCTCAACGTGGGGCGCAATGTTTCTACAACATTTAGAGCCACACTCTACCTAACATGGAGCGCAACATTTCCCCCTGACATACTTACATAGAACACGACTTCCTCCCCAACATAGAGCGCGACCTCTCTTCTCCCTAACATAGAGCGCGACATATCTCCCTAACAAAGAGCGCGACATCTTTCCCTAACATAGAGCGCGACTGCTCTCCCTAACATAAAGCGCAACAGCTCTCCTCAACATAGAGCGCGAAATCTCTCCCTAACATAGAGCGCGAGACCTTTCTTTCACATAGAGCGTAACATTTCTCCCTAATATACTTACATAGAACACGACTTCCTCCCCAACATAGAGCGCGACATCTCTTCACCCTGAAATAGAGCGCGACATCCTCCCTAACGTATAGCGCGTTATTTCTTCGCCCTAAAATAGAGCGCGACATCTCTTCCTAACATAGAGCGCGAGACCTTTCTTTCACATAGAGCGCGACAATTATACCTAACAGAGCGTGAGTTAGTTTCTCAACATAGAGCTCTTCTTGCACCATAGTTCACCTGAACATACAGCGCGCGAGCTATCTTTAACATGGAGCGCGAGAGCCCCTTTATATCAGAGAGTGAGACGATTTTTTTTCAACATGACATGAGCACGACAACCTAAACATTTCCCGAAAAGGTTTAAATGCAACGGTCTGTACTATTATTTCAAAATGATTTTCTCCACCTCTCATCACCTCTCTCAGCCATACTCCGTAACCGTAAGCTCAATCATAGAGCCGTAACAACACATGAAAAAATCTCTTTTTTGTCTACTATTTTCCGGGTGTAGAGGTTCTTCTTGGTTCTCCGGTCTTGAACAGCGGTTTTCCTCTCCACGGGCGACCGGCTCAGCAGCTCCACCGATAGTAGATCCGTCTTCGTCCATCAGCCCAGTCCCGTCCAGAGCAGCCATCCTTCGAGCGAACACACCGTTCGAATGGCTCTCTCCGCTCAGCGCCGCGCTTATATGCTTGATTTTTCCACGCACGTGCACTCCTTGTTAGACCCGTCTCTCCAGTCTACTCTGACGTGAAACTCGTCCTTTATTGAGAAGGCTCACAGCCAAAACTGCAACCCAGCCGCAGCCTATTCAAAGTGGGCAAAAATGAAAAGCAGCAAAAGCACGTATCGCTCACGCGCCTTTCCCCAAAACCAACTACAAAGTGCAACTTTTCGCTCATTTCTCGACCAAAAGGGCAAATGCATCATTGGAATCACACACTTTTTCCTTCAAACAGACAGACAGACCAAACTACCCATTTATATTAGTAGATTATTATTATCAACCAAACTTTGATAAGAGTACGGCCACCCACATACATCTGGGGGACAGTCAAGAAACACCATCTCGAAACGATATTATGAATTGGACTAAATTGACATTGTCTTGAGTTATAATAAATGATGATTCATATTAGGGGACATCGCCTATGACATGAACTCGGAAGATGGTGCAATGGGAGACGAATTCATGAAGAAAATCGAAGCGGTAGCCGCCTATGTGCCGTACATGGAAAGTTTCATTTATAATATAGTGTGTTTCTTTCTTACGTGCGATCCTACAGTATGTAGTGGACCTTTTGAGCTTTTTCTGTTGATATAGCTTCATAAATAATACTTCAGAAGTTATAGGGAAAAAACATCCACAGGTAATTGTTTTATTTTGATATTTAACTACATTCGAAGAACATGGCACCAGAGAAAAAAAGACAGTAGAATTCTAATATTTCTCGATACATTTTTCATGAATATTTCGAATACATAATAAAGTTTGAATTCCAGGTTATTGCTGGTAACCACGAAAACTCGAACAATTTCAACCATTTGAGAAATCGGTTTACAATGCCTTCGAACGGATATTATGATGACAATCAATTCTGGAGGTAAAACTAATGGTATACTAGTAGTAAACAGACCCTCGTCTCGACCGATGCTAAAACTTGAACAATATTTTGAACTTTATCACCAAGCACAACTCTTACATGTCGACTTTCTTTATCAAAACGCTAGAACCCTTTCATTGTTTCAGTATCACCATCGGTAACACCCATTTTGTGGGGATCAGCTCCGAGTATTACGGGTTCCACATGAAGGATGAAGCTCAAGTTCAGTACCAATGGCTGGCTGACGATCTCGCGAAGGTAATACGTTCGACCAGTATAGACTCTTTAGTGGGCTCATACAGTGTATTTTGCCGAATTCCGTTATTTTATTAGTTTTTCTCGTTGATTCCCGGTGGAAATTTGTGAATAAGGGCGCGTATTGAGACCAATCGTCAATGGCCACCGCTACTGGAGGCGCGAGCAGCTCAGAAACAATTTCGCTGGCGGGTCGCTCGTTTTCGGCTAAGCTTGGCCTTCTGAAGCCGATCTCGCCTTTCCCTTCTATTTTTATCCCAACCCACAGACGTGGAGTTGTTCAAGTACAAAATTCATGTGACGTGTTGCCTGGGGTGTTTATTGATTTCTGTTTCAGAACACGGCCAGATGGACAGTGGTATTCATGCATCGACCGATGTATTGTTGCACCATACGCAGCGAGGGCTGTCAAGGAGTAGAAAACACAATTGTGAGGGTTCCTAACATGTAATTCAGGAATAGTTTATCTACTTCTGCTTTGAAATAGAACAGAATGTTAGCTGGTATGGAGCAACTCTTGTTTCATTACATGCCCTTGAGCAAACTAAGGGCAAAGAACCGAAAACAGAATTTTCCAGTTTATTTAGAGAATCACATCTTAGAACAGTTCCGAAATACCATTGCCACAATGATGAAATCATACAATTGGTTTCAGACAAGATATGGGAAACCCGGCTACCCGGCCCTCGAGCCGCTGTTCAACTCAGCCGGGGTCGACTATGTTTTCTGGGGTCACATGCACACGTACGAGAGAAACTATCCGGTTTTCAAAGAGAAAGTCTTCCCACAACAGTATGCTGACCGGTACCACAACGCACAGACGCCGGTGTACATTCTGACCGGCTCCGCGGTAGGTATTCAGAAGATGGTACCATGAGCAAGTTTCTCATGAGAATCTCAAGAACTCAACCTCACGAGCTACTCGTGTACTTTCAATGTTGGGGCATTGAGACCAATGAAATTTCTTAAAATTTTCGTGAGATATCGCTCATGAGGTAGCTCATGAGGGTTTTTGAGGGATTGCTATCGCGCAAGCTGTTAGCTGAAGTTTCTCGTGCAGAAGTGTACGTTTCCTGGTATGGTAGATGAGTGCAACATGGTACTCAACATTTAATTGTTCTCTTCCACGTAGGCGAAGGCGATCCATTCTGGCCTGCCTACTTTATAGGTTTGCGTACTGCAAACGTAAGTAATCTAGGCAGTTGGCATTGTTTATACTGCAAATTTAATAAAACCTAACGCCGGGTGGGAATCGAACTCAGGTCAAGTGAGCGACACTGCGCACAGTTCCACTCGGCCAATCTATACGTGTTTGCAGGGTTGTCACGACCACATTTGGCCGATTGAGTTGCATCGCCAACCGTACACAGCCGCTCAGTTGGGAGATTACGGCTACTCGATGTTACACGTGGAAAACGACACGCAAACCAACACGTGGTTCGTGAACGCGGCAAACAGTGAAATGTTGGATCAATTCTCGTTGCACAAGGATCCAGGCTGGGTTCCCGGACAACATTGACGCTTTTTAGATATGTTTTTAGGAATGAATTTTTAGAGTTCAAAGTTGGCGATGCATTGAAATTGTGTTGATTTTAAGACAGCTACAGAACGTTTGTAACATGAAATCAATCACTCAATCAATGAATCAAATCATGAGGGCGGTGAGAGATAGTTTGTTTGACCGCTTATGAGGCTTGAAGGACACTCCGAAAAATCTACCCACTTCATATTTCATATTTATATTTCATATTTAATCTTTCACGTCGCTTCGTTACGAGGCGGTGTTCATCATACATGTCACAGATCTTTGTAGTCTTACCCACTTATCCAGAGAATATTTGATATAGTTCTGAAAAACGGTGCAATCGATAAACAACAAATATGAACACAAATCATACTCTCTTTCCGACAGATAATCAAAGTTTTTTTCTCGATTGCCTTATTTCTACTGTGTAAGAACATGGACCATCTCTATATAAATAATAAATAATGAAGTTAATTTATCAATAGTCGTTGGCAGGTTTATGGTTTTTCATGGGCTTATAAACAATGCTGGAATCTCAACTCTCTCTCTCTCTCTCTCTTTCCCTCTCCCTCTCTCTCTCTCACTCTCTCTCTATCTCTCTCTTTCTCTATCCGCCTCTCCTGCATCATTGTTTTCTTCGGAAAGGCGGGACTTGTTCGAACAACAAGATCTCTTTCTACCTTAACTGATAGAAAGGAATTTGGTTTTCCATCTGTTCACAACTCTAAAAACTATTATTGTCATAGTTGTGTACACGTACATTGATAACATTTATCGGTTCAGTATTGAATGAAATAAGTGTATATGTGTATATTGAAATTTCTATGAATAGCTACCATTAGTCACCTTTCGTTTATTTCAGTATTCCTTCACAGTTCGAAATGTATTCCGGTTATATATTGTTTGTGTGTTTTCTGTTAATAATATCTGCTACGACTGAAAAACCCGAAGGAGATGAATCTGCTTTGGTCCGAGTAAAGCAAGTCGAGTCGGAGGCGACATTATCAGAGAGGTATTCATGGTGTCTTTCTAAATGTAATTTCAGTCGTAGAGAAGCTAACAGTTTCTGCTATCGTAGTGGTAAACGAAACACTATTGTCTCATACTTGGTCTAGCACTTTGTGTGGGAGTTGGTAGTTTGTACAAACAGCCGTGACGAAGCCACATTCACACCAAACGCGTGTTCGTTTCAACAAACCTAATTTGTCGGGTTTTTCGGTTTAGTACTTTTGGTATATTCATAAGTAACAACCAGACAAAATTCGGAGATTAATACGATTAGGATGCCTTATTTTGTGACTATTGCTTCTAACTGAAATACATTGTTTTAGCAAACATCAACGTGAAAAAAGAGGTCATTATGGTTACTACGGCCACTACGGTCATTACGGACATTACGGGCACTACGGGCACTACGGACATTACGGTTACGGCCACGGATCGGGTTCGGGTTCAAGAGAAAACTACGGTAGAGGTTACGGTACGTCGAGTTTTTAGATTTAATTTATGAGATCCCGCAGCATGGCTGTTACTGGAAAAGATTAAGTTAAAGTTAAAGTGACCCCTGTTCTTCAAAGTTCCTTACGGAACTTGCAAGGGACAGTCTCAGAGGGAAACTATGTAAGGCAGACTGAATTTCGCCTACCATCCCCACCAGCCACGGTGCACCAGGGGAGGCTTTAACTTTCTTAGACATTCTACTACCAATTTACCGCCCCCTACTTTATACCTAGCATACATTTCAGATATTGTTTCAACCCACAAATCGGTCAGACTCAGCGAAAACTAGAAAACTAAGATTGGAAAACGGCATAAATTCGCTAATGTATAGCAGCAGAGACTAGAAATTATCGTGTGAAAAAAGTTTTATATTGTATTTCAGGATACGGCATGTACGGTGGCGGAATCGGATCCCTGTTAGGGTTGGGCGGACTGCTGGGATAACAATTGACGTTATTTAATAAATATGATATATACTTCCATAATTAACTATGATCACTTTATTTATATTAATTCCTACACTTCTGCTGAACAATTATACAGGATTTTCTCATTCCATAGAAAAGGGAAACAAAAACTTCAACAGTTGAGTTGAAACTAATTATCTTCAATTGATATATTCAATCATCTACGATCTATCTGAATTTTAAGAAAATGTGTTGATTTCGATTGAACGTGACTGGAATAAATCTATCACATCGTTGTTATTTTGGATAACTATACCACATTATCAATCACCCGCAATTGCACCGAAAACCGTATTATTGTAAACACGTGCAAAATCGCAGATTTCTGTTTTGCAGACTTCGCGTAACACGAACTTTACAACAAAAGCTCAGAACTGTTCAGCGAATCAGTTCTAAAAATATTTACAGTTTGCAAACATGAATTTGTCGAATAATCTATTAGTTTGCAGCTATAAAAGATTTGATTATAAACACAGAGTGAAACTACTTTTTTAATCAAAATTTGCGTGTTTGTGATCTACCACAGAGTGGTCCTTACTTACCAAGTAGACTTTAGGAAGAATATATGGCAACAAGGAAGGTCGCCGGCGGCTAAAGCCGCCTCCGCCTCCCTTGTTTTTATTCCGGGCTGGCGAGAGTTTCCTGGTCTTGTTTTTTTCTGAACATGGACCGCGAAAGCTCTCCTTAACAGTGCGATACCTCTCCAGAAAGCGAGTCCTCTCTTTATCATTGAATGCGAGACCTTTCCCTTACATAGAGCGCAAGACCTCTCCCTAACATAGAGCGCGAAACCTCTCCTTACCATGGAGCGCGAAACTTCTCCCTAACATAGAACGCGAAACTTCTTCCTAACATAGAACGCGAAACTTCTCCCTAACCTAGAGCGCGAAACTTCTCCCTAACATATAGCGCGAAACTTCTTCCTAACATAGAGCGCGAAACTTCTCCCTAACATAGAGCGTGAAATTTCTTCCTAACATAGAGCGCGAAACTTCTCCCTAACATATAGCGCGAAACTTTTCCTTAAGAGCGCGAAACTTCTCCCTAACATATAGCGCGGAACTTCTCCTTAAGAGCGCGAAACTTCTCCCTAACATATAGCGCGAAACTTCTCCTTAAGAGCGTGAAACTTCTCCCTATCATAGAGCGCGAAACTTCTCCCTAACATAGAGCGCGGAATTTCTTCCTTACCATAGAGCGCGAAATTTCTTCCTAACATAGAGCGCGAAACTTCTCCCTAACATAGAGCGCGGAATTTCTTCCTTACCATAGAGCGCGAAACTTCTCTCTAACATATAGCGCAAAACTTCTCCTTAAGAGCGCAAAACTTCTCTCTAACATATGGCGCGAAACTTCTTTTTAAGAGCGCGAAACTTCTCCCTAACATATAGCGCGAAACTTCTCCCTAACATAGAGCTTAAAACTTCTCCCTAACATAGAGCGCGAAACTTCTCCTTAACATAGAGCGCGCAATTTCTTCCTTACCATAGAGCGCGAAACTTCTCCCTAACATAGAGCGCGTCTCGCTTAAATAGGGCGCGGGAGTTTCCTTTACCTCTACCATAGGGCGCGGAAGTTCTCCCTAACTTAGGGCTCGGGAGTTTCCCTTAACATAGAGCGCGGGAGTTTCCCTTAACATAGAGCGCGAAAGTTCTTTCTAATATAGGGCGCGGGAGTTCCCCTAACTCAAGAGTCCCCCTTAACTTATGGCGTGGAAGTTCCCCCTAACTTAGGGAGCAGGAGTTTCTCTTAACATAGAGGCAAAGGTTCTATCGCTACGCTAGCGTTTTCTCTAAAAAAAAAGTGTGATCCACCCTTCCCACACTACTGCCAATGAGAAATGAAAAGCATACAGCTCACGTTCGCTCACGGCTTTTCTCAGTTTTCAGCAAAAAGTGCATTTGCTTCATTTGCTTCTCTCTTTTTCGACTAAAAGTGCACGATTTAGGTTTCAGACATACATACATACCAAGCAGGCGAATTATAGAAAGGGATACAACTTGCAGGCCGTTTCAAACATTTTACAATTTTTGTAAGTGGTTCGTCACTTCAACGCGTTCGTTATCCAAAATATTTTTCAAACACCTGTTTTCTCTCAAAAAACCTTCCGATTTCTTATTGGAACGCTCTCGAACTCCACTCGAAAAATATGAGGCTTCTAACTTACCTCATTTTGCAGTACAACGATGCTGACGACTTATACTATCCTGTTTTGCGTCCTCGGACTAATTGCAGTGTCTTCTGAAATGAACTCAGAACAAAACTCAACTCTTCTCCTCGAAAAAGAGCAACAGGAATCGCCGACCAACATAAACAGGTGCTTCAGGGAAGTATATCCTATCGGGCAGCTTCTAACCTACGTTTCATCGAAACTAAATTTTCACCATCGCAATTATAGTCCAGAGGGATAGCGTGAAAAATATTCACGCAGAATGGGATAGGTGTCGGGATACTTCCGCACATACTCTCAGTAGTTTCCCTCGGATCAACAAACTATGTTCTCTACAGTAAAATATGGCCAGCGAGTTCTGCAGCGGATTAGTCCGCTCCATGTACGGTGTTTTTGTTTGTGTGTTGGCGTCATGTGTGTTAGTACGGTGATTGTGCTACATCCAGGAAAAACCGTGAAAAACGCGGCCACTACGGCTACGGATATGGTTATGGTTACGGATACGGTGGTTACGGAGGTGGTTACGGTGAGTTGGATCAATTCCTACAGACTGCGCAGCACTCGTTCTCAGAGTTTTTACGGACAATTTACGCAAAGTGAGAAGAGTGATCTTGGGAGATTCTGGTTTAGAATGATTGCTATGTGTGTATTTATTTCATAAAACGATTAGTATATACTTTTTTTCCAGGATATCCGGTGTACGGCGGTGGGCTTGGCTTACTCAGCCTTGGCGGACTTCTTCTCGGAAAATGAACAGAGCAGACCTATAAAAAAGTTGTTCAATCAGTATATTCCATAACCTCGGGGATATATCAAGATGTAATGGTGAATAAATGAGAATGTTATCATAGTTCAGTTCGAACTTCTGGCAGGTGCGAACGTAACACAATACTTCCGTAATACGTAATGAGTAGTAATAGTAATGGACGTGATAAGCTTCATTTTTGCTTCCGTATCAATACGTGTGGTGCGAAGGTGTTGTTGGCGTCAAAATAGCGCTGTTAGTTGGACGAAACCAAGAAAGAAATCAGAATCTGTAAACGTGCAAGTTTGAAGTTTCATTCACTGAGGTTGTTCTACTCTTCACTCGACGGGTTCATTCACTTTTCGTTTGACTACGGGACGCTGACAACGAAAATGTGTAGATTCACATACACAGCTACACATCAAACGCTCCGTACGCTATTCTATTTTCATTCGAGACAGCCCTAGATTTTGCATGATTGCTTTCTCTGATTTGGGACATACATACGTAACGCGTGACCATAGTTGGGCGTTGCTCTATTCCGTCGCTAAACATAGTCCATTTGTCGACATGCAAGATTTTGTGAAGTTACGAACAATATGAGTGTGCAAGTGAAGTTTACGGGAGAGAATTAAGATAAAATCTGGCTGTACGGTAGAGTTGACGTAGCAATGACGCGAACTACACTACCGCTTCAGTTCTGCTGTATTTGTATATACAGTATTAAGTGTTTGCTGTTTTCTGATTCTATCCGACGAAACCCTCTAACAAATTTCAATTATGAACCGATTCACTGAATCACAATATTTGCTCTTCAATGGTGTTCTCACCTAAAATTCAAAGATTGAGGTCCTCTGCGGGGTCTACTAAAATGACCAAATAGATGTTCTTTCGATTTGTAGTTTGTACTTTGTTTTCAGTCCCTCCCCCCAAATATCGCAAATATGGTGTTTCACCTCACAACTTCCTAGTCTTCAATTTGGTTGACGCCCTGAATAACTTTCAATTGGCGAAGTGGACCGGGAGTACACAATATTATTGTCCAGACATGTCTGAGACAACTTGATCACGAACTCCACTTTGACAAACATGGATTTGTTTTTGTGCTGTGAATTGACAGAAACATTGTAATTGCAGAATTTGGAAAATGTCATATCTATACCATATGAGAGAGAGAGATAGAGAGAAAAAACAAAGAAAAAAAGTTCAAACTATTTGAGTTGAGTTATAAAAACGAAAGGTCGATTTCACGGTGAGCCAGAACTATTTATTTTAATTTGTTCAACACATTCCACATTCATGTACTCTACACATGGTCACATGGTCTTCTCTCAAACTTCTTGCTAGACATGCGGTTTGAATCGGACCGAGATTCGGAGCGCAAATGAACGATGTTTTAGGAGATGACCAAATCATCCCTGTAGTTTGATCTCAAAAAACTCAATTATTTTTAGAAGTTTGACGAAAAACGACGGGATCAAACTACAAAACAGCAGGACAGGGCCATAGACATCGTAGAGGGCTGCTTAGGGAAGAGTGAGTCCTATAGAACCATCATGTTGGGGTAATGAGTTATGGCAGTACGATCCGCGCCATAGAACATCGAAAACGAACAGATACTGCAGATAATTTGCTGATTATATACTCCATTGCTTCTGCAAACTTTCGAAGTACAAAGACTAATTTTGTTCACGAAACTATCACCCACCTCCAATGGTCTTCCTCTCATTCAAGTTAAAGTTCACGTGGTCACGTTTCACGTGACTGCATTTACCACTAAATTTAGTTGATGAAGAAACATGTTGTGATGGTTACTGTTTACCGAATTCATTTAATTGTAAACATAGTGTGATTCACAGTTCACCATTTCTTCCTTGTCGAACTCATTCAAAATTCACTATAAAAGAAGCATGGAATAGAATTTGAAGTAGTAGAACACGTGTCTCTTTCTTTTTATTTTTCACCCTCTCTATTTTTTTTGAGATATACTTCTCATCCCTTACTTGGATTCTGACTGCTCCACTGAATTTGCAAGCAATACATTTGGCTGTAGTAGTAACTCTCACTTTGTAGGAATTAGATTGACCAGAATTTGTTTTTCAATTTTCACGCTGTTTCTTTGGTACAAAGGATATATGTTCATACCTCTCTAACCAAATATGAACACGTGATTATGCAAATACACTCAATATTCAATATAAACAGCAAAAACAAAATGTCACAGTACCTTGCAGTCAACTTTCCCTAATTTTGCAGAACTTTCACAATGCGTTTCTGTCTACTTGTGACTTTCCTGGTCCTTCTCGTTGTGGCTTCGGCGACTGAGATTCCAAATGAAGTTGAAGCTGGAGCAAATCAAGAAAATATCCAACCTACTCGAGTCAAGAGACATTACGGCTATGGTGGATACAGAGGTAGAACCTTTTCCTAGATATTATACTGTTTGACTTTCAGGTTTTAGATAGTAGATAGTAGACATACCTAACTTTCGATGCTCATCTCGGATATTATTCATACAGAATTTTTAAAACTATCCGATATAGCTCAATTTGGAGATTTTTTTGTGTGATAGGGAGAAACTGGAAAAGAGGAAAGCCGAATTTTACTGGTCCGAAAGGAATGCTGCGGAAAGGCTCGGAGTCATTGGAATAATCATCAAGTGTCATGCATGAACCGAATACAATTTTGGTTAAACAAGAATGATTATGTGGTCCAATCGCAACGCTTCAGTCCTTTGAACTGCAATACATTTTTCAATTGCAGTTTCAAGGACCGTTGACACGAGATTGATCCACATAATCGCCCTTCTTCAATCTCTATTTCTTTGTTTTCAGGCGGTTACGGTATGGGCGGCGGTTATGGCATGGGAGGCATGGGCATGATGGGATGGGGAAGATGATCATCATTGACAATCATTATCGACAATCATTGTATTTGTGTTGTAAACATAATAAAGCAAATAAACATACTCTTGCCAACGCAACTGAGATTCGTTATTCTAGACATTCATGACGCTGTTCACTGTAGACTATTTTACTATCTATGTATATATAATGTACGCGCTTTTTCTACATATACTCAAATAAAAATGAATTTTATCGAAAGCATTGTATTTATGCTGTGAACATGATAAAGTAAATGTGCATACTATTGACAATTCTTGTTTGGATCGATTACGCGACAAATCCCCCCCCCCCCCCCCCCCCCCCCCCGCGTCGCGGTCGGACAATTCCCCCCTCTCTCGGACAACTCCCCCCTCAACCTATTTTACACTAGTTATGGTCATTTTTCGAAGTTAACTCATCTTATTCAAGAAGATATAGTTTATAATAACTCTATAAGATGATTATCATTCGTGGACCTAGTGTAGTCATTATTATTAGCCTAAAAATGACATAAAACAGTATTTAACCAAAGTCCACGGAATAACGTAAGTTTTTAACCTCAATTCAAAGATAAAAGTGAAGTTTTCGCGTTGTAAATCTTCATATACATGCTTACTTACAGGGTAAGTCAGCATGTAATGAAATTCAAAGCATGTTCGATTAACAGCCAGGTTTTAGAGAAAAATTAGAGGGGGGAGTTGTCCGCGCAGAGGGGGGAATTGTCCGACCGCAACGCGGCGGGGGGGATTTGTCCGTAAACCGTTTGGATTTCAAAGAGAGTGGTCTGGTTTGTTGGATTCTGGATCAAACCCTCATGTACAGTAAAAAAACGTTCTGATAATGCTCTGAAAGAACATTTACTCCGGCTGAGATAGCCACTTGAAAATTCTGATGTACCTCGCTGGTTGAATACGTGTATTAAGAGTTGCGAAACTGCTGAAATTCCAATTAAATGCATTTATTACTATGTTCTCTTTGATTCTGTTCAGTGCTTCATTTATAGTACAACGTAATTCCGGGCTCCTTCGAAACAACTCGTTCCATGCCCATGAATATAACGAGGATATAACTTGTCAATAAGTTCATTACATCTTCGTGTTTTAAAGGACGCCAGACACCAATATTGAGAAAGGACGGTCTGACCCGTTGCGAATTACTTTCTTTCCCAGGGACATTTTATACAACCATCTAAATTCTTCTCATTTGCCAAATGTTTAGCCTAGACAGTAATACATTATTGCACTTTAATAAAACTGTATTTTTTTGTAAATCACTAAATTTTCTCCATTCTCATATGAAACGTTTTTCTCAACTCCTAAAGTTTATTAGGATCATGCAAATTTTTTTTGGTGTCCTACCTTCTTTAGCTGGGATACTATTAATAACTGGGTTTACACCTTGCACGAGTTCCTGATAGAATCCTGTTTATAAACAAACATTTCCTTACAAATTACTGTTAGCACGGTATAATGAGAAGGATAAAATGGAAGAGAGAAAACTAAAAAGAAAAGAATGTTCATGAATGTTAATTGTTTTCCTAGCGCAGACATAACCTGCAATCGAACTGAAACAATGAAGCCTACTTAATAACAAACGTTTTAATGCAACTTTGGAAAATCAATAAACCACGTTAAACTCCACATAAAATGCATGATGCAACAAGGTAATAACAATGATAGGTAGTTACTAATTAGCATGAAATTACCCAAAAACCTGCATGGTAATGAATTTCGAGATGGTTGTACACGTCGTTCATGATTCTACAACGACATATGACTATACCTAAAATTATGTGATAATTGACAATTTCTGCTGTGTTGGTGATTGGACAATAACTTGGTTGAACTCGTCATCCATGACGCCTTATGTGTAAATACAGGAGTTATAGGGTTGGTTCTTGCCAGAGTAGACTAATACAATGTATGTTACCCTAATCTGCTGTATTTGTAGTTTGATACATACCGTTGTATGTCGGTCAAAACTTGTGAACTATGGCGAGCGTCGAATTAGAACTACTACTCTGCTACGGTTATCATCTGTACTCAGGTGTTCCGTGATTACACTGCCTACTTACTAATACATCATTGGTTCATCAAGCAACATGTTGTGATGGTTGCTGTTTACCGAAGTCAATAACTGGTAAACAGAGTGTGAATCAGTCTAATCTTTCTTCCTTGTCGAACTCAGTCCAAATTTACTATAAAGGAAGCATGGAACAGAAGTAAAACATTGGTCACTGGACCACTTGTTTGCTTCATTCTCTTTTTCTTCTCTCTCCCATTGTTTCAACTGTGTCATTTACCACTAACTTACTCAAAAGGCGTAATTTACTCAAATCCACTTTATTTATCTCTACAATAGTTTTATATATATCGAATATTTTGTAGGTTGTCGTGAGGTGGAGTCGGGAAAAAGAGATAAGATTTAGCTCAAACTAGGTTCGCTGGATTTTAATGCACCTAACCGCCTGTTAGCACTTCTTACACTGTTGAACCAACTCTGGCGTAAACAAAGATATGTAAAATTTTCCTGAATAGATATGTAACATTTTCTTGCTTGCAACTTTTTCTATAATCTTCAGAAAACCAGAATGCGCTGCTGTCTACTCGTGACTTTCCTGGTCCTTCTCGTTGTGGCTTCGGCGACTGAGATTCCAAATGAAGTTGAAGCTGGAGCAAATCAAGAAAATATTCAACCTACTCGAGTCAAGAGACATTATGGATACGGCTATGGTGGTGGATATAGAGGTGGGCTTACTCTTTTCAGGTCAATAGGAGCAGGGAATAGGCACCTGATTCCCAAGAAAGAAAAGTGTTAAACATGAATTTGAGGGAGAGATTGAGAGAAAAAAAGAAAGATAGAAGTTTGATTGAACTCAGAAGGGCTTAGAGTCACTACATTCCATTTTAATGGAGTATATGTTATTGGTAAGTCCCTAAATCTTTTTTGCAGGCGGTTACGGCGGTATGGGTGGTTACGGAATGGGCGGTTATGGCATGGGAGGAATGGGCATGATGGGCAACATGTTCGGCTTCGGAAGATAAAATGACTGTTTTTGTTATTCTGAATACTTTTGACGCTGTATATATCATTACTGCCTATGTACATTATAATTCTTTCTATACTCAAATAATAATGCATTCTAGCGACAATTATTGTACTTGTGTTGTAAACATAATAAATTGAATGAACATATTTCTGACATTTGTTGTTTGGAACTCAAAAACTAACGGTGACCTACTCCGTGGGAAACATAGATCTTTACACGTTGGTCAGCTCGATTCTGCAATGCAACTTCAATTCGAAAAGTTTTGCTCACGTTGTGCGCTTGCGCGTGAAATGCATGGTGGCGTGAAACGTGGAAAAAACCTCAATATTTGAGTGAGAAGTGGACATTTGCTGATGTTTCATTTACCTCTTGTTCGCTTCCTTCTTCGTTTTGGATATCGAAACAACGCACAAGTCACGTAGATATGACGACGACTGTACCTAGAGTCAATAGTTCTGTTCTATGGGATACTATTTATAACTTCGATATAGGGGTTGATTACACCGTGTCCGTGCACGAGTTTCTGCTAGAATCCTAATTGTAAACATGCAGATCACTGTTCTGTTCAAGTCACAATACGGCGAATTCGACGCCTATTTACTATAAAACGGATTGAATACATAGAGAATAAACATGAACTCCGCCAGTCCAGTCGTTTTAACCAATATTTCGTGTTCAAGGCTCTTTTTGTAAAACATTTTATTTGCACCCCTTTGATGGAACCATTTATCACCAGTGTAAATCTTTTGGAAGTATCAGTTTTTTTTGAAGTATCAGTTAAGTATCATTTAAGCAATAACGAAAAAGTTTCATGATTAGCGGAATTCCATCCAACAATTTTGCTAACTCTGCCACCGTTTTCAGAGCACCTTACAATGCGTTTCTGTCTACTTCTGACTTTCCTGGTCCTTCACGCTGTGGCTTCGGCGGCCGAGATTCCGAATGAAGCTGGAATTGCCGGTGATAAACAGAGCATTCGACCTAATCGAGTCAAGAGACATTATGGATACGGAGGATGGGGACGAGGTAAGAAATAGATCTTCATCGCTGAGTTGTAGTTTGATCTCAATAGTTCACTAACTTCGACCGAGAGCAACGAGATTGAACTACAAACACAGCGGAATGCACGGTAGTTATTTCGATGGCAGTAAGTACCATCTGGTTAGTATATACCCAACCTAATCGGAACCTCGCTTCGTTTCAGGCGGTTATGGTGGTATGGGCGGCTACGGTATGTATGGAATGAACCCGATGATGATGGGTATGATGGGCCCATTCGGATGGGGAAAATGAAGAAGTTCATTTGATCAATTCCACTATGTATATTGTATGTAGCTGTAACATAGTTCAGTTCACGTTGCCACTTTACTTCAAGAAAGTTCGGATGAGGAAATGGATTACGATTTCACTTTGTATTTTCCTTATGCTCCACTGTTCCCTTCATTTTGGTGACTTCTTCATGTATATAGTTGTAAAGCCGTATACCTTATTCTGCCAGTTTACTGCAACAAGGTCGAATATATAACATAACCGCATTTATCATATCTTCTGTGCGATGTATATAGTTGTGTATTGATTAATCTTGTTGTACTAGTTCACAACTACGTTTGGTTTTTGTACATAAAAATTTTAAGATTTTAGTAAATAACTTAAGTAAATAAAGTTTTTCAATGAATATTTCGCATGTCACCATTTCTTCCTAAAAAAGTTTGTTCGTGCGTACCATTCGCAGTAGAATGAAATTTCCCTTTTCTTTTCAAGAATTTAGAGTTTTCGAGAAATACATGTGAGCGGTTCTTCACCCTAATTATATAATATAGAACGTGATCGCAATTTTTTGTGCACAACGTACATTTTTTCTGAAGAGAACCGGAATTTCAGGTATTTTTTTCACAAAGGTCACTCAAGAATGATTATAACTATGAATATGAAAACGTTCCCTAAACTAGTTTGTAAATGGGTCGCTCTTTGAAAAGCACACGCGAAAAGCATCTCGTTCCGTGTTATAGTTCGACCTATCAGTCTTAGCTATTTAACGCATTTATAAATAAAAGTTCCTACCGGCCAAAATTTTTGTCGTGTTTTTTGATTAAATCAATTTCGATTGCAGTTTTCAAGTGGTTTACTCGCGTTGTAGATCCTTTCGGCTCAAAGTACGTTAGTAGATATAGTCTTCATTTTCCCCATAAAGACAGAAGAGGCTTCGATTGATCGAGCGATGCGGTGCGAGCGGTCGTAAATTACTTGCCAACAGGCGAGAGAGTGTGTAGATCAACGATACGCAGACTAACTGGCCGCCAAACCCCGTCCCATACAAAATCGATGGTACGGCGTCCGCAACGGTTTGACAAATCCTATATAGGGCTCCATGAAAGGCGGCCAACCCGTACGTATTGGTTATCGCGCTTCACTTCATTGTCTGTAGTTTGATCGTGCTGGGTTCCACTCGTTGTTCCAAAATGACGTTCTGTGTTCAGATCAAACTATTACCTCGATGTAGATGTTTCATATACCTTCTGATGCAGTATATTGGGTTTGTGTTGCACTTCTACGAAAAAGCAACAGGTCCATTGTACGTGTGATAGTAGTTTGCAATCAGGTTTTGCAGGGTGAGGTATAGTCCTTGCCAACGGAAAGGCGGGAGGGTACTGTATATCTTACTTTCCGCTGTGTACGCCCACATGACTCTGATTCCGAAGCTTTCCGTTCATGTGCTCTAATAGCGCAGCGGTTAGCGCCCTGCCACGAAACTTTTTCTCGCGGGTTCGATTCCGGCGAGAGACAGAAATTTATAAATTTGGCACTCACTATATAGTGCTTTCCATTCCTACTGAGAGCCCTACAGTATGACTACAAAACTTTGAGTTCGTTTAGATAACGTAAATATTATCGGAATAGTTAACAACTTTAACCTGAGATTATCATAACTTATTACAAACAGTATTTCAAACAATTTCTGAAGAATTTCAAGTTTACATTAGAAAACAGCCGTTGTAAAACGCGAAAGTGTACTGTAGGAGTCTCAGAAGGAATGGTGTCGACTATAGTTGTTTTGAGTTGGTGGTCACCCGCGCAAGTATTTTGTTTATGATTAAAAACACCAATCAACAACAAATCAGGTATTCCAATCTGGAGTTTGATGAACTTTTCTTATAATTTGTCACTTCACATGACGAAAAACGGAAAAGGTGGTAAATATTAGTGCAAAACAGAGCAATTCCACCAATTGGAGAGAAAATGCGGGTATAAAGTGTAAACACCCGCGTGTTGTTTAATACAATAACTTCGTCTGATTTTCTATAGTTTTCATTACTGATTTTGATATATCAATACAATGTGTGATGATCGTAATGGTTACATGATGGTCTGGCCTGTCCCATGTTTTTAGTTTGACCTCCCCGCGTTTTGTCGTAATTCGCAAGCTCTCTTTTGCAGAGCGAAGTACAACACAGATATTGCTCTTATGAGCACTTATTTCAGTCTTGAAGCTATACTACATTAACAAAAAGCTCTGCTCATGAAATCCCTCGACGTTGATTTTTCTAGTAGTGGAAAATATGATGTACACGCGATACTTTCTGTCATTAACATCCTCTCATATACCCTGTTCATTGTGAACAACAACATTTGACATTCAAGATGCAACGACCAATAATTCTCACTTTGCTCGTCTGTGCTATTTTCGTGGCTGCTTCTGTTCAAGCTGAACCGTCAGAAGTTTCGCAAGGAACTGCACTCTCTCAGGAGGAATCGCATCTAGGGTAGGTTGAACAGTAAACACTTTTTCGTAGACATTTGTTCATCAGAACGAATAGTCGATACCTATGAATGAAAAATACAGCGTTTGCGTGTGCAAACCATATAGTTTGCCTATCGCAAACTTTAGTCACCTAGGCATTTCGAACATTTAACAATCTAACTTTTTTCGATTGTCGATTTTCAACAAATTTTTAATAACGTGACACACCAATTCATATCGCAAAATTAACTAGAGAAATGTGAAATATTCAGAAACTCATTACTTTTCGACGTTTGATGTACAGTAATAGTATATCCATTCAGAGATCGTGTGAAACGACAGTATGGAGGTTTCGGCCGTCGAGGAGGTTTCGGCCGCGGCGGTTTCGGACGCGGAGGATTTGGGCGCGGCGGTTACGGGCGCCGCGGCGGATTCGGACGTCGGGGCGGTTTTGGACGCGGTGGTTATGGGCGTGGCGGATTTGGACGCGGCGGCTACGGACGCGGAGGTTTTGGACGCGGCGGCTACGGTCGAGGAGGTTTTGGTCGTGGATTTGGAGGTGAGCGCTAAAAACCGGTTTTATACCGAATCGAAAGTTTGGTTGGTGTTATTCCAGTACGCCAGTTCGCTGTAATGAATGTCAATTGAAACGTTTTGAAAGTATGTACTGTGCTGCACAATCTGCTCATTTACAGGACTCGGAAGCATGGGAAGCTTCTTCGGCAAATAAGCTTCTTCATCGTTATTCGTCTTCGCTACCAACAGCCGATCATATTGATTGTGCGCCCTTGATATTTCATTTTCAAATATTTTTCTGTACATTTATTATACACGATTGTAATAAACAAATAAACATTTCTTTGGATCTAGGCGTTTTAAGAATGTATAAGTTCAAACAGATGTACTCAACAAAGAATGACCGGAACGCGACAAGTATCGTTGAGCATAATCGTGTCGTGTTTCTGAAAAACTCGTAATAGAGTGACCGCGATTGGTTGTAGTTTGAGCTGCCCAAACAAAATGATTCGGCGAATTCGTTTGAAATTTAGGTGCATCAAACTACGAAACGTGCAGGACAGACCAATATGTACGTTTCAAACAGCTCTCTCTCTCTCTCTCTCTCTCTCTCTCTCTCTCTCTCTCTCTCTCTCCTCTCTCTCTCTCTCTCTCTCTCTCCCTCTCTCTCTCTCCCTCTCTCTCTCATGGACGGAAACTCACATTTAATTCACATGTCTAATAATTCAAAACATTAATCCACTCTGTAAAACTTTCACACTTTTCTCTTTCGTTTATCTCTCTCCCTCTCTCTCTCTCTCTCTCTCTCTCTCTCTCTCTCTCTCTCACTCTCTCTCTCTCTCTCTTTGAAGCAACTTGTATGAATGGTGAGTGTAAGTGAAAGAATGTCGATTTTTATATATCTTTGTATTTATCAGGATTCCTCTATCATTGAATCGAACTGAACAGAAAAAAAAGTCTTGTTGATGTTATTCCCGTGATAATCGAACAAGTTTTCATGAGGGCATAAGGTTTCGTCAAACTTCTAGATGCATCAAATATATATATTGCGGAAATGGAAAACAATTATATATTCGCTCTTTCGGCAGCGGACGTCTACGGAGTATGTTACCCCATCTCGCGGTGTTTGTAGTTTGATGCTGTTGTATTACCGTCGAAATGCGTGAAATACGGCGTGTTTCCACATCAAACTACAACGATGATTTCAACTCCGTATATACTCTTATAACACCACTAGCCATCCAAACTGGCAGTATCCCATTGCGATTGCAAATGGTACCATTGTTTCTTCTGCAAACTACCATGTTTTGAACGTGCACAATTCATATTTTTTCAGTGTGGGAACATGAACTGCTTTATATTCTCGTTCGTTCTGTTTTCTTGGTGCGTAGTTGACCATGCAGTCAATTCGTCGCCTATGGATTGTACAACGGGGAACATGGAAATGATTGTCAAAGAAGACTTGGCGTCAAGGTAATGACTTTCATTATACTTTAAATCCAGGCTCCCTTCGCACATGATAGAAGGGATAACCTCAACTTGAACAATAGAAACAAAAGCGTCATGCCAAAGCACGGTAGATGTGACCCTGAGCTGTAGCTGTATTTTGTGAGCTCAAATATCCGGGTAAGCTATTTGATCAACATTTCAATGACCGAACTACAACTCAAACATGAAATCACGATTATTATGGAATAAGGAATGGTTTTTAAAAGTAGAACAACATGATTGCTAATGTTCAATCTGGATTAAATGGGGCTTTTCAGACACTAACGTTTAACTTTCAGAATTTAGAAACGACTTCTTCATGCAAAGTTGGGTTCGCTCCTCTCCATCAAGTTTTCATTCAACATTGTCTTTAAATTATGCTAATCATTTCATTTTCGAATTGTAAGGAAAAGAATTTGCAGGCGGAAGTCAGTTCATCACACAAGAGGATAAACTGCCGTAAACTAGATTTTTTTAAGAATAGAAAACTGTTTTGGTTCTGGAAGTGCAATAAAGTTGTTATATGGAAACGGAGAAGGGGATGTATTAGATGTAGAGCTAGTTATTTTTCCGTTCAAGAAATAATAACTTAAGTAACCACAATGGCATTTTAGTGCGGTCAAAATCGCCTTCCGATTTCCTTCAACACTCAAGTAGCCCATGAGCCCATGGAACAATGAAGATATATTATTTTCGATCCGGCTAAACTCTTCTTAATTTTATTTCATGGTTTCCCAATTTTATATGTAAACACGCGTTGCGAATAAACGTGCTACTGTATTCTAACTCTATTTCGAACTTTAATCTGAAACAAGTTTAGAACCTTCCTTCTGTTCAATATCAGATGTCAGGAGTACAAGGAGCTGACCGTAGCTGAGCCATAGTTTGAACTCGGTACAAGTCAAAATTCTCGAATTCTCATCGAAAAACAACGAGATAAAACTACAAAACACAGCGGGCAAGCGAACCCTCTATCCGAATTGGTGTTGATTCGTCGGGCATTCGGCTGGAAATAGGCCATCATTGGCCGAGTAGAACTTGTTTTGGGCGACAATTCCCGAGATCGTTTAGCCAATTGTGATTGAGACATATCATAAGGTCAGAGACAAAATTACCGTCCACTGTTTTTCGAGACATTTTTCGCCGAATACCTGGTAAAAGTGCTATAAAACAGAGACTGAAAATGGCTGTGTTGAAAACAGAACACTCCCTTCCTTAATAGAAAAGTGATCTTATTTCCTCCGCGATTGTATTTCACTCACGTGTCACCTCACTATTTCCTGTTCCATTTTGTTTCACTACTTTAAATTGTGTTGATATACTGAAAACATAAAAAAAAACAAAGGGTATTTTTCTCCGGGAGGGGGGCAAACTACAAATTTTGCAACAATGTTTCCTACTATAGTTGCGAAGTCAAAAATTTATTTGAATTTCTCCCTTTTAGTTACCAAACTTATTGAGTGAGTTTTCAGATACAAATGTCACTTTCACCGAAAACCTTATTTTTCTTCTTTCACAAACGTAATATTCAAGGTTATGCAATAGGAGAACAAAATATGTGTTCATGTACTCTGTTTGTTTCAGTATATAAGTTTCGTAATAATGAAGTCAATGCTGGTACTACTTCTCCTTTTGGGCCTTCTAGCTCTGTCTACCGCTTCAGTTGTGGACCAATCCGAAACAAGGTTCGATTTTCTATCTAGCGATCGACTGAGACAGCCAAGTTAAAATTTCATGAAACGCACCCAGCTTTGTGTTTGGATGTCACTTCGGGTACGAAGTATTTATTTCACGATTACAACTGTATAACACTAAGCATATATCATGAAACTGAGGGTCACTTAGCGAAGAGCTTATAACCCACTGATCAAAATGGAGAATAATATTATTTGTCCACCCTTCTAGACTTGGCTAAATGTGAGAATTGTTCGACGACATGTAAATATCGAACATAAGAAGAAATTTAGAGAATGTTTCGTAGCATATGTTCCACGTATAGGGATTATACCATTAGTCAATTGCACGGTCACGTGATACATGTCCACAAAGCAGACCTTAGTAACGTGCAATGACGAAGTGCACTATTCCTCATTAGAATGCTATCTTTACGTGACTATTAACCTCACTCCTAGTAAATCAAACTTTACCATTACTAGAATTCCAGCGTGATGCGAGTGAAACGTGGTTATGGCTACGGATATCATGGTTATAGAGGAGGATACGGTGGATATGGAGGTAAATTTCTAAAGACAAACTCTGAAACATCGATGGAGTGAAACGTAATTCCTTAAATTCTTTTTTTGTGCTTTATTAGCACAGTGGGATGATTTTCGTTCAAGTTTAAATTGAAAAATACGCTCGTCTCCCGACTACTGAAAACAAACGCAATTGGCCATGAACTGATTTGTACCGAAAACGTCTCCAAGTTCGTTTCATCACTTGCTGTAGAATCTGGAAAGGTGATCATTGACCCGATGAGAATATTATAGAATAAAATAATAGAGTATATTATAGAAGAATTATATTATGATCTGTTTTCTTTTCAGGCTACCCCATGTACGGTGGTGGTTACGGAGGATACGGAATGGGATACGGTATGGGAATGGGATACGGAATGGGAGGCTGGGGAAAGTAAACCGGACTCATTCTGATATTTTTAATAACGTCAGGAACTTTACCCTCCTTATTGTGCTCATTATTTCTTGAACTCGTCATTTGTGTCCAGGAGCACGCCTCTATCAGATCAATTGTTTTAAGTATGTACAGAATTGTTTTGTTGTAATAAACATTTATCAAAACTGTTACTGTAAACACACTGGCAACCCTTGATACAAGTATCTAGTTCAAAGCAGAACGGGAGGGACACATACTTATCAGTAAAGTTCAACTAAAACGGTGTAAGCTCACAGTTAGCGAGCAACATGACTAAACACAGAAAGTTCTCAATCATTGAGTTCAATCCACACAATATGATGCTGAAGTATAGTTAGCTCTGCCTAGATCAAACTGCAACTCACAAAAGGTCCCTTACTATGAAAAACCGCCACAGGTAAAAACAGTAGTGATTTTCTCAACGATACTATGATTGTACAGGCAATAATTCAGGACTAGCAGAAAACTTCAAAATTGAACAAAAACACCTCATCTGAGACCGTACGTTTGAGACTCTGCACTGTTTGATTTCCAAAACTTGTTCAAATCTCTTGCAATGTTTTGTTTTCTTCCGTAGGTTTTATCACGCGGAATCGATCACAGGTCGGTAACTTGATAAAGACACACTTGTTATTCCATTCAAACATCCTTTAAAACATCACTTCATATCTACCAAACTCAAATATACTTAACACAACTCTCAGGTGACTGAAATATTGAAGAAAAAACATCGGAAATTTAATGGCTATACTCCAATCAAGACCTTTAAATCAAATAGTTTATTTCGAACATAACTAAATTACCTGAAATATGTTGTTGTTTGTTTTTATCACAGAAAGAAACTTTGTCTAAATTTTCATCTCTGTAAATGAGTTATCGTATCGCGATAATATCGAAATGTCAGCCATCATCAAGAAACAATTAAGTAACCCGGCGGCATATCTAGTTGACCCGTTTACACATAATTACGGTGTTAGTAGAATAGACACTTCCCTAGCTTACTACTCCACTTTTAATTCTTATCTTCCATAATCTCTCATTTTATAAGCTATCTTCATTTCCCTCGCTGTCGAATGTCGGTTTTCGACTCAAATACGTTCACCAAAAAACATTCAGTTATTATGGAAGGACGACAAACTCGTCTGTAAAATTATCAACAAACACTGCTTTTATCCACGTATTTTCTAACAAATGATTTCAGAATATTGCCATGAAATCAACAGTCCGACTTTTCTCTTCGGCTGCTATTTGTCCAATGAATTCTACGTCTTCTGAGACTGCCAGAACTGTTTGGGATATTCCCGGACCGTCGAAGAGATCCCTTATCAACACCTACCGGTTCAGCAGGAGTGAGTATTCACACTACAACTAACTGTAGGTATAAGTACCAGTCAAGTGTCACGTGTGAAAATTGCTTTCTTGGATTTTTTGTTTGTGAATATGAGAACCCATCATTACTTTGAGCAGGATCACTCATATATTTGATGTGAAATTTTCTAGAGGCAAAATTATGCATTCATGCACCGTTATTTCTTGCCCCAACAACTGCAGATATACGAAGTGACCGAATATGAGTTGAGGTTTGACCTGAGAACACTTTATTATTTTCCAATTACTACTGAAACACTGGGGAATTAAACCACAAACATAGCAGTACTATAAAACTATAAAACATGTAAGGTATTTTTGCCAGTCTTTCCATGTTTATGTTCATTGACCAGTATTTAGTTCATTTTTTCCAGAAGAGCACGTGAGTAGTTACTTTGACTACTTGCTCACGCACTACGAGAACTACGGCCCAATTGTTCGAGAAGACCTCGGATTCGGAAAGAAGCATGTTGTTCACGTGTTTGAGCCACGTACGTTCGAATACCATATTTGACTTTGAGGGAAGATAATGAAAATGTATCGTTTTTGTACCTGATCTATGAAACTCTTCAAACTTAAGTACTCAAAAAATCAATTTCTGAGGTAAAACTTGGTGGTAATGAACTATCACCGTCGCACCACTTCTGTGGACACTATTACTACCGAACTGACTGTAATTATCGAAAAGTAATCCAAACCAGAGGTATGCAAATATAAGTTACCTCAAAGTGATGCTTCGTATCGGAAGAGTCTCTCTTCAAAGAAATCATTTAAAGAATCCGTTCCGCTATAATTCGAGTTTCACAAAAAAATTAAAAAGCTCTAAAGAGTTTCTTACTGTCTTCCTATAGACCGTGAAAAAAAATTCTGATTGAAAATTTGTAAAATTTGCACAACATCAAGCAATAAAGAAGGGGACATGAACATTTTCACTGTGACGCAACTTGACTTGGTTCGTTAACATCCAGATTTATTTTTGTTTTGTAGTCTCTAATTGTGTATTTGTATGTGATAGAGTGTTTTAAAATCGTTTTTGCACTTCTATAGGCTATTTTGAGCATACCCCGTACGCAACTCCCCTATCGGTGTCATTACGTAAGCCGCATTTCTGAGAAAACGAAGCAAGATAGGGATATAGAAGTACATATTTTCGATAATGGTTTTTCATTTGCCATAGAGTCAGATTGTTAACTCGAAAGTCAAAATTAAAGCGGGACGGATTCTTTAAAGCAACAGGATTATGTGAACGAATCCACCTGTCATCGTTTGAACTGCAAATGAAAATGTATTGCAGTTTGAATGGCCGGAGCGTTGGGATTGAACCACACAATCGTCTTTCTTTAAAGTCATTTACAGAAGATGCTCAGACGGTTTTCCGGAGTGATGGGACGCAGCCACACATTGTTCCTCTCCAAGAAACGACTCAGAAATATCGTGAAATGCGCGGAATGAACCCCGGGTTGGGGAATCTGTGAGTCTCGAGATTGATATGAAGTTCGGAAATAACATGAAGATATACTGATTACTAATTGGTATTGGGTTTTTATCTGATATACTTTAGTTGAACCCTATAAAAAGTTTTCAAATACAGTTCGACGTTTTAAAATCTATAATTTGTAATTATTTTCTCTAATATTGTGTGCATAGTTCTCCGTGCATTATACAGTTTCCCCATGCATAACTCTGAAAAAAAATAACAATCTCGCTATTTCAGGAACGGTGAGGAATGGTATCGATTGCGATCGGCCACCTCACAAACACTCATGAAACCACAGGGAATGGAGAAGTGAGTTGGCTGAATATATCGCAGACTCAACGCGACCCGGTGAATAAACTATGAAAGTGACCACAAATGGTTCTCAAACTAACGGAAGCGTTGGATTTTTGCTGTCGGGGCTGCACACATGTGTTTCGCACATTTCACACAATGTGTTGGACTCTCAGTGGAAGTTTTCACCAACTGGAATCAACCATACTCGCTTTTACATTTCTGCGTATTTTTGAATCACTTTGTTTTCTGAAAATTGTTATACTTTATGAACTTTATTGCTCATTAACTAATCAGTTTTCACTGATTCAGATACGTTCCTTTCGTTGAACAAGTTGTCAGTCGCTTGGTGGAACACATTAAGGAAGAGAGAGACGACCAGGGAGAGGCAGACTTGAAGCGAATAGCTGGACGGTTAGTTCAAACAAAAGTGTTTTCTTTGATTTCTTTATCACTTAAAAATTGTAATAAAATAATAATAGAGGTACACAAGTGACACAAACTATCTCATGAAAGAAACTCAGCATCTCAATTCAATATGAAGACTAAACCACCAAGAAACACTCCCGCAAAAAAACCCTTCTAAACGGCTCGGTTATGTTTTCTGTAGAGGTTGTAATGCAGCATTACGAGAGGCTGAGCAATATAAGTTTTTAAAGAAATGAAAACGATCGAAGACATTAGATTTACTACAATAAATTTAGTTTGCTCTAGCAAACACAGTTACCTATGGCGTTTGTTGTGTTTCTCATTTCTTGCTGTGTTCGTATTTTGTTGGTTTGTCATCGACTATCGTTCAGTTGGGCCCTCGAATCGGCTGGTCTGATAGTATTCGAGCGACGATTGGAGGCTTTGGGGCAGAATGTCGATTGGGCAGACTATTTGGTGGATCTCAACCAGGAAATATTCCGGTTATCCGCAGAGTGAGATTTTTTCATCAAACTTGTCAGTTATTACTTGTGAAATCGTTTTTCATCACCAATTTCTGAAAAACACAACTGCTGTCGTGTTTGACGCCCATTTCAAAATGTCGTATTTACCTAGTTCTTTCAGCCTCAAATTTGCTCTACCAATCTACAAGTATGTCACGACGCCGAAATGGAAGAGAATGGTTGATTTAGAGGACAAATTCTATAGGTATTCATCGTTCTACTTAGATGTTTTCTTATTGCTGTAGGTGAGCCAGAAAAAAAACGATATACAAACAAATGAACCATACAAACAAATGAACCGACATTGCTACCTCATTCCAGAGAAATACAGTATACTAGAACGAATTAACGATGAAGGAACTTAAATACCAATGTATATACCTCTCATTTATCCAAAATAGGCTTCCCAAATAAATGCGTCACATCTTGATTTGATGAAAACTGTAATCTTTCCATGTATTTTCCAGTGAGGCAAACATATTGATGGATCGTGCAATTTCGGAGCTTCGCAATAGTGGGGAAACGATAGAAGCTAAAGAGAAGAATATGCTGATAGGAGAGTTGGCCAATCACCCGGTATGTCCTTACATCTTTAAAAATAGTAACTTTATGAGACCTGGGCAGCCATACTGTACCCACAAGTTACATCTGTGTTTCATTTCCTACGACGTCGCTACCAAGTGCACTTTTGTGCACTATATCACTCGGAATCCTGAAACGTTTACACTCTGCAGTTTTGAATATTATTCAAGCAACGTAGCAATCCATCCAACCTCATTAGAAGTTCATCTGATTTTCTCATAAAAAGCGCAAAAAAAAACCTCATGAGCTACTTGTAAACGTCTCATATGGTAGCATAGCAGTCAATATATCTCAGGAAAAATTCGTGAGATATCGCTCACGAGCTTCTCATCAGGTTATTGAGGGATTTCTATAATGCCTGGAATACTTCATTCCAGTTATCAAAAACTTACCACTTTTTCACAAACATTCACAAGAAAATATTGTTTTAGTTGCTCACGGTGCGAGATATCAAAGTCATCATGTTGTCGCTATTTTCCGACGGCCTCAGTACGGTGAGTGGGAATGTTTGTGTGAATATCGTTGTCCCATATGGAACTCATGTTTGAGTTCAAACATATTCACAAACTCAACATATTGTGCTCTAGAAAATACTTAAGTACTAACGAACCTGACTTGCTTCAAAAAAACCGCATGAAGCTATGACAACATAAGATTCGCATTATACTGTTAACGAATTGCACAGTCACGTGAGACATCGTGAACACAGCTGAACTCAGAAACGTGCAATGACTGTGCACGAAGTCTCATTAGAATTCTATCCTTACGTGACTGTTCAATTTACTTCTAGTCTATCTGGTATTGAAATACCGATAGCATCGGACAAACGGTTCATGAGCTGATGCCCATAGATTATACGATCAAATGTTATATAGTTAGCCTGATAGTAAGATGATGTTGAAATTTACATACAAAAATAAAAACGGGAATAAATATCCCAACTAAGTATTTACCGAATCAGAACCCTTGTGTGTTATTGTTTCATAATGTTTCAGACAGCACCAATGTTGGTGTACAATATTTACAATTTGGCACAAAACCAGGAAGTACAAGAGCGACTTAGAAAGGAAGTCAACAACACTGTTAAACAAGGGAAAGGTTGGTAGACATCAGTCTGCAACAGAAATTAAAGAAAGAAGTTTTTAGTTCTTTTTATTAGCTTAGCTGGATTCAACAGATTTTGCGAAGCGAAATGTTAACTGACAAAACACAGAATTGTTTGAATTCTGGAGTGCAATAAGTCATGTTTTACAATAACAATGACAAAAGGTGCTTCTCAATACGTTTCTTCAGTTATTTTCTCATTAGATCACAGCTTGTGTAACGAACATTTAGTTCAGATTTGACGTCTGCCAAACGTAATCGGATGCCACTTCTGAGGGCGTGTATCAAAGAAACATTCAGGATGTTCCCGATTGGAACCGAGGTGAATAAAAACGACAATAATAAGTTCATAAATATTTAGTGATCGTAGTGAGTTTTGAACATGAAGCAGTGTTAACAAAAAAACTATGAAGCAACAAGAAATGAAACAACAATATAGAATTTGGATAGTTTTTGCGAATAATCGTGTTAAAACTTTGTATTTGAAGAGGTGTTCGAATAACTTCATGTAGTACTGCATGTTATTCAAACTGGACAGTCTTTTCCATAACTTAATTCGAACGCGAAAAGCAGAACGTGGATTAACGTTTATCCTTTTTTTCCTCAAGAAAAATAAAATGTCCTATTTTGGTTTATTTTGTGCAACACCTAATTCAAAACTAGTCTGTACTCGAGACCTTCGTGTATTTGAAAACCCCCTTCCAGATTTCCCGAATTCCACAGAAGGATATTGTGGTGGGTGGCTACCATATTCCTGCCGGAACCCCAATTGACATCAACACCAACATTCTGACCAGGTACTATTTTTATTTTTACTAGAAGATCATATTCGAAAGTACTCTAGTTGGTTGCAGAAGGAATATGGAGTTTTTGAATTGGTGAATGTTCATTGGCGCTCTCACATCAAGGCTCGAGTGTTAAGAACAGGAGATCGACGCGAGTTCAGAGTCACATTGGGTCAATCTTAGAGTTATATGTTAGCATTCATTGTTATTAAGTCTCAATCCAGTGTTCCTCTCAGATCCCCTTCCCTCTTTCCCGATCCTCTCTCGTTCCGTCCTGACCGTTGGTTGAGGGAGAAGAAGAACGAAAACGGTGTCCATCCTTTCGCTCTTCTCCCATTCGGAATCGGACCGAGAATGTGTGCAGGTATCACTCTGACATACACGTGCGCGAACACACCATCACCTTCTACTAAAATTTATTTCTTCACGTTTTCACGCACAAATACTGAGTTCTGGCCTCTATAATTGGCTGTGTGCATAACATTAGAATTTACGCTGAACAGATTGTATCAGCAACACGGATGCTACACGATTAATTTAACACCCTCTAACACATTCACGCATCAATTTTTTTAACAGTGTATTGTATGTACTTCACCGTTTATGGTTTATTTGGAGCCTTTTGAACTTATTTATTTATTTGTTTTTTTCCGTCCTCTACTATTTTCTGTGTCACAGGTCGTCGTTTCGCGGAACAGGACCTCCAAGTGGTCATTTCTCGTCTGGTGCAAAACTTCAGAATTTCTCACAGAGGAGAGGAAATCAAACAAAACTACGAAACTCTTCTACTACCAAAAGGAAACTGTCGATTCCATTTCGAACCCATCAAATAACATAATTATTGCTTCTACAACACTTTTAATAATTTAAAGTTGTATATGTATCTGAAATTATAGATTGTAGTGTACATACAGAATTCAGGTGACGACAGGGAAAACATTATGTAGTGTACTGCGAACATTTTTTTAACAGATTTGTGTAACGCTCAAAGTACTGTCAAGGAACCTGGAAAATGTACGAGATCATTTTAGAGGTGTGTGATATTATTTTGAGCTCAAATTATCGATAATAATTGTAAGTAATTTGTTTTTGTTTACATGTTCGTTTCCAAAACAAACTCTCATAATTTCTCGTATACATAGTTTTGTCATGATTGTGCGAATAATATTTATGTACAATAAACCAAACATAAATATTTATTAGACTCTGAACGAGGGCGAAATTCTAAAGTTCCAACCGATTCGGAACTGTTATTAATACACTTATCGACGATCGATAATTCTAGTAAATAAGTATCACATGATAAAGCAATTGATATGAACAAGTCAGTCAATAATAATTATTGAGTAAAAGGCTCAAAAATATGTATGTTATTACTGATAAAACGCCGAGATAAGAAATGAGCAGATGTAAATGCATGTAGTTGTGAACCACTTTCATCCCGCATAGAAGGGGTTAGAGAAACGGAGAGACAACGAATTAAAGGAGAGCGCAGACTATTTTCATACTATACGAGACCAGGTGAGGGAATATTTTACAACGCCGTCACCAAACAACGAAATGCGTGTGAGTTGTTGTCGGTGAGACCTCAAGCGTTGACATTACCTGGAATAAGAAAATGTATTCCAGGGTCTCTTTAGGAGGCTTGACCTGGTTGCTCAGAATGGACATATTCGTTCCTGATATCCCAGCAAAAACATATTTTAGAACTCCTAGCCAGAATACAGTAGCTGAATACACCTTTTCGTTGCTTATCGGAAGTTATTTAACTCAGTCACTTAAGCGCTCAACTTGACTCGAGTTCTCTCCACGTTGTTTTGGACGGCAGAGAAAAAACTTATGGCAAATAAGATTCCTCGTCAAACCAAACTAGGTAGTTTAAGTGGGCGGAGCATGATAAATGCTGAAAAGCTATGAAAATAAGTTGCATGTGGTACCTCCAAGAACATAATTATACAATAACACACAAGATCTACATAGTTGTACCATAGAAAACAACAAACTGAATACATAATCAACATCAAGACCATAACTGCATTACTATTCTGTGTGAGTAATTTGGAGCGTACCCTGACAGAAGTAGTTGCGGGGGTTGCTCATCCTTCTCAGTCTATCCATGAACGGAGTCGTTCCGCGCCCCACATTCCCCCGCGGAGATTCAGACGCTGCCTGAAACATTCAACCGCGTTTACCAAAACTATCATGATTTACAACTACTCAAGTAATAAGCTATTTGTCGGTATTTGACATTGTGTATTATATCTGATAGTCAGTAACCTTTTTTACACGCGAGTTTGAGAGTTTCACTTTACTTTTTGCGTCTCTAATGACGCTGTTGTAAGAAACAAACAAAGAATTTTTACACACACTTTCATATCATTAATTGAAATGTATTTTGTTCCATAAAGTGCTACCTGTATAATTCTGAGTCGGTGTCTATAGTTGTTGGCGCGTACATGATCGTTGAGTATCGGCTGTACATAGGAGGAAGGGAACCATCCCCCCACCCCGTCTCGACACCGCTCCCCGTAGAACCAGCCTACAACAATACAACCGTATTATTAATACATCTATAATAATACAAAACCACATTTAAATTTATGAAAGTACAAAACCTATAATAACAGTATCTAAGGTTATCTGTCTAAAGCAAGCCTAAACGGTTTTTCCGGTACAGTTTTAGATTTATGCCGTGAATAAAGTTGGAATCAGCACTCATCCATGGTAAACCCCTACAATTTTCTCCCATTTACTCTTCAATTTTTTGTTCCATTTTTTTACGATTACCTTCGTTGTCTGAAATTGCACACAAGATAGGCCTGATTGGTTCATGTAAAGAATTTGGTTATATGATTCGGTACTATGGACTCGAAGAAGGACGGTTATGTGGACCAATCCCGTGACATCGGTCCTTTAAACTGCAATTAAAAAATGTATTGCGGTTAAAAGGACTGAAGCTTTGCGATTGGACCACATAATCGTGCTTCTTTAATAGTTGAGAAAGGTTTCGTCACACAAGTGCACAACCGAATTATCCGAGTACAGCTGAAAGCGTACTCCCAGCACGATTCGTGTACATATGACTACGTTCGTTCACGTTTCCAATCACCATTAGTTTTTCTAGTGAGATTATGACTGTTAGCCACTAGCACAATTCCACCCCAATTCGTGCACATGCGTACCATCGGGCATCTTCCGAAGTATGTTGGTGACGTCTCCTATTTGGAGGTCCAGCTCGTCCTCCTGTCCCTTCGAGTAGGGGTGGACGGCGACTGCCTGGGGACAGTCCCACTCGGCATACACTTTCTCTTCGGGGTTCAACGACTGAAAGCAAGCGGGGGTAGATAATGAATGTTAATATAGGGAGTGATTATAGCGTCGTTGTAGGCTGACACCCAGAAACCAACAGAATCAAACTTTAGACGTAGCAGGATAAGGTAAACCGTTTGGGATTCTAGAAAACTACTTCCCAATATTCCCAAAGCGAAGCTCATGAGCACGTCTCATAGGTTTGACACTACACTACTTTCACACTGATGAGTTAAGAATCATGTTAGGTTTCATCAAACTTGTTAGGTAGTGGAGTAGTTAGGTGAATCAGAGGGTTGAAAAAAGTGTTTCAAAAAATAGGGTAGTTGTAAAAGCATCGCAAACTGAACTAGCACAAAATTTTTATCTAAAAAAAATAGGGCTATTGAAGTGCATAACAATATCCTCAATCCAGTGTGAAATTCACAATTGCTGAAGGTAATGTTGATCTTTCCATGTATAGGAATGGGGGGAGGGACAAACTATAGTTGTAGTTTGAACCCAATACACCCATAATGTACGAATTGAGATGAAAAACGGAGAGATCTAACTACAAACACAACGTGATACAGCAAAATACACATAATAAGATTGCTTCGGGAAGAGCGAATCCTTTACCTACCGTGGGCGGTCTGATGGCAGACAACCATCGCTCGCGGTCCGTCTCCGATTCGGCGCTCAGGAGAAGTTCCGTTTGTTTGCCGCGGGCGTTCCGCATCAAAACACACAGGAAGAGATGGGGACGGGTGGCCAACGAAGAAATGGCCCCAGGGGGAATCTGGAACACATTTATAGGGGTGACCAAAAATTCGTTGTAGTTTGATCTCAAACTGCGGGATGGGGCAACATACACCGAATAGGCTTACTTCAAAAAGAGCGAAACCTATACCAACAGGGATTACCGTAGCTTTGTGGAAGTTTCTTGTGTCTACACTACAGAGTATACCAATCACGCCAAGCACCCACCTGCATAAAACTACAAACAGCAGAATATGAACCGTTTTATCTTTCCTTTCGTGAGGGATTCCTATGACATACATGCAATCTAGATTTTTTTTGACAACAAATAGTTTTGGAACGTGAGAAATGTGACCGACACTGAAGAAGAATTGGTTTTGGGTGGTTTTGTTGATGTTGATTTTTTGTTTATGGAACTTCCGTTCATTACTCACCCTATGATTATCGGGCTCCAAGGGTTCTATGTCGACGTACGGTCGCGTTGCGTAGTCTTTGCAGACGTAGGTTCCATTTCTGAAACAATAATCTTACAATCGTCTACGTACGCTTTCCGATTGGTTGTGTATCTGACACGCTACTTGGATAGATGGTAATGTCACGTGAAACGTTAACTTGTTGTGTAAACTACATAATTTTAAAAAAACTTTTATTTTATTCGAATCGATACTAATCAAAAATTAAGTTCTCACAACTCACATCTTCTTTTTGGTGATCATTATCATGTCAGAAAAGAGAAACACGTGCACACTTCGGGCCTTCTGACGACTCTGAAACTTCCTGATTATATCTCGTATAGCACAAAAAGTTCAAGTTGACACTTGTGTGAAAAAGTTCGGTTTATGAAAATTTACTGTGAGATTTGTTTTCGGTATTTCATTTTTGCATGTTTTGATCCAATTTTTTTACCTGCAACAATCCTTTGGTTCTTCTCTCTACCAATTGGGTCAGCGTGCCTCGTTTCACCAAATGTCGACTATTCGAGACCAGTGGAATACGCCTGCAAATACAATAAGAATGTTACAACTTTTCTATATAAACTAATTCTGAACATAATGTTGTTTACATTGTTATCACTCATATGTATCACATTAATATGTAGGCTCCAGTTTCAAAGTAGACAATTCACTACATGGGTAACGGCGGAACGTACCATTGTTATACTTTTTTTCTCCCAACTCTATTTTGCACTGTAATTATACTGAGTTAGAGCTTTCATTCTCATTCGTTATTTTGTAATGAATACGAACTTGAGATCATTATCCTTGTACACGAGTCTTCTGTCCACTTCCAACAATTGTTCTGTTCTCTCCATTCTTCTCGCACCCTCGTTGCACTCTCGAACCACCTGAAAAGCATACAAAACTGCTATATGGTCGTTGGGTTTTATTGTTTGAACCTAACACGACGATAAAATAAAACCCGGCATCATACCAAGATGCCGATGTTTATCGACAGTAGAACAAGGAGAATAAAATATTGTCAATCAAATAATTATCAGGTGGAACGTGCAAAAATATCAAAATTCATGGAAGTCCAATCAATAATACACAATTGATGATTGATTGAATTTCAGACTTCTGTAACTAGTGAACTGAAAGTAACTATTTTCTAATTTTTCGTCTCCTTATTACACATCTAAACAAATGTGTATGTCTGCGTGAAACGTGTGGAGCACACTCATTTTCAGAGCTGTTCAAACTTACAGACAAAACACGTTTCACTCGAATGTTTCCGTGTATTCTACTAGTATATTAGTCACCTTATTCGAGGCAATCAGGGCAACGGAGGCGGTCTTGTACTTCTCCGATTCGGAATGGATTCGATCGATAATGGCATACATCAGGAGAGGGTACCTTACAGAATATATTCATTATCTTTATTAATCGATAAAATATGATTGATGAAGTCATGAATTATACGGCTGTACTAAACTTGAAGAGTCACAATGAATCTACATGAAGTGTCTATTTAAACCGAAAGTCCGGTGGACCGACGCTTATCTTGAAAAAACAATACAAGCGTTCCAAGGTACAGTGTGGAACTGTACGTAATAATGATGAGAACTATACTCACCTGGTGATTCTCTGCATGGGTAGCATGAGGAAGGATCGCATGTCCAGTCCCTGACACTGCCTGTCTGACTCCAGAATAGAGACGGCCGAGAGGAAACCGGGGTTCTCACTCTTCAGACGACGAAGAGTACGGTCCTGATACACCTGGAACAGAAAAATATTTCTCTTCCATTGGGACAAAACGTTTTCACATACAGAAAGTTTTATCCGTTCTGCTGTGTTTGTAGTTTGATCTCAATGCATTCCAGGCGGTTGACATGTCAATATTGAGAACGCGTTATAACTGAAAAAGATGAAAACAACTAATCTACAACTAAAATTCTCAGTTGAGTCACACGTTCGTGCAAAGCGTTGACACACCTGGTTGGAGCAGTATTTCACGTATACGTCGAAGTTGTTCTCAAAATGCTGAACAAGAATGTCTGAGATGTCGTCGAGGACTAGATTCTCTTCCAAGCGGGACTCGAGATCACATAACAGGCTGTAATGACCGAAATTAACACTAAAATGAAAATCTGAAACTATCACACTATCAGCTTATAAATTTAACGTTTAATAAAATTCGACTTCGGGGTTTTAACAGTAATTAACAAAGAAACGAGAAACGTTCGAATGAACCCACCGTTCACTGCAGTCTCGAACTGCAAAAATATTGCTGAACAGATGCTTCCGATCGGCATTTGTTATCACGGAACTCGAACTTTTTGATCCTGAAACATTAACAACTGAATGAATCTCACTGTTCAAACGTGAATTTCTTTCCAAAATCCACTATGTACTTCAAAATTCGTACTTCGTGACTTCAGACCTAGGTTTGTTGAAACATGCATGAAAATCTTTTAGCTAGTACCATTTTACGCAAACTACACGTAGACATTCTCTAATGATCGGCACACTTTGAAAAAATGTGAAAAATACCATACGTATATTTGTAGAAAGATTTTTGTAGTGGAAATTTCGTATTCTATTTGTAGTTTGATGTGTTTCGATTTTGTGGGCAACTGACCGAGCATTTCCTGACTGGCCATGAAGTGGGTGATGAGGATATTTAGGGAACGAAGATAGCTGGCCTCACTCGTGATAACCTGAATGACGATGTCAATGGAATTGTTTTGAGAATAGGTGTTTACGGTTTTTACAACCAGAGAGCGATAGCCATATCTCTTCAGTTTTTGTACTTTGGGTGAGCTCGAATGGAATTTTTTTTTTGGAATTTCCAAAAATACCTCGAAAAATGCCTCCTGCAATTGCTTTGTGTCGTCGTCAAGCGTTTCTAGAAGACCAGCTGATTTCACCTAAAACGAATCTATCATGTTTTCAAATCCACTTTTACAAAAATGGTAAACGGTTCTTGTTTCAGGCGAAAAAAATCGATGTTTATAACATAATTTTTGTAATAAGTAGTTTTTTATAAACGTTTTCGTTGTTAGCACTCAAAACAGATTCAATTAGAATTTCAACCTCTTGTTTCGTGGTTCGTTTCTGTATTTATGGTATGAATTGCAACTATCGTTGAATTTTGGTGACTTATTCTGAATATATCACAACATTCTCACAAAACGCCTAGCAAATTAAAACAAATTGTGCTGCGTCATCATTGAAAAATGAACGATACACATCTCAATCGACAAATTGACAAAAATATTCGGTTAAATGAAGTTTCCTGTAACAGCGCAAATGAGAACCAGTATTTTGTGGTTTAGTGTCTGTTGCAATGTTTTTTGATGTTTTATTTCATGACAGTCTCCCTTAATATTTCTCTCCTTTCCCTTTCTCTCTCTCTCTCTCTCTCTCTCTCTCTCTCTCTCTCGCTCTTTTTCTCCCTCTCTCTCATTCTTATCCTCTTTCTACCTCTCTCTCTATCCCCTCCTCACCTCTGCCAGCTCGCACCAGAGACTCCGTTGACTTCCGAAATGACTCCCCGCCACGAGTCTCTCCCTCCTCATCGACGTATTCGACGTCAGAGCGGAGGCCGAAGTGCTGCAGTCGGCGCCGCGACCAGAATCCGAAGATGCCGACGAATCACGTCGCGACTGAAAGAGTGTCGACGTCAATAAAGAGCTGAATTCATAGTTCAAAACTTGTAGTTTGATCAAGTTTATATTTTTAGGAGTGTAATGTGAACTTGTTATTCGATCAGCACGTGACGAACTCCGTCTAAACCATACCGAAACCAAACTACAAATTCTGGCCAGAAAAATTTGTCTACCTGGCTTTCACAGAAACAAAACAGTTGCTAATAAACACAATAAAATCTAGTTTGTACCTTGATCTTCGTCTCTTTCTCTGGTGTCTCTTCTGGTTCCGTGCTCTCTCGCAATATGACGTCCTCTACCAGTTTTCCCTGTTCTTCCAGCATGTAGATTTGGTAGAGAGGGGGGTCAATTGGTAATCGACTGGTGTACTGTCGAGAGTAGTCATAGTCCGGGGAGGGCTCGTCCTGAAACAATATTATGTTCTGTTCGTTTTATAACATTTCCTTATTTAAACGTTTTTTAGCATTGTAACTCCCTGATAATGTTATAGTCCGTTTTATACGCACTGAGACCTATTGGCAGCGTGCCAAGATTTTTGGATGACCATTTCTCAGAGCAAACATAAGTATTCTGAAAACTGTTTTCATTTCGTGTTCTTATGAAACAGAACAGCCCCTAACAGAGATTTGCAGTTTTTTGGAAAACTCCAAAGTGGTGAAAAATCGCCTGGAATATTCATTGCCACGCTGCCAAGTCTCAGTGGGAATGACCGGAACTATATCTAATAAACCGCATGTTAAAAAAGGGCAAAGACTCGATCAATCAACGATCATAACTAAAAAGTATTTGCATAGTATTGTATATTTAACTCCTACGTGGTCATAATTTCAATTTACAGTTTGAGCTACTCATAGAGAAAAGAGATTTGAATCAATACTGTAGGAGTCTCCATAGAAATGACTGCAACTAAATAACTGACGAGACTGGGTCTGTTTTGTTGTAGGGACATCAGGTTGAGATCCAATCCCTCGGGTCGTTCACTTGTCAACGTACTGCACACCACGTCCGCACTCTCGTACTCTGATTCTGAAATGGTAAAGTTTTAGGACTTGCTCTTTCCAAAGCAATGTTCTTAGGAGTCTTCCTTCTCAAATCTCAGAGAAGCCCGTTGAGAGCTACATGTGATACGATTGTGAAGATTGGTTCCTAAACAAAACGTTCCTCTAATACAATAGTGCCACTGACATTCGAACAAACAACTCACTTATAACTCAAAATAATGTACAAATGTGTCTTTATCGTAGGAAAAGGAGTTCCGAACCATGCTGTAGAGATCCGCGTACAAGCACTATAAGTGTGCGTGTTCTCACCTGTACTCATGGTTGCCGGAAAAGTCTTGTTGAGTTGTTCTTCTAGTTCTTTGTACATTGAGGAGCGGCGATCGTCAAACTCATTCGCTTCTGAAAATAGAGAATTAACTAAATTTTTCCAACTAAGAGTTGAACTTGTTAATAAAATTACATCTCATCCAGCTCAAATGTTTTGAAGATACGATAGCAAATACACTGAACTGAGGTTGGTATAGTGTAGTCAAGCTTAAGTAAGAGTGTTGAACAAACTAAGATTTCAACTTGAGAATGTTTCAGGTTATGGAAAAGTCAAATATCAACACTTTAATGACGTACCAGGACAAATATTTAGGTGTTGTGATTCAAATGAATAGTTGTATAGAACCATTGGTATTCATTGACACAAACAATAGTAATTACAAATGATGAACCTTTTTGGGTGCGTTTGAACATAAATTGAATGAATTGATCAATGATGAACTATCTTAATGTTTCGTGAATAACAAGAACACCAACAGGTGAAATGAATGATTCATGAGCTATCGCCTTTTTACATGGAAAGTGCGAAACGGAAAAGTTCAACTATTTTCTAATAAACTATCAAATTTGTACTGAAACAGACAAGTTCAACTAATTTCTGTCAAATATCTAATATATTCTAATATCGACTTTCTACTCGTAATGGGCTAAATGGGAAATTCGGGAAATGAAAGTTTTCTATTTGTTTTTCGAAACTTACTGCGAAAGAACCAGTCATTTCGGATCATTTCAGGGAAAGTGCCACGGTTCATTTATGGCCCAATTAAGAAAATGAACAGACAGGTGTTCTCAGATAACGAATTGTTCAACAACTATTAAATCCCCTTTTCTTCCTTATCACTCATTTCTCAAAAACAATGATTTTGGGAGAAAACGCTACTTATAAACTCCACCAAAACTGACGCAATCAATTAAAATGTTAGTGTTGTGGAATGAAAATTTCGTTTTCTGTTAACCCGGGCATATAGTTGCATTCTTTCTTGGGAACAAAGATTATATTGGTTCCCGTATAGGAAAAAATGGGCCGTGGGAAACACAATTGTTTTCGCAAACTTTGATAAACAAGTAATGGCTCGACAAAGACAGTTCAAACACCATAGTTCCCACGATGAATATTCATGCGAAGATTTGGCGAAGACTTTAGTCGTGAGAACCTATCATGTTTGTGTTTTCTAGGCGGGTTCTAACACAATTAACACTAGAATGTGAAAGTAAAGTTTGAAATACTTGGCAAATACACCGATGTATCTTCACGTTTTGCTGTGGGTGTTTATAACTCAGCATATTAAACTTTTTGATGTAAAGTAGGAAGATATTTTCGTCATATTTGAAAGTTTAAATGTGTTTTCTACTAGTGAAGGGCAGTTGAAACTGCTATCAATTTCAATTGTAGTGATAGTAAGATTCGTGATTCAGTGTCAAGAAATTCGCCTGAATGTCACCCTATTGTCTTACTTTACGTCAAGAATAGAATAGAATGAGAAGAAAGAAAACTGTCCACATTCTTCGAAGAAATGTTTCATTTGAGACATAAAAATGCACTTTTCACTCATCACTTTTCACTATAGTTTGTACTGCTCCACAAAAGTCGCTTCAGACCCCCTGTCACGACTGTTCATGAAGGTAACAGTATTTTCTGGTATAGGTTATGCTAATTTTCCCTCATTTAACTGCTTTGGAAACAGAGTTTTACTCGCTCATATTAGACTTCGATCCGAAAATCTACCTACGTACGAATGCTTTTACGAACGATACGAATGATTTTCATTCACCCAGTTCTGTTAGGAAAACAGAGAGCAAGAGAGACAAAGAGAGATAGAGAGAGAGAAAGATAGAGAGAAAGAAAGAAAGAGAGAAAGAAAGAGACAGAGCAAACTAATTTAGTTTGTGCAGTGCGCTCTGATTTCACAGTAGTACAGCAAAAAAGATCGTACAATGTATAGGGAAATGGGTGTGCGAGAGATGAATAAGAGAAGCAACATGCTACAATTGTCTCAGGCATTAGCACGGAACTAAGTAGGCATGGGAGAGGCCCGGAGGGGGGGGGGGGAAGAGAGAGGAAGGGAAGAGAGAGGGGAGAGAATAAGAGAAAGAGAGCTAAATGTGAGAAGAAAGAGGAAGAGGGAGCGACACTGAGAGAGATTGAGATTGAGGGAAAGAGAGGGAGAGGGAGAGAGAAAGTGAAAGAAGAGGATAAAGATAGGTGGAGAGAGGAGAGGGAGAAAGAATATGAGAGAGAAAGAGTGAGAGAATGAGAGTAAGAGCGACAGATAGTGCGGAAGCGGAGGGGATGCAGAAGAGAAAAGGGAAAAAAGTCGAAGAGAGGAAGGCAGAACTAAGGAAAGAAAATGAACGAGGAGATGGAAGAACGGTTTCTAATTCTTAACAGATGTACACTGAAAAATATGATCATCCTGAGTGATTTTGCTAAAAATGGTGATTTCATACTGAAACTTATGAAAGCAATCCCCCCAAAGTGAGGGTGGGGCTTTCCACTAATCCATCCTGAATCCGATCTGCTCAGAAAGTCTCTGAGAAACGTTAATGAAAAAGTGTCCATCAAATTTTCAATTTTGAAATGGGCTTCATGAACAAAAACATCAGTTTTGAAGTTTCTGCAAATTTCTGGTTGCGTGCGGTTCATATCGCGTGCGGTAAGGTACAATTTGAATTCTAAGACAATCCAAAAACTGAGATCAGCATTCCCCAAAATAAAAGGACAAGTGTGCAAACTAGTTTTTATACAAAAGCTAATTAAACTTCTGATAATGTATAAGTTGGTTTTTAAAAGTATCATTGGGAGCTTTTTTATCTCAAAACATTGTTAAATTTGCAAAACAAAGTAATTGGCGTACAATAATATTAGTAATAATATAATCATAAAAATCCAGAATAACTCTCTTATATGCTTGTTTTTTAAGCGCAAAGGTCGCGCCGGGCGGAAAGAAAGACCGTTGGGCATTATGCCAACTGACACATGGAAGACATTTAAAATGAATGGAAATGATGTCAGATCGAAATATCATTATTCAATCGATAAAAGGGCGCCAAATCAAAAACACACAACTTGGAAAATATGATCAATTTTGGTTTCTTTCTCATAAGTTTTACCGTAGTTCCAATCATTTGTTGAAACATTACTATTAGAAAAGTTATTCTCAGAGGGATTGTAGCAACAATTGAAGTTTAAGAGATCAATTATCTGGTGGAAGTGACTTCGTGAAATCCAATCAGGTCGTGTTAATTAAACATCAGATGAAACAATACTTCCAAGTTGTACGGAGAGAAAACATAAATGACAAACATATCAGAACTGGTTTTTGTAACATTACAATTTGGACTGAACCAGAGGTTACCTGCCAAAACAACCGAATCACCGCTAAATAGTCCGGTTCCGGTTAGGAGGGAAACGAAAATTTATGTGAGTGATCTAGCGCATTTCTGAATACACGGAAAAACGTGTTACATAGACGTTTTTCCGTAACTAACAGGTGCTATAGTAGACATACCTACAAAGACAAATTAGAAATAGTACACCACATGCACTGAAAAATGTTTCACCTGCTTTCCAATATCTTTTTTTCTGAGCTTGAAACGCACTCAAAAGACAGTTCGATATTTCGGATGGTATGGATATAAGTTAAAACCTGTAGCTAGTGTAGAATACAGTACAGATTTCGATTTGAAGTTCGATAAAAGTGAATTCAAAAAGTAAATTGATGTAATCTTATTACCTTCATCACTGCTCCAGTCGTCGCCGTAGATGTATCGGTCATCGTCTGGGTCTCTCTCGCTTCCCTGCTCTCTCGTCGCACTCTGACCATCCGTCTCCAGCTCGTCTGCTCCGATACTGAACTTCGTTGTTCGAGGCCTTCGCTCCCCCACCTTCTGGCGGAGTTGGTCCATCTGGATAATAGTCAATTAAACTGATTTTCAATACAAAATCCCAACATTAGTATCGATAAGGATTTTCGGATTTTGAATATAGTATCAGTAAAAGTTGAGAACACTTCTGATTTGTTTGAAGTATCTGTAAACCTTTATATAGGCATACTAAGTTAGCTGTCAATTTTGCTTGTGGATAGGATTCGGAAAATTTCGTTTGCACGAACGGACCACTGTTTCAACTATACAGAACGCCGTCACCTTTTTGGAAAGATTCAGTTGGAGTTCACTTTTGAACCGGAATAACTTGTCCAACTCTAACGTACTTGTCGGTCTTCTGGGCTTCTTTGCACTGAAAAAAAAAAACGTTGAAGCGTTGTCCATAGAACTTTTCTTTGAAATGTTGACCTGCTTCAGAATATATAAGCAAATAGCAAAATTCTCTCTGATAGAAAATTGTTTAACTTAAGTTACACAAAAACACATAGTGGCGAATCCCAACAGCTCGTTTCAATCCTTGCGGGCATGAAAGTGATGTGTGTGTTAGTCGGTGAAAAACTACTCACACAAGTGGATTAGTTAGATAACTGAATGTGCATGAAAAACCAAAAAACGAATTAATTTTCTCTTGTTTTTATCGAACTTCTACTCTAATAGACTGTCCAATTGTGTTTCTCACCGCGACATGGTGGCAAAGTGTGAGCTGGTGTGGTCGGTGGATGACATGGTCATGGCATCGTCGCGCGTGCCCTGGGATCGTCTCCTGCGGGACTGACACGAGGGACACCCGCAGACGGGAGAGTGCGAACTAAATGAAGATTTCGCTCAGAACTGATAATTAAACTAGAGAGAATTAGCAAGAACAGAAAGAAACCGTGTTACGTTTTGCCTCGACCCCGAACCAACGGACACGCGGAGAGCAATTAGTGTGTAGTTTGTAGTGATAAGTGAAAGTGCTTCAAGTGTTTGAGACTGGAAGAGTTAGCGAACTGGAAGTTATAAAAAGGTTATGTACGTGAGTTGAAGCGTTTGTTTAGTGCAATGTAGTAACCAATGCTAAAAGTGAGTAGATCAAAACGAAAACTGAATCAAAATGAAGATAGGGAAGGCAGCTTGGGAATATTATAATCACCATTTATCCGCGTTCTCATCTAGATAAATGTTAGTGACGTAATTGTAGTCCGATCCACAATTGGACGAGCTGGGCTTGTAGTTTGATTCCCCAGAGCAAGAGACAGCTTTGTAGTTTGATTCCCCGGAACAGGAGGCCGACGATGTTGACGGCGTCGTGTGAATAACTTCCTGTAAATAAATGTGAGGTAAAATAGATGTTTCGAGACTCTCTATATTCATGCGAAGGTTTAAGAGAGCAATGTTTATTCTATTTCATCCAATATGTAACAATTGAATCATACGTGCGAATCAACCAGTGGTGTACACGAAAGTCATGTGTTGCTCACATTTTCTAAATCAATCCTAAAATACAGCGAAAAAACATCTCCGGCTCTCATTTCACTCAAAGGTTCGTGCGTGCTAGGTTCTCACTCGGGGTTTAGGGACGAGTGAGTTCACGGTGAGTTTCAGATTTCCCGCCATTCCCGAAGAGTTGTACTCGTCGCTTCTGTGGATACATTTATATATTATTGCTCTATCGATTCGGTTGTATATTTTGTGGGAGAATAACCAAAACGGCGCCAGAACTCCACCCGCAACTGACCCTCATCTTGACATGATCTTCCATTCCTATCTCCTCGTAGCACTGCGAGTCGTCACTGTATTCGCCATTTGGAGTCTGTGGCGGTGCGATGGTTGGTATTCTGGCAAAGTCAATACTGCATTACCACTCCATACTGAATGGTTCCTCAACCTAATTTGTGCATCATCATAGGAACTTACTTGGTTGGTAAGTGATCTTCTACTAGAACGCTAGTAGTCGATTGCCCTGCTACTAGAAAAGTTTATCGAAGTCTTTTCAAACCGTTATACAGCATTAGTCAGTTGAGTGTGATGATAGCAACAATTGCGTCAATTATCAAACAATGGCGTTAGATTCTCTAAGCCCAAATGTCAGTGAACGTGTGAGCGTCAGCATGTTGTTCGTGTAAACGTGAGTTCATTCTTCTACGGTTAGTACTTGTTGTAGACGTGATTTTTTCATTGTTTATCGTATTCACCTTGGAATAGCCATCTCCTCAGTTCTCTTCTCGGAGTTACTAGTTATTCTATCATCGGCCGGGGGTGTTGGTAGTTTCTGATAGGTATCATCCTCAGAGGAAGACTTCCGCCTCATTCTGAATAAATGAAAAGCTCGATATATAAAGATCAAATTGAAAGAATAGAAATATTAAAGCAGCCAGATGAATTAATCGCATTCAGTTTGAGTTATTGAGATCTCTCTGAAGAAGACACAGTAACGGTGATTTTGTTCAGTTATTCCGAGTAGAGATTCCATGGTGTGATTCCGGCAAGTTTAGGTTATAGTTTGTTCCTTGTGAGTTTATTCAAGAGAAGAGAGAGTAGTTGAGTAGACAGATTTCAGCAATGTGGAACGTTAGCTGATTTCAAGTCAAACAGAGTTATAGGTTCCGCTCCTTTCACAGCAGGCCTGATACGGTGTATGTTGAACTATCCCTCTCTGATTGTAGTGTGAACCACTGCTTTTCGGTCATTGCGTGTATTGAGATCAGACTACAAATATTCGGTCACTCCGGATGAGTGAAGTTACCTGAGAGATGGTTTGGTGGCGGGACTGAGATGACTGGGTATTCGGTTGATTCTCTCTCTCGAGGGAGGTTTGGGAGGAGCTGGAGGAGGGCAACGGGGACGGGGAAGGGTACTGTAACTATATGGGTTATTGAGAGTAAATAGGTATACTGTAATAATTACGAAAAGAGTACGGAAACTATTAGGTATATTATGTCATTCGCTTCATTCTTCACTCACTTCATTCGAATCAATCATACACCGGTATTTTGTTTAGCTCTTGTAAGCATAATTCAGTCTTTTTGCAATGTTCTCGTGCCGGCTAAAAAAACTATAACTTCCGGTTTTGCGTGAAACATTCAGATTCAAAAATAGCTAATTGTTTTATATTTACAGAGTTCGCATTGTATTCATCCAAAACTAGATGTATTCATTGATTTCTCATTATGCGTATTTCTTCGATGTGCTATCGAAAACACGAATGCATTAGTCTGGCGCCGCAAACCTTTTTTGCCGTGACCCTAATTTTACGCAAATTTCGAGTGATTACACAAGTTCACACATTATTCACCATTTGTCGGTTCTTTTTGACGGAACATGTGAAAGGGTTAGAAAATGCCAGGAAAAAACAGAGCTTACTAACAAAGTTGTAATGTAGAAAGTAAAAAAAGTAATCAATCATCACAGAATCGTAATCAATCATCACAGAAAGAATTACAAAAATGGCATGCAAACTGTTAAAAATGAATGTCTAAAACTCTCCAAGAGTTGAAGTTCAAAAACCAATTCAACACTTGGTTGATGTATAATGGTCACCTGTGTTTCGGGGGAACACTGAGTGTGATGGATACTTCCTTCGATTGAAACGGAAATGACTTCGAGGTTGTGTCTGGCCCTCTTTTGTGGTCCACCTATATGAATAATATTACTTACACGAAAGTACAGCAACTGAACTCTTTGAGTAATGAAAGTGGAAAGTTTGAAGAATATAAACAATACAATCACTGTAGTATGACATTACGTGAAGACAAATACAATGCTTGACTAAAAAGTAAAACTATCACTGCTCAGGTGATCATGTTGAGATGAGACAAGTGTCCTACAAAAATGAGACCAGAGTAGGCTCAAAGCAGACATACCTGCGGGGGTTGCGGGGAGATCAGACGGGCAGGTTTGGCAGGAGGGTCAGGCTTGTTGCCTCGGGGTCTGAAAGGAACTTCATTGGGGGAAGTTCGAATATTAGAAAGCTGGACCAATTTTTGTGTCTAGCTGTCACTAATATTTTATGAACCACTGTGTTTTCGTGACAATTTTTCGATGAATTTGAGCGCATAAACGTACAACATGTAAATATCTAATTCTGCATGTAGAGTACAACAATAATAAAACTACCTGTCGCTCATTGTTCTAGCTGGTAGACTGAGATAGTATTGTAGTATTGTGGAATGGAATTGCGGGGAAAGAGAGGGTGGAAAAAGAAGATAAAAGGGACAGGATTCGTAGTTTCTGATTATGCGCACCCCGCTTTGATAGCATTCATTCATTCATTGATAGTCCCCCCCCCGGGTCTAGTACTTGTTTACTCAAGGAATGCAATCACGAATTGTACTTTCAGATAAAGACAAATACGAAAAATAGGAGTACTTTTCTGGGGGAGTTTGGTTGGTTCATAAATGTTGGCTTGAATAAAGTAAATTCTAGGAGAAGAAATCAAGAACTGTCGATCTACATTTAAAAAATCTCAGAAAAGGTGCGTCCTAAGTTGATTTTAATTGAACGGAACGAACTTTACAATTTTGTGATATTAAGGAAGTCCAAGAAAGTAACTATATAGGCTTTAAACAAAATTAATAATTAATTTACTGGAGTTGAGTTTCAGCACCTATGGGAACTACGAAAAGTGAGAGTCGGTTCACGGGAACGGCGAGACAAAACAATCTGACAGAAAACGATGAAACAAACGGATCGTATATAAGATGCACACCAAAATAAACATCTATGTCACATTGACACATCGAAATGAGAGCTACCGTAATCTGTGTCCTACCTTGGACTGGGTACAGGATGTGGCGGTACCCTTCTTTCTTCGTTCGATTGTTCAGAGAGACAGCTGTGGCTGGGCGCCAAGTTTGAACTGACACTTTTGCGAAGAGGAGGTTCTCCTGAAATAACCATTCATGTTATTTGTTCATTGAATTCATTGATTTCAATTCAAATTGAATCATTGAAATAACAAATTCGTAGCAAAAACCATGTATTTGTACTGGAAGGTTCTGCGAATGTTTTGTGAAACAACACGAAACAGAAAATGAGATATTCTCCGTAGTATTCTGACCAGTATTCGCTCTAGGTAAAACAAACATGTACGGTTTGTAGTTTGATCTCTCTGGTGAATTTCGCGCATAACTCTACATCCCTTACGGGGTTTGCAGAACAACGAATGTCACATCTATATATCTTAGTGCAGTTTTCGGAGCGAAATAATTTTGTAGTCTGCTCACAATGGTCATTTTCCAGTACTGGTCGCATCACATGAATGAAAACTTTCACCAGTCTGAGCTACTTCCAACTTTAAAAAAATATAATTTAAAGACGGAAAATTATACTCACTTCTTGGTGTACTGTTCTCGTGGGAGCTCTGCGATCGTTTTTTCAGCGAGCTCTTTTTCCGAACCACTCCAACACGAACCGGTTGCGAACTGGCAAAACAAAATTACAATAATATTAATAATAAATACACTTTCGTTCATCAACTGTGAGATACAGGTTCATTTTTCAAATGACGCGAATATTAACAGCACAATTACCTGTATTGCAAAACTGTTTCATAGATAGAGTTGAGAGATCGAACAGCAAATACTTTAATATTCCTGCGAATATTTCTACGCGTCAACTTCATGAGAGGGGGGGGGGGATTGATTTGAATACTAGGGGGTCGCTAGCCAGGGGATATTAGCGATACAGTCCAATGCACGAAATAATGGGCATAGCGGGGGGGGGGGGGGGGGGTTGTGCATGATATACTGAGGGGGGGGGGGGATAGTTCTACATATTTTTTACAATCAGCTGTTTTCAAGAACTAATTTCCGCCATCTACAAACAGAAAGTTTTTTTTTCGGTAAAATTGCTTTTTGAGATGAGTATGTTTTCTTGACATTTTCTCTCAATTTTAGACGCAAACTTCTACCATTCAATTACACACGTGTAGCACTGAGAACAAGGGCAGAAACGAGACATTTTCAATGCATGCTAAAGTTTTATTGAGAGAAAATATATCTATTTCTAAACATATTCATCTTATTTTATTGTTTCTCGTTCTTTCATGTTTCATTATCAAGTAAACTATTTCTGATTTGCTGTTCAGTAGGTTCATTTAGAGTAATGACCAGAACCCAGTAAATCCTGCGATTAGTGCTGATTACGCCTGATTTGCATATTGATTGACACTATTTATAAGTCTTCACTTAATTGTTGGAGGAATAAGAGAGAGGGCAAAATTAAACACAACTCAGCTGATAATTCAAAAGGTAGCTTTTAATTTTTCCTATAACTTTTGTATATAAAACTTGCTAAACTTAAAAATTTACTTTTTAAGGGTAAAAAATGCGACCAAAATAGTATGACATACAAATATGAGGGTGTGAAAAGAGGAAAAGTATGCCGAGCGTTAGGCATGAGTGACTAGCTTCTTTGTAGAAAAGTAGAGGGATTTGGATTAAAATCATACAATCCTTTCAAGAGAAATCTGGTTTGGTAGAAAGAGGTGGAGAAGGCGAGCGGTTCACTAAACTACCGAGGGAAGGGAGAGAGATATAGAAAAAGAGAGAGGGATTGATTAAAACTTATATTTATGTTCTATATAAATGTATATGTTGAAGTATTCTTTTTGATCATCTTGAACGCTTAACTTGAATATAGGTGAGAATCTAATTGGTATTATATAATAAAGAAAACCATATTCAAACTAGGTGCAGAGAGAGAAACAGAGGGGGGAAAAAGGAGAGAGAGAGAGGAGAGGAGAGATGGTAGAAAGAGAGAAGGTCACTGACTCGTTGGTTGTTTTAAATTGCGCAACGAATATATTTCACCGAAACCACTGTGCTAGTAGAAAATGTTCTAAACTATCAAAGTACAGTTTTTGTGTAAATATATTCTATAAAACAATCGAAACAGTTCGACTAGGTGAAAAAAACAGGAACGAAACGAGTAAGTTCAAAAAACAACTGAACTCACTTCATCCTGAACATTTGTCCATGCTCGTTCACTCGGAATCTTCCTATTCGTTTGGGGACGGTGGGGGGAGCTGGTTTAGCTGAAGGGTGGGAGGGTTCGAATCTGGAAAGTGTTACAAATAGGTACGTTTCTATCACTTACATTATATTATTAAGAACACTACTAATCGTTAATTTTTTCATTGGACTTCTCTGATGTCGATTTTACCCAGTTTCGCTGCATCAGCATTCAATAAAACAGATTAGAATAGCTCATCTACGGTACGTTTCGACCAGAATTCGAATATTGACGGAATTTCGGGAAAACGAACTTACGGTGAAATAACAGTAAATGAACGACAAATATAACAGATTCGATTAGGCCAAAGTTATGAAACTAGGGGAGTGTGGGAACGGATGTTGTTTTGTGGTTCCAATGTTTGCGAATGACCGCGACAAAACCACTTGAATGGACGATTGAGGCGTGGAAATCACAGAATATCATGGGATAATACTGTTCGTAGTCGTTTAAGACCAATTTAAATGTATTTTGAGGTATAAAATTTTATTTTACCTGTAAATAATTCATTTTGTGTAAAGCTTTTTTTTGGGAAACGCGCGCAGTAATAAATAAACCAACAGTATTACACCAATGTTTTCAAGACATATTTCGCATTTGCATGAGGAGGATTATATGTAGTTAGTTAGAGACATTTGCACAGGGTATAGCTGATATCATTGAGAAGTTCTCCGGTTGGGGTCACACTTGGATGTTCAGGTCCTTGAGGGAATGACCGTATCTGAGTTGTAGTTTGAACTCGATACACGCCATAGTGCACGAATTTTCACCAATGTGTTACGCGATCTAACTACAAACACTACATCGGTTTGCCTTTGGGAGAGCGAACCTATGGATTTTGGAACCTATACTGAAAAAACTGAGATGGAATAGAATAGTATAGAATGGAATATAATGTTTATTCGCGATTGAACACGTGTCTTTCCACATTGGTATATGTGGCACAGATACCACATTTTGAATAGAAATGTAGTAAATGAGATACCATTGCACACTTTGTGAGACAAATGAATACATAGCAGCATGAATAAATAAACAAATACCAACCTTTTGGCGAGATCGCGTACTCGTGGGGCCGGCTTGGGCGGTGATGGTCTGTGATTAGCGGTGGGGACCAGTCCCTCCCGCGAGCCCATGTCTCTCTGCAAGATTAGAACATAAGACGGTAACACAATACAAGGAAATAGCGGGCGGATCGAGGAGACGCAGACACATAGACTATGCGAAGTGGCCAATAAGGACCGGTGGAGGGGGCAATAGGAAGCAGGAACAGGTGAGAACAACTACACAACTGGTAGCTGGCTGGTTGTTCCTGGATGGGTTACGGTACTTGGAATTGTACGCAAAACAACGTGTGCAAACAGCATAAGTAGATCATAGCAAACAGGAAGATTTGTTAGAAAATAGAAAGAAGATACTTGGGATGAAGCTACCATTGTCAAGATAGATTTTCAAGATTACCGGACAGGTGTTTGAAGTATAATGTATAACGTCCTCCTTAAAGTGTTACCTTACATCAGGCCGCGAGAACAACATATTGAAATGGTTTTGTTAGCACAACGCTGTGTTCTAGTACACCCTGACAATAAACTTTTTCGCCTGCAGCATTCTGATATTGTTGGAAGTGAAATCGTTTTCAGTCATTGGAGTAGTTCACTTTAGTAATTCACGCAAATACTGCTCACGTTAGTAGTTTACATGAATAGTTCACGTGAGTTGTTCACGTGAACTGCTGTTCGGTTGGAGATTATGGTTACCGTGTCTGTGCGACAACGTGTACACATAGAGAAGATGGAAAAAGTTGGAGAATGATCAAGATCTATCAATCGAACACAAAACAAACAAATCATTAGGTTTATTTCACTTCTTGTTATTTAGATAACGGTTACTGCTTACTGATTGAAGATAAAAACAAGAGTAGAATAATTAGAAGTTGACCAACTTTGCCATGTGGTGTAAAGTTGGTCAACTTCTATATCTCATACCAGCACGTATTCCGAATAATGCCCAAAAATGCACTGAATTCAAATAACAAAGATGGCGAATTTGATAAAATGACAGTACCAGACTGGGGAGAGTTCAGCAAGTCAAGGAAGGAAGAGAGTGTGAGCAGGAAGAGGGAGAGAGAGAGAGGGAAAGGGAAAAAAGTACGGAAGAACAGTTTAACTCTCTGTCTTTACTAAGACACGTCTTCTGAAAAAAAATCAAACCTAGTTTGTTCCATATAACGTATAAACCACGAATAAGACTTACTTCAAAATATCCGAACACATTTCTTGTTCACTCTAAAATGAACAATCTTGTTCCGCTGGCACTGACCATGAAATCTAGCAAGTTTCCCATTACTATGTGGAGTGCGCAAACAAAAAATGAGGTTTAGATCAAAGAAACATACATTGTGACCTATTATTTATTTTTTTTGGGAAACAAGTTACAAATTGAACTATCTGCTTCCTTTCCTCAGACCGAGCCCTTACTCTAGATTTTGGCGGCGAGTTGCCGGCGACATGGAGGGGTCGGCAGAGTGTCGCCGGCGGGTCGCCTGCGATTATTTTTAGGTCGTTCATTCTGGATAAGATAACGGTTAATCAGATACGTATACTTGTAGTTTTTAGGTGGGTGACATGTTTGTACATGAACAACGAAGCCGTGAATCTCATCGTGTCTATTTCCGGCGACGATAAGTATATACAACATTTTTATTCCCTGTAAAATTACCAGTTCCGGTATCCGATTACTATATAGAACGTTTAGTGTGAAGGACCTAAAAATAATCGCAGGCGACCCGCCGGCGACACTCTGCCGACCCTTCCATGTCGCCGCCGACTCGCCGCCAAAATCTTGAGTAGCTTTGAGTGGGTATATCAGTTTTGAGAGAGATTCAATAAATTATTCTCACGACGCGACTATGTTTCGAGAACTACAATTAATTTGCCGCGCGGCAGCGATATTGCATATTGAGTGGAAAATATGCTCTAAAAATGTACATCAGAGCAAGCCACAATCATAGATGTGAATGTAAACTTTAAATTGGTAAAACATCGCGATTATAGCTTTTCTCGGCGTAAGTTTCGGCAATTCGCCAAGGTACCCATTTCGATCACGTAACGTTTTAGGACTCACGTGGGGAAAATGCTACCACCCGCTATATTAGTTATCCATTGTGTTCACATTCAATCTTTGAATGTTAAAAGATGCCTAGAACATTTTTGTCGAAAATCTCAAAGACATGCATGGGGAAGAATAGTGAAGAATGGATACAAAGGAGTGCCTCTTTGATATATATTTAGTCAGCGCCTCCCCTCTATTGTTGTTTCCATGTTCTCGACCTTCACTCTTTCAACGACTGGCGCCAAGGATTAGGAATTATGACCAGCCGGATGCTTGCAACTTTTCCCGCAAAAACCGCGGAAGGGGCGAAATGGAGGGGTTAATATAAAAATAAAATATGAGAATTATAAATTTAAAATTATTCTCAAGAACACTATATCATACTATAGAATATTTTAGTTCGGCAGAAAAAAACATGTGTACAAAACCCAAAAATAGACCGTGTGCAAGGGGACCTAGTTACACACTTTATAACCTCTAACCTATAACCCAATACTCTCCCAATAAAAACAAATGAACTTATGTTTCGTAAATGGTAAAGTGTGAAGCACAGGACAGTACATTACATGGAGATAACACAATAAATTCCTTATTAAAACTGTTTCTGAACTGTAGCGGTATCATCTTTCTACCTTTCGAGAGAATAATAATAATATAATACTGTTCGTTCAATTCGGGGAAAAGTACTCAGAATGATAATCAGTCGGCATCTATCACTAACTTGTTCCCTTGATCGAATCAAGTTGCGAACTGTTCGAGAATGTGAACTATGGAACCATCGAATAGAAATGTTTTGTCAACTTTTACTTTTAATTTCAAAGTAGTAATCGACTCGAATCAAATGTACATATATTTTGAGCAGTTTTCAGCAAAAAAGTTGGGGAGTGCTAACTTATATTGTTGCTTTTAGGCAAGATATATGGATGTTTCTGAAACACTGGAGTCAGTTCAATACTTAAATACTTATTGTTCAGTTGAAAGGGTTTTGCGGGGAGGTCATAAATGTTGTGAGGGTGGTGATAATGAAGCTGAGAGGGGCATGTTTTGTGAAAGGGTGAGGTAATTGGCAGGAACAGATGGGCAGACAAAAAGAGAGAGGGGAAGCCGGAAGAGGGGGATATAAGAGAAAGAGAGAGGGGGAGAAGAGAGAAAGAGAGAGAAGAGTGGAGGGTTAAGAAAGGAGAGAGAGGAGGAAATAAACTAGAAGATAGATAGGCGTGTATGGAATGAGAAGAGAAAAGAGAAATGAGGGAGAGGGTGAGAAGGAGAAGGTGAGAAAGTTAGAGAGTTGGAGAGGGATGATGCGAGAGAGAGAAATAGCGAGAAAAAGAAGAGAGATATCGAAAAGCGAGAAAAAAAGAGAGAAAAAGAGAGATAGATCTGACTCAGGACTGAAAACGATTCCTCTTGTCACACCTTAGTCCTAATCCGCAAACACGCGGTTCACACGGCCTTTTATGTCAAACAGACGAGTAGTTTGACATAAAAAAATCTGTGTTTTTGGGAAAAACTGACTGCAACTGGTAGTGAATCGAAAATTCACGAGAAACGTGAAAACCTTAGAAGTACAGCACTATTTGTACGTTCTTGAATTTTGATAGGTCAACACGTAGAAACTTACGTGAATTGTTGGAAACGTCATTAAGTTAGCACGTTTTGCACTATCACGTGTAAATATGAGAAATTCGGCACTTTTTGAACTTTAATATGTTCATACGTGTATTTAGACTATACTATTGTTTACTGGCAGTATGCCATACCGGTTTCAATAGTAACAAAATCGAGAACTGTTCATCGGATATGGAACAGAAGAGGATTAAAATTATGTGATTCGAAAAAAGAGATGCATATATTGGACAAACTTATTCTGAAGTCAGACTAAAATGTTACTATGCGGAATTAGAGAACGAGAGAAGCAGAGAGAGAGAGAGAGAGAGAGAGAGAGAGAGAGAGAGAGAGAGAGAGAGAGAGAGAGAGAGAGAGAAGAGGGACACAGAGAAAGAGAGAGAAAAAGAGAAATATTGAGAGAGAGAGAGAGAAGAGGGACAGAGAGAAAGGGAGAGAGAAAGAGAAAGATTGAGAGAGAGGTTGAGATGTTGATAGAGAGAGGGGAGGGAGAGCTGAGCTAGCAGCTTTCGCAATATCTGTAGAGAAAGCCTAGCCTAATTGCTTACTGAGGAACTTTGATGAATAATTCTGTTGAACAAATGATGTTCTGAGCGTTCGCTTACTTCTACGGGAACTATCTCATGAAAACTATCTCACGGTTAACTGCGAGCTAATTCGTCACCTAATGTCTGTGGCGAAGAAATTTTCCGAGTGTGCAGAGATAAACACATCTGGAGGGCAGTCAAGAAACACCATCTCGAAACGATATGAAGTGAACTAAATAAATCTTGAATCTTGAAATAAATCTTGAATTCGAGAGATCTTCCCAGTACCTCTATGGTTGAACATGAAATCTACAATATGTCTAATAAACTTCTCCACGATCTACCTAGTTCATCTCGCGAAATATTTGGGGATTAACGTTAGATCTGAATTCTTAGGATGATTCGGGATGTTTCGAAAGAACACGTGATAACTAAAACGAGAAGCTGGCTAACATTCTGAGAACAATGCGATTAGAAATAAAATTTATTGGATGCCTTTCCAATTTCAAGTGCGCTTCCTTTGTTTTGAAGTGTGCGACATAATGACCAATAATGGAAGCCGGGTATCATTCACTTTTCGAACAGTTTCAATGGGTTTTTTGCGGAAACATGTGATGGGAAAACATGACAAGAAAATGTTTCGTACTTTTTGAGGACTAACGTATTATGGTCAACAACAGAACCAATAAAACTGGAAAGAATTACCTCTACAAGAGCATTTTCTGTTTTACGCAACAGCTGATGGCTGTAAAAAAAGTTACTTGCAAAATATTCAACCACTAGTTCTCCAAATTCTCGAACTGTCAGAATCAGACATGTCGTTTCTATTGATCCAGGGTTCCAGGGGAATAGCCTTGCCCTTCCTCGGCTGTCAATATAGGAAGTGACCGAACCTTTATTGTATAGTCTTTTTCATTCCTACTGATACTCCTACAGTATGACTTCGAAGCTTCCAAGCCGCTTTCCTCACTTACTTTTGATCGGAAAGGTGGAAGAATTTCGCCAATTATTCTCGTGCTCAGGTACAGTTAATATACGAGAGGATTTTTGATGAACTCAATTTTCAGCTTTACAACAGTGGTCAGAAAGTTGATGAGGTTACTGTAGGAGTCTCAATAGGAATGGTGTGAACTATAGTTTGACCTCACTACACGCCTTAATTTCCGAACCCCGACCAGAAAGCAACGGGATCAAACTACAAAACCCGGCGGGATAGTACAACCTACACCGTATCGAGTTGCTTTGGAAATAGCAAATAAATGAAGAGTTCGACATATGTGAATTAAAATGAAATAATAAGAACATTATTAAGATACAGACGGTGGTAAACCTCATATATCAATTTAGGGTGTGGTGGTGCTAACTTCCGAGAAGTAGTGACCTTGCCTTCTATTGTGAGGAAAGTGAATCAAGCAACTTGGTTAGCTTCCTGAATATATTCAGGAAACTGGAAACATCAAATCATGGTTAGACAGAGAAAGTATAACAGTAACTGCAACTAACACATTGACTCCCATCAAATACTTTCGTTGTTTTTGAGGTTTCCATATTTATGGTATTAGCTAGCTGATTAGAAAGATGTCGGTGAAGCATCAGCTGAACAACAACGAAACACAACATTTGTATAATTTCATTAGAACCCATTGCATAGTTCTCTCAACAACTATCTATTTGAAAAAGTAGGTACCACATTTGGTCCGTACACAGCTGAAATTATATAACACCAGCGTATGTCTTGGATCTTATGGCGGCTGATATCCGTATGGCAGGCACTATGATGACTTGTCCCCAGGAGAGCTATATATCTGGGCGTAATCCACATTTATACACATACCAGAATAGGAGAAAAACGCAGCCTCACAGCCAACAGTGCGATGAAACGCAAAACAAGTCTGTTACAAAAATTCAGAATAATAATTTTATAGGTGTCTTTGCTTGACTTTTTAAAATGTTCAATAGAGAAGACTATGGAAGATTTGCGTAGATCATACACTGGAGAAAGTTGAGGAATATCCTTTGTAACAACAACTATCGCATACGCTTCGAGCTGTTTGGAGGAATAACGGTTAGGCGTTAGGGAAACAGTTGGGTGATTCAGATGTCAGTCAACATTTCACGCAAAACTAAATTGCAATTTTTAATAGTGATCTGTATTTGGAACTGCTTCTCAAAACTAAACGTCCCTATTCGTTCAACTTTTCCCGAAATTCAAGGCGTTTTGTGAAATTTCAATGAAAACCAACATTACAGGCTGTAATTCATGTTGAATGGTTGTTGAAAGGAAAACATTTATGGAGGGTTGCTTAGGGAGAGAAAAGGGATACTGGAGGGCCATTGACCACAGGGCATTATCGATCGAGTGGACAGTGGAGGGAATATGGAAAGTAGAGAGACGGCAGACATTTCATCGAGACAGCCGCTCGGCGAGAGAGTACAGGGAGGTAAGAGAGTGCAGAGAATTCATCGAGACAGCCATTTGGCAAGAGGAACGACCACTCATTTAGGGGCATATTCCATTTGCGGAAGCCTCTTTGTGGTTTTTCAATTTGAGAAAACTGCTTATTACGAAAGGATGTTATTTACAATATACTAATCAAGTAGAATGTACTGAAACATGATTTTGCTAATATGAATATGAACTTCCGGAAAATGGAATGAACGCGTGTTATTTCGAGTAATAACGTTAAATAAATCACAAAATAGGGCATCGACAATTGTGAATTGTGTTTTGGTCTAAAAGTAGATCAGATCATTAGATTATCTCTGAAAACATCCTTCCTTGTTCATTTCATCGTTTCTGGAACTTTGTTGGTAGTTTGACGTCATCCATCATCAATAGTAAATTTAGTTTACAATTCGTGTTTGATACAACATATACAAATTATAATTTTAAAAGGGTTCTTCATGTTTATCCTAGAGATATTTACATATTTACATATATTTATTCATTCACGTCGCTTCGTTACGAGGCGGTGATCATCATACATGTCACAGATCTTTGTAACCGCAGCTTCTCCTGATTTGATCTAAATTCTGTTGGGAAAGTTGAAATTGATAGGTTCTGCCAAGAATTATTGCAAAGAAGAGGAAAACAATTGGCAGAACAACTGTGACAGACGGGGGTCGCATTACGACAAATAGCTGGCAATAATCAGATATGCGGGAAGAGAAAGGACATTGACAAACATTTGTGGTCAATCACGGAAATCACTCAGGAAACTGACAGAATTTCAATTTGATGTTGTTATAGTTCGACTTGGTTTATAAGAAGTCACGTTTTATAGTTTCTTTTATAATGTATTTCTGTTGCGCAACCTATATTTTAATTGTATAATTTACCTAAAAAGCAACTAAAACTAAAAAGCAACCAGGGCATTGTAAATTGCAACTAAAAAGCCGTCAGGGCATTGTAAATTGAATTTCTCCAAGATAGACAAATAGCTCTCTTTCCACTTCTCTTTCTAAACTGGTATACTGTCTGCCTACTTGCCTTTTTATACCTCTCCATTGCACAGTACAGGTCACTTGCGAACCATGGAGTACATCGAGATCGAACTACAACGAAGAGTTCGTCACCATCTATAATTGTCGCTCAGAGAAAGGCGGGGGTATACTGTACATCTCACTTTGTGTTGTGCAAGAACACATATATACGATTCATCAACAGCGTTGCTATCGGCCTATTTGATATGGTGGTTAGCGTCTGCAGCTCTTTCACTTTTGAGCCCGGTTCGAGTCTCACATGAGGCGGATATTTTATAAATTTCGCATGCACTATACGAGTCATTTTATTTGCTCTGAGAGCCGGGAAATAGCTATTGGAAACAGTGTATCCTGTCGGGGTCATATGAGGGGGGCTTTCCTAATTTATCCGAGCGGAATAAACGCGTTGACGAGGGGCTCATAATGAGATTCGAGCCCTCGAATGGAAAGACTCGCAGAGAGATGAACAGAATGAGAGGATACATGAATATACAGGGTGAAACATTCATCTGGTGGTGAAGCCGGTAAATGAAGATCTTCACCAAATGAGACAATAGCTATAACAACATAAACAAGTCGAGCCAATTCAAGCAAAAAGCTATGTCAGCAAACTCTCCATTGCAAAAACAATTGCGTGGCAGCATATGACCTGAAAAGTGTCAAATCCGAAGCTTAATTTAATTTAAAAGTTTTGTATTTAACTAACTTTTTCTTGCACAACTTCTCACATCTACGCAACAAGAAACACAATTGAACATTCTATCAGTTTTCCGGAAACTCAATTGAAAATGATATATCGAATAATTGCAGAACCAGGTATCAGTGGCGGTTCCTGGCCGTTTTTAGGGTGTTTGGGGGAGAGTGGGTAGCCTTCGGAGAAATAGACTCGCGATCATCCTCAAAACAAATATAGAGATGGCCAGAAGAAGCAGCAAATTGAAGTGGAAATGACCGATCTGACCACTCCATAATCGCAATAGCTGATAGGAATATGACGGAAGATATATATTATTTACAACCAAATAGTTTCCAAATTACAGTACCCGAGTACCCATGGTTAGAGAAGGACTATGGCTGAGTTGTAGTCTGGTATCGAGAAACTCCATATTTCACGGTTTTCGATGGAAAAGCAACAACATCAAACTACAAACACATCGTGATCGGGGAACATACACCGTTTAGGGTTTAGTCCTAATTTGAAAGGAGCGAATTCTATATACAAATATAACGAATGAAAAAGTTCGACCAAACTTGGCTTCCTAATTACCGTACCTAGCGAGAGAGTTCTTACTTGTCCAACATAAAAGAAAAGCGGAACCGCAGACGATTATGAATCCGGACAACGTGGCAAGTATTCGAGGTGTTTTGGCACATACACAAGTTTTTTTTCAAAAGTTCTGACCAATGTACAATACAAGTCACTCTGCTTCAAAGATATCAGCTTGTTTTCCAAGTTGTTCCGTACCACATCTCCGTTTAGTTGACTACTCCCACCTCTGAGGCTGCTCGGGAAGATAATGAAATGTACTCGAGTAGACTTCATTTCTAGCACCTTCACAAATTTCAGCCCCTTGAATGTGAAACTAATTTGGAAGAACGCTGCCGTTAGTCCGGCATTTCGCTTTCAATAAGTCGAGTTTGTGAAATTCCCTTTCTTTTCCCCGAATCTCGTTCTCGCCTTTTCACTCCAGTTTCCATTTCGCCACATTTCGCTATCCGGGTCATTTTGACCATGCGCGGGCTTCTTATCACCCTTTTCACCATCGGTCAGTCAAATTTCGCTTTCTAATCAAAGTTTGTTAACATATTATTATGTATAGAGTGTTTATTTGAACTTTTCCGATGAGAAGATGCCATACAGTACCAACCAATCATCACTAAATCTAGCCACGACCACGTTCAAAAATCGTCGACACTTTCAGTCTACATAAAAACTGACCTTACTTGATAAATGTTCATATATTGCCGGTGAAACTGTCCAACAGTTCACTACATCGGAGACCCGAATAGATATATCTTACCTTTACTATTTCAGGAAATGTGCTCTGCTTGGAGCTTATGCCGAAAGCATCAGGACTCAAAAACATAGGCGCAGAGATCAGAAGGTTTGTTCCTTTTCGATGGAAATGTTCCAAATTTGGAGTGTAAAAACATCGAAAGTACAACTCAACTATGTGAATTCTCTATAGTTGAAACTTTTCTGTATGCAATGTACGTAGGACGTGAAGCTGTAGTCGTAAGTATGGACTGATGCTCTATTCAACTGCATTTTCCACATTCTCAATATGTTAATTAATTTAAAGTAAAATTAGAAGTATTGCAGAGCGCCAGTTCAGAAGCAGGCGGATTCGGCCGTTCCGAGAGCTCACGGTCTTTCGCGGGTTTCCACTGGAATCAGAAGGGCTCCCGACCATCCACGCACTGTACACGCACCCAGACACAACGTGGTACGTTCTCCTTTGACAAATGGAAAGTGGACACAGAAGAAATTATATTTCCACAATTGCTTGTTCATCTACACACTGTAATTGAATGAGATAGTAATGTGGAGCGTCGGGAAACATTAGCAATGTACAATTTTTTAATGCTTCTGTATGAGAGAAAATGACGAACACAATACCTATATACATCGTAGAAGTCACTTGCAAACAACAACAACAACTCCTAACAAAACTTTTTACACTCATCACATTGTTTTTTTATTTGGAAAAAAGAATTCAGGAAAAGCGATAGGTCGTACTAACAAATATTATTCTCACATTTATACAACATATTTCTCACAAAAAATACAATATAGATCAATTTTTTTAATAACAAACTTATATAACACATTCCAGGTTCTTCAGCCGTTGTCTCCTCTACCAATGGTGGGACGAGCTGCCCCAATCCCCCTCCCTCCCCTCGTGCCCATGCAGCTGGCTCCCATCTCCCTGCCCACAATAGCCCCATTGATGGAACTACCCACAATGGCCCCACTAGATCTACCCACCCTACCCTCGTTTACCATGCCCCCGTCATTTCAACGACTCATGGGCATCACCACCAAGAAGCCCGTGAGAAAGGAAAGAAAGGAGAAAGAAGAAAGGGATGATGATGATGAAGAAGAGTTAGAGATGGCCAGAAGGAGAGAGGTGTCGAGGAGAAATGAGGAGAGGTGAGTTTCGAGATAAAAATAGATCTCTTGTAAACATACATTTTCAACGTATCGATTGACTATCAGCCCTAATTCTGCGACGAATGGACTATCTGGCAAACTAGCATGCACTGCATTCCCCATAGCACACATCAGAAACTGTGGTATATCATATGCCTCTATCCGGATGAGCTAGCCCCCTTTAGACTGGTAGCTGAACTTTAGTGTGTGTGTGTTATAACTAATAACAACAAGAAACGGAATTCCAACGCTGGTAATAGATACATTATACTGCTGCCAGCTGGACACCTAGCATTTCGAGTGATTTTCTCAAAATCGCCCCCATATGAAACGAGACATTACATGTTCCAATTCAGAAAATCAGTTGACGTTTACTATATTTTCCTACTTCCAGCGAACATACTGAACGTAACCACGTGCCGAAGAAAGCTGAGAAGCTGTCGTCAGTGGGATCTCGACTACCGAAATTCATCGCCGATGAGAAACAGGAAGTTGTGGCTCCGGAAGGAGACGCAGAATGGATTGTTCCTTTCCGCAAATAATAAGCCCTATTGACCATAATAATATTTTATATATACATAAGAAAAGTTTTAATAAATATTTATTCACAAACTATCTACATTTTTACTGATATGCACCTTCACCCATTTCAACAGCAAAAAACGTCAGCCAAAAAAATAAAACTATTGAACGAGGGAGAAAGGCTGTTCATATTACAAACCCGTAGAGGTACAAAAACAGAGCTATCTCTACATCACTGAAAAAAATTTCACAATCAAACTTCACAAATGTAATTCAATGCTTTGTCAACAGGTCGCCCGCTTTAGATTTAGCCACCGTTTTCTTTCGTCCTCCAGCGAACTTATGACCATCGTTTCTGTAATAAACATTTATAGATTTCTGAGAACGAAATTGAACTAAGTGAGCATATAATATACGCTTCACGCGCTTGGCACACTTCAGTAGTACCAAATTTGAACTACCTGTTTTTCGTGTTCTTAATTTCGATTATCACATATATCAGAAAGTTTATCAGTATACCGCAACCATACCTATAACTGAATAGAAGTCAGTTGTTGAAATGAATAGATAAAGTTAGATAAACAGGACTAACTTGTTCATGTGTTTCTGATCGCGACACCCTTTGCCACCCTCCCAGAAGTGCGACTTTGATCTGGTAATAGCCTCACTGCAGCTGGCACACGGCTTCGATTTTTGGAACGGCTGTAAGCAAGGAGTTGGAAGACAGTAAAAACACCAAGACTGTAAAATTATATCTAAATCAGAAATTTCATTGAAAAAGTTTGAATCCCCCAAATTTCTGGTCGCTAGATTTCACATCAGCTATCCACTTTCTCAATAACTCTTATTCAATTGTTAACTGTTTTCCACAATGTCGTTCCGTAAACATCTTACATCTCATGGAATATAGTAACTTGTATTTAGTATGGAACCATCGGGATAAAACAAAGTTATATGGAAATTAAACTTTTCAATATAACAATATCTGACTTGAATTACGATCTGCATGCACATTGCACAGCAAACTGAAACTTTCTATTGAAAGGCAGCGGGATCAAACTACAAACACAGCGGTATACTGCAAACTACAAAACTAGTAAGTAATGTTTATAACTAAAATACGACCGAACCTGTTCGAAAGAGCAGTGTCCGCATATCATTCTATTCGCCTGTTTCATCTCGTGATCCATGCTCGCATTCTCGTGGCACGTGTCACACGGGAATACTCGGCCACAACACGGGAATCTGAGGTACAACATCATGATTCAGAACATTCAGTAGCGAGAGACTTTAGGGGGATATATTATAGTTTTCACCTATAGTATTCGTAAAAAAAAGACAGTGTTTAAAACACTCAGTAGTAAGAGGGTAGCGGGGGATATATTATAATATTAACAGATTTCACCGACATAGCATCTAATATTCATGAACAAGACAAATTTGATTTACCAGGATCATAAACTGATGGACGCATATTTCATCGATTTTACGCTGGTTATCAATTTCATACTGTAGTTCGTGATACTTGACACGTTTCATCTATATAGAATTTTCAGCATAAGTACTACCTGAACCAGCGATAGCTCTTCCGGTAGTGCTTACAGGTGCCTGTTTCGGGAAGAGGCTGTCCAGCAGTGATAGGGGCATTGTTCTCAATCTAAACACGATTGTCAGGTATGTTGAACCGGAAAAGCCAACCACGAACGATTCAAAGCACATCTATTAGACATGTGAGGTTACTATTAACCCTCACTAGTCACTAGGTACCTCAAAACGTTTTTTATAACACAGATGTAATACTCTGCGTAGGCCAATTCTACAACTAACCGGGTTTTTAGGTAACCTAACCCTTTTTGGTAACCTATTTTTGAGGTTACCTGGTAGGTAACTTGAAAGTAACCTGAAACTAAAATCAGGTTACCGTTCAAACTAACGGTAAAAACCACATTTTGCGTTAGAAAAACAGGTAACCGGTTTTTATTTTAGGTTACCAACCGGTTACCTACTGAGGTAACCTGAAAAATAGGTTACCAAAAAAGGGTTAGGTTACCTAAAAACCCGGTTAGATATAGAATTCACCCTCTGCGTAACCATTTGTGTGCAACAACGTTAGCAGTAAATGCGTTTTCTATATCCCACTGCTGACCTGAAACAACTAATTACTTCAGAAATATATTTGACCTACCTTCTTTTTCGGTTTCGGCAGTTTGCTGGCCGCTTCTTTGTCCTCATTGGAGATGCGCGAGAAATCTCCGCGGAATCGAATCACCGAAATCACAAACTCGCAGGCAGTGTGACAGTGGCGACACCACGACTTGTGCGGCTGGCCGAAGTTTATCTTCTGCAACAACCACGACAATTTTACGACTAGAAAATAATTTCTGAGCTTTTGAATAAAGATAAATGTTTTTTTTTAATTTCTATTCCATACTCTCACATTACATACCAGTATATAACTTCGTCGGAAAATAAGGGTAGGAAACTGAAGATGCTTTCACTCAGGCACGACATGAAGATTACAAACTTTGTCGTTCTTAACCAACAATGTACCGGCTAAGCGTATCAAGAAGCCAACAAAGCATTAATGGTTATAGTCTCTCTTATATTTTTAGGAGTGTCACATCTACCACTCTGGAAAAACCAATCGCGAATAAATGTTTCATTCCATTCCGTTTTATGCACCTGAACATCCTCCTCCTTATTACAGGCGAGACAGGCCATTCTGAGTTGACTGTTCAGGAGAACACAGTCCACGGGGCGACAGCCACGCGCATCCAAATGGGCCAACACCGAGGAATTCTCATGCACAAGATCGGCACGGAGGCTGGAAACAATCGTGGTAATAATAATATGAAGTTTATTGCGTATAGTACAAAATGAAAAGTAATAAAAGCTAACTAACTAACCAATTACAAGCATCTATGGTAAAACGAATCCGAAAGGATTTCTATGATAGAACTTCATACATTCTACCATCACCGATTGGTATATTGTTCATTCCAACTCAATCGAAGCCTAGTCAGTCCAAAGCAAAAAATTGAGCAATAAATGCAAATTACTAGTTTCCCCGTTCCTTCTAGCATACAAGCCAGCCCTACATAACTTCTCTTCTTATTGAGTTTTAAAAATTGGAAGAGAAACAATAAGTTTTTAAAAATGACAACTCTCGACAGTCGGTGAAATTTTACGACTGACCGCAAACTCTGCGCCGTAGAGCACTTTGTGCATCTCCAGATGACGGGACGATCATTGGCAGGGACATCGTGCGAATGGTCACATTTACAACGGACACACGTGGACGAGATGTGCAGAAGAATCGGGGCTATCGACGCTATATTTTGGCTGGAAATAACGTTCATAAAAAGGAATCTTTTCATGATAATACGATAGATCATACTCACATAAGTCACATAAGACTCTGGATCATCAATTGAACTTTCGCACAGTTTGAAAAATATAAGGTGCAATTTATTCAAATTTCAAAAATAAGTCCCATTTACACGGAATGAGCTACTCACTAGATGAGAAAAAATACGGAGTACTTGACGGCGGAACAGACAAAACAAAGCATCACATCATAGTCAGTTAGGGTTGTTAAAGACGAACTCGAAACTCGACTCGAAAAATTCGAAAATTTTCGAGTCGAGTCGAACTCGAAACTCTCGATTTTCTCCAAAACTTTTGAGTTTTTTGAAGGTAGAAATGTGAAAATTCAAATTTTTGGTTATGAAACTCGGAAACTCGATTTTTCAAACTCGAAAACTCGAAATTTCCCAAAACTCGAAATTTTGAACTCGATTAACAACCCTAATAGTCATGTGTATTTGTTCACCCGAAATGTACCTAGTATCAAAGTAATTCTGATAGAAACATGCTGAACTCACCTCAGATCATTCCAGACCAGAACCACATCAATCGGCGGTTTGTCAGACTCTACTGGTCGAATCGTCATTGCCTCTGTTTGTTGCGTGACAACGTCTTCTATAGCATCGACATTGAGATCATTCGACGAGTCTGGTGCTCCAGAACATTCCAATCCGTCTTCCATCTGAAACACAGAAATACCACACAACTTGTGACAGAAACAATATGCTCAATAACTTGCAGCAATCATCTACTTTTTCTTTCCAGAAACTTTATGACCAAGAATAATACACTGAAGAGACAAAAGGAAAATTGAATATAAGTTTTCAAATACACTTATGATATTGAAGTTGCACTCATTCTCAAGATAAGAGATGCAATCTAACCATGACATGAAGGTCATGAAGTTCAGGATAACAACTCACCGATTCGTCTCTATTCTCCTCATCTTCCTCGACTGAATCCTGTACATTGCTTCCGGAACTCAGAGCAGGCACAACAAGAGAGATACCAGCAGCCTCTGCCTGAAAGAAGGGCGAAGAATGAAGAATGAAAGACTAATAGCAAACCAATTTCTACTATGATCAACTCTATTGCTTTGGCTCAACAGTGCGTTTCCTTTACACACTATTTACATTATTACATTAGTAAAACTTTAGTGCTGTATAACTCATTGGCCCTCAACTTGGCTCGAAACCAATTCAACCAAACAAAAAGTATCGATCGAACCATAAGCTGGTGCCAACAAAATGTTTTTTTCAGCTCGCTAGAACTCTCCAAGGTCCCAGAATCAATCTTCTTGGAACATGTAAGCATAAGAAGTTTCAACTTACCTCCCAAATCAGTTTCACTTTCTTCAGCCCTCCCACAAACAGGTCTAGTACATTATGGTCTATCCAGCGCATCAGTAATTTCCCGATCAGCTCGTACTTATCCCTCTTTTCGAAGAGAACGTACTTCGCCTGGGATGACAAAACGTTCGTAACACATAAAAAACAGATTCTGTAACGATTACTGAGACAAATCCAAAAATATTACTAGTTTGAAAAAAAACTTTCTTTAATCACTCCTCATCGAGAAAGTACATTATATTGATGATATTCTCTCATCATTATCTACCCCTAAAGTGTGAACTAACTTTAATAGCATCATTCATCTCCTTCTCAAGGTGTTGCCGTAGTATGTCTGGCATATTCGGCTGTGCTCTGACAGCTACAGTAGGCACCTCGAGTGGGTGGGCTGCTGCCAGTTGCAGACACATCAAAAGCTGACGAATATCGAATACCTTCAACAGAATATTATTTAAGTTAATTAAAAATACAAAATATGAATATGAAATGTTGAACAGATAGAGCTACCTACCACATGTCAGTCCAACTTAGAGGTACGAATGTTGATTTTTTTTACCGATAAACTATAACACAACTTATTTTATAGAGTAATAGAGTTGATTATCACAAATGTACAGCATGCACACAGCGAAAAATATCAAATTTATACGTTCGTGCTTATTTTTCTACATTTATTTTTTCGTTAGCGATCACTGCAAACCAAACATACTAAAACCGACTCAGGATAATCAAACGACGAAAAAGCACATAGGCAACGTCTACGCCGATTTCTAACTACATTCCAAGGACCAAGGTGATTCTGATTCTGAAACCTCTCGGGACTTAGAGAATCACAAAGAAAAGCCTACCCAGTCAGGTTCCGTGACTTCGTATCTGAAGTCGATGTGATTTATCCCCTCCGCGCTCTCTATTGTACAATGACGATACCTGAAATACATCAGAAATAAAACACAAATCCGTATCAAAAGAGCATATTTATATTAAAGATCCACCACACTATATCAGTGGAGAGGTGTAGAATGTAGTTGGTAAATGAATTGTATGAAAAGGTGAAGAAATGCAGACCTCCGCTTGAAATACAGAATCTCTGCCTTGAGAGCGTTTTCCTGCGCTTCGGTTCCAATATCGGCCTGAAATGGTAAATGCAAAAAAAGCATTTTCAATAATCGAGTACTTGATTGCCTTCTAAAACCTACCTACGGCAGCAACCTCGCTAAAACGATGTGTCTTCGACAATAAAATCTTCCGTTTATATAATCTTCTGATATGTACACTCTCACCTATATAGGCGGTAGAAAAGTAGAAAAGATTACTGCAAACGAAAACGACCAGATGTGTGATCAATTATCTGTTGGAACGGTTCGTTCTAGCCAAAACAAGTCTTTACGTGTATGTGGCCCACACCACTGTGTTTGTAGTTTGATCGCGTTGTTTCTGTTTTAAATTCTTAAACTTTCGAGCATAACGAGATCAAACTACACGCATGAGTTGCTATTTGCCTATATATGGGTTCGCTCAGCTACAGAAAAGCAGTGGTCTGGCGCATTGTTTCCTGTGTGTTCATCATGTGGCATGTCCTCATGAGCCCCTCGCAAACTCAATGAACAATCCAACTCACCCTAGTCAATGTCAACTTGACCGGAATCGATGTTCTGATCTGCACATTGTTGGGCACAACTATGACTGGTAGCACTGGTGTGTCAATTGTAATCGTCGTACCCTCACCTGCCGAACCAGTAGGTTCTAGCTGCTCGGACACGGTATCACATTCTTGAGGAGGCACGACTGCCGCCTGAAAACACAAGATTAAAACGATAACCTCGATTTTCTAACTTTTCTCAAAAACTTTAGTTGATTCTCCATGAGAAAATTTCCTGGTTTTGGTTTGCAGGCGTTACACATGCGAAGTTCGAATGAAAGCCTCAGAACAGAAACAATTATCTGTCCTTTTCAAGCTACCCAACCCAGGTGTCACTGCCTTGAATTTTCCATTTAGCGGGTGTCAATTATCACATTTATTGAACCTGAGGCAAATTAAATGCTTACCGTAACCTTCTTCACATGCCGAAAAGGACATTCGTCTCCCAGTCTGCATCTCTTAGCAGTATTGAAGAATCGACAAAATCGGGCCTTTTTACCGGAGCCAGCCGCAGCTTCCGTCAGGCTGTCGGTGCCTGATAATAAATGTTTAAAAATAAATTATGATAACTAGTTTAAGAGGAAAAAGATAATTCGTGTTTGGTTTAACCGATATACCAACAATATTGAACAGCCTCGCAAAATCGAATGTCCACTTTCTTGCTAACTAAAACCACCGGCTGCCGTCAATAAGTTCGGAGTTCCTGACAGTCAACGATCAAGGAGATCTTCAATTATTAATACTTGAAAACACAAATTCGGTATTACAGCGAGAACCCTCCTTTTCCAGTTAATTCAAGCAAGTTAGCGCTGAAATTGAGCCAAACTGAACAGGCCAAATCAACAGATATATTGCCAGAGCAAGTCAACCCAAATTTTCTGCTATCATCTGTAACTCTATCACAAATATATCAAATACCACCAACCTGCATTGTCGTCCGTGACCTTCTTGGTCGGTCGTGGTCTAAACTTCCGATACTCCCGTCGGTTCGAGCCAGCCTGTGCCCCCACTCCTTTTGGTTTCTCTACTCTCTTCTTCACTGGTTCTGTCGCGCCCGTACTTGCATTTTCAGCCATTTCTGGTAGAAAAAAAAACATAGTTTGTCAAACTGAATATATAATAAAATATTTTTCATGAGCGCGAGTACAACATCAGGTAATTAAGATTCACATGAAAACCGTTAGAAACATCATAAATCGTGTTATCATCACACTTTATCCTCAATTCGTGTAGTTCACACTTTTTTTCACGCGACTACACATTTCACTAGCAACTATTCGTAAACCTCGATTGACTAATGTATAATTCACGAGAGCAAACTCGACCAACCACAGTTCATAAAACAGTGGAAACATATATTTATCACAGCATAAATCACCAAATTGCAATAACACAATGTACATACGAAACATGGGCCATAAAATCGCAGATTATATTCAACAAGCACCATGTTTAACAACTTATTTGCTGAACGGTACAGAGATTGAAAAGCTTATTAAATTAAAATAGATAAGAACAAATTGTATTCAAAGATATACACAAACCATTGAGCATGGTATCTTCAAAGCAAGCTCGCTAAACTACAAAAGTGTTTTTATTGATAAGTATGAGCATCTCGATACATCAATTTCACAGATACAATTGTGCAAAATAAAATCAGTTATGTATGCATGTAACGCGGAAACTGTTATAACCACCCTCTCAATCTACATCCTTATATACTCCGGCTAAGGTTACGAACGTTTCTATTATCTACACACGTGTGCAAAGGACTACAGTTGAGTTACGATTGGGTGACATATCAGTACTTCTTTAAGCATTTTCTCTTTTCATGAACGACGTGAGCACATTGGCCACATCGACTGAGGGTCGCCATGAGGCCTCCGACTGGCAGGAAGAGAACAGCTGTTCGAACAGATGATCCTTCGGGTGGAACTGCACGTGGGACAACACTTCTTCGGCCAGCGTCCTGCAATGAATACGGTTGAATATTATCAATGATACCTAGCCTAATATATCAGTGAAAAGTTGAGTTGAAAATATTCTAAAACAGACGTGTGAGTGACCCAAGGTGTACCACATATAATGTTTTAGTGATACTGAAACCCCTGCACTGTCCCAAACTAGTCGTATGTTCGAAAGTATGTAGTACTAAGCTAGTCAAAAAGTGTCTCACTTTGCCTCCGTTCTCCCCACATCTTCCCGACTAGAGAGCAGAGCGGCCAACAGGTCCACCGGCACGTTGGGGAACTTTCTGCCAAACGCCGTTGCCTCCAATGACATCATAGACTTGTCCCGCAGACTAATCACGCCGCCCGCGGCACCCAGGACGGGAGTCAGAAACGAGAACTGCAACAATAAATTTGAAGAAAAACTAGAAAATTTAAATATTCTACAAAAAATACCGTGCTTGTATTAATTGTAAACACTAAATCAAGATGGAGGAAACTTATTTTGACTTGCGATCAAACTTAATCCGCTCAAAAACTGTAATATTCAATTCTTTGTGATATATAGAAATATTTTAAAGTTTATTTAGCACTGCTTATAAGACTTCTTTATTAAACACTATCCATAAGACATGCCAAAGCCCTTCCCGTCTTTCGAGTTAACCAAAGCTTAAACCAAACCAAACTACTTTCAGAACAAAACAAGCTCTTTTGTTCCGGATTGATTGAACTATCACGCGAAGATCACAACCACAAATAGAGAGTTAAACACAATTACACTATTCATGAAAAAGTGGGGGCCCAACGAATGTGAGATTTGTCTTCTGCTGTGCGCCCCTTAGACAACTACTCTCAAATGGAGCAGTTACTACTACAAAAACCGAAAAATACCAATATACTCAAGTATAACTGTTCATTACAAACATACAAAAGTCGTAAAATATTTTCTCAAACCTGTAAACTAGAATCTACAAGTCACAGCTGCGAAAGAGAGAACAACTGTTGAATAATATGACAAACGTTATAGCACCTAGAATTGAAGTAATGACAAAAAATGCCAACCATTGTGCACAAAATCAGGAACTCTATAATTGAGTACGTTGAGTTAACATCTGTGATTTGTAGATTCTAGTTTACAGGTTTGAGAAAATATTTTACGACTTTTGTATGTTTGTAATGAACAGTTATACTTGAGTATATTGGTATTTTTCGGTTTTTGTAGTAGTAACTGCTCCATTTGAGAGTAGTTGTCTAAGGGGCGCACAGCAGAAGACAAATCTCACATTCGTTGGGCCCCCACTTTTTCATGAATTTTTCTCCTTTTGTATACATGCCGTAGGTATGTAGTTTGATCTGTACGGTGCAGATAAAATTCTTTTCTTAATGAACCACTTGTCAAGTATTACCATCATTCGAAAAAAAATATGACGTCAACATTGCAGTTCTGAAAACTTACTTCATCTGCCCTTCAGAGTCCCAGAATACGTCATATTTGAATGGAGTTTCATCGTGAATTGACCATTTTTAAGAAACTTTCAGCATTCGAAAACATATTTCACGTCAATTTTTTTAAAAGTTGACGTCATCTGGCCTTCTGAATTCCAGAAATAAGTCATATTTAGATAAAGTTTTATCGTTAATATACCATTTTTAAGATATTTTCAGCATTTGAAAATATATGTGACGTCAACTTTGCACTTTTCAAAAATGACGTCATCTGGTCTCCAGAATCCCGGAATACGTTACTCTTAAATTGAGTTTCACCGTTAATTGACCCTTTCTGAGATATTACCATCATTTGAAAATATATGTGACGTCAACTTTGCACTTTTCAAAAATGACGTCATCCGAGCTCCAGAATCCTCGATGACGTCATCAGTAGAAGACTTACATCTAAATCGATGTCAGTTCATATCGTGGTAGCATACTTCAAATTTTACTTGAATTGGTTAGGACTGAGCTGAGTTATAACGCAATTTGATTTACCCCGACAGAGAGGGCGAGAGAGTGCACGAAATGAAGAGACGCAGAGACATTTTCAAAGATCTATAACTTGAGGAAAAATAATTTTTTTCGAAAAAAAGTTTGCGCCCCCAAAGGTTGAGTGGGGTATCTATCGTGTCCCAAATTTTCAGTCAAATCGGTTCACACATAAAAATATCCCAGGAGTGCGCACCAACACACACACACACACACACAGACACACGACGGAAGTTGGCGGTCTGCATGAAGCGCATAACGTCATAACTCGGCTCAAACTTAATCAATTTTGTTCAAATTTTGAACATAGCTTGTAAATGTGCCATAGAAAGTCAGCAAATCATAAAAAGTTTTGATTTGCACAATTGGACCTTTTTGAGAGTGAACTAAAAAAATGAAAGCGCGCATTAGCCGAACCAAAGACAAATCTCGCACAGCGCTTCGCGCTGCGCGCGATTGAGCTATTCACGCGATTCTTGAATTATACAGCTACAAAAAGGATACAAATTTAACTGAACGGGAACGAGCGCCAGAAAGATCAAAGGGAGCACATGAAAGGCAAATTCGTGTAGAAGAATTCCAACTAATCATAAGCCACATCATACATCGACGGTTTCCCACAAAGATTCACCAAATATCATGTTACGGGAAGCGTTCACAGCGTGGTCAGTACGGTATTCGCATGAGTTTGGCGACGGAGACTATTGAAGTATCGAAATAATTGAAGCAGTCTCAAGCTATCAAGCTAGTGATGAGTATATCTGGACAGCTGAGAGCAGTAACGGAACCCAGATTTTGTAACGAAAAAAATCTAAGTGATCTAATAAATTTTGAATGTACAGGCTGATGTATGAATGAAATTGACTATATCTGTTCCGGCATGACTGTGGCTGGGAATATGTCCTCCCCCCCCCCTCCCCCTTGATCACAGCTGGTACGGAATTGGCGTGAGTTTGACGGAGACTATACCTGATCGGGCATATCCTGACTCTTGGTGAGATCATTGAACACCTCCTCCAGTCGAGTCGCCTCCGCTTCCATTCGAGCACCCGCCGTCGCCCTTTCTTCGTACGAAGTAAACGTCAGCCTCCTGGAATAAAAACGAGAATGTATTCGAGAGTTTTAGATTTAAGATTTTGAGAGTTTTCCGAGTTTTCAAAATGTATAGTTTGTCCAGTCGAGTTTCGAGTCTGACTTTATCAATCCTAAACTAACTTCGACTGAGGTTCTTATAAGACTTCCATATTTGATAGTGAGCTGTGTGGTCGAAGCGTCAAAGCTTATTCATGAAGTAGGGATTGAATTCTCGAATATAGCAGTCTTGCCCCGGAATTGGCACCAGCTGACAGCTGCTTAAAGACAGTCCTTTTTCGTTATGTAGTTTGATTTGGAAGCTGATACTTTTAAAATAGTTTGTATTTGAATTATTCCACGTTTCACGTGACTACCCGAATGGAGGCGATTGTACGAACCTTGCGTCGATGGCCCTAAAGTATTCTCCAACCACCCTGAACTGTAGATCCATCAGAAGAGCCACGCGAGCAGTCGGTCTCAGGTGACGATGGTCGGCGAAATAATCGGACAGCGTTATGCAGATCGTCTCTGACGCGGAACAACCAACCAGCCTGGAAAAAACACCGATTTTTTTCATTTCAAACTTATTCCAACTACTTATAAAATCAATGTTGTTCATTAAACCTACAAATATTGACTTAACCAACAACTTCATTGAATATGTGAGCAGAGTTTGCCGTGCGTGCCTCACTATCATTATTTGGCATGTACACGTTCTCGCCTACAGTAATTTTTGCGATTAAACTTGTATTGAGCTCCGTCCACAATGTTTTCGTGGCGAGACACTGTATCCCACTGCAATTTGGAATGGTCCGAGCACTAATTCGCTGCGTATCGCGCTTATTTTCACGCGAATCATTTGCGGAGCGTCTAAAATCGAGAACGCGAGTTCCTTATTTATTAAAGCTGTTCTTGAGAACGCCGTGCGTAATAAAAGCAGGTCAAACTAACAAACCATTTACGAGAGAACAGCTCAGCCAGATGAGGCGCCAAATCTTCGCACACTTCTTCACGGAGAAAATTCACACTGGAACAAAGTATGAACTTACTTTCATTACACAAAGATGATGATCATTGATCACCGCTTTGCAACGACCCGAAAGGGTATAGGATTTGAAATGAAACCCGCTGCCATCAGAACAAATGTTCAATTGCGTTTTAGCAACACAACCCACTTAACAAGAACGATTATAACTCAAAATCAGCAACCGATACACTGAACTCACGCGGTGCTTACGCCACTACTCCACCGTGCGTTCAATCGATCAATGTTATCGATTATTGATTGACGAGAAGGACCGCGACGCATGCTGCCACCCTCATCACTTTCCATCGAGAGACGGACCTGTGAATTGCGAATGAAACTTTGTCCATATAAGACCCATATTTGAATCCTGAAAATGTTGATGATTCTAACATAAATCCACACAACCACTTTTTCCTCAGTTTTTGAAGTTTTTTTTCATTGATGAAACTGTTGTCCCAATTTGTGGCACCCACCTGCTGCATATATTTGTCAGTAGACTCGATACACGTGTGTAGATTGTTGGCGACAGCTATCTGGAAACAAAAAAAACTGTTGATATCACGTTGATTCCAAATCCCTGCCAAGACGACATTCAATTGAAATGTTAACATAATGACGTTCCTTTTTCTAACATTTTTCTCTCTTAAAGTTCAAGTTTTTGTGGATCACTTGATGCCGAATAACCATTACTAATCTGAAGCAGTGCGCTACAAATTTTCAATACACTACAATTTACCTATTATACCAGTAAATTGTAGTTATTCGTGACTCACCATTGTCGACGTGAATGTGGGAAAGAGACTCCTATTTTCGAAGTACTTGTTCCGGTATGCGGTAAAAGCGTCTGCAAACAAAGATGAGTTTTGATAAATTATTAACTTGAGTGGGTAGACGACCGAAATAACCAGAACATCAGACTCTCAGAGATTGAAATTGAATTAGAAACAAAAAAAAACTAGAAAAATACTGAATCATCGTTGTAGTTTGATATCGACATCTACGAATTTTGACTGAAAATAAACGAGATCCAACTACAAACACTGCGGGATCGGCATTCGAACAAAAAAAACGTCAGTTAGGATAACAAACACCGTATTGGCTTGCTCTTAAAAGAGCCAATTCCATAATGTAGAGTCAATGCAGCTGGCAACAATGTTTTAACCCAGTACTACAACTACACCGCGCTAACTCAGATTATGTCTGAAAAACACCCTGTAAACCATACCTCTATATTTAGTTGCAAACTCGTAGAATTCTTCGATGGTCAGATTGATAACACTGGGGATGACTTCTATGCTCACCTCTTTGGCCAATGTCACCTGGAAAGGGAATGAAATGATTTGTTCGAGAAAACAAATACATAGAACTCTTTTTTCGCAATTGGGCGATATGTTCAATGTTTATGAAAAGGTCCTTTATCTGGCTGTATTTCGATAATTTTGAATATTAACGTTCAACGCAAATTTCTGCCTCTTCCTATTTAGACACCATTAGCTTCAAAGCATACCCAATCCTGCAATTTGAAATATTGTCTAGTGCCTTTGTCTTGCAGATGCGTTGACATCACAATATAGGCTAAATTAACAAAGCTGATTAGCAGCACCCTGTTCTGATGTAGAGAGAGAGGACTGTTTTTTTTATTATAGCAAGGCGTCATTCTGACTGCACCGAAAATGTCAGTTTGTTACGTCAAGATGGTATGGAAATTGACTGTAAGCGTATGGACTGCGCTCAAGTTTGAGCATCTCAGGTTGACCCGGGGGTTCTATCACTGCTCGTGAAAATCACAGAAAAAAGAAGATCCCTTTTGTTTCCATTACGGGTTCTGGACTACACATATTTTCTAGCAAACTCCCCAGGTTGTAAATTAAACATTGTTCGTGAACAGAAATGCGTGGGTGTCTGAATTTGTTTTTCTGGCAGTTTGAATGGTATGTCAGACATCCCTGAGTGAGAAACAGAAGAACAACGACAGCAGTATTGCCTTCGTAGCATATTCTATTGTTTTCTGAGATACCACGAGGTACTTTGCGAATGTGTTACCAACGTCATTCTATTTTAGGATCCCCCATCATACTGAGTAGACTAGCAAAGAACCTAGTCACCTAGTTGCTGAAATATGAACGAAGTGCACTTCTTTTATCATTTATAATGTGATTCAACATCTTTCGAGCGCTGAACACACTAATTTTGAGATAAGAACATGAAAACATGTATGCACGACATGACAACTTAAAGTAATCAGAACTTATTTTGAACCATGTTTTCAGTGAACAAGATCAATTTCCAGGGTTTCATGGGGTTATGGTATATAGAAATGCGATATTCATCCCTACTTATATAAAAACTGATAGTAAGTGCACGCAACCCAGAAAGAATCGCTAAGAAATGAAGCAGTATACAATAAAGGAAAGCTTATCTGAACCAACAATCGGTCACTAACTGCAAGAGAAATTTTATAATTATTATGTTTTTGACCTACTACGTTTTTGACCTAATCAAATTAGATCATACTGTAACTGGAACTGGATTCAAACCAAAAAAAAAACACTTCAGTTAATCACGGATATGGGAGAAGGTGGGTGTGAACCGCCCACTTCTCATTTCCCTAAGAAAGGCGGGGCTACACCCTCAACAATACCAGTGTCTCTTTTCTACTACTCCAGTACTAGTTAGCGGGAATGGTGAATCTACTGTATATCACTATAACTATGATGGTATCTATTCACTATGCCGAAGGTTTATTGGTGAGGAACACACTTGCTTCTGTTATCTTATGAATATGGTATTACTTATGTGAATAGGAACATATCTCAGAATCCGCAAGTTCAGATCAGTCACATTTTCAAAATTGAATACTCCACCTCTACTGTCGAGAGGGTATGTATTCAACTTGGGCAAAATACCTAAGCCTTTCGAAGTAAACCCAACAAATTAGGAAGATTTTTCTCAGATGTCAAAATATGGACCTAGTGAGTTTTTAGAATCCGTTTAATAATTAGCGAATTCAGGCAATGATTGATCCTTGGGCATATGGGTTCATACCAGAAAATCATTTTCCCACAAACGATATTCAAGAAGCACAAAGAACTATCCCATCATACGTTCGAAGTGAGTTTCTCCTTAACACCCTTCGATAAGTACAGTCACATCTGTCCCATAGTTTTACTTTCTCTTCTCCAAACTTAAAATTAACTACTGACGTTAATAGGAACAACTACTGTTAGTTGAACTTTTGGAAACAAACAGTGTAAAATCAATACTTTAGTTTTTCAAACACGACTTTGATCAGGTTCTAATAACTTTCGATAGTGTATGGTAGCTAAAATTTTCGCATAAATGAAATATTCCAGGATCATCTCGATTAAGAAGCTACATCTGTCCATGTAGATTCAAGCTGTGTCCAATGGGAAGCAGTTGTAACTGATGGACTGGACCGAATGGAACCACCTACCGTATCACGCAGCATTCCGAACAGAATATTCGGCAGACTTGTATAAAAGTAGTCAAAGTTGTCCTCGTCTGGTCGAACATTCTTGTACCAATCCTAAACAGTACCCATTTACTAACAGAATCACAAAGACTTGTAAGATTATGTGATACATTTGTTTTTGCCTGTTAACATAAAATTTGTGACAAAACTGATTTCAAAGATTTCAGACATATAAAATGTGAGTGAATACTATTTTGCTGCACAATTGACAGCCACAGTTACCCCCCCCCCCCCCCCCAACACTTAGTGATGAAAAAATATATACCTGTACAATTAGTTGCAACCTAAAATACCGTATTCGTTCAGACCTTGAGTGAAAACTTAGCCTATATTTATTTTATTACAAGAAGAACACACGCAAAATAGGTTGACAATCTTCGTTATTTCAAGTCACTGTTTAGGTTTAGGTACTGGACAGGATGCATGACAAAAAGCTATTATATATACGGTTTTTTAGGTTGCGAATTTTTCCAAACTCGTTTCCGTAGATCAAAACTGACATCTTTCTCAGCACTCAGCGTCTTTTCCAGCCATTGACGCATATCCTTTCTTGTCATATCCAAGAACCTAAACAATCAGTTACTATTATGTGAGTCAGCTATCTGATTCAGAAATTGAACATTTAAAACGTGGAAAACTACAGCCCGTTAAATTTTTATCGTCATTGTCCAACCCACGCTCACCTTAAGAGCCTCATTACCTTGAAATATGAATAATGTGAAAATCGGCCAAAATAGAAACAATGCAACGCGACAAAGGCGTATTCAATGGATGAATTATTCATCTAACCGGTTATTTCAGTAACCTAATCGGTTATAAGTAGCACAAAATATGGTTTTACTGTTAGTTTCAACGATAACCAAATTTGGAGTATCAGCTCACTTCCAGGTTACCTACTCGAGCAATTGGAAAAACCAACGGTTATCATTATCAAAAGAACCGGCCTATTCAAAGATGTGAGCAGCATAAAAAGTATAAAACGCACGAGTCACAAAGATTGTTCAGTGTTGACCGCGAGAGAACCGGCATATCTTGAAGCATGGCAGTGACATTTATCTGTAGACGCCGATTACCCAACAAATCTTCGCCGCTGAAACAGATGAGTAATCACAATAGACCTAACTAAATATGCTTGTAAGGAAACAATATTCTGTAGACTGTATTGTTTCGTTTTAATACTTGTGAACACAGCCAAGTTCAAACAAAGCACTTTTGTAGTACATCAGATATAGTTACCACCTACTATGAAATAAACAAAGATAACAGGTATGAACTAGGAAAAAATGATCATGTATTTCTTTTACGAGGTGGTTTACATGTGTTTACAATGTAAAACAAAGCATACATCAAATTTAATAAAAAAACCACTAGATTCTACAGCTGTCAAAGTTACTGTTCAAGTCTTAAGTATGGTCAAAAAGGAAACCTACCCATACGCTTGAATCCAGCTCATCAACTGCACCAGTTCACTCTTCTCCAACTTATCCGACGCGATTTCTCGAATCTGCAACTTTTTCCATATAAGGGACGATTTAATATGGACGATACGAATTCAACCTAGTTAAAAAACACACAAGCACTTTCAACATCTGTGAACCGGTCAACTTTGGATATATTACTCATACATATTGTTATTCTACTGTATGAGAGTACTCACCCGCTTGCATATACAACTGTGGTACATTTGTACAAAACGGTCGTAGATCTGATACTCGGGTGGGAAACAGGGAATCGCAGCTCGTGCCAGCTGCAAATCCTTCAACACCACTTCGCGACACACCTCCAGATATCTGAAATCATCGAATACACACTCAAGTTGTAAGAATTCTTTTTTTTTACATAGATTCTTCACTCAAGCTAATTTGCGGGGAAGCCGACAGTAAACAACTGAAACGATACAGGATATGTAAAATCAAAAATCTGTGTATTTGGTACAGAATGAGTGTGGAATAATCTATCCTACGGACAAATTTCCAAACAGGTTCTGGAAAAAATGAAACCAACCTAGCCAACCACGATTTCGTATCTGATCTGTCCTCTAACTGATTTCCCTCCACACGACTCCACACGGTTTTCTCCAACACCTACAAAAAAGAAGTAGACAACAAAGTGTGCTGACTATTTCCAATGTATCGAAATCTCCGAATAATTGACCTAGCCAACCCACATATAACGGAGAGCTGTCTACCGTTAGGACGGTTAACTGAATGAAAATTCTTGGCTGTGAAAAAACCGAGGGTACGTTCTAGGGTTGTTCATGGAGTTCAGAAGTTTTCGAGTTTTGGGGAAAATCGACTTTGGGCAAAATCGAGTTTTCGAGTTTCAAGTTCGAGAGTCGAGTTTCGAGTTCGACTTCAACAACCCTATTTCATTCGTACGGAATTCCAAATCAATTTGAGTCAAATTTTAGCGACCCACTTCGAATGTTTTTTTGCGCCATTGTCGCGGTCTTCCCGGAGGCATGAAGTCACTGCCCTTCTCCTTCCGATCGATATAGTAACTGTCTATCCTGAACAAAACAAACTGTGGTTGGAACGATAGCAAATCTTCCGAACTAAAAATTTCACTAGAAAAGTTCCTAATATCATTCAAAAAGTCTTTATGACAACAAATATTTTTTTAAATAAATACAACAGTAAAAGCGTCACCTTTCTTCTCGTTCCACGATTCGCACACAGGTGACGAGTTTTTGCGGACCGACTCCCAGTTCATCGCCTTAACAACATTACATAACTCCACCACGCAAAATACAAAAAGTTCAGCCTCATCACGGATTCGAAATTCGAACATACTTGAAGACGATTTTTTTGTTTGTAATCACATAAATACTATGTTGTCAACTCTATTTGGGTGGGGGAATAAGTATTAAATACACTGAAGAAAATGCACTAACGACTCACCCCGCACCATTTCCAGCGCACGTCCCAGGATGAACCACATATTCGTACCTAGTACGGTCACCAGTTCATCAACCTTGATGAAGAAGGTGACCAGCAACTGAAAGCACTTCGTTGACTGCCAATCAAATTTACATCTTCTGTGCTCTCAGAAATAATTGACATTCCCCTTTCTGTATTTTTTCATTCATTTTCAATCATTACATTAGGTCAAGATAAGTTCGACCAAATAATTAACCTTTTTCAGATATGTTGGTTGTTATTATGTGAGATTTTCAAAAGTGCCTGGTACGATTTCAGCAGTTGATACCAGCTGGTACTCTGTCATTAACGTATTCCAGATTCCAACCAAAAACCTAGATCGGACAAAATGACTACAAAGTGTAACTATACATTTTTCTCGTACTCCTTGTTCCCGGTCGGCATTTTGTGAACCTCGAACAGTAACTCGTCTCTGGCCAGTTCCAAGTCCATGATACTGTAAAAGGGACATCATGAGAATATTGAATATAGATGACGAGGCACTATTTTGATACTAAATACAAAAATAGAGACTTACTGCTTATGAGCAATCAGGAGTTTTCCTTCATCCAAGGCGTTTTTAGTTTCTTCTACCTGGAAATTGGGAAAATAAGAAGCAAAACAAAAATTCAAAACTTCTCGTAAAACTTCAAAATTCAGCAAATTGACTATTCGCAACTACGCCAACACAGCTAGTACTCAATAATAGTCAAGGTTGATCACATTGAATATCACAGCACAGACACAGCATACACATGTTCTGAAAAAAAGAAATACTCCTCAATTACTCAGTTCCAGTTTCCGGCATGTTCTACCTAGATAGTGAGAGCTTTTCCCAGTACGAGCACAATTGCACAATGAACCCCCACCGTATGATTGATATTGAATATATGTTTCAGATTCTCCATGGCGGCAGCATACTGGCCATGTCTGGCATTCGCGTCACGCAGTTCCCGCATCCTATCCTTCAGTTGCGGAAAGGGGCGGAGACGGGTGCGGATAGAAGAAATGCTGGAGAAAAAACTATCAATACAGTACTCTACACTTTAGAAGATCAAATACTAGAATCATATGACTCGCCCAGTAAGTGGGGTGATTCCCAAAAGTCAATGTTCGACAGTCAGGTGAAATTTGGTTTTGATCAAATATGTAATAGAACTCATCGTATGCCATTATTCAGATGCGTGCTTAGGTCGTTAGGTGAAATGGGTAGAACTAATAGAGATGTTTATACAGTACACTGCAGGAAATCGTGAACAATTACTGATGTTTTTCCACGTTTTACGACACTATTTAATTTACTGTTACAGTACCTGGTGTCGATGGATGATATATCCTCGGAGGCAGTGTGTAGCTGGGTGATGGCCGTTCTGATACCTTCCAGCTGGGACTGGACCCCAGTTCGAAGCATCGCTTCCACAGCTGCCTGTCAATAAAATACCTGAGAAGATTGGTGATAGGATTTATACTTCAAACTGACAATACTTCGGTTAGTTTATATTCACGGTTACAGACAGCAGACACGCTACGCTATGGACTATCAGTTTTACTAGAACATGAATATTTCAACAGCACAATATTTCTGTATATCACGAGAGAAGTGATATATATAGAAGTGATATATACACGAGAGATATAGAACATTTGTCAAGGAACGGAAGGCACTTTGAAAAAAAATGTTCGTTTCAGTGATCATATCAACTACTACTCATGTAGTTTAGTTGCCACACACTACTGACAGCCGCTTCGATTTCAATAGTCTTTTTCAGACTAATACGATATAGAGACTAATACAAAATGTCCAGATCATTTTAATAGAAAACTTTCAGATCATTATCAGAAAAGTTCTGCTTCCAGATCAAAAATTATGATTCTCACAGTCGATTCTGACCCTATTTCAAAAGAGTTCCGAAAAAAAATTCAAGGTGAAGTTTGCGCTAGAAAACCACCAAAAAATCACTGGAAATTTTTAATGTGTGCTGTATAGGTCACAGAAGGAATGATGTCGGCTATACCTTTTCTTTAATTATATTTAGTTAGGAATTTAAATATATCTTGTGCTAACGACTTGGAGAGATGAAATGTTACGGCCGATTGTACTAGTTATGATTCTGTAATAAATTATTATACCTTCTTTCTGTCGGCTCTTTTGCGTAGTTCTGGCAGCTTCTCCAGTTGATCGGGTCGTTGTAGCAGAGCGGCTACCTGCATATATCAGTGAAGTTGTGCGATAATAGCCAGAAACAAATCGAAACCGTGGAAAACCCTGCTTTTGACACAGAATCGTAAAGTTTCAGATATTTGAATAGAGAAACTAATTCCTTTCTGATACACAATCACATATTACTGTTTTATGATTATAGTCGGCACTACTCCTACTGAGAGTGCTACAGTACACCTTCGCACTGAAAGTTTTCTATTTGTACTGTAAGAGTCTCCGTAGGAATGGAGAAGACTATACCTGCTCTATGGCGGCTCTCTCGGCGTCAGCGTCCATCTTGTAGCGAGGCAGGCGACCAACTGGGAGTAGCAGGCTCGATCACAACACCTCAAGAAATTTATCTTCAGTGACAAAAACAACTCTCATTGATCAATAATCATTTAAAAATAACTCGGGAGATTCCAGACAAAGGCTCATTCGTCAGAAACAGCCAGTTCTGGTCAACCGGTTGTCTAGACTGCGTGAATAGAATTAGGCAAAAGTACAAAAACAAATCAGTGAAATAGCAGTAGCAGGCAAAATACCAGTTACAAGATTATACATCGAAATGCAGCAGATTCATGTATTATCGATATGTTTATTATATTATAATTATTATTAATATTATTATTATACAAAGTAATCGTAACAAACTAGAATCGACAAAAACGGGGAACGAAAACAAGTGAAGTAAAAGTGAATTACCAGAATTAGCACCATATTAACAACGATGTATTTAGTAGAATATGAACAAATTGACAAACATAGAAACTTAAAAATTATCACAACTCCTGTTTTGTTAATGCTGCTCCTGCTCCAGGGAACTGTTGTCCTTCAAGCGATACCTGAACAGAAGTACAGAAGTGCATAAGATAGCTGTTGTATACGATATTTCCCACCCTCATTGATTCATATAATATGAATTTGAAAATAATAGTCGATTTTTATATATTTAAAAGGTTTCTGAATGGCTCAAGACTTATGTACTATTATTCCAACAGACTGGCAGTATTAGAAACGGCTGTTTTTCTCATCAAAACTCAAAGCGATCTCCGAAAGTTTGTCTGTATACTGCAAAAGTATTCACAAAACTGACGAGGACTATAGTAAATTTACAAGCTTTCAGTTGAAAAATAGTGCGACAAATAAATTCAACTCAAAAAATGAGATATAAAAACCCACCTCTGTAACTTGAGGCTGCTTGATTAAATAATTCTTGCCCTCGAACGCTTGAGATCCTTCTTTGAACATGAAAATGGCACGGTTATCGTCGATAACGAAGACCTGAAATGAACAACCGAAATGAAAACCAAATCAGGTCAATGATACGTAAAATGCTATTTACAGAGACTGTGTCGAGAGTCCAAACTCAAAAACTGTCCTTCCTTTGTAAACGTCAATTAGAACTTCTCTGCTTTGGGGCGAAATCATGCAGATTCCTGTAATCAAATCAAAAAACTGGTTCTTTTTCTGAAGAATAATCACAATTGACTAGTGTGTGGTTCTCACCTGCGCATCTACGTGGTTGTTGAAGAGTGCGGACTGCCAAAGAGAGGTCCAATGTTCCGTGAACGGTCGAATATCTTTTTTGCTCGGCTCAGAAGGGTCAACTACACCCACAAACATCATAAGGGTTTGCCCTTTCTTGGAGAGACGCAGCATGTCCTCGGGAGTCTTTGCCTGAAATATGATTAACCATCGGACAAGAAAACAATGCCAATCTTTGTGTAAAGCTAGGTGTTATACTGAGAACTTTAACATTCATCTTTTCGGTGAATCCGAAACTCGACAACTCCTAGATCAACTATTTAACATCCAAAATCATGAATATTCGGCCATTTTTGGTGTGTATTTTAAGGCGAAACGGGTTCTTTTTTTGAAGACCAGTCACACCTTCCTGGTTTCTGCTGCTCACCTGTGCCCTCATAGAGTCCATGTCCATCGTCTTGGGCTTCTGTTTGTGTGCGGGCAGCTCGTCCTCCTCCAGCTCATCCTCATCATTCTCCTCCCACTCATCGAACAGACGCTCCAGGTCTGCATCACTGGCAACATTTTAATCATTCAAGAAGGAGCATCACGTCGGCCAATAGTAAAGGGTACGAGGGGTATAGTCTTTTCCATTCCTACTGAGACTCCTACAGTAGGATTTCGAAACTTCCAAGCCGTTTTTCACACTTGCATTTGATCGAAACAGCTGAGGATTTCTGTACCTCATTCTTCTTCTCAGGTAGAGTAAATATACAAGAGCATTTTCCATAAACTACATTTTCAGCTTCACAATAGCCTTCGGAAAGTTTGTAAGGTTACTGTAGGAGCCTCAGTAGGAATGGTGTGAACTATAAAAATATTTCTCGTTTTACCAGGTTTACTTGTGACACCCTCGTCCCCTTCACTATTCCCCCATCACGTCACGTGACTCCACCACCAATATTACGTGACCCATCATTCCACTATAAATACTACGGGATCCTTTATTTTTTCGCACTTTGTAAAGGACAGGTCCAGAGCGATTGAATACCTAATGATTTTTCTTTTCCGTCTACAAGTCTGAACAAAAGACGTAACCCACGATGAAGAGATGAAGCAAGACAGCTTAAAAGTCACCGCAACAAAACTACTCAGAGAAAACGTTCAGCTCCCTTTGAGCTCCCTCCCTCCCTTTTAGCAGCCAGTTTGAGCATTCACAAACAGTGGTACACAAAACATTATATGACATAAGTACAATACACAACTGAAACCGTACCAAAACTCTTACTTGTAGCTGGTTATATCCTTCTTTGGCTTGGCACTTTGAACAAGCGAGCCAGTGAGAATCAGTAACATCAGCGTCGAAAGCCTCATGCCTGAGTATGTCAAGATAAACCTGGCAAACGTGAACTATTCGAGAACAGTGCATAATAAACGAAACAAGTGGAACAACCAAGACGCAGAACTACACGAGTGCTTTTCAAGCAATGAAAACACCAAATAGACGTGAATGAATATTAACACTTTATTTTATTATGCATATTACAGGCAAGCACAGAAATAAGCGAAATGACGACTGAGATCAAATTTAAGAAAGGGCAGTGAAACTAGGAAAGCACGTCAATTATTACGATATATTTACAAACGATCAGTAAAATAAATTATTTACTACTCCTTGTTGGCAGACTATTGTGTGAGTAGCTTCCGCCGAGTGTTCTGAAAATGTCCAGTTTGATTATCAGAAAGAGCGGCTTAGAGTACTTTCCTAAAAGTTAGTTATTAGTATACCTGCAGAACGTTTTAATTTTGGTAGTACATACTTGGCAAACTATACTCATAGATATATATGAAGGCACTGTCAACAAAGAATAGTCCGTTACAGCAACAGCTCAAACTAATTAAAGAATAAAAATAAAACGCACCAAATTGAAACACATTGCCATGATTCTATTGGAGGTCTTGTCAATTTTCTTCTCCCTTTCCAGAACGTTCGAACGATACTCAGAGGTGGACACAATCTTTCTGAAACCACAACTTTCTTTCTTCCCAGATGTGAAGAGAAACTGATCAAATCATCAAATTCCGAAATTCCTTCTGGCTCTGCATTGTGGATGCTATAAATCCTTAAATAACCCGTTGATTGTTTTGAATCAAAAACCTTTTCTCTTCCCGATTCAATGAAATATTCTATTCTACAGCATACGTGCTCTGTCCGAGCTAAAACACGACCATAAAACGCAACTGACCGTTTAGTAATGGCTTTCATGTCCTTTTCAGGGAAAGCTCGAATCTGAGTTGGATCTGTCAATAAAATGTCGGCAACGTCGTCAATCCGAACAGCTCCAGTTGCCAGCAATCGAACCGCGTCCTGAAAACCCGAACATTTCCGCTCAATGTCGATGTCGTGGAACATACAAACGAACGTAATAATTGAATATATAACGAAAAATGTTCGAATAACTTATTACCCGAACACAGCGAGCATATCGACCATGTTTTGAAATAAAAGAAGTCGTGATGTTAGAAAAAAATTGTTAGTTTAAGTTTAGGCCTAAAAACTTTAAAATTTTTAGTATTTGTTTTTGAAGACACAATTACACAATCAGCGTTGCCGAAGTATTATTCAATTCTGCTGATGAAGAATGGCAATCTATGATCTACCCCTGTAAAACCAGTGACCACAGACATGGAACTAAGGAACACACCTTTCGCTGAGCTTCTATGTTCATCCTCCTCTCAGATGCTGCTCTAATCACACTCTGTCTGAATTCTAGCCGACGAATGAAATTCGGACGCATCAAGCGCAAATAGTACTGGAAGGCCAAAAATGAACAAGAGAGTCGACAAAACCGCATCTACCTTCTAGTTTATGTTTGAGAAAAGACAGCCCAGAATCAGGTGAAAAAAAAACAGCTCAAACCAACACTGAAAAGTTAATTTTTGAACAAAACAAAAAAGATCAGGTTGTTTCAATACAATATATCTGAACTAACCCCTGGCGACGTTGCATCCACAGGTCGATCGGTGCTGGAGGAATCTCCACTTTCTAGAACAAACGTCTCGTTGGGCAGTCGCAATCTTCCTTGCGCACGGGGCTCGGAAACAGCTACTGAAACTTCACAAATGAAACTCTTCCATCACAAATGAGATCACAAATGAAACTTTTCCGGGTAATAACTATATTTCGACTTCTCGAAAGCTTTTGATCGAGTTTCACACCCCAAGTTATTGTATAAGTTGAGAGCACTTGGTTTCCATAACCAAACAGTCAATTGGCTAGAAAAGTTTTTATTACAAAGAACTTTTCAAGTCAAAGTAAAAGATAGTCTTTCTGATGTTTTCAAGATTACTAGTGGAGTACCTCAAGGTGGAGCCATTTCTCCACTCCTCTTTAGTGTTTATACGTGCGAAGTACCTAGTATACTTGTCAAACCAGGTTTAGTGAGCTGCAAAGTTTTTGCAGATGATACAAAGATTTACCAGGATTTCTGTGTGGATGATAGTAAAGTGCATTTGCAAGAATCGATTGACAGTATGTACTCTTGGTCGGTTCAGTGGGAGTTACCTTTGTCCGTAGAAAAAACAAAGGTACTACATATTGGAAATAAAAACCCCAAGAATGTGTATACAGTCAATGGAACTGTCATGGGCGGTTGTGACACTGTGCGCGATTTAGGTTTCACAGTCACAAGTAGTTTGACATTTGCCGATCATTGCAAACGTATAGTCGCTGCAGCTAAAAGAAGGACATACAATATGTTCAAAACTTTGAAACTGAAGAATAAGTTCACGTGGATTAAGGTTTACAAAACATACATTCGTCCTATTGTTGAGAGTGGCTGCACTGTGTTCAACTCTGAGAGAATGTGTGTAAAAGCAATCGAATCAGTGCAGAATGACTTTACTAGGAAGTTATTCATGCGACTAGGAGGTTATACGTATTGTAAAATACCGTCAGCTGAGTTCAGAAATAAGAAATTAGGTCTTCAGTCTTTAGAGAAAAGACGTAACGTCTTTGATTTGATCATGGTTCACAAGATTGTACATGGAAACTCTGGCGTTGAGACTGCAAAGTTTTATACCTTTGAAAACTCGCGAACCAGGGGTACAAGGTTGAAATTACGTTTCACCGCTCCCAAATTCAAGACTAGAGCACAATTTTTCACTGTCAGAGCTGGTTCTAAATACTTGAAAATCACGAAAAATAAATCTGTACCTGTTTCAGTCAAATGTATGAAAAAATATTTGTTTGAAACCCTTAACTAATTAATGAATTGAACGTTTCTGTTGGAGCCCATTTGAGTTTTGTAGGTCAGTGGCTTGTGTTAGTTAACTTCTTGCTCAGTTTCCGTTTTTATTGTTGTGTGAACCATCATCATTCCGACATATATATCGTTACTGTGTTGTTGTAGTACTGTTCTCATTCCACATCCCACTTTGTTCTATGTTTTATTTCTGTTTCCACCACTTTTTCCCACTTCTCATCTCATTTTTTCACGTATTTATATGCGTAATAAATCAATCAAAAATAGAACGTAATTGTTGAAAGTAGTTATTGGTTATCATATGAAATCAGTTGCATGAAGCTGATATTACCGTGGGAATATCCCGTTATTTTACCTTCTTTGTTCCACTATCTACCCACCTCCATTCATAATCCTCCGTCGCTGAGCTTGCGGTGAAGAAGTAGAAGACAGCGATCGCGACAGGGCCGAAGGACGAGTATGATTTGAACGTCTTGGCTGAAAGACTAAACTTTAAAACACGGAAGTTTAATAACTGAAAAAAACTTTAAAGTCAATTTTTGTCACAACGAATGTTCTTTCACCGCCATAGATGAAAAAAAAAGAAATATTCTGTCCACGTCTTCTCAAAGTGCCATGAACGAATATTGTCTTGGGTTTGTAATTTGTAAATGTTTAATGTTCGCGAACTGACTCTTGTTTTGGTATGAAGGGTATTCGTTATTCGACTATTTAACATCGTATAAAAGAATCTATTATCACCTCATAATTATAGAAATCCAGCTTCAAAACGCAAACACGTTCTAGTACAGCGGTGACAACATATTTTCACGCAGGAAATCCCGCTTTCGAGAATACATTTGAGTGATATGGATATGATAGTTAAAATAGAGTACATACACTGCTCACCTCAGTTCTTGTGGCAGGTGTAGAAGTCATAACAGGTACCGGTCTACCCGGTGTACTTTCCGGTGTTTCTGTGGCTGTGCTGCTCTCAGGTACATCGCTATCGATCCGTGCATTCCGTAATACTCGCCTAGATAGTGACGTGTTCATTCCCGTGTTACGAGAGGGGGTGGTCTGAAAGAAAGGTGATGAAAACTACGCAAAACGAACCTCATGAATGTGCATACACCAGTAAAGTTGTCCGAATAGTCAGAAAAGTTGGAAAAAGGACTAATTTTTAGCCGGAAATATGAAAATCGGGCTACCTTTGATGAAAAGCCCAAATTTACACGTGTTTACATCTAAAAACGGATTACTTTTTGTAGCATAGTCAGACCTTACTGGTGTATGTGAATGTGAGAAACGCCATTAGTAATTTCAATATTTCAAAGTGATTCCGAACCATACGCCCTTCCAATATTATGTTCACGCACTGGGTCATAATGATTCCCATACGGTTCTCAGCTCAGCAGATACATGACTTGTCACAGAGTCAACAAATCCGAAAAGGCCACATTGTTTTTCACTAAATTGTAGAACAACATAGCACATTGGTATTCTACTTTCTAAACAACATTAATTCATGTCATTCATGAGACCTCACCTGTTGAGTATTTCTATTGAGTGCATTGGAACGATTCCCTTCTGATGCTGACCCACGTTCATATCTCACACGTGCTTGGTCAATATGACTCCTGGTTTCGGTCCGAGCTTCGATATCAACCTAAAATAATCATAACGTTTTCGAAATATTCGCATTAGGACGACAGCCATATAATTGGATAAACATGCCAACTCATCAAAGGCTACAATACGAGATGAACCGTGTTGACTTTTCGCGTCTAGTTTAAAGTTGGTTTTCGGAAATATAGGACCCCGTAACAGAAATACGCGATGAAAGTGAAAATAATGCACTTTCCCAAAATGATGAAGAATGGAATAAATAGTTACTAGCCATCGAAAACTTGTATATTAAAGAGGAATATGATATTGTACCTGTATATGTTCTCCTACTCCATCATCAAATAGTCTACGAGAGGCGCTCCTTCTATTAGAGCTGTCAGACGAAAGCGAGGGCGTTCTCTTCTGAGGAGTAACTCGTACAACGGGAAGGCTTGAACTGGTCGAATATCCTTTCTCGTGTCGAGATTCTGAGGAGTCGACATCTCTGAAAAAAAGAGATTAAAATTGTCACAAATTGTCTACTTTCGTCTGACAGCTCACGTAACTTGTGATGGCAGTTTGGAATCAGACTGCCTGATACCGAGCTGAGCGACACTCCAGACAGACCATTAGAAAATAAAATCGCTAGTAGGAGAGCGCCTTTCGAAAACGAGGTGTGTGGCATGGCCCATTTACCACTTTAATTCACGTTTGAAGTTTGAATATATTTTAAAAAAGAAATGAAATACCGTATTATTCCACACCAAATCATTATCAGGCGAAAAGAAGTATTGGCCATCTAATGCTACAAACATTGAACTCACGACTGTAGTGATTTGACAATGGATTTCAATTCCTCGATTTCCCGTTGTTGATCTCTAATCGTGCGCAGAAGTACATCATTTTCGTTCCGAGAATCTCGATACTTCTTCATTATTGTGCTATGTGAGGCTTCGCGAGTGCCTCAATGAAAAGTTTTGGCTACAAATACAAAACGGAAAATAACAGTGGGCACGGTACAAGGCACAATATTGCACTCGAAGCTAAACTAGAAAACGCATCATTTTACGACCAACTGGTGAGAACAAGCTTAGCTGAGTATGAAAAGAGGGTTATTTCTACAACCAACAGAAAAAGAAGTCCAAATAACAAGAGAGGACAAGAGAAAAAGAGAGAGATCGTAATAAGAAATACATGAATGAATCACTCACTGTTACAGTTATCATCATCCCCAATGGAGTTTGTCGTTCGTTCTAATTGTGAAGATTCGACTGTTCCAGATGCATTTCTTAAACATAAAACTTGAAGTTAAATCCAATTAACGGAAACATAAAATTATTATGTACTATGGACATTATGCAGGAAAGGCAGAGGGGTGAATCACTTCAAGTGTGCTTCTATCATAGAAATAGGAACAGAACCATTATTGCGTATGAGGTACAAATTAATCAGTTGGATATTGGATTCGAATATCCTCACAAGCCAGAATTTTTCTGACATTCTACTACAACTACAACATACCTGCGATGTATTTCGCTCTCTCGACTTCTATCAAGTAAACCATCAATATCGGCATCAAATATCTCATTCTCTCTACGATGTGATGACCTACAAAAGTGAGGTATTATATTCATATGTGAGGATCCTGCGGAGAATTCACAGACAGGGAATGGGTAATTAAATAATATATACCCAAATCGGCAGGAAAACTGCCCATTTTCAGAAATTTACATAATATCGAGTTTGGTTTGGGCGCAAAAATGTGCATCCAGCAAACGAATGATGAACTTGTAAAAGAAATCAGAACCATATTCGTGCTAACTGGGATAAAGTTTGAAAAAATAGGCTTCTTTTTCTAGTAGGAAAATTTAGAGAACTTAGATCTGAAGTTATGAAAGTTTGTGTACGATACGACGTGTATAGTTTGACCGAAAATCGTAAACAGGTTTCTCTTTCTTTCTCTTAGTAATGTGTGACGAACAAAACTAACCAAGCACTTCCTGGCAAGTTATTCGACGAAAGTTCCATCAATACTTTGTTAGCAGAATTGAGCTCTCGTATCCGCCGAGGTGAGTCTTCCGAGTTGTTATAACCTGCAACTAACATAATAAATTTACAATACAAACTAGTAATGAGCAAAAGAGAGAGAGAGAGAAGAGAGCATCGCAGTATACTCAACTTGAAAGTTTAATACAAGTCCAAACAAAGGAGCTCACAGCTCAGTAGCGGCAGTTGCAATATTTGAATGGGAAACTTGTTAGCTTTACATTAGAAAAACCCGAAAATGTCTCCGGAGAAATACAAATTCTCAATTTCATCTAGCAGCTGGTGTGATTGGAGGTTGACCGGCTCGTTATGCTACCGCTGACCAAAACAAGTACCATGACAACGGGGCGCAAAGGAAGCACGTTATAAGTAGCAGCAACCATTACCCGCATTCACTTAATTGTTGGCAGAAACCGGAAGACTATAGCCTTGTTTTATACTGCAGCAGAATAATAAAAAAAAGTGAATATGAAACGTTGTCGGTCCGATGTGAATATAAAACTTACCTGAACATTTGAATCGGCCAGATTCTCTGTAAGACGTCATGTAGTGTTCCGAGAACTAGAAAAACGCCGTAAGATGAAAGTATCAGACAGAGGGAGAAGAACGAATGAAAAACATACCAACCCAACCACACGAATGAATTCAAAAACACTTTTTAAAGTTTATTTGTTGGCTGTTTGATTACTGAATAAGAGTCAAGGATCCACTACTCATTCACTCACATGTAAACTGCTATCATTCAATAATTAAAACTCTACACAATCAAAATAAGGTAGGTAAGGTTCAAAGTTGACAACTAATTAATTTAAAAAAAATCTTGATGAAGAATCAAGGGCAAGTTTGATTGACCTCGCCATAACCGCTTAGACATCAGCCGTGACGGTCCCGCGACCAAAAAGTGAACGGTTCCGCGACCAGAACGTGACAGTCCCGCGACCTATTTATAAATAGGTTCCGGGACCGTCGCAGACTCGCCGAGTAGTGTTGGGACCGTCACAGATCTCATGCCGCGAAATTCAAAAATTCAAAAGCTGAACATATTCACCACCCTTATTATTGATTTTTTCAGAATTCTAATATTGATTTTCTTTAATCAAAAATATTATAAACCTATTTTTCTGCCAATAACAAGAACATTTACATGTATACAATTTATTTACATACAAACAATGACAATGTGAATATCTTTCTGTTGATGGTGTTCAGATCACTGTTCTTTCCTTCATCGTACGATCCATATCTGAAAGTATTGATTATAGTAATGACATTGAATATAATATGTAGTTCTCTGTGTGTGTATCGAGGATATTGTACTACGGGTTGTTTCCTTTTCGACCAGAGTGAGTAAAAACTGCACATTACACACATACACCAGTAAAGTTGTCCGAATAGTCAGAAAAAATCGGAAACCGACTACTTTTTAGCCGAAAAGAAGACAAACGGTCTACTTTTGATGAAAAAATTTAATTTGCACGTGTTTACATCTGAAAATGGCCTACTTTTTGTAGCTTAGTCGGACCTTACTGGGGTATGATTACACAGCTTTATACTATTTTCCCTCGCTACTAGCACTGTCAAATCCGCGATATTTTGATCCTCTCTCTAACCCTTGCGTCCCTAGTGTAAAAGTCATATTGGCACCACACAAAAATGTCTCCCCCTTTTAGTCTCCCAGATTATATACCTACAAGCCGTGGGGACGTTGAAATAATGAACATACCTGGTTTATGATGACAGAGGTGGTGCTAAGTAGTTCGGGTCCCTTCTTTGTCTCTTTCACAGCGAAATAAAGTTCCATGCTCCAGACTATTGTCGATGCCGATTCTGAAATGATAGAAATCGTCTACTGTCTAAGAAGAAAACTTGCACCTGAGTTCCAGCATAACTCTTGTTGATCAACGCTCAACATACCTCAGGAGACTCTGGATATATAGTCCAGTGGCCGTATTTTTTAAGCTCAAGTAGCCATGTAAGTTACATAATCAAATTTTCAATCGCCTATATCTGACTCAGCTCTTGATAGTCCTTACTTGTTTGCTCTCAATGGTACCATTTACTTCTTCAAAATAAGCGGAGGGATGTTGTACCATAAATAGCAGCAGTTAATAATTTTCCATCTGAAATTTGCTCGAGTAACTTACATGGCTACTTGGACTCACAAAATACGGCCACTGGAGAACTACGGTTTATACCTTACCTAAATATAAGACAAAATTCAGAACTCACTGATCGGTATTTGTACAAATAGCCTTTAAACATTATTTTGAAGAAGTGCAGTCACACAATAAGCACTCACCATAGCTTATTGCTCTCCATGATGACATGATGATCACTGTGGTGCCAGACTTCTTTCTTAGCACAGCCTCATGATTACATCTGCAATGCCATGTGTAGCGCGATCCAAAATGTCATGAACCATATAATATACATTATATAATAAGTCATCAAGAAAGTTGTCTCATCTAAGAATGCTGTTTTCAATGAACATTCTCGTTTGATTATCATGTGATTCATCTGGTTCTGCTACAGTTAACTTGCGAGAAAACTACTCACTCTAGATATAAAAAGCGTATGTTCAGAATCAGGACAGTTCTATGCTACTTTAATTCAATAAATATATGAGTATTTGCAGTTATTACAATAGTTATAGGTTGTATAGTTATAAGTTGAAATTTATATCATCTTATCAGTTATTTGTTATGGAAGTATACTAGTTAATCCTAACTTTGACGGTATCATCCTACTCTTATGCAACGAAGTTATGATTATTCTATGAAAAAGGCAATAAAAATAATATAAATAGTAGAGCACTGCCACTCAATGACAGGAACTGTTGACTGACTGATGGCCAATCAATAACATTTGTGATGGTGTGTCGCGCCAATACTATGGTTCCGGGACCGTCGCAGGACTTGTTGACTACGCGAGCCATTCTGCGACGGTCCCGCGACTTTTCAGTGGTGACGGGCTCAGTCAAACACGGGCATCATGCCAGCCAGATCCGAAAATTTTTGAGCACTGGGCATGCTCTTGGCCATCACGGCAGGTTCAAGCGCAGAAAAACGGGCGCTGCGCCCATTAGAATTTTCGCTCACTCAGACAATTCCCAGCCAATTGGCCAGCCACTTTTTTATTGGCTGAGCGAGAGAGTGTGCAGGTCAGAGAGACCCAGATGTCTGCGGCCTCATTGACCTGCACACTCTCTCGCTTTTGTAGCTGGCCAATCGGAGAAAATTGGCGCCAATCGTTCTGAGGTCTGCCCGAGCCTCGAGCTGCCTGGCAAAGGTCCAACGTAGTTGGATGCGCAGTTGTGTGCTTTTGTAGCAAGAGCGTAGCGGTCGCGGCGCGGCAGCCGCTCTAATCGAAATCTCGAGCACTCGCTGTATTTTTTGTTTTTTATTATGCAATCAACTTTATTTCGTAAAATAATTGTAATCTAATCATTCCTGGACCTTTATTCAAGCTCTGTGTCAGCTATTGTAGCATAAAATTGGCTTTCAGCGATAATTTTCACAATTGAAGTGAAGAAAAGCTGAAAATATAGAAAAATTCACGTTTCAACATTCATTTCGCATAATAACGAGTTAGTATACTCTTAAAAACCGCTATAGAAACAAGCTAGTTCTCTCCTCATGGTTATCAATGTTTTTTATATATATAATCTTTGCAATTTCGTCCGTTTTCTTCGAATGAAGGGAGGTATTTCATCATTGTTCGAATAATCTACATATGTCTGCTCTTCCCACTCCTCCGTTGCGGTGTGAATCAAATTATCACTCTCAGATCCTTGTCGTCTGTTCGTTGCTATCCTCACCAGCGTCTGCCTGTAGCTGACGAATTCTCCACCTCGAATGTTAGAAAAGAGAAAGACATATGTACACAGGTAGTTGAATTAGTACCATTGTTTTTTAGTTCTCACGTAGGGAAACACTTGCCTAATTGCTCGTCATTATATGTATTATATAAAACTATAAAACTAAACATGCTTCATGATTTTTGATCGAAAATAAGCTAATTTTCTCTCATATATCCGGTGGCGGTGACAACCAATTCTAATCACGTAATAACTTATTTTGCTCATAACCCTACATTAAACATGGTTTCCATTCAACCACGATCAAATGAATCACGTTATAACTTCAACTCTTTCAGAATTCAGATCGAAGCTTTCGATTTCTAATGAGAGGCTTTCGACTTCCCATGAGAAAGCAGAAGGACTCTATTAAAAAAAGGTGAGCATTCAATCTATTCTCCATGTCGTACTGTCATTGATCCTTGGCATTTTGTTATATAGTCTGTCGCATAGTTGCTAAGTAGCAAAATGTACGGTTTTCTCTCTAATATAAACTGGCAAATCCTTCGTCGAGGAATGCAGCAAAATCCAACATCCATCGAAGAAAACCTGTCTTGCTGCGTTATGGTTATTCCACGAGTACTATACGTTCTCTAATATAAATGTACTCAATCAAGAATAATTTGCAAAAATAGTTCAAAGATGTTACATTTTTCATCTGAAAACGAAAACATCAAACTTTAATTTCAGCATCGGAAACGTGGAGGACGATTAACCCAAATTGAAGCCATCAATTTCAACCGCCAGAAGCCCAACGAAGAAATTCCCTTTTTATGTGTTTTTATTGATGTTTTTGTATACGATAAAGAAAAGTGTTGTTGCTCCAATAAGTTGGAATCGTTTGCCAAGAAGTATGTGCGGAAATACCATGAAAATTTCGTTATAACTCCATTTTATTTGTGTTTGGAGTGATTCTGAAGCTTTCCGTCGAATTGACTTGAATTTTGAGCCGCAACGCACCAGAGACGCGTTGCGGTCGTGCAGCCGCCCGACGGTTTTCAATGCACCTTTGAACATGCCGTGCCATGTCTGGCCAGGTCACAGACAAACTGAGGGCTACCGTACACCCTTGCATCTTACTAGGACCTCATTTCAGATGTCAGAGTCTGACAGTCCTTTATTTTTTCTGATGCAATTTTTACAAATTTTCAACCGTTTTTTTTTCAACCTTTTTTGTATAGTTTATAATTGATTCTTGTTCATTGTGATGAATTTTTTGTTGTTTTAATGATCCATGAGGGGTTGAAGTTTTTACCACGTCACTATGTTCTGTGTACATGATCAAACTTTGTGATTGTGTCTGTTTCCAGAAAGAAAGAGAGGATACTGACAGATAAGTTCCATGTTCTACATTATCAATCGGGGCATGGACAACAGTATAGAGTGGAAGTTTGGAGCGATGCCTGACCTCAAAGTAGGTTTTATCATAATTTGTCCTGTAACCCGGTAGTGTGGATGTTGTTGTTTATCGGTATGATCAAACCAATAGTTTTTCGTTTCTCAACACCACTCGCTTTTCTACGGAGTAAAGTGTTCATGTAACCCCTTTCTAATGCAAATACAGACGCGGGTGCCGGGTACATGAGCTGCTGGTCATATTTGATTCATTTGGACAAATGTGTTTCTTCTGAGTCGGGTACGTGAAGAGCATTGCGTTAGAAACGTCATTTGAGAATAACATAATCAAGGTTCCGGCTGGTCATTCGTTGGAAGGAAGTTTTGGCTGATCTGCGTCGCTGACAGACTGAGTGGCGCGACTTTCTGGAAAAAGGAGAAAGGACCCCCCTCCCAGGAAGCATTGTGAGTTTGTATGATTAACTAAACATTTCCTATTTAACGATCACTTTTATAGTTAGTGAATACTACAACTAACCCCCCTCCGCGGTTATTAATAAGTTTTCTTGTGTTTCGAAATACTCACTATAATTTCTGTTAATCAAATTTATAAAAAATACATATAATTCTTATATTAAAATTATTACTGTGTTCACTATGTAACACTGCCACATCGTTATTCTCTAAAAAAAACTATTATAATGGTTTCAGAGAATTGCGGAACGACGCGTGCTCCAAGTAAGACAGCGAATTCCATCCCGACTTGAGAGGCGACAACAAAGATGTGCATTTGTCCACTTCTGCAGAAATGGACGACGCAATATATACCTTCTTGATTACGACTAAGTTTTGTTGTTATAGTAGTTTTCCAATGCCACTTCTTTCTCATGCATTTGATTGAATAGATAGTAATCTAAAACTTTTGGTAGACTAGACCACCGCAGATCTTTCTTTAATGAATAGCTCTCCCAATTTCTCGCGGACATACTTTTCTTAATTTTCTGCTGATCAGGTCTTTGACATGTTATTTCTTCAGACATTAATCGTCTACGTTAAGTATAAATATCACTATGTGTGTTAGGCATGTACCTCAGCTCTTCCTATGCCCTGGTTAAATTCAAATAACGGCTCTTTTCCTCCAGACCCGGGGAAGTTCGCAATTTTTCTATCTCGCATCTAGTTCACAAATGTATTCCGTTTCTGTAGAGTATAAACACCTACTGGTGCGTCATTGAGTTGCTATTCTAAGGACTTTATTCGCCTTTCTTTGCTTTTGTCTCAGAAATTACATGTTTCCTATATTATTAGATTATCTACATTGAATAGTTGATCAGTCTCATTCGAATATGTTTTCATTTTTGAACGTTCGCTTATATTTGTTCCGCTGTTCTCGATTATCAATGCTTGTTTCGTTTCTCTGAATAAACATTCTGTTGATTTTTTTGCTCACGAAACGGAAAATGAAAGAGTATTGGGAAAATAGAGCAATTGAATACCGTAATTATTAATTTTGTAAGGAGCGAACCCAATATCTTAGTTTTTGACCTGGCCAGCAGCATGCTATTCGCCCTTCAAAAGGCCGCCTGGCATGCTGCTGGCATGAAGACCACGGCCGATCTGGCCCGACATGGCCAGCATGATGCCCACCATTGCCGTAGTGGACCGTCAAAATTTGGCGAAAAGTTCCGGGACCGTATCGGCTGATGCCTGAGCGGTGGATATCATGACCCCTGCAGCAATTGCAAACAAAGTACTGCCTTTAATTCTGTGCACGCGTGAGTCATTTTAAATTTTTGCCGAATCCCACGTGTTTTTTTTTGAATTCGAAGTATTTTTCCATATAGAATTCTAGAACGATATTTTCACGAGACGGTCCACGATACGGTTCATTAAGAAAGTTTGGTGGCTTTTCAACAATATATGAGGGAGTGATAGCAAATACATATATCATGCTTCCGGTTTTTGTTTATTATAAACAAAAAACAACAAAAGTCAACTACTTTCTTTCTGTATTTGTAAATTGTCTCTTGGTTATCTGGGTTTTTCTATGGTTGCATCAGTTATGATTGTGCCCATAAAACACTAATTCCTGTTTCTGATTCTCCCCGTACGTACCGAAAGAAGCGGGCGGATTTCTGAAGTTCTTTCGTTTTCTATAGGGCAAGGAATGATGGGACTGTTCGGAAAGAAGAAGGATCCAAAGGAACAAGTTCGAGAAATCCAGCGAAAGATGCGACAAGAAGCGCGCTCACTTGATCGCCAAATACATGGGATTCAGCGGGAAGAAGCTAAGGTTAGTTGTTTGCTACTGTTTTGTTTGCTTTCACATTGATATTGGTAATTGGATTCACGGGATATAAAGTTAAAGTTTTTATGGGCGACACAACCTTTTTTAACCAACGTTGTTTGCAACCGTATGAGGGGGATTGCGGTGTTAGAGTTTCGCCGAAATCCCGAAACATGGTGTCTACAACTTTTTTGTCTACAACGTAACAGACACAGATATGTCTGTTACGTTGTACGTAGTACATAACATAATTATCTTTTCTCTACATTTTTTTCCAGTTCCTTTTTTCATTTTAGGTCACTAAACAAATCAAAGAAGCAGCGAAAAAAGGCGATCGGGATGTTTGTGTTATTTTAGCGAAATCTCTTATACAATCACGGAAGGTATCTTTGTTTCTTTTTGAAGTTTCGTATGTTGATTCGCCGTATATCCTAGTTCCTAGTTACTTTAGCGCTGTGTTAGTTCGAGGGTTGTTGAAGCCCCTTCTCCGAACACCTCTTCACTATACTAAGTCTGAATTCTGAAACCTTCAGTAGTACACCTAACATGTTGTTTAAAACCATTATGCAGGTTTTTCTTTTTGTTCAAATTTTGTGAGTTACAACGAAACAGTTGAATAGTTTTAATGTGAAAATCTGCTGTATTACAATCTGAAAATTGATTACTGACCGTGAAGTTGACGATTCCGCGACTCGTCCCCGTGCGTCGCGTGTGCGACAACTCGTCCCCCATCATGCGACAACTCGTCCCCTATGTTTTATCACAAAACTGGCTAAAAACTGGTTTTAAAGTTAAAGTGAAATTACATTTGTCAAATTTCCTTCGTTATCATATACGCATCCACTACAGATACATCAGGAAAATTGGTTTACTTGTCGCGTAGTTGAGAGAAAGCAAGCATTTCATAAAAATTGTGACAATTATAGCAAAATATGGTCTATATACTATATTTGTTATTTCAATTGTTTTCTATCTCTGAAGTCTGCAGTCGTTAGTATGGATATAGTTTGTTCCACCCACTTATAACCTTCTACAGTAATCTGCTATCTCTTCCAGGTCAAAGTTTGGTATATTATCGTAGTCAGAAGTCCTCAAAATGTTGATAGTGTCTTCTGCATGTTTACTACTACTGACTCTGAAAATTTAAATTTAAAACCAAAGTAATAACTTTTTCATTAGAGAACACCCCCTTGAATAATTGACGGATTACTGTAGGAGTACATCGATTGGTGAAACAGACTATAGTAACTTAGTCACTACTTAAATTTGTCGAGTTTCAAGCTAATTTGAGCAGTTTTCGAGCTGGGGACGAGTTGTCGCACGCAACGCGGGGACGAGTTGTCCGTAAACGAAGTTGACACTCATGAAGCAAGATGTGCTCTCATGTATTCTAAACAACTAGGATGAAGAAGTTATTTACAGGCCATAGCCAAAATTCATGTGAGCAAGGCCCAAATAAACAGTGTCGTGATGTGCATGAACGAACAAGTTGCAACGATGAGAATGGCTGGTTCGCTCAAGCAGTCGACAGAAGTTATGAAGAGTATGCAAAATCTAGTGAAGGTAAGTTTGTCGCATTTCCTCATTCCTCCTCCCAAACGCTAGTTGAATCGTACCACGTATCTCACGAACTTAGGGTTTACTGTTTACAAGAGCAGTGCCTGTATAAGGAATGATTCTCTTGTATACATAGTTTTCGGCTTACAACGAAAGTTTGTTTAACCGTTACGATTTAAATAACACACGTGCCTTGCTCTTATGTTCCGGTACAGTGATGTTATATCGCTGATGTCCTAGATCAAACGACATCCAGCGAGATGAAATGTGGTTTGTTAAGTTACCAAGTTCTTAATTCCAAGGTGCCGGAGATAATGAAAACGATGCGCGAAATGTCGGGTGAAATGATGAAAATGGGAATTATCGAGGAAATGATTGAAGATACCATGGAGAGCATGGACCCCGCCGGAATGGAAGAAGAGGCTGAGGTAAAATTTCGAAATGACATACATTAAGGATGATTCCCCGCGTGAAAGGGGTCAAATAAGAACTCGAAACTTTCCAGTTGTTATCGATTTGCATGTTTCTCACCACTTAAATATTTCGGTGGCTGGAAAATTCAACTTCAAACTGTTTCTGGAAATATCTTAGATTTATGAGGTTTATAGAGAGAGCTGGATGGAAACAGCGGGTCTGATCTTCGAATAAAGAATAACCTGTTCAGGGCGAGGTTGACAAGATATTATGGGAGGTTACCGCTGGCGAGCTCGGAAAAGCGCCGGCGGCTGCCACGAATGAGCTGGTAGACCAACCAGCCGCACAGACCGAAGAGTTCGACGCCATGACGAGACGATTAGCCGAACTACGAGATTGATGTTCTTTGTCATTCCTCTTCCCAATTTAGCAAGCATATCATATCCGCCTATCACATACTCACAATAGGGTTCTCAAAAACTCGAAATATAAAACCCAATGACTTTTTGAATCCCTTAGATCATCCATGATTTTATCATGGTACTGGTAATCATATTTTTATTCTATGAAGTTCAGCTGATATACTGTTATTCGTTCTTCTAGAGTCAATTATGTAAGTTTTATCATATTTCGAATGGTAACCGCTATTTCAGCTTGTCTTCCTTTTTCAATAATTCAATCATGATTTATTACTCGATTGTCTACTAGGATACGGGATTTTTTTATTTATATCTGCATGCAAATATGTAAAGCATTTTTTTAGACGCTATGATTACTTTTACTTCAAATTGGCGTTGTCAATACTTAGTTATTTTGACAAGCCGTTGTGTCCAACTGTTGTTTGATCATTCTTCGACTAATTCAAGGTGAACTGGCGACAACGCGCGGCTGTTTCTAGCATCGCACATGTAAATACTTATTTCATTCATTTGACAACAAATAAATGATTAATGGATGATATTTGGTGTTCTCTTCGTTTCTCTGTTTCAATGCTACAATCTACCTTTTTTCGTGTGACTGTTCAACGTATGTTTTTATTGGCCCCTTATATTATTATTATTTCTAGTGATGCCTTTCTATGCGGTCGCCCACGGTTTCGCACCAGCAATTTACGAAGATTGGACAACAGCCAAGAAAAACGTGAGCTCATTTAAATAGTTACTCAATACTTATATTTTGGCTTCATTCAAAATTTGTCTGCATCGTTTTTTTCTTCAGATTGATGGTTTTCCTCAACCTGTCTACAAGAAGTTTGAGTCTAAAGATGAAGCTGAGGAGTATTTCGCAAAGAGACGCCCAGAGTCTATTCAAGGTAAAAATTGTTGTTCGTGTTTCTCAGTGTTCTCGCCTACAGTAATTTTGGCGATTAAACTTGTATTAAGCTCAATCAGTGAAGTTCTCGTGTTGGGACCCTGTATCCCACTGCAATTTGCATCAAAAGTACTTTTTCGGTTCTCGGCGAAAAGTAGCATTTTTTTGGCTATTCAGACAACTTTACTGGGGGTGGGGATCTGATCTGGCATTCATGATTGTCTTTTGCGTTCATTCTGATAAGTATTATCAACCGTTTTTCACAGATAGCTCTCGTATCAAAAAGTGCGTTTTGCCGAAGTATTTCGGTTATTGTGAAGTTCTCTTCGCTCTTGAGTAGTGACATCGTAATTCATTACGAAACCCACTCACGAGTTTCTCAGCCTGTTATCTCAATGTTGTTTTCATCAGAAAAATGTCCATCTTCTGATGAATTCAAAACGTTCTATGCCGTTGCCAGAGGTAAACACATCGGCATCTTTGGCGACTACGATGAAGTGAAGAAGTCGGTGAGCAATATATGGATATACTAAATCTTAGTTGAAGTTTAATCTTGATATACACCATATTGTACGAAATTCCACCGAAAAATAACGGCATCAAATTACAAACACAGCGGGATAGGGCTTTCGGAACATTCACCGTAAAGGCTGTCAAGTGAGCATATTCTTTATATGTGGCATTCAACTTCATGTATGTTGGAGTGTTGTTCCATTCTGTTTGGCTCAAATTGTAATTATTTTTAGTATGCGTGCTTTCAGATTGCTGACTATCCTCAACCGCTGCAGAAAAAGTTCACCAATCTCGACGAGGCTGTTGCCTATTATGAGAAATTCGCGAAGGGAAAGTTGGTCGGTACGTTGCTTGCTGGTAATTTCACAGTTTTATTCTTCTCACTTTTGTTATTCCAGATTCCGATGGAAAGAAAGATGCTGAAAAAGGTGGTGAAACGAAGGAAGACGTTAAAAAGGCAGAAAAGAAAGAAGCGGCCAAGAAAGGCTCCTCCACACAAGCCGCCTTCTACGCTGTTGCTCGGGGACATAAGACTGGAGTGTTGGTTTTTAGCTTTGTTCATACTTGGATAAGTTGTGCCTTTTTTCTCAATTTTTCGGTAGGAAGTGATTTCCAGGTCAAAGATTGCGAGATTAATTTTGTGTCTCACAGTTTTTTTATCACGAGCAATCGATTATCATGCGGTGATTAGGCTAAGTTTTTCAAACTAGTTTTCGCTTTGTCAATTTGAACTTTCAGCCCCTATCTCAAGTTCAAGTTGTTTAGGTTCGCTACATGGAATGAATGTAAAGAACAAACTACAGACTTCAAGGGAGCCAAATTCAAGAAGTTTGACAATGAAGCTGATGCAAAGCTGTTTGCAGAGGGAAAAACATTGAAGCAAATTGGTTTGTACTTTTTTACTGTATAATATCTTTTTTTAAACCTTTGCATTTTCACACCATTTTAGGCTGTTTAGAACTCTTTTTAACTTCATTTGGGAAAATTGAAGTATCGCCCCCCACTTTAGTTGGGACCCCCCCCCCCCGTAGCACTTCAACCCACCCAATCTAAAACCTGAAAATCTAAGAGAGGGGGGGGGGTCAAAAATCAACTTCGACATTTATTATATACCCCCCACCTGGGTCGGCGGGGGGTAGAACTTCAATGGTGGGGGGTCAAGCTTCAACGAGTGGGGGGCTGAACTTCAATACCGGAAATGTTTACTTTTTACCCCCCACCCTCAAACTTTTGTATTGCAGGTGATAATTTGAATTATCACCCCCGGTGAGGGGGGGGGGTCAAACTACAATTCCCCAAACGCAATACAAATTCAGAAAGGTGGGGGATGAAAAGTCAATGTTCCCCTTCATTTTATTAAAGAGTATTGTAAGTCTTGTATAGCTCTGTTTACGAATCCGTTCTAAAGTACATTTCTACACTATCTCTAGTTGTTAACAACAAACACATCGCATAGTTATTTTTACGTTTTAGAGGAGTCGCATGGAAAAGGAAAGCGTCCTGCTCCTGCTGACAGCGGCGATAGTAGCTCTGAAGATGATTCTCCCAAGAAGAAGGCTAAGAAGTGAACAGTCACTCGGCATGCCGCGTCTTCACCAGCCAACCGACTGGACTAATTGTACATTTATACACTTTTCCTGTATGTTTGCCACTTTGTTATTTTTGCACATCACCGCTTTATTATATACCTCGCTTTATAATGAATCCATCGCTTGTTATGTACAACTGTATTCAGCATATTATTCATGACTATATACCTCAATTTATATCGTTAAAGTTTGCATGCGTGTACCCGGTGCCTTTTTAATAAAGTTTTATTCATATCCGATATTCTATGCTTTTTTCAAACGGCTCTCCGCTAAGATATTTTCCACGACGCTTTCTAGGAGTCGTGGTCTATGTTGCGTTGGTGTTCTTTTCAAATGTTTTCTTATGTACATCTAATTAACTTCGTGATGAACACAAGGAACACCTACTGTCTGATCTTATCTTTCTGAAACCGCGCAAAACAAGTATTTATCTTGTTGCCAGATTTAGGAACAGCCAGCTGTTCTTACCCAATTTGGATGTATAAAAGGTCCTTAGATGGCGTTTCGCCTACACTTAGGCATTACTTGGAAATTCTACAATTTCCTAAACTCTAATTTTCTCTTTCACCTTTAGTATTTTCAGCTGCTATTCAAATGGGAAAGGCCGGTGGTGGCTTCTATGCAGTGGCTAGAGGGCGTAATGTGGGCGTCTACCGGACGTGGGATGAGTGCAAACGTGAGGTGGATGGTTTCAAGGGTGCTAGGTGAGCATTTTCCATCTTCTTCGTTCTCGTTTGTTTTGCTACAGTTTTTCATCTACTTTTGCTATACGTTCTATCAAATTTAGTTTTTCAAGATGACTTTAAACTCTCATTGCTTGCTCTCTGCACTTGCTTTTTAGCTTTGCACAATCTGAGCGAGACGTTCACTTCATCTACACAAAAACGCGATTGAATTCCCTAGTACATGTTTTTGACTCATGCTGGTACGGCATGACGTTGAAGGAAGTACGGTTTTTTGAAGTTATCCAAAGTATCCACTAAATTACGAGATTTCACAAATAACCTTTAGTTGGTTGGAGTTAAAATAGAAAAATGAGTTGAAATACTGTCTAATGTACCTTGGAATTTCTTGCCGAACGGTTTCTTCCCAAAATCATGTTTTCAACCCAACCAATAGAAGTGATTAATGCTGGAGGCTGGAGTTAGTCGACTAAGCAACTTTGGTTTGGTTGCGTGCCGGTTTCCTCACGGAACTGGTTCTTACCGAACCTCTGGGTTTTGGAAGAGTTGGTTTGGGAAGAAATTGGCCTCTTATTTCTTCAACTCATCTAGTTCAGATATAAGAAATTCGGGTCGCCAGCTGAAGCGCAGGACTTCATAAGTGTACATAGTTCAGGTTAATTTTCAGTTATTGGATACATTTGTGTTTTCGTCTTGTTTCATATTTTTCAATTTTTCTTCTCTTCCGTTCAAGTCTTTTTTACAATCAACTGTGCTTTTAAGGTGCTGCTAGTTCGTCAGCATCGAGCAGTCATGCTTCGCGGTCAGCAGAGCGACCGGTGAGTTGGATTCTATATGCAACCGGGGTTTTCGGTACCTCACCGGTTTTAGGTAACCAGTTGGCAACGGGAATGAGCAACATTTTAGTTATATTTTAATTTACCGTCAGTTTTAACGGTAACCGAATTTCGGCTTGGCCTACTTGGGTTACCTGAAAAAGAGCGTTTGCCGTATTATCAGTCGTTAAATTTGTTTTCTAATATTGAGATCGTACACTCGGCTAGTAGACCCACAATTTCCACTCGCCCAAAGTGCGATCAACCTGGCCATGTGGGTATATGTTTGCAATTTACAATAGTGCTGAAACTTGAAGAAGTTTTAATTCATTCATCTTGAATCTCGAAGAGTATCGGTGAATATTAGAATGATTTGTTCAGAGTTCCTCACGCTACCAGCCATATGCGCGCACTCAAACCACTGCAGCCACCACATCTGTTCCACGAGTGCAAAATAGGTATGTTTATGTTTATCATGGTCTTCGTCTTTTTTGGCAGTCTTCTTTTTTTCGCTCGGTACATTATACTCTAATCATTGTAATATCAATTTTCCCTTACGTCGTTGTTAAAACATTGAAGTAGAAGCTTTCATATTGTGTAAAACCAACAATCCGTATTACAAAACAAACCAGTCGCCTGTGCATTTTCTCGCTCTATGTCATTCCTTGCAAAAAAAAACTTGCTCACACTGAATAAGTAATAAATATAACAATACACTCTACTGTAATAATCTACATTGTTTCTTCGAGGTAGACTAGGTGGGTCTGGGGTATTAGCAGAAGTGTTTGAGTTTTCCAGCTTTCGTGATGTTATATTGATCTTTTCTGATACCTGAATCGTGAGTGAGTGGCTGCAGCCATACACCTTTTGTATAAAAAGTAACCTCCTTTTTTCGAGGTAAATGCGTAATAGTTCAAGATTTTACATAAAAAATACGACCCAAACTGGCCAAAAAGATGCGTTTTCTGAATATTCGCTGCCACCTAGACAACATGTATGCTGGTTATAGGTCGTATCATGGAATGGACTCTGGGTGGGCTGATGCCACAGTGGTATACACCGATGGAGCATGTTCGAACAACGGACAACGCGGTGCAAAGGTGAGTTGAATCCATGCCAGTCGTACAGAAAAAAACTCGTTTTCGTTTTCGTTATAAAGACACAAAACTTATTCATTTTGCATGAAAAACAGGCAATTTCTCGCGATGTTGCCCAAAAACATGAACGAACTCCAAAGTATAGAGCGGTAATTTTAATTGTAGTTTGATCGTGCAATCACAGGTTGGCATTTGTAGTTTGTACTCACCCTAAACTGGGGTGTTTTGTATGATGTTCAGCTGTTTAGTTTGTTCAGGCTGGGTATGGTGTTTTCTGGGGTCCCGGTCATCCTGACAACTGTTTCGGACCAGTCGACGGTGCGCCGACAAATAACCGCGGCGAGCTGCAGGCAGTAGCAGTTGCACTCACACAGGTAGGCATAACCTCGTTTAATTGGTATTACTTCTCGCTCTTAAGTCATTTTCATGTTAACCCTACCCTCACAATGTTTCTCTGTTCTGTAAATCGTTTTCCCTGCTAGTTCAAAAGAAGCAAGAAGTGAAACGAACTATGTATTATGTATCAAATACATAAACGTTTGAAAAAATTGCAATTTTGTGACTACTTCCTGGTGTCGAATCCCCCCAGCGTCATCTTTGCACTGCCAGTTGCTCACTATAAGTTAAAGCGATTGAACCTTGTATGAGGCACTGTCGTAATTATTGTCAGACTAGTCACAGAGGATGGTATGATGAGGACCAAACCAAAGTATGTATGCTAGAGGTACACCCAGCTTTCATCTAGAAATGTAGTCCTATCCAAAAGTACCTATTATTACAGGCAGTAGGCAAGGGATTGGACAAGATCATTGTGCGTACGGACTCGATGTTGCTGATCAATTCGCTCGATTCGTGGATCACCGGCTGGAAACGGTGGGGTTGGAACGGTTTTCCGGTTGAGCATTAGCAAAACTTGTTGTTCGCGCGGGAAGATGTTGCTTAGTATTTTCACGGTCTCACGGTGTATACTTCCAAAAATTTACAAAATATCGAGAGGAAAAGACACAATATACAATAAACTCCCTTAAACTTTGTGCATTCCGTAATTCTGAATTTGCAGTTTAAAAATTTAAACTAAGAAAGCCCTTTCATCGCTCAAGTTTTCAATACCCATAGGTGCCCCATAGGTGCCCCATATGCTTTTTTTTATAGATTCACCATTGTAAGCTGAACTGGAAAGGGCTCTGACGTTGTTTATAATTCTCACATGTTCCAGAAACGGCTGGAAAACTTCAAGTGGTCAAGCTGTCAAGAACGTGGAACTTCTACAGGACATTGATGACAAACGTAGAATGATAAATGTACGTTGGGTATTTTTGCAGATCGTGGTAAATAGGTGATACATGAAAAATTACTGCTCTTGTTCGCTGTAAACTAGAATCATTTGAAATAGTTGATTTTATGGTTTTTGAAATTGGTCTGCCATATTATTTGTCCCGCTACAATATGAAGCTTGGCCAATGAGTGGGTGACGTAAAGTACCACTTAGCAATATTGTTATAGGAAGTATGACAAGTTGTACAATTAAACTGAACACTATTCTAAAGCTGATTCCAGAAATTGTTTCACCTTGTTTATTGAACACTTGTGAATGAATATCTATTATCTATATAGGTGAAGTTCGAGCACGTGCGCGGTCATGCGGGAATCGAAGGCAACGAACGTGCGGATGAACTGGCGAGAATGGGCGCCAGGGCTTGACTCACAGTCTGAAAATAGGTTTGATAGAAGTATGGAACTCTTTGGTTCTCTCTATGTGTATCCTATCAACTCATCCTTGTTACTACGTCTATCCGCTCGGTTTCAGGTTTTTCTATCATTTCTCCTACATAAAAGTGCAATATTTAGTTAAACTCGTGTTTTTCGAAACCAGATTCTTGTTCACTGGCCATTTTCATTTCCTAGAAGCACATCCGGTAGAATATGTCTATATCTGTATTTTGTGATTTCCTGCTCAGCATAATGTATGCGGGTCATATTGTAGTTCTACCCCGATCATTTCTCCTGTTCTTCTAGGCCTGCTTAGAAATTTTAGTTGTAAAGATCTTTTTTCATTGTCTATGTTTTGACATTGTCATTGAACTGTTGTTCCTAGTTGTTTTGTCATTGATCTGTTGTTATGTTCCAAGTTTTTCATGTGGATTAAATTGGTTTTTCTGTCTTGTAAATACGTGGAACCTACGGGATGTGCCCTATTATTTTTGTTCGGCATCTCTCAGTTAGCCTTGGTTTTTACATTTACCATACGTTTGCTATCCAGATAATGTTTCGGATCGTTTCTCGTGCTCTTTCGACTGATCGTCAGATTTCTAACCAATCAGCGAAGTGAGTATTAGTTATGTACTCGGTATAGTTTTCGCGTAGATGTTAAAAGTGAATCATTGAAAACATTTCGCCAGTCAACTAGGAACTTTATCACTACCCAGTTGTTGGCATGTTCGTGAACGGGTAATCCGATTGTTTGCTTGAAAGGGCCAATTGAACAGCTTCCATTCTACTTGTAAAATAAACTGCGTTCGGGGATAGAATGGGACTTTTATAGTTCGCACCATTTCCCAACTGGACTTGGGCAGCTTGCCAATGAATTTTCAAGGCAGTTTTTGAACATGTTGAAATACTTCAAAACCATAGAAATTTATGTGAAGGGTTCCTCCCCTTAGTTATAATTCGTACTCAGAGAAACTTTCTGTAAAATATATGTTTTCTCTAAATAACAGTCTTCCAAAATTTTCGGCACGCTGCCAACGAGTCGAGTTGTAAGTAAGTAAGTATACCATAGTGTGATCGCTCGAGGCGAACGACCGGGTAAAGATAAAAGAGTATGAGCTTATTTCAAATCAGTCTGTGAACGTGGTCCAGATTTCAAATTTTGTTCAAAACCAATTGAGGTTTCTTGATCTAATTCTTAGCTCGCTCTACCTTTTCTAGTTTTCATGTTCAGTGCAGCGGCCTGGTCTAAACTGCGACAGCTGGCAGAATCCTATACGCTTTCGGATGAGGAGCGAAAGGTTCTTCTGACCCAACGACCATGGGCGAGGTAGGTGGGAAAGAGTGATACATATTACTGTGCTGTCAGATGGAGTTGTGCATGCGACATAATAAACATAGCTATCGATCGTGCATGTCATATGAGTCAAATCCAGCCTGCTACACGGTCGGTAGATATTATTTATCACAGTGTCATCCCCAACTGAAAGTGTTCTCACGGCATGGTGAAGAATATCAAGTTCAACATTCCACACTAATTGTGTTGTTCCACGGATCTATGATCGTTGGGCGAATGCGTTGTTTGAAGTTTTAGCAGTCGTAAAACGACAGTTATTGAAGCTGGTCCAGCTACCGTACCACTCTGTCGTTCGAGGTGTATTGGCTTCGTTTATATTCGACTATATGTCGTATTTGCGTCTAATACTAAAATCGTATTCGTCCTTTTTAGAGCCCCAGCCCTGATAGTTTCGTCCGCAGGTACTTCTTCACAGCCGTTGATTATACTACGTTGGCCTGGTATAAGGGAAAGGTATGAGTTTATCGAGGTTTTGTTGTGGATGAAAGGCGGTATTCTAAATAGAATTGAATATTGGTTTGAATATGACAAGTTTTATTCGAGTTTCAGAGGTTGAGAACAGCATACACAAGACAATGCGAATAGTTTGCTAGTTTACTCGGTAAACGTCTAATGATGTTTTTAGGACGGTCTGCATCGAACTAGAATCATTCAGCAATATGTATACGTCAGAAGTGAAAGCTATTTATTATGGACTGCTAAATGTGAGTGTTTTATTTTTGCCAAATTTTGGGCGTTTCAAGTTATATGGAGCGTTGCCTCTGCCCCCATTACGGATTTGATATAATAAGTGTTCACTCAAATAATACATATTTGATATTAAGATATTCTTTCAAGTCAATGTACACATACTAAAGCTACATAATGAAAATTCACATGTAAAAGGGATTGCTTTATTATTGACACCCGATTATACTGGCCGTGAACTGCTGTCTATTTAATTATAGTCTGCTAAATCTATGTAATACAGATAATTTTTACATTTCTTTCACGTCTTCTTGCCGTAGTGGGCTTTTGGCCAGTTTTGGAGATTCGATTTCCAAAAAAAGTGTAACGGTGAAGACTTGATGATGTGTAGCTACATACTTTATTGCAGGCCGCGCACTATCGAGAAAAGTATGTGATGATGTTTTCTGCCAATGAAATTGCTGTCAAAGTGGGAAATGGAGTGTTCAAAGCCCACAAGGAGAAGAAAATGTTAGATGCTGTTAGGAGGCGGACTTCTATTGAATCTGATGGGAATTCTGTCATTCAGGTATTAAATTCGTTTTATAAAGCAAGATAATCAGAGATAAGACAATATAAGCGTTCCATTAATTTTTCCCGTTGTTCAATTCCGTGACAATATGAGCATTTTCGACATAGTGAAAGGTTTAACGTACGATGTATATTGCCTAATATTGTTGTTGGCTATGCTATGTTTTCTTCCATATCCATCCATGCGTGAAGTGAACCTGTTCTAGGTTCAACTGAATTTAATGACGAATCAAAATCTCGAACAGTTCAACACGAATACGAAGGATGTTCGAAAGTACTTCGATATACCGCGGATTACGGAGGAATTGTTCCGTGAGAAACATTCGTCGGAAATGTTGATAGTGTAAATAAATCGTTACAATTATTTGTTTGTTCTCCTACACTTGGCTTCTTGGTCCAATCAATATTTGTGTTTATGTTATTCCTTCTGTGAATACTGTTCGGTTCTTAGTTGTGTGTGTGTTTATATGTTTTATTCAGATTCCAAATGAGATTGAGATCTATATTGAAGTTGGGCGCACAACTGAAGTGGACTTTGCCATCCTGCTCGTACAGTCAAGGAATATCTCTGCCAAGGTTGGACCAACTCGCACTCACACAATTCCCAACCAATTGGCGAACCCATTTTGTAACAGTCTCGACGAGATCGCGCGCAAGTCAGAGAGCGACGCAGACTTTCTGTGGTCTCATTGACCTCCACGATCTCCCGCTTTTGCAGTTTCCTAATCGCTAAAAATCGCTATCTGAACTCATTCTCAATCATTCTTTTACTACCACTGAGAAGCACTTAACTCCATATTCATATTCGATTGTCACGTGGAGATTGTATCTTCAACAAGCAACCCTTACAAGTCCTCCAAAAGTTAGTGTAGGTAAGAAAAGTTGATACATGCTGCTGTCAGATGGAAGTGGTTGAGAGAAAATATAGGTATCGATCGATGGTGAACTTCTTCCCGAACCGATTTCGAACCGGTCCTTCTCGACAAAATAATCGAGTCACGTTAAACGTGATTGTATGTTTGCAAACCTAAATAGAATCATGTTCAACTGTCCACATTTGCAAACATAAATAGAATCGGGTTTAACTGTCCACATTGGTTCTGTCGTCTCACCGATCTCTGATCTTCTGTCGAGGTCTTTGTTGAAATCGCAGCAGTCAGAAAGCAACAGTTCTTGAAGCTGGGTCAATTTGGCGTAAGACACTGGCGCCGGTGGTGTATTGGCTCGATTTCCGGTTATATGTCGACTTCGCGTCCAATACTCATTGGACTGTTCGATGAATTCTATATGTAACCGGATTATTTGGTAACCCTTTTTTTCAGGTTACCTTAGTAGGTAACCGGTTACGGTGACCTAGTTTCAGTTTTAGGTTACCTACCGGTTACCTGTGAGGTAACATGGAAAAAGGCTTACAAAAAAACCCGGTTACATATAAAATTGGCCCTATTTTCAGAGTTCCAGTCATCATTGTTTCGGCAATAGGTTGTTATAATGATCCAATGGCTATACTACGTTGGCCCGGTATGGAGGAGAGGTATGTGTTTATCAAGGTTTCACCATAAATGAACAAGGTACCAGGAATAAGTCATTCAAAATTAAAAGTCATTGAAGTAAAAGTCATTTAAAAGTATAAGTCATCAACTCACTTTTAGTCTGAATTTGAGAATACAAAAAATTGTAAGCTTTATTTCTGACTTTTCAAGTGTTTCTATACTGAATGACTTTTACTTTCAAATGACTTTCACTTCAATGACTTTTAATTTTCACTGACTCATTCTGGTTGCCAATGAACGACGGTGTTAAAATTTATAATAGGATAGTATTGCATTGGATATAGAGCAGTTTCTTTTGCACTACTGGTTCAAGACCTCACACTAAATTGTGAGAATCTACAGAAGGATTTTTGTTAGTTTTCGTGGTAAACGTCGTATATTCCTTAAATAATGTCTTTGAGGACGATGTGCATCGACATAGATCCATGCGTCAACATGTATACGCCAGAAGTGAAAGCTATTTATTATGGAATGTTATATGTGAGTGTACTTTTTTATTGACGGATTGTTATTACAGCACACAGCTAGGTATGAGAAAATAATCCTCCACTTGAATCACACATTTCATATAGTAAATGCTCATATTTGTTGTGTTAGTCGATAGATGATCCACAAAGTTCACGGATTAAGGGGGTTATTGACACCTGGTTATGTTGGACATGATCGGCTGGTAACATGATTCGACTGAACTGCTCAAGATATGTAATACGGATAATTGTTATATTTAGAGACGTTTAGTGTTTTGTTTTCGCTGTGGTCTTTTTGATCAACTGTGGAGGTTAATTTTGAAAAGGAGGTCGACCCTGAATGTGTAGCTGCATTATAGGCGATGCTCTATGGAGAGAAGAATGTGACGATCTTTTCTGCCAATGAAATTGCTGTCAAGGTAGCAAATGGCAAGTTCAAAGCTCGCAAGGAGAGGAGAAAGCTATCTGCTATCAGAAGACGAATTTTGTCCGAATCTGATGAGAAATCTTACCTTCAGGTATCGAATTCATGTTACGAAGCGAGAGACACTGGCAACTCAAAATTCGAAGACAATATGAGTATCCTTTTCAGTCTCCCAAACCTGGCTGAACATTACTTCATCGAGTGAAAAGTCTTAATACACGCCTCACCACGTATACAGGGATGAAAATTACGAGGCTAAAAATAGGCTAAATCTAGGGAATTATGGGGAAAATAAAATAGCTATTTTTTAACCTTTTTAGGCTAGCTGTTTCCTAGAATAGGCTAGCTGTTACCTAGAATAGGCTAGCTGTTACCTAGAATAGGCTAGCTGTTTCCTAGAAAAGGCTAGCTGTTACCTAGAATAGGCTAGCCGTTACCTATTTTAGCCTGGTGAATACCTATTTTAGCCTAGTAAATACCTATTTTAGCCTAGTCGATACCTATTTTAGCCTCGTAGCAAGCTTACTTCCGCTGCGAATAACCGGGTGGAATTTCTGCTGTGCAACCTCCAAAGTGGCTGTGAACTCGAACTAACACACAAAATAACGAGAACTGCGAGAACTACATTCGTTTTCATGCAAACAATTTTATTTTACTTCACCGCTTTCATGCCTGTAAAACAGGAGCATCCACTCAGAGAACAAAATACTGATTACATATATTTATTTGTATAGCAAAAGACACTGTTATAAGTAACACAATAATATTCTTCCGTCGATCTTTCATGGAGGAATGGCTGTGGTGGCCACGATCGGTAGTTGGGCGACGAATATGGGCTGTAGACTGATGCGTGTACTCCAGAAGCTAGAAATAAATAAATGAGTCTACACCTCAAATTGTCAACAACTATACCTGATATTCATATACCTAAAAAAGTATTTATTCATATTTCGTTACTAAGACGTTTGGAACTCTGCCTAGAAAACGCGTAGATTCACGTTCTACCAACTAAATTACTTAATAAACATACCGGCTAGGTCTGGTAAGGATGAAAGATCATTTCGTGGTAGGCGCATCTATCTTTGAACCATCTGGTAGAACTGACTTTTCATAGGAGCCCTGGAACAAACAAATGTAGATACCGGGAGAGACAACATATACTACTCAAATTTGACTGAACTGTCGGATAAAATGGTTAAATGCGCTCACTCACACATAAATAAGGAGTAGTTAACTGTACGTGTAAACTTTTTTATGGAAATAGGTCAAAAATAGGAAATAAGCAAAAAGGCGTTTAATAATTGTTTCGCCAAGTTAGTCCATGAAAACAAAGGGAAGCTTAAATTCAACAATCTAGAGCCAAAACTGCTTTCAAAACTCACGTAAACTAGATACTAAGACAAAAACGTACATTAATTCAGGTCCGGTACAAATTCTGGATTAGATGAAATAATTATAATAACAACATTAAATGGCTAAGACTGCTCTTCAAACTACTCACCTTGTAATCATCATTTATGAGCTGTCCACGTTCGTCCCTGCAGCGAAACGAAGCTCCAGAATGACATGTGTAGATTAGCTGTAAGAAGTATTCATTTTTCTAATAACAGCAGTACTAAAATAGAATACATTGAACTGCTCATCTCATAATTCAACCTGGTCGAGGCAGATGTTTTTTTCTAATTCGAAAATAGCAAAAACAACTGAAAAACTGGCATTTATAGACCAAACAACTATAATTTTGACTATGTAGTGCGTGTTTCAATGAACAATGCTGATTATTAAATTTAAAACAAAGAACAACAAAAATAACGCGTAAACGTGAGAGAAAACAAAAAATTTAGGTAAAAATGAAAATGATAAAAAATTTAAATATTGTGAGCCTCGAAATTACGGTAGCAAAAACGGCGCGCCAGGACCATTAAATAATTTTAGCTAAAATTGGCTATTTTTAGCCTAGCGAAATCAGCTTGTCCAACGACTTGGCTAATCTAGGCAATTATAGGTATTTCTAGGTGTTTCCGAGTTTTCTAGGCTAAAGTTAGCTAAAATAGGCTAGTATCCTATTGAATACCTATTTTTCCCTAGATTTAGCCTATTTTAGCCTCGCAAGTTTCACCAGAGTACTAAACAAAGCTTGGTGTTGTTGTCGACATTGTTTTTTTTCTCCCTATCTTAGGATAAAGCCTGGTCTGTTCTAGGTTCAATTGAATCTAATGACGGATGAGAATCTCGAACAATTCGATTTGAATATGAAGGATGTTCGAAAGTACATGCAGCCGCAAATTTGCGAAGTGGAAATATATATGAAACACAGAAAAGAAATGTTGAGAATAAATCGTTACTATTATTTGTTTGTTCTCATATACTTGGTTTCTTGGTCCAATCACATGTTGTGTTTTTGTAATTCATTCTGTTAATATTTTTTGGTTGTAATTGTGTGTGTTTATAAATCTTATTCAGATTTCAAATGAGATCTATATTGAAGTTGAGCGTACAACTGAGGTGGACGTTGCCTTCGTGCTCGTACAGTCAAGGAATATCTCTGCCAAGGTTGGTCCACCTCGTACTCAGACAGTTCCCGGCCAATTAACAAAGCACTCTACGAGAGAGCGTGCAGCTCAGAGAGACGCAGACCACCGACTTTCTGGCAAATTTCTTTCCGAACCAAAACCGAACCGATTCTTCTCGAACCAGTTGGTTCGGTAATGAACCGAACCGTTTGCGTACTCAAACCGACATGAAATCGAACCAAACCCTAATAAACGTTACGCAGTCGACCAATTTCAGCATTAATTACATGAATTGGTTCGGTTCCAACTTTTTTGGCCTAAATTTGGTTCGGTTCTGGAACGAACCAACTGGTTCGGGAAGAATCGGTTCGGTTTTGGTTCGGGAAGGAATTCACCAGACTTTCTGTGGTCTCATTTACCTCTACGATTTCTCGCTTTAGTAGTATGCTAATCGCTAAAAATTCTCTATCTGAACTTGTATTCTCAATTCTCAGTCTTTTACCACCACTGAGAAGCACTTAACTTTGTATTCATATTCAATTATCACATGCATCTTATACCCCCAACAAGCAACGCTTATAAGTCTTCTAAAAGTCAGTGCGCTGTATGAGTTTCGATAACAAATGAATTCTGTTGTAGTGCGAAGATCGTTTGTACCACTGGCTACTCGTTCATGACGCCTTCCGGAGTACGAATGTCCAAGTACGGTATCTATTTCGGGGACCAGGATGACCGAAATGTACTAGAGGAAGGCGGCCCCGGAACAACGCATGTGGGCGCCAAGATACAGGCTGTCACCAAGGCAATACAACTGGTAGGTGACAAGGCGCCTTTTCAGTACACGGCCAATTCTATATGTAACCGGGTTTTGGTAACCCTTTTTAGGTTATCTGACAGGTAACCGGTAGGTAACCTAAAATTAAATTTTAGTTATCGTTCAAACTAACGGTAAAAACCACATTTTGTATAAGAAACACAGGTAACCGGTTACCTAGTGAGATAACCTGAAAATAGGTTACCAAAAACCGGTTAGGTTACCACAAACTCGGTTACATTTAGCATTCACCTCTGACAGCTAGGAACGCGATGGAGTTGGTAGTTCAAAATACTATAATAATAATAATAATAATAATAATAATAAGTTATCAGTATTGCATGAAAATTTGCAATCATATGGGGTAGCGAATGAAAAATCGTGTCAATTGATGTAAAAATGAAATTATAAAACAACACGTAAACATTAAAGTGGGCCATAAACTGAACTCCGTTGCAATATAGAACTCTTGTTTGTTGGATGTGAATGCAAATTAATTCGGATTCTTTGACGTTGTTCATGACTCCTCGGGCCTCTCGTAACATAACTCTCTTAATTGTGTTTTGTGCTCTTGAACTCTCATTACATAATTCCTCATCAGTTCCCTTTTAGCTCTAGTTTATCCAACAGTTAGTACTATGGTCCCCTGAAGATCAACTTCGTTTTTCACTAGGCATCATCTAGCGACGAGCCGGTAACGATTCGCACCGACTTCAAGTTGAAAGGAGACTATCGAAGTCTGTTGAAAGAGTGGGCCACGCGAGATTTCCTCCTCTACAAAACTGGAGCTGAAATGGCCAACGCCCCATTGCTACGGAAACTCCACGAGGCACTAGCTGCATCAAATGTTGGTTAGAATTAGCATAATTTATATGGCTTAAGCGCAACTATTCATTCACTCAGGTGAAGGAAGAGTCAAGGGACTATTACGCCGTATAGGGGAGATTTCGGGCCTTTTAGGCAGATGACTTTTCACCTATGTACGGCCTCAGACAATTTCCCAGCCACTTTTGTAGCGACCTCAACGAGAGAGAGAGAGAGAGAGAGAGAGTATGCAGATCAGCTAGATGCAGACGGTCTCAAACTGTCTGCGATCTTATTGATCTATTTGCTTTCTAAGTTTGTAACTGGTCAATCGCAGCAAATTGGCGCGAGTGTTTCTGAGAGTGGGCTGCATATCTACACTGCTAGTCAACTATCCAACCCATCAGAATTCAAGATTGTGCAAGGGATAAAGATAATACGTATTGATGTTTCTTCACATTATACGTGCGTGTTTATTACACTCAACTTTCATTGATAAAAGATCGATCATGTTTTTTTTGTAATTTCAGGTCACCCTCGAATTTTGTCCGGCACACGAGCACGGCGAGAAGAACTACGTGACCGATCTGATTATGAAGAGCAGTAAATTCCGTGCTAGGCAAATGTCGCAAAACGATTTTCCCGCACATGTACTGGGTGTGTGTTCTTGTATTCAATCCATTTAGAATAGAATAGAATAGAATAGTTTATTGAAATCGTAAGTGAGTTCAAAAGTGTGAATACAAAATAAATGCAAAATGATTCGAAAGTCCCGTGCGAAATGGTTGTTGCGAAAGAATGCAAAACTCTTGAATCCCTCCCATATTGATACTGTAACGTTGGTATTGAGCACATTGCCGGCCAAAATAACTGGAATACCACTGGGCGCCAACCTTCGCGGAAATTTCCCGGATCCATCCCAATTCTAGCCGGGCGCATTTCGCGAAATGCGCTCGGCTGGAATTGGGAAAATTTCCAGCAAAAGTCGGGAAATTTCCGGGAGAAAACCGAGAGAAAGCAAAGAAAAACACCAGAAATTTCCCGCAAAATTTTACCTTGATTTCTTTACCATTCTAGATTATAGGATTTTGTTCTTGGTAAGAGTATTTCCTCAGAATATTATCAAAAAATATTTTGTTTAAAAATATTTTTCAAAATATTAATAAATAATGAAGAGATTAGAAGTGCATATTTCATTAAAGTAAAAACTTCATGAAATGATCTTCTTTGTATCTCTCCTGTCACTTCGTTGTTGAGCTATTAATTTTCAAAATATCAAATCAGGGCACCCCTGGCCGCGCCGTATCTAGTACGGGTTACGCGATTGCCGCGGCGAAAAGCTTGTTCAGGCTTAGCAGCTTTATAGCGCCTAATTGTCTGGGAAATTTCTCGGTTTTGTCCTCACACTGACCCGGAAAAAAATTTCCGAAGATTTTCTCAGAATTTTTCTCGTTTTCTCCCCGACACTTATTTCCGCGATTTTCCCGAGTAATTGCCCGGAAATTTCGCGGTTATAACCCGACTTTTTCTCCAATTTAGCGCAGAAAATGCATGGCAATTTTTTTCCCAGATTTCGCTGGGAGTGCAAACTACCTATGACATATGAATACGTAAGTTACAACAGACCTGATACACTAATCAAAAGGTAATGGAATTTACACGTGTTATTGAGAAGAACTGTACTTGTCTTAAATTTCTTACTTAGTAGATTTCGCACAAAATGTTATCATTTTCGGAAAAGTGAGTTAGTGGGGAAAACTACGTTTGTAGTTTGATCTCGGCATTTTTCGGGGCAATTGAAAGTGTCTTTGTTTTTTAATGTTTCAATGATTTCAACCATCCCTCCTTTTTTAGAAAAAAAAAACATTTGCAGCTTTTTGCATTGAGTAATACGAAATTTAATAATCTGAATGGAGTTCAATTCATGATTGATCTGTATAAAGAGAAAGGTGAAGGAAAATTAGTATAAGTTTTAATTGTATAGTGAACTTATTGAATTAAAGTATAGGTGTACCAGCTGGTGCCATTCTCAACGGAGCTGGCAATTGGTTGAAGTCGCAGTCGAATAACTGGCCCCTCGTTTATGTGGGAGCAATCTATTTCGAAGCGAAGAACGGTAGGAATAATTCAAGAATAATATAAGGTTTTATGGGAGTGGTTAAGTGGAAAACAATGGTGACGTTTGGTGTTTTAACCAGTTTTCAGCTGAATTAGGGAAGTTTTTGACCTTTAAATAGCATAGATGTTTTACGAGTTTGCGGTAGATGCGAAACGTGCCAGTATCATTCTTCACTTTTCTCATTTTAACGAATTTCATATGATCTGATTTATAATTCTTCTTATTTTTATTTCTCATCATTATAGAATATTTGCGATTCAACACGTGACTTTCCAGTTCCACATTGTTAGATGTGGCACTAAAGTCGTATAGTCGTAGGTATAGTTGTCCTGTTACGCACTCCTAGTGATAGATAATGCAATTGGACAGTGTTGTACGATTGAACGACATTCATTGTGTTCAGAGTATTATTTTATTCTTGATTCTAGGATACACAGTGGCCTCGTTCTGCTCCTACTGGCCCTCGGGTAATTGTGGTGGGGGTCTGGCCCATAGACTGTCCATGTTCCCCGTCACCCTGTTTCGGGCCCAGCTGGCTGGTATAGAAGAAGCACTCATACAGGTATAGCATTAGAAAAAGAAAATATTAAACGAGGGCAGAATGGAAGGGTACCTAAACATAACGTTGCGCGCGCCAAAACAGGCAAACACATGTGAACCGTATGCAAGTTTGGTGTGTTAGTTCGAATAAAAACAGGTATATATAAGTATCTCTCGAGCAGCTCTTTCATATAAACTTTCGTTTCTGCCCCCTTTAATGTTACTGATTTTTTAGAGTTCACGTTAACGGACTAGGATTGACTGAAACGTGTTATTTGAGCAATAAATTAAGGGTTTTACACTAGTAACTGAGTGTCTTATAATATATGATATTTCTCTTCTCTTATATGATGAAATAGAATTCTTGGATTATAGTGAACAGAGACAGAGAAGCACTGAGGATTCAAGATATTCCGGCATACATAGTCTGATAGCGATCGTGAGCTTTTGTTAAAATGTCTCAGAAAGGTGGTATGATTAGCTTTTTAACTTTTTCAATATTTGTTCTATTACAGGTGGTCGAGTGTGGACTGCCACAGGTTTTGCTGAAAACAGATAGCCCTCATTTTATGAAGTACTATTCCAGCAGGTATACACATATTCAGTCTTTTTACAGCAACAGAACAAACATAACTTTTTGATCGAAGTACCAAAGTTTGCATGACATTATCATCCTTAGTTCATTTTCCGTGTTTCCTCTCTTATGAATTCATTGCGATTTGCGAAGCGTCCAGTAAAGCTGTGCCAAAATTCTCGAGAAAAAGCGCTCTATTTTCGACTATTTGAGGACAATATACCTATTTTTGATACAAAATCGGGTCAGATCAGTCATTTCTCACGTTCACAGTTGGCGAATGGCCGATGGAGCGCCGGCTCCCAACAAGTTCATGTACGATAGGATACTCAACTTGACAACACAACGAGGGGTGGTAAGTGGTTGCTCCATGTTGCTACAATTGAAAACTTTTTTGAGAACGTCAGCAAAATGTTTTTTTTTCGATTGCAGTTATATGTCATTGGTTTCACATCTCTGTTTCAATGTGTTCCACAATAGATAGCACCCTCGACACTGTCAAACTGATCCCAGAGAAGGCGTTCGACACATTCAGCTCAGTTTACGAAAAAATCGGCAAAGTTCAGCTATTCATTATAAAATGGTGTTTCAAAGATTAGTTGTTCTGCAGGAGGTGCGATTCTGCTACGAACCATCCGATTCACAGTCAGTTGAATGGAAAACGGTGCAGGAACGGTGTGAGGAGGGCCTGTCGTTTCCCTTGACCGCCAGAAGCAGGGACGAGTACGATCTATCCCTCGAAGAGATGACAGAGCAACAATGTAGTTCGGCGTTGGCCGGCAGTGGGTAGGTTATATTCACTATTTGAGAAACTATTGATCTAATTAACCAACAGTGCCATATCATCAGCCGACTTTTTTCCCCTAAAAAGGGTTTTTGAAAAAAAAGAATTTCAAACTTCGGCACTAAAAAGTTTGGTTCTTGAGCAATTACACCGTTTTTTGACAAAATAGGTAGGGGTGGCGCTATTCTAGAAAATCGGGTCTCATGAATGGATTCCGTTTACAAAAGTTGGCTGGTGTATGAAACAGTCCTTCAAAAATGGCAACTGATCCTCCGGTTATAATGGAATCGATTCATTTAGTAGTTGTTCGTCAGTACGTCTTTTAATACTTCTTCTGCTCAGTTACTGACACCCGGTTGCGTATTTCTCATCCGTCTCAACTTGGTTGCAGCCTCGCGTTTCCATTGCTTCCAAGTTACGTGTAATCATCTGCCGGACACTGGGAACACTTCACAGTCATTAATATGTTCGCATTTTTCAGTTATTGATTAATTTGTTGGTTTCAGTATAACTCGAGTGCGTGTCTTCAAGAAAGGGACAGACCTACCACCCGGGTCACTGTGGGATACGGTAATATTTTGTCAGCATATTCTCCATGCAAGTTATTTTTATAATAAACTTTTACGGCATCGATTTCAGCCGTGTATTACTTCACTGAGAAAATAATCACACACAAATTACATTATTAACCGTGGAAGGGCTGCTCATAGAGTGGTTGGAAATAGGCACGGGTGAGTTTTGTTACCAGCTCATGAGGTCCGCCAGATGGATACCGCCGCGAGCGGGAATCGTACCCAGGTCTGTGGAGTGACAGCCAAGCGCTAACCACTTGACAACTTGACCCACCATCAGAAATATTCCTCAGACAGTTCACATCCAATTGGCCAGCCACTTTTTTTATTGGCTGAGCGAGAGAGTGTGCAGGTCAGAGAGACCCAGATGTCTGCGGCCTCATTGACCTGCACACTCTCTCGCTGTTGTAGCTGGCCAGTCGAAGAAAATTGCGCCAATCGTTCTGAGAACTACTTCCATTATTACAGGTGGATGCTGATGAGAGTTTTGAATGTGAATTTGATGCCATGCCTTCTGGGAGTGTGGCCGATATTGTTCTCTCTGTTCTCACAAAAGTTGGTTTTGCTTTTCTTTTAGCGTTCGTGATCAATTTCTGACAGTGTAGTGATCTGTAGAGAACTAGAAGTGGTTATCTATTATAGATACTAACATTAGCTAGGAATCGCATGTTTTATGCTTACGAAATTGATATGATTCTCGTGCGAGAATTAACTAGGTATCAGCTCACTCGAGTCGGCAAACTAAATTCACATTGAATGACATCAGCAGGGATTACGAGCTGTGCCTGACGCACAAGTAAAAATCGCTGCGATGTTGAAAAAAAAGAAATAATCTAACAAATATCAAAAAAGTTGGACTTTTTGATGCGGATATGTTCTAATCGAAAAACCTTCCAGGTTTGAATATAATCTTACTGTTGGGTGATCAAAGTGATACCTCGCGAAAAGCATAGTCCACTATCGCAGTCGAAACCCGAATCATTCAGAAAACAGTCTGCATGTTTTGTTCTCTCGGCAAATCTGTTCGGTGAAAGTTCATGAATTTCTAGCTATTTAAATATTTAAAAAACGACTTCTTTTTCGTATAATATTGCTGTGTAGGTAAAAGTTTCTCCTGCAGCTGAGTTGCCGAGAGGAGAAGTCTGTGGTGGTCCGAACCGACTCTTCCCGTCTGATCCGCGCCTGCGAGTCGTGGCTGCCCGTCTGGAAACGGTGCGGTTGGAGGAATTCAAAGCACAAACTGGTCGCCGACTGGCAGAAATGGCAACAAATTGACACCCTACGAAAGCAGATCAAGGTACGTGCTTTGTTATTGTTGTTCCATAACAATTACATCATCATAGCATCAGGTATTTTCTGAGTTTTTGCGCTGTCTTTCTGGTATTTATACATTTCACTCGACGTAGGTCAGCACCAATCATAAGGCGATACGCACATGTTCGTTGCATATTTTATAATTGAAACTGATGCGTATCGATAGGTTTCGCTGAAATTCCTGATCATTCGTTCTCATTGAACCATATTTCTTCTCTTTTTTGTTATGTGACACCGGTTTTCCTTGCAGATATACTGGGAGCTGATGGATCCACCCAGTGATTCTGATGTCAAGCTAGTGATGCCATTCAAGAAACCGGTGAAAATAAATAGTTGATTTGAAAATCGTTGTTGTTCTCTTCTTTACGGATATAACTTCATTAGAAGTAAAATAGGATTTGTAGTATGACCAAGAGCAAGGTGGATTTCAACTGAGAAAAAATGTGATGTTTGGTTTTCGGGAGCTACTCTCCTTTTCTCAGAGGGAGTTCCGCTTTTTGTAACGGTTAACTGCAAAAATGAAACATTCAGACTATTCAGAGCGAAGTCTGAATCTCTCTGATCTACCTAATATCTCGCCAATAATTTCTGCAAATTAGTCACGAAATGCGTACTCTCTTGATGTGGGATGTGCAAATGTTTATACCGCATATTGCTGCTGAGCTATAGATTTCTGAGCAGTTATTAGTATTCTGTCCCCCTAAATAGACCACCACTTTATTTCATTTCTCATTAAACGCGAGTTTGTTTAGCATGTGCGAGAGTGGGGCTATGTCTTCAAATTGCAAAATATTGCAGTCCTGTTTGTACCTTGTTATACCATAGTATTCTTAGAAATACGTCATGTTCCCTTACTACGAAGAACTAATGATGATTGAATACGTCATATTTTCACAGCGAACGGAAATTCGGATTAAACGGTTGTTTCGAAAGCTTTGCCTCGGCGCGTGCTATACGGTATATCTCATTTTCTGCTGTGCACTGTTTTCGTGATTCTTAGTCTCAAATCTGTTGTCTCCAGTTATTATTTTAATCAAGCCATATATCTGTGAAGTAGAAACAAGTTCCCCATTGAATCATTTAAAACACGAAGTAATGGAATGAAACACCTCACCAAAAATGAATCAAAAACGTTTCAATGTATCATGTGGAGAAAAAAACAGTTGCTCAAGTTTTGCTCCAGTTTGTTTGACCTTCTCTGTGTTTCTTGATAGTGATGTTTGCGTACATACGTGACTCATAATTGCATGTCAGAGTGTAAGATCCCCTCCAAACCAGCTTCTGCTAACCAAAGTGCTCTGATGGTGTCAGGGGGGACAGAATCTCTTATGGCCCGAAAAGACCATTTGATGTATGGAAACATGCACGATGTCGCAGAAAATCTGTTAGAATAAATCATGATGTCCGAAAATAGCTGTACTGCCAATTATTTGTGCCCCCCTCCTGATATAGATATGTCGGAGAACAAAGTTCTCTGGCCAATTCTATTTATGTAACCGGTTTTTTAGTCATCCTTTTTTCAGGGTACCACACAGGTAACTGGTTAGTAACCTAGAACTAAATTTAGGTTACCGCACAAACTAACGGTAAAAACCACTTTTAGTGTTAGAAAAACAGGTATTTCAGGTGAAAAACCGGTTTTTCGTTTTGGGTTACCAACCGGTTACCTACTGAGGTAACCTAAAAAATGATTACCAAAAACCGGTTAGGTTACCAGAAAACCCGGTATTCACCAAGTTCTCTTCCGTGTTTGGACCTCCAGTTTTCAGACAGCGTTCATGGTTTGAACTATTGGATCTTTGAGATTACGGTAGTTTACTAAACATGCACTGCTTTTCTCAGCCAACCTGGCTACTCCGTTCATGACCCGAATTACCAAAGAAGGTACAAATAAACTTAAGAACTACAATTATCACCTGATAGCAAGTGCTGAACCAGAAGAAGATACTTCGATACTTTGTGACGGATAATTGTGATGTCACGCGTACTACTTGTTCTATTGTATTGTGCTGTATAGGGAGTGACCGAATGTTCGTTATAGTAGGATGTCGAAACATGCCGTAAATTCCGAATGAAAGACGGGATCAAACTGCTGACACAGCGTAATAGCAACACACACCGTATGGGAGCTTGCTTTCGAAAGAGCAATCTCTATACACATTTATAACTTTTATAACGCCGACGAAGATTAGTTCGGCTTGGCATACTCCGTTCCACTTATCCATAACCCCATACTGTACCGTACCTGTCGGAATATTAAAGGGTCGTTCTCTCTGAACACAGGACATTTTAGTGACTTTGATAGTTTGTACTAACTGGAAGAAAGCAAAACGCTCCCAAGCCTGAAATCTTTACGAAAACTTCTAAATATTTTTTGTTCTCCCCCCCCCTGCCCTTGAAGATTGAAATGATATTGTAAAACGTTTACAGGAATGCTTCCTATACTTAAGAGCTTTTCTGTGATGCCATCATTGCAATTTGTACGGAATCTCGTTCAGGTTGCTGCAGATTCAGTAGTGACATCAATTGGCCGATCGGCGCCAAGCTCAAGCTGTCACGCATGAATGAGCAGGTTGTTCTGTAGGAAGCGCCAGAGTACGTATGCTAGAAGATTAAGGCACCTTCATCCCATCCTGCGTCATCTCAAACATACGCTATTTCTCTGCTCTTACATCCCGCCGGGATGTAAGAGACAAGAAATAGTGGGGCAGAGCGAGAGAAGCAGGATGGGATGAAGGCACCGGGCGCTTCTAGCATACGTACTCTGATTGCGTACGCTAGAACATCCCGAAACCTTCCTATCCTGCGACTCTCGCTCGAGCACTGTTTCTCCTATTCGTACGAGATTTGATAGCAGAGAAACAGTACCATTTGAACAGACGCAGATTGTGTGGTCGGGATAGAGATAGAAAAGCCGGGTTATAGAATACATACTCAGCCGTTTTGTCCGAGCTTGGCTGTGAATTATAAAGAAGGTAGAGGACGCTAGGGTTTGAGTACGTTTAGTTCTCTTGGCTGGTACAATATAATTAAGGAAGTTTACAAGTTATAGCTAGACAGGTTTATGTGGATTTCCAAAGTTCTGTGTTTCATCACATCTCAATATTTCCCATTGCCCACCCGTATTGAAAACATCACTATGTCAGTTCATTTGTCTTACACACAAAATGTGTTAATCAAACTGAAATATCTTATGCACACGGTGTTAATTGTGTTCCATTTCTTGTTTATTGTTCCACAAATTGAAGACGCGATTGCAGCATCCATAATTAGTTTTGGGGGCTAATTTTAGAGTGTGTATTAATTTCCGGCTTATTGTTCCTATCGGATAGAGGGTGGGGTACCAGTACTCCCACTACGTCATTTGCTATTTCCTAATTATGTGCTTCGTGGGCGACCAGGAACATACAAGTCAAATATAGAGGTTGCCAAAATATATAACATCCGCCCCATGTGTGAATGAAGCTGGAAGTAACAGTTTTGCAAGTATCTGGACTTTTCACAAAAAAACTATTAACTACATTCATTCAGTGGTGCACAACTTGAAAACAAGCCTACAGTATGCTCTCGTCTTTTTTCGCCAACGAGTATATGAAATGCCAATGCTGAATTGTAGTTGGCACTCTATACACGCCATGAGATCAAATCAACGAGATCAAACTACAAAAACAACGGGATCGGGCAACATTATACTGTATGACCTTGCTTTGGAAAAAGTGAAACTTATAGCACCTTTGAACTCCGAAGCACTACTTACTTTTTTAGAACTTTTTGTTGTTATTACGTTCAACGTGAGCTATATTTGATGGAGACTCGGTTTGCAGAGGCCATGCGCAGAGCATTTGCATATAAATAAAATATCACCCAACTAATTACTTTTTTGTCAGTTTTTCATACGTAACGTCTACATTCATAATTGACACTTTCAACTTCAGTCTAATAATTATGAAACTGGCAGGAAGTAGTCTTGTTGTATTTATATCTCTCGGATTCAGCAAGTTCTATTATGGACCATTCACATGTCTAGGTGCTAAATAATAAGCACCTTCAGTCAGACTCAATTCAGTTTGATCGTCAGGACAAAAAGTGTAGATCATAATTGCACTGATAATGATCAGTTGAGCGAAGGGCGTTTTCGTGCGGTAGCATTATTGCAACACTTATCACAGTGCTCTATAATAATAATAATCTTTTACGGCAACTGTTCCAGCCGTGTGCTACTTTATTCATGACATTACAATAATCAAATCACACATTTCACATTATCAACCGTAGAAGGACTGTCCGTATAGGGTCTACACTAGAAGTAAAATGAATAGTCACGTAAACGTAGTATTCTAATGAGGAATCGAGCACTTAGTCATTGCACGTTTCTGAGTTTTGTTGTGTTTAACATGTTTCACGGGACTGTGTAATTGACTGATAGTATAAACTCTGAGCATGTTTCTCTAGTACGCTAGCAAACACTAGAAAACCGAATGAGATCACCACTTGAGCAGTATATAACTTATGTGTGATGAGATTGTACTTGATATTTTCTGTTCATCAACTTCTCAAGAGGTTGTAGGGAAAGCGCGAGGTTCGCCAAGAATCAGAATTATTTTCCATGTTCGAGGAGTCGCCAAATAGATAGTAGGCAGATAATATCTGTCTTGCTGTTGTAGCTTGATTCGACAAACACACAACGAGGGGAGTTAGTAGTGTGTATGAACACAGATCCTCTAGATGGTGGCTCCAGAACAAAAAGAGCTGACCACCACGCATGTGTGATGTTTTATTGTTTTTGTAGTTTGATCTCTCCGTCTGTCGTGCGTTGTTCCTATTTTATACTGTGTGGGCGTATCAAACTACAACTCATACATGATCACTCCTAGAACTACCTCATATCTTCACGGGTTAGGAAGCCTCAGAATACGTGGGGAGTAAAACTGAAAGTATATCCCGCAATGAAAACATTTCCCGACTTCTAGTAGAGTTTCCGAATTTCAAAGGCCATGGCTAAATTGTTCAAACCTAATTGCGTTCTTTACTCAACCATGAAACACTAGCCGGGTTCTCTGCTATATTTGCACGTCATTTACGATTGGTTGCTCGTTCTATTGTTCACTTGTAGTCAGGATATGGACTAAACACTGATTCATTATGATAGAAGTAAAAACAGAAGTTCATTCATTATTCTCTAATATAATAGAGTTCTCTCTTGATAAATATATAAGAATGTTCTAATATCTTATATGATCCCAGCTTAGGCTTTGGGAAGACACTCTCTGTATTTTCATGCTCTCAAGGTAATTGGGGAACTATATCGGATATCCCTGAGCTTATCCTAATCTCATTGGCTCTAACGGGATCAGTGACATGATTTTCGGCGTGTCACTGAGTGTGCTCTATACGGTAGTCCCTACTCGTAGTTTTACCACTACCTCACCAAATAAATGCTCACCACAACGTAGACGTAGTTAAACTCCAACATGGCAGCATACTGTGTATGTAATTTGCGCTGTGTTTGACCCGCGCAAACAATACTAACCAGAATAGTATGGTGATTAGCGTCAAAGTATTTCAAGTTTTAAGTTTCGTCATCACAATGTCACACAGTAGTGGTCCCCCTGACTGATCGTCAAGCCTCTGTAAGCTCTCAGTGCTTCTTTTCACTCTCGTATTTCATCTCATTCTGCTGCTTCGGGAGACGATTCTAAGTTGAGAGCAGCAACACTTTATAGCGTTGGCTTGCTTAGGTTATTCATAAGTTATTTTAATTTCGCTCCAGTGATGCGCCGATTATTCAGACCTTTTGGTGCAGAGCTCGATGTCTCGCCATTCTATTGTTTTTGTAAGAATTTTTACATGGTTATCACGGGGAAATGGTTCGTCTTCTTATATTTGCGTTCCAATGTGTTGTATGATACTCGAAATTGTCTAGTGGGTACGCGTAGCTTGTTATTTCTTTAAACATTCCCAGGGGTATTCAATCCATAATGGGATACATGTTATGGCTCTCATTTTTCCGATGTTTGTTACCTGAAAACCTGAAAAACATCCAAGAGGAGAGAAAATATGCGTGGGCGGGTAGCTTCACAAGTATTAGGTTGACCTCATTTCTTCAAATAATAAGAGTAGATTTTGTAGTTTATTATGTATTGAACATGGCTACAGAAAACAATGCAACTGAACGGAAAGTTCGTGCTTTGCAGCTCAGATTTCCCTTGCTGTTTCATGTTATTCTATAGTCTATTTGGTTCCGAACTGGACTCCGTTTACTGTATGAGTATGGGGGCGGAGCTTATGACTTGGCAACTATTCAAACTATTCAAACACTCTGGGCAGTGATTCCGTGTTTTCAAAATAAGAACAGCTTGGGGGATCGAACCTACGGAGATGAACAGCCACCTCGTTGTTAGCAGCGCCTTAGACCACTCGGCCATTAGGGCTAGTTGGAAGCGCGACGCGGGAACATACACGGCGATCACAAAAGTTTCAATGTGTGCAAAAGTTTTCAAAAGTCCTAATGAAAAGTTGAGTAAATTTGGTAATTGTGATTAGGGAATATTATAATCTCTCACAAAAACACTTTAGGAGAGGCAAAGATATCACAACTAAAGAATAATTGTATGCATAGGTTGAACTTTTATTTGGCTGTTGGAAAGATTATTGATTGTGCCCTGATCTGGCAAAATGCCCAGCCGGCGCCCTGCACACGCAACGCGAGAGGTGCCAGGGATGCAACACTTTGGATGGATACGAGTCCAGTTCGGAACTAAACAGACTATACTGCACTGATCAATACAGGCAATAATATAAAACCTATTTTCAATGGTTTGGCTTCGAAGCACAGCACAGTACCATCTTACCATTCCAAACAACTGGCCCATAACCATCGGATTCATACTCCATACACAGTAGACTGAAGTAGAATCACCATTTGTATAGTCGCCATCATTCCTGGTGAGACTCCTACAGTACACTTTCTAACTTTCCAACAGCTGTTTTCTCATGAAAACGTCAAATTTGTCAATACTTTTTTCGAACATACGTGGGATGGGTTATAATATGCGCATTCAAAAACTGTTAACCTTTCCGATAATAATTTATCGAAACGGACTTGAAGTTTCGTAATCTTACTGTAGAAGTCTCAGTAGGAATGAAAGAGACTGTACCTGCTTCTCCTAGATCGATCCCTATACTCTTCCAGCACATTGCCTATGAACTGTTGGACTCGCGCGAAGTGGCTAACCTCCTCCGACCATAATTACATCCACGCGGTTATTCCGAGAAGTGACTCACAATTAGTTTCTATTCATTTGTGAGGCGGTAATGTTTCTATCATGCGCCTCGTGAATGCATAGCTAATCTCCTGCGTCAAACGTGTACCTTACAATGGAAAACAAAAGTGTTAAAGCACTCCAACAGATATATGTACGTAATATACTTAATTAGTCTGACATATATGCGGCTCAGTTGTTGTAAGTTTGGCGCTGAAAGACGCTCAATGACTACATCATCTGTGTTTTTATTGTATGAAGAACACCTCCGTACCTATATATAGTTCTCGCCATTCCCACTGTGACTTTGGCAGCATGCATTTTATAGAAACAAAAGATTTTATGAAGATCCACGCACTGTAATCCAGAGTAACGCTCAGAAAAACTTTTAGTGTATTGATAAATATTAACGTGGTGAAAAACCGCCTGAAAATTTTGTTGGCACGTTGCCGAGGGCTCAGTGAGAATGATTGCAACTATAGAAGCGTCGCGGTTCCGTTGCTCGTCCTGCGTTTCTCGCTTTATGTCCTCTTTCGCGCGAGTTTTCTCACAGTGGGATATAATTTGTTACACGCACATAATCCTCTACAGTAATATGCTCAAACTTCCAGGTCAAAGTTTGGTATGTTGGCGTTTTTGGTTTTCTCCCAAATCCCGAAGTGTTTTCTGCACCTCTACTGATACAAACTCTGAAAGTTTGAAATCAAAGTGATGAAATATTCATCAGAAAAATCCTCCTAAATATTTGACGTATTACTGTAGAAGGACATTGATTGGTGAAACAAAGTATATGAGAGCAGGAAATAGCGTATATCTGAGTGGACCCAGGTTGGGATTCGACAGTCGCGATACTCTTCAATACGGCCTCGGGTGAGCGATGTCAAGTGAACGAAATGAGCAACTCCTGGTTGACTTGTGCCGTTGAGGTGAAACAAACTAGCATATTCCCATATCACATTTATCCACGTCCCAACGTGTATTTAATAGTTTCTCGCTGCACATTACTACTTTTTGATTTTCTGATTCATTTGTTCACTGTATTCCCCTGCTTTACACTTCTGTCTCAGTCAGGGCTCAGTCTTGTTATCTGAAGAATGTCCCATATTTTACACCACATCCCAATAACATTACATGTACGATTTACGATTACTTCGTATGAATATAGCAATTGTCTGAGATAAATGGGTTAGGCACAAACCGCCTACCTTTCGCTAACAAGATATTCGAGTTCCGTATTCTATCATGTGTACAATACGTGACGTTAGCTGTTAGCCGTTAATGTTATTGCGGTATCATTAGCGATAGCTGCGTATAAATAGAAAAAGTTTCATACAAACATCTCACAAGTATTTCAACCCGTAAACAGTTTTCGTGGTTAACCGCAATATTCAGAATGGTGAATTATCTGCTCGATGCACGCACGTGAGGAGCGTGAAGTGTGCTACAATGTAGATTGATAACGCGTTTCATCAAATTTCTCGATAACGCTCGATTTTAAATTATTGACCATTTAGTGGCCGTCGTCCAGCACTGTTTAATTGCATGTAATATTATGTGCGCGTAACAGGGTAACCATACCCTTTTTCTTTTCACTTTTCCTCTCCAATTACTCATTTTTGGAGTGCCACATACTATGTGGAAGTCACGTGTTAAATCACGAATAAATCTATTCTATTCTATTCTATAGTTCAATCAAAAACGAAAAAAAGTTTATTTACAGAGGTGTGAACTGCAAAGGTCCACTTTTTTAACAGGAATTTGTATTCTAATCAAAAGTCCAACCTGACCTTCTATGACGTGGTCAGATGTGAAAATGAGATAGGTGGTTCCCTGGGGACCCTTCATTGAGGGTGGGGTTCTCACCCACGCGGACCTCATCAGAAGATACCTTCTGTTACAAAATTTCAAAAGGTCTTTCTGTTCAGTCCTGTAGAAGTTTCAAGAACTTTGATATACGAAACATGAATAAAGTACGAGGTACTGAACATCTCCGGCGTAACATGTTTGTCGTATAACTGAATTATATTTAAACCTCCACTGTCTTCTGGTGCTGTAACATTTTAGCAGGTTTAACTTGGTATTCAGTGTTTGGTAGAGTGTAGCACTTTGTGATGGAGTTCTACATTAATGACCTGCTAGATTTGACAGGTGGAGAGGTGAATCAGACAGGTCCTTTTTTGTTGTTTATCTGCTTGGGAAGAAATTAAAGCATTGGCTACATGTAGTCAGTCTAGTTGTTCCTCAAAAGTTTTCGCTTTCCAAATTATAAAAAAGGCGACCAGTATGTGGCTCGAATTAGATTTTCCAGAAAACAAAACCTTCTGAGATTTGGTGTCTGACGTTATTTACATGTTCTATTTCATCAAAAAATGCTCTCTAGGGAGTATACTCGTGTTTTCACTTGTTAATTACGACACAGACTCAAAATTTGGAGATCTAAAAGAGCTTGCTTGAGTGAACAGAAGTCTGTACGTTTGTTCCCCTTCCCCGCAAACTCTTACGGTAAGCTCTCCAACTTTGGTTAGCGGTATGATGCGGTCCTAAGAACCGCGTCTTTTGAAATACTGATCCATGCTCCAAGATTTTACGGTAACCCTCCACATAAGCGTGAAAACGTTTTGTTCGAAACTTTTTGTATACGCCACCTTTGAGTAAAGAGTGAATGTTTTATTCAGGATGGTCTTCAACCCATTGAAAGGGTGAATATTGTCATTCTCTTGGTCTCTCCTTTAGACACGTCTCTATCTTAACAGAACATTGTTCCCTGCAACATCTTAGGTGTTTACTTCTTGCTCGCATTGTTGAAAACCTGCGTGAGAAATTAGCCATAGAGAGAGAGTGAAGATCATTATCCAGCTTGAATTGGATGTCTACAGAAAGTTTCAGAAAGTAAGTAAGAATTTAAGTGAATCTCTTTCAACCTCTAGTGATTTTCTGTCTTTCCGTGTAAAACTCATATAAAACCGTTTTACTTATGGCGAAATTTGACGTAACTCCGCATGTCAGTTCCGATATTTTCTTTGGATACGAACTTTTTTTTGACCCAGCTTCGATGTTGGCAATGTAAGCCGAAAATTTTGACATGTTAATCCTCTTTGTATGAGAAATTGTTTTCTGTTGTCAAAACAATCCAATTAGAATTGGCAATTCGCTGTCATAAACCATGTTTTGTTCAATCACTCAGTAACTTGTTGTTCCTTGTTCGACTTTTTTGTTTTCTGATCCGCTAAATTCTAAACAGCGCACTTTTTACAGTGTTCAATAGATCTTTTCACTTTAGGCTCAGAGCAATTGCCGAGCTCACAGAGTTTCAATACCCACTGCCTGATTCTAACTTGAACTTTCCCAGTAACTCGCACCTATGTATTATTCTGTAATGTTGATTGTGGATAGTTCGAAGTAGGCACGGTTACTACTCAAGCACAGGTACTACTCAAAAAAAATTCAAAAGGAATAGGGTAGTTCATCGCAACAATTGAACATCAAAATGAGCTATTCTTTACAGTAGAACAGGAATTTTTACCGATTTTTCTGGTAGGCGTAATGTCAAAAAACACCTCTAGGGCCAAAAACCTCCCCTAAGTGACGTAGTTACTGATCTACGAGACAACCTTATGTAATTAATGCGGCCGCCCACGCAACTACAGAAGCCGTTGTCTGACAGTCAGTTGGAAACTCGGATGCGACCTAGTCCCTCACACTTCTCAAGTAATTTGTTCTACAGTACGACCTTGAAACTCTCACGTTCTCGCTTGTTTCATAAGACACAATAACAGTTTTGCTAGAATACGGTTACTGTCAACAAGTATATTTGCATCTGTAGGCTGTAGAAAGTCACGTAAAAGTATTCAAAACCCCTATCAGGTTAGTGTATGTAGCAATCTGATGACATCTCTTTTTAGTACTGCTCGAAGTTGATTCCATTCATTAACTCTGCAACGGGGCGTGACATGACCACGTCCATAGTATGATCTACGATACTTCAGAGTTGTTTCCTTCTATACCATGATGCTCTTAATTATTATTCTGCCAACGGATTAAGTTCAGATTACTAATCTACCCATATTGCATTGTGACACCGTAACCCTTGGGTAACACGTAATGCTTGTCCCCAACTACGTCTTATCTAAGCTGCACAACATTTGAATAACAATGTATCTGCTAAAGTTCAAATCCAAGTTCCGTCTTGCAGGCAGGTGTTATACTGTGCACACAGGTTTCAGACGCGGTATTTATCTGCAACAGCTGGATTCAAGAGCTAGTTCTAGTCATTCTTACCCGGACTTCTTCAGTTTACAGTGAAATTTCCTAATGATTATTACCAGAATTTAAAATGGTTGCACTTTGAAGTACAGAACAACACCCATAACTCTGAAGATATTCTCATTGTCTCCCTGAAGATAGTTTCTCTGAACTCTGAAGATAGTTTGAACCATCGAAAGTCGAAAGGTTTTCTAGAAGTTCCACCTTCATACTGTAGGAGTCCACGAGCGTTTGAAACAGCGTACATAACTTCGATCCATACGTTCTATTCCACATGTGCAACTCCTTTGGCATCTACTACTGTGAAACGTACATTGCCCTTTTAGGAGACAATTTCGGAGAACCTTCGAAACAATGTTAGTTGTGGTTCGGCTATATAACAGCTTTTATCATATGTATCTCTCCTTTGCATTTACAGAATTTCATTCATTATGTACCTTGAATGCCGAATTATATATGCAAATGTTTCAGCTTCGGGAAACACAGAAATTATGTTATGTTCAATCAGATTGCTTCTCTCTCTTCTACTAGTTTTTCTTTCATTCTGCATAGCAGCTGCATTAACAGGTGAGTAATTGAAATCCATTTTTGACGCTCTATGAAAAATGTATCCTCTCACCTTTTTCTGTAACTCGTGGTACCGTAAACCTCATTCATTCAGTACTTTATTACATTGCTGATGTAATTAAAACAGAGAATAGCAGGTGATCAAAATTCATAAAGAATATGTTACAAATACTTACTCATTAAAGTATATAATCATGAACATATTTCGTTCTCTTCATTCCTGCCAACCATGCTGGCAACACAGCGACATTCACAGACGGTTGGAACTATCGGTTTCGCAACAAAGATTTCAATTCTTCCATTTTCAGAAAGTTTGGATTCTGAGGACAATGAACAACCTCTCCAACTAATGTACCTTCTTAAGCGCAGAGACAGTGAGTGACATTTCATTTACACTTCATCGATAAAACCCCTTCAAAATTAGATTTGGGTTAATTTACTGCATTCACTTTCATAGACCAACTTTCCCAATAAATGTTGGATTCAGCATCTAAAAATTGTACATCACGACTTGTTGTAAGATTAGCAAAACCGGTTCTTATTGCAACGTTACATGAACTCGTTCTTGAAGCCGAGATCTCACATTCCAAATGTTAACCCAGTAACAGCTCCGTCAATCGTTGTATGATAGCCATAATTTACTGCTATGTGTTCGTGTAGTTAATGAACAACTCTTTTCAGTGCCTCCACCGTTTGAATTGCCGGGAAATTTGATTCAGTCCATCTTGAAATACAGACGTTATTGAAGCATTTTTGGCCTTCTCATCAAATTATATTGTGATCTCGAGGAATTTATAGCAGAGTAATAATACATGTGATATCTGTTACAATTCAAATATCAACAAAACACAACAAAATAAACAAACAAAACAGGCTAACTAACAATACACTACACTAAGCGAATATTATTTGCAATCAGTTGAAAGCCGATAACCGTTCAAAGTAAAACGGATTGAACGCACTCAGATGTTTCATTTGCTCTTGTCCTTGTCCCGTTCTTGCTGCAAAGAGATGGATTATAGTTAGAATTAATTACTAATGAACATATTATTCAATGGCCGAACCGTACCATACATACCCGTTATTTACCAACTATTTCGTACAAACTATTCCGAGCATTCTTACAAAGGTCCACGATGATCTATGATTCTACGATCAACTGAATAGCTATTCCATTGAACTCACTAAGTGCGGTGGAAAGGTGAATGTAATTATGAAAAAGTGGTTTTCCGACTGAAGTTCGCAGAACCCATTTTATCGCGAAGGCATTATAGGAAAGCTTGATTGACCTAAATAGACTTTACGTTTCAGAAATAAAAATGTAAACCAACCATTTTTACTGATAATCCACTTCTTATCCACGTAGTAATCATACATATTCGTAATTTCCTCGTCGGAGTACTGTTTCGTTTCAATGGGAATGAATGGCTGGAAAAACAAGCATTAACTCAAAAACTGAATAAACTAAGAAGTCCGTGGTCTGATTTGAAAACCCTACAGCAAAGTTTCAGATTCCGAAAAATGGTGTAAACTTGGCAAATATATAAATCTGAAAATACGTGTACTTCCAACAGCTGACCAATCAGCCTAGTCGGTGTTGTGAACTTGTTTTCGTGAGACGTTACCGAAATTTCCACCTTACCTATTCAACGAAGTTTCAATGTGTTCAAGCTCAGGGTGATTATTTTTGGGGACAAGAACAAATTGTTTACACCACCACAAATTCATTCAAAAATTATACTCTCCAATTTTCTTTGATAATTCAAAAACCATTACGTATCAAACAACGAGGACAAAGTGTCGCGTGACCATTCGCTCACCTCAATGTGTTCGAATCCCTCCTCTCCGAATAATTCCAACGGAGTATGTCTGGGAACAGTCAACTGATCTCTCGCATCCGAAACCTCTTTCTTATCGGCGACAAGCAGCACCATACCGTTGGACTGAAACATTACATAAACTATCAGAAAAAAGCCTACGATAAGTTTTATCATACAGTGTCGCTTTATCGATTACTTCAAGTTTGAGCATTCAATCAATGTGCGTAATATTGGCAGTCCAAACTGTACTAAAGATCCACGGCTTATAAAAAACCCCAAAACATATGGACATAGAAATTTGACTTAGCAATGTGGTCAAAACTCACCCAATCATTACTCATGATATTGCGGAAGTGGTGAACCAGCGTCAAGTCCATGGGAGATGCCTGAAAACAAGTATAAGATTTTAGAACCATAAGATCTAAGCCAACCGGCTTGATCTTGAATTCTTGAAACCAGATTTATGTAAGAGAAGTAAGTCCGAAATATAGATGAGATAACCCGTTCAATTCAGTGTGTAGTCTGATTACTAGTGAAAAAGGATTGGTAGAACTGTGGGGACATCTCAACTCACATATGTTCTGTCGGATTTCTTGACTAGCGTTTTTCCCCAGAGAGAATTTGCATCATCCACAGCTACCATAACCTGGAAGGAAGCAAATGTCGAGCATTATTCACAAATAATACAAATACAACAATAGAAAAAATCCCCAACCAAATAAAAACGGTATTTGGGACCAAGAAAGCGGTAGTCCCGTAGTGGGATGTGGGAAACTCTTCCGACCATTCGATAAGCAATGATGTGTTGTAATAGAATGTTATGAAGGCACAAATAGCTGCAACCTTCTGAACAGACATATTTTGTTGAAATTTCATTGTTATTCAATTGCTGCTGAAATTTAGAAGGCGTTACACGACGCAACCCACCTTAATCGAGCCAGCACTTGCGTGTCGCTTCAACTCTCTGAACAGAGCACCAACACAGTCGGTTGCGAGGAATGGGGCAGAGATTCCCTGAAAACTCACTTTACTCACGTCGGTGTCTCGAATATAACTACGAAGTCAGAACAGAACTCGGGAACATTGACTTTTTACCCCCCACCTTTTCGAATTTATATTGCGTTTGGGGAATTGTAGTTTGACCCCCCCCCATCGGGGGGTGATAATTCAATTTATCACCTGCAATACAAAAGTTTGAGGGTGGGGGGTAAAAAGTAAACATTTCCGGTATTGAAGTTCTGCCCCCCCCCCCACTCGTTGAAGTTTGACCCCCCACTATTGAAGTTCTACCCCCCGCCGACCCAGGTGGGGGGTAAATAGTAAATTTCGAAGTTGAATTTCCCCCCCCCCCCCCTCTCCTAGATTTTCACGTTTCAGCTTGGGTGGGGGGTTGAAGTGCTACGGGGGGGGGGGACCCAACTAAAGTGGGGGACGATACTTCAATTTTCCCCAGAACTCTTTGCCGTAAACGTAAAACAATCAATAATTTAATTAACTTTATTGAAAAAATTCGTAGGTTGCAAGATAGTCCGAACTCCAAACCGAATAGCTCAAAGCGACGTGTTGAACAACTTTTACTCGCTAACTCGCTCACATTTCAAAATCGTCTTTACCAGTTATAAATCCTGCTTCCCCATTTTGCGTGAAAACTGACGACATTCTCATATTAATGAAACAAGATGAGAACACTCACCATTTCCACTATTTCTGTTATTGGCTTATCCGCGCCAGTTCTCTCGTTCTTGGTCCATTCATAGACTCTCTCCGTTTTGAGATCAGATAATTGCTTCCAGAGAGACTGATTCTAGAACCACCCTTTGCACATGCAAAAATGACACAAAATCATAGAAAGCTAAGCCTACTACTACCTATTTATACAAAAAGCATCCCCTTTCAATGTTGAAAGCAACGAAACTCATTTGTGAGTCGTAAAAATTCAAAGAAATGCGTTATCTCAGAGAAGTTGAGAAATAGGTTATGAGAACAAAGTAGATACCTGGTGCTTGAAATGTTGCAGAATAGAAACTGCGTTGACGGGATCGTTGATGCGGCCCTGTTTGTACGTGGACATCTCAACCTCACTCACACGTCTAGTCAGTTCCATGGCTGAAAGCATAGTGAAATATTACAATTTCAACGGTCAAACAGGTCAGGAACATCCAACGGTCAATGATGCTGTAGTCTAGCGCCGCCTCTAACTTTTTCGAGCTGCGAACCTTTCACGGCTGTTACTACAATCCAAATTTCAAAAATCAACCTATTATGTTGTACAATGTTTGGTGATTAATCCTTCCGCGACCACACTTTTTCATACCTAACCTAAAAAATTCACCGTTCTTCAAAACAAAAATCAAATAATATATACCTGATCTATGGTGAATAACAACCCATTCCTTTTGATGGGCAAGATGCACTGCCTGGTTCAAGGTAACCGACTTTCCCGTTCCAAAGGCGCCCCAGAGTACAGTTCGTAGACAGGGAAACGAAGGTCGAACTGCATCCATGCAAGAAGAAACCTGAAATGGGGATTCAGGACCACGGATATCTCAGAGCAATCAGATGTGAAATAGTTGGAAATCGGTCATGGACCACCACTATGTGACATTGTGATTTCACGACTGTCAAATAAAACTTAGAGCGTAGACGCATTCTAGTACTATTCTTTGAAAGTGCTCTTATATTTGTTCCAAACCTAGTCCTCGGAATATGTAATTTTTCATAATAGAACAACTTACAAATGTACAAAGTAAAACACTTTCGAAAAAAATAACCAAAAAGAAGATAAGCAACTCACCTCCAAAAGAGGTTGACGGAGCATCAGCAATAGCTCGCCGAGGGTATCCATTTGCTTCTGTAGTGGTGAAGGCAACGTTTTCTGCAAAGACCACAACATCGAAAAAGGACAATAAAAGTATAAACAAAACTGAAAAACTGAGACAGGTTAGAACTGAGAGCCTGAACCCTGACGAAAGAAGAGACAACAATTTGGATTTTCTACTCTAAATAGATAATAGAATACCTGGAGAGACAGTTGTGTGGCATCAGGAACAGGAATGGAATAAAGCCGGCCTACATCCGATTGTGAGAAAGAAGTCTGAAATGATCGATTTCAGGGAAGATATTTTGTAAACTTATGTTCCCAAAGTCGTTCCGGTGTACTGGTATTGCTTTTGTAATCACGCCAGGAGAAGCTTTTGTACAACGTTGAATACAGCTCACGACTGTCAACATTCTTTCAAGCTCTATGTTTTCCATGTATTCAGCACATTCTAAAGAAGAGATACTATTCGCATAGAGTAGGTAATCATAAAAAAGATTCTAAAACTGATAAATCATCCATAAATTCGAAACGTTCACCAAGAATGATATGATGTTAGAAAAGAGAAACAAACTAACAGGTGAATCAGTAGCAGTGCGGTATAGCCGATGAGACGAGATTCGCGACGGCTTGAAAACTCTGGTCACCAAAACAGCACTCTTCATCTGAATAACAAAATGAACCACCATGCATAACCACACTTAGAAAAACTTGATATAAATTCATTTAATTTCAAAAACTCAGATATTAATGGAACAGCCATGGAGAATATCAAAAAGACATAATGAAAAAAAAATTCATAGTCGCATAAAAACAAAAACAGTAACAAATACCAACAATTGGGATTAGGTTCACAACAGAGATAGCATAGAAATTGAATAATTAATTAACGGTTGCGTACTGTAGCTGATCACTGTTCTCATACTCAGCCATGTCCAGGGCGACTTCACAGCTTTCACGAACGACACGCTGAAAACAACGAAGATCATCGAAAAAGGCAGTATATGGTTTCGCTCTTTCCAAAGCAAGTCTGTGCAGTGTATGTTGCCCTTCATCGCTGTGTTTGTAGTTTGGTCCCGATGGTTTTCGGTCAAAATTCGTTAGAAAAGGTGCGAATCGAGGTCTACTACCACTCAGATTACAACGAAATAAGCATAAAGTTTCATTATTTCTTATGGCCCGTTGAAAAATTCATTGCGGGACTTCCCGGATATTTTACCATGCCAAGCCCAACTGCCCAACCATTACTCACCTCTTTGTCTTTGGCATACTGCTGCAGTATCTCCGTACATTCATCGGTGGCAATAGCTCCGAGCGCTTCAGCACACTCGTGACGTACCATGCAATTCTAAATAAAAACTGATAGATCACGAGGGCTTGAGAACTCACGTGAATAATACTTTAGCTATGAATGAAGCAGATAACGAGATAACCAAAAAACACAGTACGTATAAACCATAAACAAACCCCTGTGAGTGAAACAAACAATTCCAATAATAAGAATAGTAAGAAAAACATCAAACATGACATTTGCGGGTTGTGGGAAATAACATGGGTGTCGATGTTTCAAATAGAAAACCAAACAATTACCTCAGATTCGAGAAGAAGTCTATCTTTGAGCTCTTTGATAGCGACAGCTGACTGCACCTGACCAAGTACATATGCGACTTCATGTCGGAACAGAGCACTGTCCTCACAATATAGCCCTGGAACAGAAATTATTCTTTTGTTTCTCTGCGAGTTGAATAGCAAAACCTGTGAAGTTTGCGAACAATGGTGCTGGAGAACAGTGGAACTGAAAATTTTGCTTTGCTTCCAAAGTTCTCTAAGTGCGTACCATACACCACCAAGGCATCTTATAAGATGGAGGGTTGCGAACTAATTTTTGTGAAAAGTCGCGAGTGGAAAAACAGCGAAATGCATACAAGACTAGTAAAAAAAAGGCAAAAATTGATGAAAATCGCAGTTTTGAACAATTTTGGAGGGGTCGCGATACAAAAAAGGAGTGGGTATCGCGAGATTTCAGGAAAAATGAGAGACCCTTGGCGGTGTATGGTGCGTACTATTTTTGTTCGAATCAAAATCAAAAAAATAACCATACCTTGTGCCAGTGCTTTGATTGATTCGTCCGTGTTAATATTCCTCAGCTTGAACATAGCCCGATAGCGGTCCCATAGAGACTTGGAGGTATCAACAAGCACTGCAGCTAACTCGGAGATGTCTTCAAGTGAAGAGGAGGGCGTGGGATCTAAACTATAACCCTACTTAGAAAAACGATGATCAAGGAAAATCCCAGTGAAATTGAAACTAAGAAAAAAAACATTCGATCTCCATGGTTATAAAAATTAACATGATAAAAAGAAAATGTCGAAAAGTTCCCAACACGCACCCACGCTCTGATATGGACTGTCCGTCTTTTCACCACTGGCATTTGTCCAATCAAGCCTTTGCAGGGCGAGAACACAAGTCTCCGCTACTTCTGGAGTGGGATCCTTAAAATTTTTTGCAATAATCTTCGACGAATGACTCATAAACGAACATTGAGCACAAAAGTTGGTAAATGGTTTACATAGTTTGGGAATGAAAACCACCCACCACCCTAATCAAAAGTTCAAAATACGCTGAGTGGCCAACAGCAATAATTTCATACTAAACAACTGCTATATAATATATAAATTCTCTATAACATAAGACAATTCAAAACTCAGAAAACGGCGCAATTTTTCGTAGAATAGATCTATTATTACAACAGGAAAAGTATTACCTTACAATACTCCTGCAGTACTTCTCTTGCACTTAGATCACCGATGGCCCCTAGAGCTTCACCGGCTTCGTGACGAACCATGGGTTCTGAAAATAAACACCGGAGATAAACAAATCATAGAACGCTCGTATTTAAGAAACTGAGGCGTTCGGAATTCGATAAGGCAGAGCTCGGAGTAATTCCCAAAATAAGGAGAACTAGTTGCATACTTCAATAATATATGAATCGCCGTTGAATACGAAAGCCTTTGATGTGAATGAACAATGCTCAATTTCTCAGGGAAAGAGTCCAAAAAAAACCTTAAATAAACTGTAACTCGCCCTGATTGGTATCTTTCAACACATCGATAAGCGTAGGGACAGCTGATTTGTTCTGCATTTGCCCGAGGCAATACGCTAGCTCGTGCTTTAGAAGTGCAGATTCGTCATGAAGACATTTACCAATCCAACTGACTGATAAATCGCATCCTATGTTCCGCAGAATGAATAGGGCCCGAAATCTAGCTTTCAAAGGTCGGCTGAAATACTATGAATTGAAAAAGCAACTTTCATGAGAGCAAAATGCAACCTGGTTTCTGTCTGTAAAATGTTATCATACACCGCCAAGGCCTCCCATAAAGGGGGGAGTCGCGAACAAATCCTTGTGAAAAGTAGGGTCGCGAGCTGTTAACTAACGATTTTCATACAAAATCAGCTATAATCGTACGGAAATTAGTTGAATGTCGCCGTTTTGGGGGGTCGCGACACGAGAAAACACGGAGGGGTCGCGAGAATTTTGAAGGAATGAGAGGCCCTTGGCGGTGTATGAATGTTATTGGTTGCTTTCGAAAAAGGTTGCTTCCGCTTTTTTTAGCTGCCTTGACATGCCGTGTTTCAGATACCAACAGGTTGCATCTCGAGCTCGGCAGTTCAAAACAGCCTTATGCGCTGCACTGCAAAATGATACGGTCGTTCGTGGACATTGAAGACGAATCAGAACAGTAAAACTCGCAACTTCAACTGTTCTGATTCTCGGATGCAATCAAATGTAGATACTTGCTTTTTAGAATAGACCCGGTTGCATTTGGAAGCAACCAATTGTTTTCGACACAAGTAACGTGGCTTTTTGATTGCATGCAACCTCAAGGGCCAAAACGAGACGTTTTGAGTTGATCATCGATAATAAAAAAAGCACTGAGAAATAAAGAAAGGTGAAATGCATGAATAGCGCCATCGAACAGGAAAAGAACAAACCTGACATCATTGAGAGCAATACCAAAACCATTTATCTCCTCGACAGTGAACTGTTTCGTCATTCGGATCACGACCTTTCTTTTGCACTGAAAAGCAAGCTTAAAACTACTGAACAGTAAAATCAAAGCCAGTGTTATTATTACTACAACTACTAAACACAGGGTGTTATAGAAATACATATTCTATTAAAACACACATTTCAATTCATTGCTAAGCTAGACATTAAAAAAAGAGGATTATTTCAAAAGTTAAAAAAAAGGGATCGCGCTGCTGCGGCAGAAATGCAGAAAGTACGGACACGATGCCGGCAACTTGGTTTTTGTTATTTTCCATATCGAATCGAAAAACCGTTGATGTTTTTAATGAAACTATGTTCATTTGATTTCTTCCTCAACCTGACAAAAACAACACATACAACAACACATCTTCCGCTTTTCAGTATAAAAATCGTTGTACGAAGAATCTGGGAATGTGTGAATTACATGCCAGCATTGTGCCGCATTTGGTCGACCACCGCGGACGTGCGAGGTTAAAGGACCACAGCGAGACCTTTAATTTCGGTAGCAACTTTTTGACTGTGCTGATGCAATCCTCTGAAAATAGAAGTTTAATACCTTTTAATTAAGTTATGTAGTTTGAATCTATTGCGGCTATTGAATTGTGAGATGAAGTTTGGATGCTGGTTACCTGGTGAAATCGACCAACAAAACGCACTGTTTGGTGTGCATTCCCTGTCTGATTCGGTGTTCTCTATTTGCTATGTTTGTAGTTGTTGCTATGTTTTGGTTCGAGCAGAGTAACTTACTTATACTTCAGGTATGTCTGATATCGAAGAAACCATCAAAAGAATACAGTCTCAGAAAGGTGTCATCGGAGTGATTGTGATGGATAATGCAGGTATGTTTGTTTTTGATCTCAACTCCAATTAATTTCTCATAGTTAACAGATAATGCGTGACTATATTGTATTTGCCTTGTATGTAATACAGATGAGATGATGAAGTAACTACATCGTCGGTCGTTAGGGGAGATTTCGCGGTTATACGCCTGATGATATATCTGACAGAGATTGTGCGGATAAATGGGCTGTGGTTAACAAATCATTTTGTCGATACAAGAATAAACGGTTCGAATGGTTTCTTGTGAACTGCAAATTTGTTTTCAATTGGCTTGAGTTGCGTATTTCATTCACCGAATAAAACCTGGTTGTCTGGCACGCCACGATTCTGGTTTGTAGGTGAGAGCACGATTACTATAGAAATTACTCATTTTCTAACCTAATTCTAGGACGTGCCATCCGATCTACGTTAGACGACGAAGCCACAGCACAGCATGCCTCCATGCTTCAACAATTGTGCGAAAAATCGAAAAGTGTCATTCGAGAATTAGATGGATCTAACGATTTCACCTTTCTGAGATTACGAACTAAGAAGAACGAAATTATGATTGCTCCCGACAAGGATTATATGTTGGCCGTTATCGAAAATTTGTCCTCCTAATCGTTGTAAATTATGTATATATTTTCTACAGCATAACTTATTCATTTTCTCGTTCTTTTCATGTTTTGTTGGGTCATAAACTTTTCCGTTATCATAGTTGTTGCGATGTACTTTCGGGTAGTTTCTCCCAAGTATTTTCATGCTCGGTTGTTCAGGCGCATTTCGTAGCTTTAGTATACGAAATACCTTTATGATGCAACATTCAATGTTGTATATTTATAATATCTATTCATTTTTGATAGATGTCGTGGCTTTTCGGAATGAAACCAAATGAGCCCCAGGGCATGCCAGCTGACTTCAATCCACCAGGTGCCCCTGGTGCTGGTGGACAGAATCCAGGACAAGCTCCAGGTAATACGATATATTATTCGATTCCGCGACAACTCGTCCCCGCGCGTCGCGTGTGCGACAACTCGTCCCCCATCATGTGACAACTCGTCCCCAATGTTTTATCACAAAACAAGCTAAAAACGAGGTTTCAAAGTGAAATTACACTTTGTAAAGTTTCCTGCTTGTTATTGAATACAAATTGACTATAAATACATTCGAAAAATTGATCAAGGCGCCACTTATTTGAGAGAAAACGACAAATTTATGAAAATTGTGATAATTGTAGCATAGTATGATTTACATTGGCTATTTTCAATTCTTTCCAATCTCTGAGGTTGCCTAAAGCCTTTCGTATGAAATTTAATCTATTCACAATTTTAATTTGTAACTTTCAAGCTAATTTGAGCTGAGGACGAGTTGTCGCATCTTCGGGGACGAGTTGTCGCACGCAACGCGGGGACGAGTTGTCCGTAAACGTATTATTCGTTCTAGTAAAATATGCATAGGTATCGGTGAAGAGGATTTTGCTCCAAAATAATAGTAAGTTCAAAATAAATTTGTTGATTGGGTAACATCATTGCTCGTGTAGAATCCGGTTTCCGCTAATGTTGGTACCACATTACTGGTTCCTTCATATGTCTCATAAATGTCTTGACATCTCGCGACCGCTCCATCTTGCTCGAGAGTCGACCCTACCAAAGCTGCGATTTTTGCCTATATTCTGCTTACTCACCGCTAATGTCGTACAAAAACCCATCAGTGCTCACTTTGTGAACGGCTGGAAAATTAATATCTGCAGGAAAAGATCAACAATCTTCACGCATGGCATATTCATTCGATTCAACCGCCCTCGAGAGAGCCGCTAAAGCGGCAAAAGATCTGGAAAAATTCCCCAACGCCAAAGAGGCATTGGAGCTCAGTCGGATGCAGGAGGTTACTCGGCAAAAGGAAGTTGAGCAGCAGACTAAGGTCAGATTGAGTGTTACGTTAAATTTGCATTTTTACATATACCATTGTAGTATTATTTTGAGTTTCAGCAGAGATATGTGTTTCAAATTTGTTTTTTCTACTCGTTTCATACTTTCATCGAGTTCTTCATCTTCAATATGGATATTTTCAGCAAGTTGAAGCTCAAATTCAAGCTATGAAATCTGATCAGATGAAAGTGGCTGAGGAAGAGAGGAGGAAAACTTTGACTGAGGAGACCAAGCACGCTCGAGCAGTATGTCTTTTTTCTCGTTTTTTTCCAACTGATGTGCCTTCTTTTTATTTATTTTCAAAGCACAGATGTCAACATAACGTTAGTTGAAAACACACTTGAATTATTTGTTTTCAAGGAGTATGTAGAGCATGAAGTTTTGAAATTATAGTTAGGGACCCGTAAATGGTCATTCTCGTGTTCAGTATTTTTGATAGGGCGTAATGTTGGCGAAAATTAGGTGTTGGAGCGTTGTTCTTTAGATTTTCTCAGTAGCCTGATTCTAACTGTAAACTGTGAGAAAGTAAAATACGTTCAGCTTAATTTTATGTTTTGTCTTGTAGCGTGCTGACTATCAAGATCAGCTGTCGCGTAAAAGAGCCGAAGAAGAGTTGGCGATGAAGGCACGCATGCAAGAGGAGAGCTTGAGGAAACAAGAGGAAAGTGTCAAGAAGCAGGAGCAGCTCAGGAAGTGTAAGTATTGCATATATTGTCATGTGATTAACAGTATGCTTGCTCTATATTTTGGTGTGAAGGTTAACTGGCAGTTGTATTTCCATACATACACTGCCAAGGGTATTTTGATCCTATAAAATCTCGCGACACCTTTCTCTTTTTCGAGTCGCGACACCTTCAAAATACACTCCCTGGCCCTGCCCCCTAATACACTCCTAAAATAAGTGAATTTGGCGGTGTATGATTCCATACTTGTTTCAGCCACGATCGAGCACGAACTTGCCCTGAAACACAAGTACGAACTTGAGAAGATCGACGCTGAAACTCGAGCTCGTGCTAAGGCTGCGAGAGAGAACAGGTGAGATTCATGTTGGATGTATGGTTGGTAAAGTTGAAAAGCGAGTATAGTATGTACAATTGAAAATTCGAATTCCCCTTTAAAAATTTTGTGGTTGTGGTCACTCCTGTAATCGCACCAAAAATAATCCAACATTCAAATAATTCGTATTTCGAAATCTGTCAGCGCTTGTGTGGTGTGATGTTGGCTCTACGTCTATTGGTCGCACCAACAGTGGTGCTGGATTTTCTTTCTGAGCATACACTGCCAAAGATCTCAAATTGGAGAGGTCGCGCGACCTCTCCATTTTTATCGAGCCGCGACTCCAAAACTGCGTTTTTTTGCTTATATGTTGCCTTTGCCTATTTGGTAAGAAGTTCGTCAATGTCAACTAGCGACCCTTACTTTTCACATTAATTGTTCGTGACCTATTCCATAATATATTGGCGGTGTATGTTTCTGAGTTTATAATTACTCGTTTTAACACATTTTACGCACGGTATCACGGATAAAGTAACCAAATAACTGAATCAAATTTGTGAAAGTTCACTTTTATCAAAGTTTCATTGTGCAAAGTGTGTGACACCTGACACAACATACATTTATTTCAATATATTTGTTTTCAGAGATGTTAATCTCGAACAACAACGTCTTCACGAAGAAGAAAACCGGAAAACTGTGGTGGAAAAAATTAAGTGAGTTGTATTGGTATTATTTTTGATTTCAGTGTTATTTGTGTGCTTGAAAGTTGAAAGAATAATCTCGTTCTGCATATATGGGTTGCAATTATACGCATCGAGGTTTTAAGTGTTGATGTGGTTGATTTTCTCTATTTCGTTCATTTCAGGACCGCTGGGCAGGTTATTGGTACAGGAATGCAGGACTTCTTGAACGACCGTACAAAAATAACAGCTGCTGTTAGTTTTTCTCTTGTATTTGTATTTCTCAATAAGTCTTTCTTATGCCAACAGTGAATGCCCGTTTGTCCTTCTTACTGGTTATTGAATCATTGTGCTTGTTCAGGTCGGTGGACTCACTGCTGTAGCTATCGGATGGTACACCGCCAAAAGAGGAACCGGTTGGTTGTTTTGCATTGATTAATATATTTTTATTATCGACTTAGTAGAGAGATTTCATTTAAAGAGCTAAAATTGAAATTGAGTAGCGAGAAGTCGTGTGATAATAATATCAGTAAGCTACCTAAACGAGTAAGCTTAACGATCATCGAGCATATGTATGATGTAGCTGTTCGAACAAACTGGTTAAACGGGTCTGTTCGTTGTTCAGGTGTTGTGGCTCGATATGCTGAAGCTCGGCTGGGAAAACCTTCATTGGTTCGCGAGACTTCTCGCGTCACCCCCTTGGAAACTCTGAAACATCCCATCAAGACAGTTTCGATGTTGTTCAGAGGGAAAAGTGATCCTCTGAAAGGAGTTGTGTTATCGGTGAGTTGATTTTATTTCAACTCTAGTTATTAAATTTCAAATCTCAATATTCTTAATGTATTTTATGAAATCCAGGCCGTTGCTGGTTCAGCCGTATATCACGGCATATTATGCCGTGTTACAACGGAAAGTAGCCAAGTTATAATTAGGATGGTTTGCAGTTTTGATTGTGTTGGTTGAACGAATAAACTTTCATTTTGTTCAATCGATCACATGTTATTCTTTCAGCCTGGCCTGGAACGTCGTCTTCGTGACATCGCAATCACCACTTCGAATACTAGGAGGAATAAGGTGAGAATAAGGTTATAACTTGGCAGCGTCAGATATCTCAACGTGTTGTTGTATGTAGTTAGGCCAATGACGGTAAAGTTGCTGTTAAGATGAATACTATTGAAGAAATTTCATAACGGTCTACAGAGTATTCCGAAAGTGTCAGCAATATTTCTGAATTTATGACTATGGGCTATGTTTGCAGGGTCTCTTCCGAAATGTGTTGTTCTATGGGCCACCAGGTACTGGAAAAACACTGTTTGCGAAGAGTCTGGCCCAGCACAGTGGACTGGATTATGCCGTTTTGACCGGAGGTGACATTGCTCCCATGGGACGCGACGGAGTTTCCGCCATTCATAAGGTGTTCGACTGGGCGCAGAGCAGTAGAAAGGGGTACGTTTATTATAGGCTTATTGTTATAATCAATTCTATCTGAGGCTGTATGAGATATGTGAACGTTGTTCATACGCATATATAGGCACGACCTCTAACTTCTAACTCGATGGCTTGATTCAATGAAGCAAGGGAGACATTTTCAGTTATGCTTCCTTATAGCATTCTCGATGTCATATATTCATCCAAAGAAGTTGTTTTCAGATTGGTAGTGTTCATCGATGAAGCTGACGCATTCTTGCAGAAACGTTCCAAGGTTTGCCAATCATTCATTTTCGTACACCTTTCCCTCTTCAGTATAGTTCACAGCGTACATTCCTCATTGTAGCACTGGCTATCGCACGCGTACAATATAACATCTGTGCTCTGTGAACAACTATTTTGTAATCCGGAACAACTCCGAGTCTCGAACAAGCAAAGGAACAACTGGTTTAATGATCATGATCGCATTCGTTAACTATCATAGATACTTCTAGACTTAAGAGGTCATAGAAGTCCTCTGTAGATTCATACGTATTGTTCTTTCAGGAAGCAATGTCTGAGGATACTCGTGCTGCCCTCAATGCTTTCTTGTTCCGAACCGGTGAACAATCCAGACGTTTCATGCTCGTTGTTGCCTCCAATCAGCCCGAACAGTTCGATTGGGCCGTCAATGATCGGTAGGTGAAGGTGTTTGTGTCAATAATACTAGACATTTCTGTAGTATTCATGAACTGCTTGTCAGAAATGCTGAGAGAACGGGTTTCTTTAGTGTATTTTTGCATTGTAGGTTGGATTCGGATACGCAGAAATATGAACACTTCAGTATGTTTGTTTTTCAGTTTGGATCAGCTTGTTGAGTTCACTCTACCTGGAAGAGCAGAGCGTGAACGTATCCTTTTGCAGTACTTCGATCAACACATCGCACAACCCGCCACTAGTGGTTCGTTCCGTTTTTGAATGGAATTTTCAGTTATTTGTAATTATTGTGCAGAAAAGCTGTACTGATGCACAGATGATACGAGAAGTTTTCCGACCGGAAATTGCGAAAGCCTTCGGAACTATTCATTACATCTCTTACTGAGCACTAAAAAAAACCTAATCATATTTTCGCATAATTCAGTATTGTAATATCTTAGGATCACGAGGACAGCGACTCAAGCTAGCCGATTTCGATTGGGTTGCCAAGTGTGCTGAGGTCGCCGATAAAACTGAAGGAATGAGTGGACGTGAATTGAGCAAATTGGTTATTGGATGGCAGGTGCGTGCATATATTACATTTTCTGATTACGAATGGAATGGTTAATAAGTGGATATAAGGTTGTTGAAAAGTGGGGAAACTGACGTGGTCTGTCAGTTAATCAATGATAACTTCAATAATTCAAAGATTAGTGTCTGACGCTTGAAGACTTTCGATGAAACAGTGTGTCGTATTACATTTCTATTTGCTTCTGTTTATTTAAAATAGCAAATTCATAACCATTCAGGCATCCGCTTATGCATCAGAGGACGGTATTTTGACTGCTGAGATGATTGACCGAAATACGGCAGATGCCAATGAGCAACATGAACACAAGATGGAATGGCTCGAGAAGGAACAGTTAGCTGCCAGAAACAAGGAGGTATGTTCAACTTAGACTTTGCCAGTTCAACGATTTGGCGCGGAAAGTTCGATTTTTAGGAAAGTTGTACAATCGCGCACAACCTAGTCCTGTCACAAAATAGGGCATTGTACAGCACCTCCAGCAGACCTCCACCACTAGTTAAGGTTAGGGGTATAGTGCAATATTGCAGATTTTTGTTTAAACCGACAGTTTCCTACAGGTTAACTTCGGTACCATGAAGAAGAGGGAGACTCCAGTGTAAATTTGTGCCTGCAGGGATAATCGCATTCCTTTAAATTGACTTTGAACAGTCACTTCATTATTTGTTGAATTTTGTAGTTAGTGTTTAGCTTTTATAGAATTGTTGATTTTATACCTTGTTCAAAGTATATAATAGGTCTGATAATTAATGAATTGATTGTCATTTCTTTGTTTCCATAGGTTTTATGTTATGTTATGTAGTTGTTTTTAAAGGAATCATGTATGATTTGATGAAATATTCCTACTCGAATTCATTTATGTACTGAAGAACACAAACCATTTTCTAGATTCACGAGCAGTATAAAATAGACTTGAAATAAAACTTAGAAAAATCGCCGAATCTATACAACGCTTAAACCCGAACTTAGCTATGTTCTGGAGATCGGGGAGCAAAAAATCTATTAGTGTTTTGTAAAAGACGTTTCTGACGTGAAATTAAACTTTGAATAATAGAGATTGGAAGGAAAGAATTCGTACTTTTGGCGAATGCGAACCCTGTCTATGTTTGTATGGTTGACAACATTCTTGAACCCACGAACCATGTGAAATCGGGAGATTCTGATAAAACTGGGAGCCTTTGCAACCTGAAATTTCGGACTGCTTTTTTTATCGTGCATTATATTTCCTGTACGAAGTACTTGACAACCTAGAAAACCACGGTTCTTCAAGTGTTTAATGATCACGTTTTGTTCACTTGTAGGGAGAAGAAACTATTGTTCTATTATTCTATCACATGAGATCTTAGCTGGTTCAACCAATTATTATGGAATTATGCTATACCATATAGAAAAGTTTAACAGAAAGTCTGACCAAAAAAACTGGTAAAGTGGAAAGTACACAAGTTGCTCTTATCAATGAAAACTGCCTTTCAGTGTAACATTTGCTCTACATCTGAGAGCTGTCAGTCTATTGTTGAAAAACTTACTTCTCTTATTACTTCATTATATTTCTGTTACAAACTATGATGTATAACAACAACCGTTATGAACCAGTTATTCAGTTAATTATTTTGTTTTCGTCGGTTGGTGACAGATTAATGGAAAGTAATATGTGTTTTCTATAATCAAAATGTCATTTCGATAGATTCATAGTGTTCCTTGAAGTCCGATTCTTGTATGAATTTTGAGTTTCGTGAAATTGAAAGAAAAAAATACTACCTTGCAGAATCACCAAACACTTCTTGTAAAAGGATGCAATACTCCAGAAAAAATATTTCAAAAACATTGAATAAATGTAAAAGTTGTCCGTCAAACTCTTGAGCTAGTCTATGTGTGACTAATGTGTGTTTGATCATTTTCCGACTGATTGATAAGAACGTTGGTAAAAAAAATACCTAGTTACATCTTGGTCAGTGATAATCAAACCACCTATCTCACTATCTAAAAAGATGAGTATACGATAAGGTTCGATTTTTTCAAAGCATTTTTTTCATACGACTTGTTTCTCCCGCTGTGTTTGTAGTTCGATACCGCGGCTTCAAGCAGGTCGATTATGTGAACCAATCCCGTGTCAACGGTCCTTTACACTGCAATTGAAAAATGCATTGCAGTTTAAAGGACTGAAGCGTTCGGATTGTACCACATAATCGTCCTTCTTTAACGGTCGGAATTCGAGCATTTGGACCTGAATTTTCCAGTTTTCCGTTTGCATACTCGCTGAAAAAAGTTGAAGCGTCAAGGTGATGATCTGAAACACTTTATAGTCTGCTCTACTTGGAGAGGACCCTTCGAGGCAGTTGACGGAACATCTAAAATTTCTTCAAAAACTTTTCGACTCCGCCGCCGCTTTGTTATTTTGTGGTCTATTCCTTATATTTCAAACTTTCAGAACAAAAACTGAGATTGGTCAGTGTTTTGAATACAGACTAGTCAACTGAATATTCGACCGGGTACTGTAAGTGGCTAGGGACGGGTGAAAATGAGTATATCTATAATTGCATGTTTTGACACAACTTCACCGATCGAGATCCCTGGAAATCGAATGCGAACTGGTTGTTATCGTCTCCATTTCTAAATGCCAGTAGTTGTTTTACTTTTAGTTCTCTGATTGATTAGAGTGTAATAAATGGCGCTCCGTCTCACTGTTTTCACCCGATACCGATCATTTTGTGGTCGCGAAGACCAATTTGTGTCACCTTTCTAAACTCCATCAGTCGACGCTCTATTCCCCATAAAACTGTGGTATATTTGTCGCCTAACAAAAGACGAGGTATACTGTATATCTCACTTTGTGCTGTGTAAGTACACATATATACGATTAGTCCACGACATTGCTATTAGCCCAGTTGGTAAAGTGGTTAGCGTCCGCGCCTCTAACTTTTGAGGTTCGAGTCTCACATGCAAGGTGGAGGTGTTGTTGTTCAAGTCGGCACGCAGTGTAGTAGAAATGCGGAACACCGAGGCCGTTCCCTACCTGCGTTTCCCCGAACATGCGCTATTTCTCTGCTCTAACATCCCTTCCGGATAGAGGTCTAGCGGAATATGAAGCAAAACAAGAGACGCAGGATGGGATCGTTGTCTCGGGGTGTACTTCAGACCAAATAACTTTGTCGACAACAGAGAAGTGCACATCTGATATAGTTCCGGTCATTCCTACTGAGACTTGGCCGCGTGCCAATGAATATTCCAGACCATTTCTCACCACTTTGAAGTTTTTCAAATATCTGCTAATCTCGGTTAGCGGTTGTCCAGTTTCATAAGAATTTTCAATTTTTTTGGACGTAATTTTTTTTCTAAAAAATGGTCATCCGAAAATCTTGGCACGATGCCAATGGGTCTCAGTGGGAATGAAACGAACTATAGCATTACTAAGAAGCAGATTGCTAGTGGAAGACGGATTGGCCACTTCTCTATTGGCGAAGCCGGAGAGTAATTTTCGGGAAATCGCGGGATAGTCCTCTTCCTAGTAGAAATGGGGGAAAGTAATTTTTGTTGACTCTGTTTGAGCTGAACCAAATTTGATCGAGCTCGAATCACATATTCGACCGCTGAGTTTGCTGGTTAAAATATTCTAACTGAACCTAGAAGTTTTCGTCGAGCGCAATTAGTTATGTTCTTTCTTAATATAAAGTTTATGAGTACGTACTTTTAACCGATCTACCCGTCGAAACCAGAACGCGAAACACCGGAAAAATTACATGTAACGCAGGCTATTTCCCACAATATTTGGTCAAATTGGAAGTTTGAGTTCTGAACCGACCATCAGCAAGGAATGCCTACAACCCAACATCACAAAAAGAAATGGTGGTGTCTGTCTACTTTTTCTAGATGAACCCTGTATTACACTTTTATCTTCCATTCACCGTCAGTTCTTCTTTCACGTGATCTATTCGATTCTCGATGCGTTCCGTCGAAAAAGTTGTCCTTCAACCATTTCGCGATAGGCCATTCTTTCCAGCCGCTGAATGGCGAACGCTACCGAATTGGCCAGCCAACTGGCAGCTCTCCAAAGTCAGTTCGCTGTCTACAAGAAAGAAAGCGACGAGAATGCAGACGCCTTCTTCCTCTGCTCCATGTCACTCATCATCATTTGTGAGTTGTAAGGGAGGGTTTTCAACCTCAAGAAGGTTCAATTAACTTTAACCAAGTTTTCCAGCAAACTTGAACTTCGTAAGAGTGTCTTTACATGGTAAATATCTCATCCGTCGTTTACTTCACTTGAACTAATTCTAATTGAACCGAGACCGAGAAGTAGAAAAATCAGAAAACGCATCAAATATGTTTGGAAAATATTAAGTTGAACCTTTTCTTCTGGGAAAAGAATGTACTGTTAACAACACATGATAATTTTTCAACTTCAGTGATGCAGTGTGGCTTCGCTTTTCTCGAAGCGGGAGCTGTGCGAAGTAAGAACACAACCAACATCATATTCAAGAACATGCTCGATCCATGTGGGTTTTATATGTGCTACAGAAAGGAAGCCGAACATCCCGTTTTCCACGTGATTGAAAAATAACTTCCGTTCTCCGATAGCACAAAACACAGACTATATGCAACAATAACTCTCTGATATCTACTTAGCTTAGCAAACATATAACTTTTTTGGCGAAGGGGAATTTATTGCAACTAAACATATCACAGTTTGAAATACAGCGCGGCATCTCGTTTGTAATACATCCAATACTAACTAGTCTGATCTTGAATAATACCGGACTCTCCTAATAAAAAGTACATGTCGAATAATATTTCAAACTTGCTCAGGTTTCTCTGCAATCGGTTACTGGATCCTGGGTTGGGGTCTGGCCTACGGTCCCGTTTACAATGAGACATTGGGTCTGTTCATTGGACAGGGGAACTTTCTTCTCAGCAATTTCACAGAGTTCCCAAGGTGAATTGATGTTCTGTTTGTTTCATTAAGATATAGAAACATTAATAATCTTATGGAAGTACTCGAAACAGAAAAGTTAAATATATACTAGAAACGTAGAAGCCCTTAGATGGCTTGAAGTACTGGTACTGTTCATACAGTTCGAATATGTATTCACGTTATGTAGGTACTTGACGAAAATATAAAATATGGAAAATAATCTTTTTTTCAGTTTAGTAACTCAGTCGTTTCCAGATTTTTCTTCCAATACTGTTTCGCGGCGACGGCGACAACAATAGTGGGCGGGGCTGTGGCGGAGAGATGCGAAATAGTCTGCTACGTGGTGTACTGTATCGTCATTTCCAGTAAGTTCCGAGAAAGAGACCTTGAAAGTGTGATAAATTTTGTGATAACTTCCTGAAGTTTGTACAAAAACAACAACGCTTCTACAATTAAAAAACCCTAAACATATAATGATTCCCCAGAATATTATTATTATGCTGTTCAACAGGAATCCCGGCTTTGATGTTTTAAAACGAGATAGTTGGAAGGTACATACGGAGGTTTCAACACCTGCATACCGTCACAGAAGTTCACAATACCCTTCCCAACAAGATAAATAAGTTCCATTCAGCATTCGTGTACCCGATTCTCACCCACTGGGGCTGGACCGACTACGGGTGGATGAAGAATGGGCCAATGGGACTCGTGTACTGGGTGAGTAGATCGTTTCAATATAAGAAACAATAGAGAGTTCTTTAAATGTAGACAGACCGTACAGTCTTTAAACTGAAGGCTGTACAAGAAGCCGTTCTCATTAGAAATATTCGCATACGAGAAACAAATCTCAACATCAGGAATAGAGAAGTACAGTATTTCGTTTCATTTGTTTTGGCGACGTCATAACTTTTATACCTCAAGTTCATAGTTGTATTCATAATTAACATTGATAATCATATTTTCATACTCGAATTCATTCTCATAATAGTTTCATATCGCGCGCAGCGCGAAGCGCTGTGCGAGATTTGTCTTTGGTCCGGCTAATGCGCGCTTCCGTTTTTTTAGTTTCTCCTCAAAAAGACTGAAATTCGCAAAACAAAGTTGAAAACAAAACAAAGTGACAAGAAAAGTAAACCCAGTTCAAGAGTTTCTACTCAACCGAATTCGTTGAAAATTGTGGAAGACATGTGATACCTACTCAAACACTCGCGGAGCAAAAAAAATTCAAGAAAAAATTGTTTTACTCAAAGTTATAGACATTTTTCGGAACGTGTCTGCGTCTCTCCATTTAGCACGCTCTCTCACTCTCTCTGTCCGGTCGACAACTCAAACTGTATTGTAACTTAGAGTAACATTTACCGATTTGCTCGAAAATTGAAATATGATGCCATCGTGACTTTTATTTGAGTATGAAGTATTCTATTCCTGACGTCCTTCAGGATTCTGGAGACCGGATGACGTCATTTTTGAAAAGTGCAAAGTTGACGTCACATATATTTTCAAATGATGATAATATCTTAGAAAGGGTCAATCAACGGAGAAACTCAATCTAAAAGTGACGTATTCTGAGATTCTGGAGACCAGATGACGTCATTTTTGAAAAGTGCAAAGTTGACGTCACATATATTTTTAAACGATGGTAATATCTTAGAAAGGGTCAATTAACGGTGAAACTCAATCTGAGAGTGATTTATTCTGGGATTCTGGAGACCAGATGACGTCGATTTTGAAAAGTGCAAAGTTGACGTCACATATATTTTCAAACGATAGTAATATCTTAGAAAGGGTCAATTAACGGTGAAACTCAATCTGAGAGTGATGTATTCTGGGATTCCGGAGACCAGATGACGTCATTTTTGAAAAGTGCAAAGTTGACGTCACATATATTTTTAAACGATGGTAATATCTTAGAAAGGGTCGATTAACGGTGAAACTCAATCTTAGAGTGATGTATTCTGGGATTCTGGAGACCAGATGACGTCGATTTTGAAAAGTGCAAAGTTGACGTCACATATATTTTTAAACGATGGTAATATCTTACAAAAGGTCAATTAACGGTGAAACTCAATCTGAGAGTGATGTATTCTGGGATTCTGGAGACCAGATGACGTCGATTTTGAAAAGTGCAAAGTTGACGTCACATATATTTTTAAACGATGGTAATATCTTAGAAAGGGTCAATTAACGGTGAAACTCAATCTGAGAGTGATTTATTCTGGGATTCTGGAGACCAGATGACGTCGATTTTGAAAAGTGCAAAGTTGACGTCACATATATTTTTAAACGATGGTAATATCTTAGAAAGGGTCAATTAACGGTGAAACTCAATCTGAGAGTGATTTATTCTGGGATTCTGGAGACCAGATGACGTCGATTTTGAAAAGTGCAAAGTTGACGTCACATATATTTTTAAAAGATGGTAATATCTTAGAAAGGGTCAATTAACGGTGAAACTCAATCTGAGAGTGATGTATTCTGGGATTCTGGAGACCAGATGAAGTCGATTTTGAAAAGTGCAAAGTTGACGTCACATATATTTTCAAATGCTGAAAATATCTTAAAAATGGTATATTAACGACAAAACTTTATGTAAATATGACTTATTCTGGAAATCAGAAGGCCAGATGACGTCAACTCTCAAAAAATTGACGTGAAATATGTTTTCGAATGCTGAAAGTTTCTTAGAAATGGTCAATTTACGATGAAACTTCATTCAAACATGACGTATTCTGGGATTCTGAAGGGCAGAGGGCAGAAAGTAAGTTTTTAGAACTGCAATGTTGACGTCATATTTTTCTCAAATGATAGTAATACTCGGCAAGTGGTTCATTAAGAAAACATCTGCACCGTACAGATCAAACCACTTCTCTACATACCTACGGCATGTAAACAAAAAGAGAAAAATTCATGAAAAAGTGGGGGCCCAACGACTGTGAGATTTGTCTTCTGCTGTGCGCCCCTTAGACAACTACTCTCAAATGGAGCAGCTACTGCTACAAAAACCGAAAAATACTCATGTATAACTGTTAATTACAAACATACAAAAGTCGTAAAATATTTTTTCAAACCTGTAAACTAGAATCTGTAAATAACCGAAAAATACTAATATACTCAAGTATAACTGTTCATTACAAACATACAAAAGTCGTAAAATATTTTCTCAAACCTGTAAACTAGAATATACAAATCACAGATGTTAATTCAACGTAGTCAATTATAGAGTTCCTGGTTTTGTGCACAATGGTTGGTGTTTTTGATCATTACTTTAATTCTAGGTGCTATAACGTTTGGCATATTATTCAACAGTTGCTCTCTCTCTCTTTCGCAGCTGTGACTTGTAGATTCTAGTTTACAGGTTTGAGAAAATATTTTACGACTTTTGTATGTTTGTAATGAACAGTTATACTTGAGTATATTAGTATTTTTCGGTTATTTACAGATTCTAGTTTACAGGTTTGAAAAAATATTTTACGACTTTTGTATGTTTGTAATTAACAGTTATACATGAGTATTTTTCGGTTTTTGTAGCAGTAGCTGCTCCATTTGAGAGTAGTTGTCTAAGGGGCGCACAGCAGAAGACAAATCTCACAGTCGTTGGGCCCCCACTTTTTCATGAATTCATATTCATTTAATAACTTGTGTTCAGGATTTCGCTGGTGCCGGCATGGTGCACGTCTGCGGAGGAATTATCGCGATTGCCGCAGCCTGGCTGATCGGACCCCGCATTGGGAGATTCACCGATGAACAAACTAAACCAAATGACATTCGCGGACATAGTGTGCCGGTGAGATATGACCAAACTGTGTGTTATTGGGAAATCATTTGCTCCGTGAGAGGTGTCACATAAAATCGGTTGAACCCCTCTGAGAACTATGAAAACAAAGCGGGAAGACTTACTGACCACCTTTTAGGCTTACTGTGTAGACTGAGAAGACTTGCTGCTGTCTGTCCATATTTACTCACATGCATTACATACTTATAAAAAGTCTTTTGCAACTGTTACTGAAACAAACACACACTTTACCAGTTCGCAGCTCTCGGAGGTTTCATCCTCACGTTCGGTTTCCTCGCTTTCAATGGAGGATCAATGGGTGAGTATTTCAACAACAAACACACAAAACCAAGAAAACGCCGAAAAAGCACAAGTTAAAAAATAACCTGAAACGACTGAAAGATATCATTGAATGTTACGCGCCAAAGGGTTGCAAGCCAGGGTGAAGTGCACTACTGAAAGAAAGGAACACAAACATCTATATTTGAAAATAATTAACTTTCGACTTGATCATGTAAAAGTTCTGTCGCGGGTGCAGAACATGAATGAAACTACTTTCCATAACTTCAATTATATATTTGTTCATGGAAAACTCCCGACGTGTTCAGGTACTATCTCGGTGGCGGGTGCGGGTAACACGGTGGCCCTGTCTATGATCTACACCATGTTGTGCGGCTCTTTCGCCTCCTTCACCTACCTCATCATCTACTATTTCACACAGGGGAAACTCACTCTACTATACACCATCAATGCATGTCTGGCTGGTTCGTTTTTTCTCTGTTTCACGAATTTCAATTCAATGTGGAAAAATGTCTTTTTTTAGGGATATTTAAAGTTATTTTGTGAATTGTATGAAATGTTTCAGAAAATCAGTTGTTTCAAATTAGTATATAATGTACAATTTTCCTGTGAAATTTGAAGATTTCTATAGTGTGCAACCAAGAAACTCTGAGGCCGATTGATTTCTAGTGAATTTCGACTTTGAATAAGGAAGTGAACAGTTCAGCTAAAATACACGAAAGTTATCAATGTATTTTCAAAAATGTGGTGAAACGATAAACCGAGTTCCATTCACTTTGATCCTCAGGTATGGTCGCTGCCTGTGCCGGGTGTGACAACTCCCCCCTCTGGACCTCCATGGTGACTGGAGCTGGAGCATCTTGCATGTACCTCATGCTCAGCTCAATGGTTCTCAGGTAAGCTTCCAAGTTGTATTCTTCGAATAGTTGAGGCTGGCGAAAACGAGAACCTGATAGTGTTATAAGATTGTGGTGTGTAGGACATTGTAGCGCTGTAGTTCTCACGCTGACATCGTGCCACTGAAATTTCTAGAGCTCATATTTGGCGGAGTTGAAGGTCGGTAGGGGGAGAGGATCTTGCGTATCATAAAGTTTAGTTGAACTTCAAAATAAACAACTATAATTTCTCCCAGAAACACTCATACAAAAATTAATCGACACTCTTACCATAAAGTACATTTCCCTTGCCCAGGTGTAATTTGAATTCTGAGATTGAGATCAACGCAATGTGAGAAAATGCGTGCTTGTTTCTAGTTGCAACACGATATATTTTAATTTGATCCATTTTTTCAGATGGAGAATCGACGACCCTCTCGACGCTTTCGCCGTTCATTTCGGGGGTGGATTCTGGGGACTGTTCTCCACGTGTTTTTTGAGAAATGACGGAATCATCGCTGCTATTTTCACGAGTGGAAATGAAAACTCACCTCTCTTCCATTCTTTCATGGTTAGAGATTATCACAGATTTCAAGCTTTTCTGAGCACAACTAAAATTACAAGTTCATCTTGGTTAATCGAAAAGAGCCAATTATGTTCTAATAAACTGAGAAATATAGCAAAGTTTCGAGTTTTTCTATCGTTATTCTGTTAATCCAGTTTACTTTCGATTTCATATTTCTAACAACATAGAAAAAGGTTTCAAACTAACAACAAATAAAAAAATGGCAAATGGCAAACAAATGATTAAATTCTTCTAAAACTCCATAGTTTCCGTTCTCAAAAGAGAAAAGGGGTTTTCAGAAGCTTATTTGACATGTTCCTTTTGTGAAATTTTGTTAAATGGCCAACACTTGATCCAAATCCTTCAGGCATTGCTCTGGCAAATGTTCTGTGTGTTGTCTATTGTTGTGTGGTCTCTGGTATGGATGGTACCAATCTTCATACTTCTAGGAAAGGTAAACTTTATTTCAGTTCCAAAATTTTAATTCATTCCTTTATTCTACATTTTCATCCACATCATAGTATGCAACAGTCGTTAGTCATTACTTCCAAACTTGGTGAAACATTTATGAGTATTGGGAGTTGGACGAAATTGATGTCGTCTTCAAAACCGCAAAAATACTTTAGTTAATTCTTAGTACTGAGCAACTTGCTCTTATTGGTTTTTATAGTATTTTGACAAAACTTTTTATAATACTCTTTTCTGTTCAGATAGGCAAAATGCGTGTTCCGCGTGAGGTGGAGATTAAAGGACTGGATATTTTCAAACACGGCGAGTCAGCCTATCCCCTAATGGCCTACGGACATGGGTGGGACGGTTGGGAGGGAAAAGGAACCGGCAACACTATCACACCAAATGGTTGGTTTTTCACGAATACATATATGGAGAGATTCAGTGATCGTTTTTGTGTACGGTAGATAACTTTGCCTAATCATGAACAGAACAAAACAGTTTTTCAGTAAGAGATACAAGAGATTGGTATATGTATGTACAGTGTGGTACTGGTTAATTTGAATGAAGAGACTAATTAACGATATAATAACTCTGCAGTTTTCTTATCGATATCCTAATTTTGCAGATTTCGGAGTGTTCAAACAACGAAAACTGACAGTTGTGGAACAGGGCGAGGACTTCAATATTGGAGGAATTCAAGGCAGGTTTTCATGCTGGTTTCAAAACTTGCAAAGCATTTACTTTGTTGCAAAAATTCACCATTTACGGTGCTACGGCTGTCTAACGAGTGGTAATACGGTTTGTGATCTCTTCAGTGTAATTCACGAGAAAAATTAAAACTCATATACTCTATGGTTAACCGCTCAGCTGATGATGTTCTACCTTCACCATAATTAGGATATTGAGATTTGGGATTGTCGTTACATACAGATTCTGTGTGCGTTTGAATGTCTTTCGGTTTTGCTATCATGATTTTATTAATATACTTGTTCAGCACATGTTTATATGTAAACAAATGAATTGAATTATTTTTCAGTCGCGCTTGAAAAGTTGGCCTCCGCTTGCACGGAAGAGACGAAAGATCCGGAAACAGCAGTACGGAAGTCATCTGTGCGATTCCCTTGAGAACACGGAAAAGGAACCAACTTATAAAGAATACTTTTTAAAAAATACACATCATGAAAAATGCTTCTAACGAATATAACCTATCTTGTTATATTTATTTGAACAAATGTTTCGGTCACTAGCACTTTCGAATGTGGCCCAAACCGATTCGTTTTCACAATGATGATCAGATAACTTTAGGCAAGATTTCAGCTCAGAACTTGCTTTTTTATCATTAATTTCGTTATATACTCGATAACGACTTATAGACAACTAGAATCAGTTAATTGTCCGAAATTCCGTGTTCGTAGCATGATATTAGGTCTGATTTAGTGGGTTTTCGTAAAACACCGTTTCGTTTCTTCTGCAATACTCAATCTGTACAAATGTTTACAGCAGAAACGCGATTTGAGTGAACTGTATGCACAAAGTATGAATACGTTGAAAACTTTGATATTGTTTGTATTGTTTCGAAATGATTGACACTTTTCAAAACAACGAAGTGCTAATTAGTGTAACTCCCCGGTAACCTACCATATCACATTGTTGTTCTGGTCTTCAGTCTGTTTTGCCACCTTTTCTACCTTGATTCGAGAATTGTAAGAGAACTATCGTTGTTGGCAGTTTTATTCTGCATTTTCACTCTTTATTCATTCCATTTACACAATTTCATGTTCCATTTTTTATCAAATATTTGGATACTATTCATAGAACACTAAGAAATGACTAATCTTTGAAATTGGGTCTACATATTTTATCTCTCGGATTGCCGAAAGTTGATAGAAACCGAGTATTCTCCAAAATTCAAATGTTATCAAGAAACGGCCGTAACAAGAACTACACTAAAGGCAAATCGCACACAGTAGAAGCACGTTAGACGTGAGAAGCACATCAGAACTCCCAAACGTGCAATGGTGGTACACGATTGCTCCTCTTCCGTAAACATGTAAATTGCATGCAATTCTAGTTTCATCTGTAGTTCTTCGTCCAAAATCGCGCGCAGCGCGAAGCGCTGCGCAGATTAGTTTTTGATCACAACATTGCGGACTTTCAAAAGTGGTTTTATGCCATTTTCTCAAAAACTTCTGAACGGATTTTTGAGATTTTGATGGAAAGAGATAGAGGAGGAAAGGCTTTATCATTGAGCTATTCGATATTTAATGTGCGACCAGTGATCTACAGTTATGCTGAATATCGTCTCGCAAAAATGTCTTCCGACGGCGGCCGCGTGGCGTGGCGTGGCGCGGCGTGGCGTGGCGGCCGCAAAACCGACGAATTTAACCGATTCGTCTGAAATTTGGGTTATAGTTAGAAACAGCAGAGTTATGTGTAAATCTGAAATCTTGGTTAATACACATAACTCTGAATGTACACATAACTCTGCCGTTCCTAACTATATTCCAAATTTCAGACGAATCGATTGAATTCGTCGGTTTTGCGGCCGCCACGCCGCGCGGCCGCTGTCGGAAGCTATTTTCGCGAGACAATTTTTAGAATAACTGTAGATCACTCGGCACACATTAGATATCGAATTGCTCAATGATACAGCCTTTCCTCCTCTATCTCTCTCTATCAAAATCTCAAAAGTCCGTTCACGAGTTTTTGAGAATATGGCATAAAACCGTTTCTGCAAGTTCGCTATGTTGTGATCACAAACTATTCTGCGCTGCGCGCGATTTTGTACATTTCTGCGAATATATTGGCAAATTGATGGATGAACTATGAAGAACAACGCAATAAACTGTGTGGAAAGGTCTGCAAAATCAGAACAAAAACTATTGTTCAAGTTATTTTGAAAGTGTCCAGATGAGAATAATAACACCACAATACAAAACATTTTTATTGAACTGGGACAAAGTTTAGGCAGATGAATGATGTTTGTGGGCAAGTTTGGTATCAGTCGTATCAGTTTAGAATAGTATATGTTAGAAATGAAAAACATAGTCTGCCTACTCTATACAGTTGAGCTAACAGCAACGTTGTGGACGAATCGTATGTTTGTGTTCTGCTAGTTAGCTATACTCTACATCCTAATTTAGTCTTCTACTCTTCATTTTATCGTAATTGGAACGAATGTGGAAAGGCACGTGTTAAATCGCGAATAAACCTTCTATTCCATTCTACACGACACTAAGTAAGATTTACAATATACCCCAGTCCTTTTTTGGACGACAACCATACTGTCGAGTTACTCTTATCATGTGGCTCTCTCAAAGTTGTTCAAGTTATTTGAGAATGTTTGAATAGGCACAACAACTTCACAATACAAAACATTTTTATTGAACTGGGACAAAGTTTAGGCAGAGGAGGAATGATGTTTGTGGGCAACCTTGGGTTCAGTCTGGAAAAGTACGTGTTGAAAATAGTCTGCATGATCTAGAACGAACAAATACCTTGAACAGTGAAAGTTGGAGAAAACACAGAAAAATGCTTTTTCCATGTTTTTGGCATGGTGTTTCCAATCAATGTTTCTTTATAAAACTCATGAGTTTATTCAAATAATTGAATCCAAACTCACTTTATAATACTAGTTAAAGGGACCGTACCTCTATAATGTGCAATGTAAGTAATTTTTGAAAAATGAGAAAAGTCATTTGTTCTGCTTTGAGATGAAAGTTCATACCTTTGCGTACAGAGAGTTCAAAGAACCACATTATTACGGAGCTAAATAGAAGCGAACAGGTTTTGCGTTACTGTAATGCCGCAAACCTTAATCAATCACTTCTTTGTAGTTTTCATGATATTTACAAATCTTTTTTCTCAGATTTCATATTGGTAATTTTGGCCATGTTTTGAATATAGTTTTGTAATTTTATGGGCCTCTTGAAAATTTTGTACGTAGGTGAACTTGGCGGTGTATGTACGTGCGCGTGGTCGCGCCCCATTTTTGAGAGCACGGTGCAAGACAGGAAGTTGACACCTATATGAATGGTTTTGGTTTTTTAATGTGAAAAGTATCGACTAATCAGCTCAAACCTCCAAATTGAAGAGGAACGATCCCTTCAACTTCGAAACTATTGAAAACTAACCGATTTCACGAGACGATTCTTGAAAACATTGCGGTTGGATGCGTGATTAACCACCTTTCCGCTTTTCTGAAAAATAGTTCAATTTCAAGAACTGCTAATTAGGTTCATCGATAAAAACGAAACTGAATGAATAAATCCACTTCAAAAGGCTACAATCCTGTCGGATTCATGACTTATGCCGTCACCGGGAGCCAAAAGTACACCGACATTCTTCAAAAATATCTTGAAGTCATAGTGTTACCTTGTGCTCAGCAGCCATACGGTGAAGCTTCATGTTGTGTTCAACTCGCTTGTTCTCGCGCTTGATCTAAATGTACAATAGAGAAGTGACCAAAATGAACCAAAATGTGAAATTGAAAATTCATGATCAATTTGGGGAATGTTTGAACGGAGATAAATATTGATTTTGATTAGCTATAGTTCCTATCACTCTACTGAGTATAATTTTCCGATTTTTTGTTGTAAATATTGTGGAAGTAGTTTTTGACAACTGTTTGTAATGAGCAATGAGAGGCGAATACGAATGCCGTTATTCTTTTCCTATAGAACTTACGTCACTGAAACGAACGGCAAGCTAAGTGGTCATACTGTATGGGCCTTAGTAGGAATGAATGAGGGTATAATTGGATGTTAATTCAAACCTTCTCAGCCTCGGCCTTGGGAACCCAGACGAAACGAGCACGGACTTTGGTAGTAGCCTGAGGGAAAGAACTATCGGATGAGAGATCAGCCAACAACAGTTATGAAGAGTTGTATGTTTTGAACAGAAAAAGGGAAGAGGAGAGATAGACAGAGAGAGTGTTCAGAGAGAGGAGAGAAAGAGAGAGAAAGAGAGAAGGAGAGAGAGATAGAAATAGTAGTGATAATTCGTACCACTTTCTTGTTGACAGATCTCTTCTTGCGTCCAGCTGCGGCTGGTCGAATGAAACTGGGTTTACGTCCGATTGAGAAACCGCCAGGAGGTCCCTTGGGTCCCCACTCGGAAACCTGAAAAACTACTTGTGAACTCACATTGCTTTCAAATTTAGAAAGTTTAGCCTATAACGACGTAAACTGAATAGTCACGTGAAGTTAGCATTCTAATGAGGCATCGTGCACTTTGTCATTGCACGTTTCTGAGTTCTGCTGTGTCTAACATGTTTCATGTGACTGTGCGATTTACTAGTAGTGTATGTATCTGGCGTGCTACCACACTCCTTGGTAAGTTGGAAGAGTGAAGTATGAAATAGAGTATAAAGTAATCATAAACAGCAGTTATAACACTTAACGAACCTCGAAGAGATAGGCGAGAATTTCCAAGAAACGCTCTGGGTCGATGGCTTGGCCGTCTTCTTTCATTTTTTGCTGAATAAATTGAAGGATGTGTTATCGAGCTCAGAACTTCAGAAGAAGATTCAAAATTTAGATTTATTCGAGTTTTCCAATCTTCAATCTTAGTTATTTTCAACTACCCTAGTGTGTTGAGAGTTGAAATTGCTGAATTGTTATATGACTTCACACTGGGAATTTGTAACCCCAAAAGTACTAGAAACTAAAATAAAAGATCATTATTTTTGTTGCGTTCAACAACAAAATCGAACCTAAACTTTCTATGAACTTGTCAAATAAATTTGTGTATGGCCTATTTCATCCGTGTGTCACCTTATTCTGATTCAATTACAATCACATAGTATTAATATCAACCGTAGAAGGTTGTATGCAACCTAAAAATATAACTCTGAAAATAAACACATTCATATACTCGACAACTGACCATAATAGTTTGGTAGGCGACGGCCACACCGTTCTTACTCAAAAAGGTCTTCATGTTCTTATTACCTCCCGGGGTTCGAATGGTATTGGCTGCTACTGAAAATGAAGTGGCATAAGGACAAGTTAGCATTGTAATGAGGCATCGTGCACTTTCTCATTGCACGTTTCTGAGTCCTGCTATTCTCAACTTGTTTCACGTGACTTTGCACTTGCCTAACAGTATACCAGAAAAGCAATTAATAGTCACAGAAAGTTGGCATTCTATTCTAATGAGCAATCGTGCACTTTGTCAGTGCACGTTTCTGAGTTCTGCTATTCTCAACTTGTTTCACGTGATTGTGTGATTGACTACCAGTATAACTGGGGAATACTTACCAGCCTCATCAGGTAGAGCTTCGTGATTTCCCTTCATCGGTCCAGTTTGGATTTCCGGCTTCTTCCATCTACTGGCAGCACACACCTCAACACATCAAAGTCACATCAAACATTGAGAATTCGTAAAAAGGTGTGTTGAATTATCCGAAAATCTATTGCAGGCTCTATTCACAATTTTCATGAGGAAGACAGCAGGTCATTGATAACCTGCCAACAGACAAGAGAGAGTGTAGATAATAGAGACGCAGGTGAGCTGTCCGCTCACCTACTGACCGTACACTGTTCACAGCGGAGTGGCAAACGTATATCAAGGAATCACCGGAAAATAGAAAAGAGAGCCAATTGAAGAATGGCAGATAGATATACAAAGTTGATAACGGGAAGAACCGCCAGAGAAAAAAATAGTTCGATCATTCAGAAACGAGCTATTCATACGGCTCCAATGTCCTTCCGTACTAAATTTCTCCTAAACTTTAGAATTCAAATTTTTGTGCTAAAATCTATTCATATTGAGACGATTCTCCTCAACTGTGATATGCTCAAATAGAGGATTGTTGTTAAGAATCAGTGACGTAGTTTTCTTTCGGCTGCGTCTCTTAGCTCGCGCTGTAGTTCTCTACACTCGTGTCCCGAGGGGTGTGAGAGCAGAGAAAGAGTGTGAGTTTGAGGAGACGCAGGTTGTGAGAGAAGGGCAGGAATATTCATGCAGACGACCTCAGCAAAACTGACCGAAGAGACGACGAGGAGAAGAGAAAACACAACGAGCCGCATGGCAGAAAATTCGAGGACGAAATGACCGCTCTCTTCTCTGAATGCTCGGGACGCACGAAAAAACAGGGAAAAAACAAACCAACTCGTTTCTAACTTGAGATATTTACCGAGGGGTGGAGCCACCAACTCGTTCTTGACTTGATGGAGAGTCAACCAATCCTGCCTTGAAATCTTCTCGAGAAAGTTCTAAAAAACCTGCCCCGTTGAGAAACTGAAAACTGGGAACCTGCCCCGTTGAGAAACTGAAAACTGGAAACCTGCCCCGTTGAGAAACTGAAAACTGGAAACCTGCCCCGTTGAGAAACTGGAAACTAGTTACTCCTAACAATCCGACTGCTCCACGATTTGAACCGGAAAACGCGCGCGCCACGCGCGACGCGTCGAAAAAGTCTCTCGTCTCTCTCCTCATAGTTTCGACGCTACCGCCAACGGTGCGTTGTCATTCTTCTCTTCCAACCTCTCTCTCTGTACATTCAGATACTTGAGCGAAAGTCTAAGTTAGGGATAGATTGTTCACTTTTAGATGGGGAGCTAAGTCAACTATCAGCTATAGATAGATAAAACCACATGTAGTCTATCTGTAGTTTCTCCATCCTATCAAAGTACCTAAGGTTATAGATGGTCGATGTGATTTATAAGGTTAAGCAGAATTGTAGTTCAGTTATAGTGTGCTTTGGTTGTCTTCTATCAGTTCATGTTAGGCTTGTGGGGATTTGGAAAAGTAACTATCAGCTTCTTTGAAGTTATTGATTTTCCAGAAATGCTGAAGTTCGCAGTTTTGGCCCTCGTCTTCTCTCCCGCTCTGGCTTGGTACGACTTTCCGTTCTCGCCCCAGAAAACGCGAGAACTCATGGCTGCATTGCCCAGTATCAACCTGGTTGCCGAGACGTCTTTCTTTGTACTCGAGGTTGGTTCCGGACGCCGTCATAGTAAATTGGATACTAGAGAGACGGTTTCAAATTATCACTGAACTATCGAAATTCGTTCCATGGAAGGGTTATCGATAGTTCAGAGCTAATTTACCACCATTTAGATGATAGTTCACTGATAGTTTAGCGAAACTTCAAAATTTGCTGCATCAAATGGTAGTAGTGTACCATCTTTTTGATAGTATTTCAGTGAAATATCACAATTAAGATGACTCGAAATTCAAACATCGAAATAATCTGTTTTTCATAGTCGATTAACAGCAATCGATTATCGTATTCAGTTGTATTAGTTGTTAATCGATGATCGATTAACAACTAATACAACTGAAGCTATGAAAGTTATTGTAATTTATGAGACGACGCTACATTATTTGTGTGTTCTCTCAACTATAAATTATCAGAATGATTGGATTTCAGATACTTTTTTCTTTTCCCGCAGCTCGATTTCAGGTCCCCACTCCTTCCATTATGGCTCGAAGCGGGGTCTACGCCATCGAAAACCTGCAACAAATGCAGAAAGCTATCCAAAATGTGAGAACTTAATATTTTGCAAATGGTTTTGTCGGTATTTTGGCTTTTTGCTGCAGTGTCTAAACCAGTTGAATGTACGATGACTTGGAAAACAATCTGCATTTTTCCACTCACACGAATCGAAGACAGTTTTTTATAGAGATAACGAAATGTATTTCTCGAACAATTTCTGTTGCGCATAAGATATATGCGGTGTGAATTGAACTTTTGTGACGGTGATATTTCCAGGCTGCTATAACGGGGGAAAAGAACCTCGAAAAGGCGGTGCAGGACACTTATGATGCCTTTAAACAACAACAAGCCGCCGGCCCCGCCCCTGCCGGAAGAAAGAGGCGTCACGCCCCCCAAGGTATGCTTTGTTCGAATGAAGAAGGAAAAGGCCCTGATTATGTGATTCCTAGAGGACGTTGACGTCATTTTCCTGTTCAGTTACGCGAGAGAGTGGGAAGGTCGATGAGACCGCAGATAGATAGACTTGGTAGTCTGCGTCTCTCTGACTTACACACTCTTGTCGTGGACGCTACAGAACTGGCTCACTGATCAGCTAGGATTTTTTTGAGGATTCGTGACGAGAGAGTGTGCAGATCAAAGATACCCAGAAGAGCGGGCCGTTTGCCAAACGCCCTCCTCTAACCAACTCGACTTTGACATAATGAATTACCTAGAAAGTTCCCACCTTTATGTTAAGAAAAATGTTAAAACTTCAATTTTGTCATAGTTTCAGAGCAACAAATCAACCACGACGACTATGAGCTGATGGTCCAGATCGAGGCATAGTTCGCATCTGCTTTTGAAGAAATAAATTTTTGTTTTTTCATTTGTTCGTTATGATAAGTCTCCCAAAAATAGACTCTTGGCCCGATGCCAACAATGGGTCTCAGTCGGAATGAAAGGAACTACACAGAAAACGCGTATGTTCAGTATTATTTGTCAACCGAGCACATATTGACGGGTGGGCGCATTTGACTGAAGAACCATACCCCTTTTAGGGCATTTTGAGCCCCCACACACCCGCTTTGAAATCTTACTTCTACGTTGTTAGGGTGCCTCGGATTTTCCCCGGAGAAACTCATTAAAACAAGGGTTGTGGGGGGGGGGGGGGGGGGTTCTTTCTCAGAGAGTTTTCTCAGAAACTATCAACTATAATGGTTACGCGTACATTGAAAGTGCCACAAAATATTACATTCGGATCATATAAATTTCAAACTTTATTTTCAAGGGAGACACGAACTTTCCATTTATGCATTCGCTTCACTCCGTGATAAATGGGGGATTTTTGCAAATACATTTAAAGGAGGCCGGAACACAACTTGAGCAGAGGTATTGTTTCGTGCTGCTTTCAATTGTGTTGCGATCAGAGAGCACCAATAACTTGTATATTAGTTCGATCAGTCCACGTGACATTCACATGACAATGCCGCGCGACCCGCAACGCGTCCAATCGAAAGTAGGATACATCAGCTTTACGAGAAACCATGGTGCGCTCCGGTCTCCTTTGAGCGAATAGTGAGAGAGCTCAAACCTTCCCATTTCAGAAAGAACAGAACGCCCACGGACAGCCTAAAACGGTAAGTGGGTCGATTGCTACGTTTGCAGTCTCATTATAGTCGGTTCCACGCACCAATAACCATTTACAATGGGATGTTGGAACTAAAATACAGATCACCGACATTTGCGTTTCCGGGAAGACTACACCAGGGACTCAGGGGTAGTGTTCTCCACTCTCTTTAGTACAGGCTAGGAAAAAATTTCGATCAAAAGCCGGTCAGTTTATCAGAAAAATGCACAAATGTGTTTCATTCTTGAACTGGTTACTGTGAACGGATGCGATGTGCGAAACCAAGTAATCTTCGCGTTCAAGCACTATGATTCTTGGGAGAGTCATAGATTGGTCTTGCAGCACAGCACTCCTTCCAAGAATTTCACCCAGCATACACCAGAATACAACTACAAACGCATCATTTTATAGCAAAACTACCGTGTCGCTCTCGTTTTCATAATGGTCACTGAACATGAAGTACATCAATATATAAAATCTTTAGTCGAAGGCTCAACTAAACTTCTCCGAGAAGGTCGCCATAATCACTATCAATATCATCGGCAGCTTTTTGGGTGGTCTCTTCAACCTGGTCTCCTTCTGGCACCTCGGGAACGTCGTCGTTGGCAGGGTTAACTGGGACGTTGTTACCATTTTCCGATCCGGAATCTTCTTTTGGTTCCTGGGGAACCTGATCAGCAATGGGTTCTTGGTTCACTGTTTCCTCGGACGAGTCTTGTACATTCTGTTCCGGCTGCTGATCCGAGGAGTTGCCCTCACCAGATCCCTCCTTCTCCGAACTATTATCCGGAACAGTCGGTACGACCGGACCCGGGACAACGGTACCAGTATTGGTGGCGGCACCAGAGGCAGCGGTGTCCAGTCCAAGCATCTCTCTGTTTGGCTTAACCACGATGTTCAGCTTGGAGCTGTCGTTGTGGACACGGGCTTCGAAAGCGGCAGGGTTGGCTTTTTGCTCAGCAACCTGCTGGTCCAGAGCCTTTTTCACCGCCTAAAAATACAATAATTAGTACGAAATTTGTTCATGACGACTTATTTAGAGAAGGACAGAATGGAAAGCTAGTTTAGGTGCCCTGCGGTACCTATACATAACGTTGCGTGCGCCAAAACGAGTAAAACATGTGCAAATTAGGTTTGTTGGTTTCAGAAAAAAGGTATATACCAGTTTATCTTGAGCAGCTTTTTCATATCAACTTTTGTTTCTGTCCCCCTATAATCATCCAATAAGTTCACACACAATTACCCAAAAACAGATTTTAATTTCCCATTTTCCCGGAACTATCTTTTAGATCTGAGAGTACATATATGAGAGACTTAACATAATACATTTGAATTTCGAAATCCCATTAGAGACGTACTTTTGGTGAAATGACTACATTCTTGAAATTCTAACCTCATCGAGACGTTTACCCATATTTTTCCGTTCCACTGAGGTCTCTATCTTGTTGATGGCATTGACGACCTCCTCTTCCTACAAACATTTCACTGGTAAAACAGAAACAAAACTAAGAACCGTTTGATGTTCCAAGAATTTTTTTGTTTTACCATGTATACTTGGGCCATTGTGGGTTGTTTTAATATTATTAATATCTACTGTTCTCATTTATGAGTGGGCAGAAAGACTTGTTTATATTATAGAAGAAGCTTTACTTTGTTAATTCCATACTTCTGATCTAACTACTAATCTACTCACATGAAGAACAAAAAAACGAATTTGAAATGTGCACTATTCAAATTAGTTGGGGGGGGGGGGGATATCTAATTTTTCTGTTTTCCCTTCTCTAGAGTTTCCAAAACATATATCGAGTAATCAATAATCATACTTTGCACTGTTGTCCACTTCTAGGGTTTGTCAGCCACTAGAGGCTTATATGGAAAACAATTATTTTGAATAATTATAACTTACAATTTAGAGAATGTAAATGCATGTATTGAGTTCTACAGTTAGTACTATTCGACAGAAACCATTAAGAAAATTAAGTGAACTCTTACCCGTGCTTTAACCAACTTTGCGTATTCCGTAACCTCCTTAGCGGAAGGAGTCACATTCTCTGCCTGAAGGTCAGCCTCCAAATCCTCCTGCAATTATCATATATCATTAATGTTAATTATATTAAGGTCATATTAACAAGGATACTTTTTTCTCGAAACTATTACCGAGCACGGAATTGCATCATAACTCAGGTAATTTCCAGCATTGAGTTCAAACTACAAACACACAAAAATAGTAACTACAAACTACAGAAAAGCTCTGCTCGCTTAGCATGCCGATTGCTAGAAAGCCCGAGAGAGATCGTAATATGATCATCGGAAAAGAATCGGACTCCGACTAGAGAGCATGCGGGTCAATGAGACCGCAGACTGTCTCAGAACTCCATGCTTTCTCGCTCTTCTACCACTAACTTAAGGAGAGGAACCAAATCTTACGGAGGGTGAACAGTGTACGGGACCCTTTATACTTGTCTAGTATGCGACAGATACATCGAGAAAAGAGATAATTGACAGAATAGGTGACTACTATATGAAAATGTGCTCCATTTCTACCGTATTCCACCGTCCCGGGACATGGGACTCTTTCTTTTTGTCGCTCGGACGAGCCGTCGCCTGAGTAGATCTGCCGCAGACAGAAAAGTATGAAGAGGTCTGAAAAGCTTGTAGAAATGACTTACCAGCTTCATTTGGCGGAGTGGAGAGGCCAACGCAGTAGCGACCAGAGCACACATCAGAATAAACTTCATCTGAAACATATTCATTATAAAAAAGAAGAAAATGAAGAAAAACTCAAATTAGGGCACCTGAAGGCATTAAGCAAATCAGCAGTAGGATAGTTTCAAATGGAGTTGTTGCTGTTGCGCTCAGTTTACGAAATGTATTCCGTCAACACGTTCACTAACGTGTTTTACTGTGTTTAACCGAGTCAGTTTTACGAAACTGGAAAGGGGTTGGTGGTTCTAATCTAGCATGACATTTGTTCATTATTCTATTGGTTGACTTATTTTACACTACAGAATATTGGTATGGAATCTGGTCTGGCAGTGCGAACTGTGAAAGGAAGCTCATTTTGACAAAATCGTTCCGCTCGAAGAGGCCGTTTTTGGCCAAAATCAACAAGTTTCACGCGGTTTTAGAACTTCCTACGTGGTGATTAGTAGCGCAACGTCTGCTAGATCTGTGTGGTTGCGATCTTCGAGAGAACTAGGAAATAAACTACCAGTTGAAGATCAGAGTAGGTATGCTAGAAAATCCCGGCACCTTCATCCCGTCTTGCGTCTCCCCAAACATGCGCATTTCTCTGCTCTTACATCCCGTCAGGATGTAAGAGACGAGAAATAGTGAGGCAGCGCGAGAGATGCAGGATGGAATGAAGGTGCCGGGATCTTCTTGCATACGTTCTCAGAAGGCTGTCTTATCTAGTGATGATTCAGAATTAGGTTACATTTCAGCGCTGGCAAGGTTACGCTAGAATGATTATGGTAGTCAAAAATTTAGCTCGGAGCTCGGAAGCCCGGTAAGCTCGGAATCCGGTCTAAATACTAACTTTGGTTGAGAGGTTACGATAGAATGGTCCCGATAATTAGAAGTAACCAGCCCGATACACCCGGAAAACCATTATGAAGACTAGGCTAGGTTAGGAGGTAGCGGGGTTGAATAGTTACGGTATGACGGTTATCGAATAGTAACCGGACCGTTAAAATAAGTCCAAAGATGGAAAATATATTACCTTCGTATCGACCTCTCGGCAGTGGCGAAGAAAGCAGAATGAGACTGACTCCCAGCTCCTCTACGTTCTCTCCCGCAAAACGTGAACAGGATCCGGAATACAAGAAGATTTTTCCCGGTTTCGGTTTGCCTTGGTTACCAAAATACCGGGGGTGGCTTTCCGGAAAACCTTTCCGTTATTCGGGGTTACCTCGAGAGGTTATTCAGGCTAGTTCCCGTTTATTCTCGAGAAAACCTGGAACTCGTTCTGCCAAGGGTGCCGAGAACGAAACTCGTTTGCAGAGTTGCCCGGAGGTATCTTTTTTAGTTTGGAAAGAAAGTTTTTCGAGTTTCCACTCCAACTCAATCTTTGTATTAGTTTCTGGTTCTAATTGTGTATTTTGTTGAAACTACACTAAGAAATCCCGGCAGAGCTTCCATTCTCTGGCACAATGAACGACACTTGACCTGGCCCATTTCAGCCACTTATGCCTTGTATTCATGCTATTATCTTTTGTTCACTAATTTCTGACATAGACTATTTTGAGAACAACACAATATATCATAGCCCAGTGTGGTCGCTGAGTCCAGCACATTCTAGTGAGAAAAGGACATCCATCTAATTGTCTCAATTCGATCTTTCAATCGAAAATGCATTGCAGCCCCCCTTTCAGCAGTTTTCGTATTACTACCACGCTCGGCCCGACAGTCGACATTTAACTTTAGCCCCACAACCAAACACCCTCGTCATTTCTCAGTGGAAACTAGTGCGGATGAGGGCCAAAGTGCCACATGGGGTGTGAAGGTTCCAATACACTAGTTGTGGATATATGATCAATTCACTTAAAACCAAGTTTGTCGTCGACAAGCAACGATTTCGAATAGAACTAAATGAAGGTAAGCGAAAAAGGTGATACTGACTATGATGATAAAAAAAGAAGAGTATGGAAAGTGGTACGTTTCGACCTCTTCCCAGACGTAACCACTTAAAAGGGGACAGAAAGGAAAGTTAATATGATGAAAGAGCTTATCAAGAGAAACCGATAAGTATAACTTCTAATTCAAACTAACGATCCTAATTTGCATACGGTTTAAACGTGTTTGCCTATTTTGGTGCGCGCAACGTTATATTTAGGTACCCCGGGGTACCTAAACTAGCTTTCCTTCCCCCCCCCCCCCCCCCTTAATATTCAATATCATATTACAACTGTGTTAGTCCGCTGTATCAGACATCTTTTCTGTTAACGAAGGCGTTTCGATGATAAGTCCACCGTAAGGCAGCCCTCATCAGTAAATGAGTAATTCTCGTCTCGGAAACAAAAAAATCGAGATACCTCTTACTTTGAGGCATCCTCATCGAGGAAGGAAAAGGAAATCAGATGAGTCCTGTGGAAACAAAGGGTAATGAAAACAAAAGAGGAGTGAGAGCCTGAAAGAGTTAGAATGAGTGTGTGGAAATGAATTCCCGTGAAGTTCGCGTTCTGAAGAGACATCGTGCATTTGGTCGTTGCACGTTTCTGGGTTATGATGTGTTTAACATGTTTCACGTGACTGTGTAGTTGACTAACAGTATGAATGAATTTGTATAAAAGAACGAATGTAAAGTGAGAAACTATTAGCTTTTGAGATTGAACTGCATGTAATGTAGAAAAGGAGGTCAATAACTCAAGAGGGAAACGAAAAATCTAATCTCGCGATTTTCATGGGTCAAAAACATTTTAGGTTTTCTACTGAGAAAGAACTTGCAGCAAACAAACATTTGTTGAAACGTCCGAATATGATAATTTCTCACCACTGATTCGAAACTGTTAACAAACAGTGTTACTAGTGAATTGAGTATTCACGTGAAGTTAGCATTCTAATGAGGAATGGTGCACTTTGTCTTTCTCTTCACGTTTCTGAGTTCTACTGTGTTTAACATGTTTTACGTGACTGTGCGATTGATTGACTGTATAGCTAATTTTTGTTTCAGATACGTTTTTAGTGTTAGCGGAATGTTCTCAAAGGTTGAGCACTTATTTTCTGATTTAGTTTGTCAGGATGATCATAAAAATCGCGAGATTAGATTTTTCATTTCCCTCTTGAGTTGTTGACCTCCTTTTCTACATTCCATGCAATTCAATCTCAAGAGCTAATCGTTTCTCACTTTACATTCGTTTTTTTTATACAAATAGTTTCACTGTTTAACATTTTCCGCAAAGTGCGTGGTTTGTTTGAGAAAACCAGCTGCTTCTTTGCTTCGATAGAAAATAGAACAGATAAAAAGTAACTGTAACTGGCGACTCGCGAGACTTTCACATTTTTGAATCACGCTATTTACGAGTATACACGTGAAATCCCGCGCTACGCCTAAGAGAAAGCGACAAGTTTTCATTTGATGTGATAGAAGTTTTCATCTGATGTGAGAGAAGTCACGTAAATATGTCGATGTACTATATTTTGATTTCAAAAAAGCATTTGATATGGTTTCTCACCGTAAGCTGATTATGAAGTTAGTTGCATTGGGCTTCGACTCAAAGTTAGTTGCTTGGTATCAATCATTTTTGATAAATCGTACAAGTTTTGTTAAAGTTGGTGACAGCCTATCTAAAACAAAATTAAGCATAACCTCAGGTGTACTACAAGGTACAGTAAGTGGCCCTCTATTGTTCCTATTTTTTATAAATGATTTGTGCTTGTCTATCTCTCATTCTGTTAACTATGTTTTGTTTGCTGACGACATCAAGATTTATGGTAGTGATCACACTATGCTACAAGACGCAGTTAACTCGATTGTAGATTGGTCTGCCTGGTGTTTGCCTATCGCCCCTCAAAAACGGCACTTCTACAGCTTGATTCAAATAACCCTTGTTTATCATACGTTGTAAAAAATGAGTTGATTACTGGAACGACTTCAACACGTAATTTAGATGTAATCGTGGACGATAAATTAAAGTTCGAAAAACACATCAACTCTAAAGTTGCGTTGGATAATCTCAAGGCTGGATATATTCTACGAGCTTTCAGATTTGTTGATTAAAAAAATACATTGCTTTATTTAACATCTATGTTAGGCCAATTATTTAGTATTGTTCAGAAGTTTTTGCTCAAAATTAGCTATTAGGCTCGAAAGTCCTCTGCGTAGGTTCACCAAAAAAGTTTGCATGCGATGCAATCTACAGTATTCCTCTTACAATGATCGCTTGAGTATTCTAAACACCCAATCGTGTTATTCTAGAAGAATCGGAATTGATATCTTACAAGCTCATAAAATGTTATCTGGTAAATCGGAATTGGTCAGGTGTCCCTTAGTGCGCAGTCGTAATATTTGTCATAGAAATAGATTAGTTCGTCAACCTGTATATTATCATAATGAAAATTGGTTTTTCGCTCGTGTAGAGAAACAATAGAACTATCTGACCCGTAACTCGCACGAATATATTTCATTAGGTCAGTTACGCAACTTCTTAAGAACGGTGGATGCAAATGTTTTCGGAAATTTTCCTAGATTCCTCATGTAACTTTGTTTTTTTTTGTTTTCCTCACAGTTTTTTTATATTGTACAATTTTATTCAATCTTTGAATTCATTATTGTTATTAGTTTGTATTTTAACGCTCCCTTGTAAGATGGTGATGTCTTTGTCGACATTATCCCTAGGGGCCCGTATTCGGCATAGCAACTCAGTTCACCTTATGATGTCTGTCACTTGAACATGTGTTTTCTTTCTATGCTCGAATGAATCATTATTATTATTGTGCCATATCTATAAGTTGTAAATTGATCTACATACACAACGACTGTGAATTGCCACTAAAGCGTAGGAGATCAAACTACAAACAGCATATCCGTACCACGCGTGCAGCCTTATTTGTGATTTTTCTTATTCCTCTCACAATTATTCTTCATCTTAGATTGGGCCTGACAATGAATGCAACCGAGTTGGAGATTCAGCTGGCAGCCGTCCAAAACCAGTTCATCGTATTCAAAAAGAAGAGCAGCGAAAATGTGGACGCATTTTTTTTCTGCTCCATGTCGCTCATCATCATATGTGGGTGCCAATGTCTCAAGAACTTCATCAGAACTTGGCCGGGGGAGTTCTGCAAATGGGTAGAGGGTAGAATAGACGTGGTCAACAACTTTGGGCTGGGGTGAACTTTCTCGAGCATAGTGTATAGTACTACAACACTGAGAGGTAGTATACAGCTTAGCTCAGCTGAAAGTGGAGGTTTTCGAGCACTTTTCTCCGAACAGTCTACTATGCTTGCATGGTATTGTTTATGTAGCGGAGTTAACACACAATAATTCAAAACTTTCCGATATAAGTCGTAAGTGATAATAACACCAACCAATCACCGTGTCAGTGTCAGAATAATTCAAAACTTTCCGATGTAAGTCGTAAGTGATAATAACACCAACCAATCACCAACTAAAAGCCTGGCCTTTTTATCCCTTACAAGTCCCCTTACACGTCTCTTTTCTGTCTGAGACGTAAGAGCGGTAAAGCATCGTCTAGAACTCGAATACCAAGAGGTTTCCAACGAGAAAAAACCTACAGTACTTTCTGGAGAAAAGTACAGGAGCTGTTCGTGTCACTTGCAATGTGCAATTTAGTCAAAAAGATTTTTCAGTGATGCAGTGTGGCGTCGCTTTTCTCGAAGTAAGGGAGCTGTGAGAAGTAAGAACACGACCAACACCATATTCAAGAACATGCTCGATCCATGTGGGTGATGACTTTCGTTTTCCTCCAAAGTTGTTTTCAGAGCCTAACTTAGACACCAGAAAGAACCATGATTTTGAAGAGAAACAAGAAACATTGAAATTGCCTCACAAAAATGATATGTTGTAAGAACAAGCTAAACTGATTGTCGATACATCGAGAGCTGAGCACTGTTCTGTTCACCCAGGAATGACGCGCACCCAAAACCAATTGCAACATTCACTTCATTCGCTGATTACACTCTATGTGGGGAGATTCAACCAGTTTGTCTACAGGTTTCTCTGCCATCGGTTACTGGATCCTGGGTTGGGGTCTGGCCTACGGTCCCGTTTACAATGAGACATTGGGTCTGTTCATTGGACAGGGAAACTTCCTCCTCAATAACTTCACCGACTATCCAAGGTTGAACTGGTGAAAGTAACCTTATGATTGAAACCGAATTTTGTAGATATGTAGTCGCCACATGTCTGTTCTAGTGTTTTCTGAAAGAACAACTATGTTATGTTAGTTCGAACCACAAGGTTCAGGTTGAATACGTGAAGAATGGATATACCGGAAAAGATTTGTAAAACTCAGAATGACAATGGGATACATGTCTCAATGTTGTTAATCTAACTTCGATGGAGCTTCTTTAAAGGTTTTTCTTCTAATACTGTTTCGCGGCGACCGCGACAACAATAGTGGGCGGGGCTGTGGCGGAGAGATGCGAAATAGTTTGCTACGTGGTGTACTGTATCGTCATTTGAAGTGAGCTCAAATTCAAAACATTACGAAGTTGGTACAACTTAAGTGTTCTCGAACAGAACTTATGAAAAAGCTAACATAGAATCGCAACAACCTTCACAGTCACCGAAACATTTAATAGTATTTTTATCTGTTCATCACCTAAATTTGGCTGCTATGTCTCGTGATTTCGAGTGGGTAGCATGACTGTTCGTACCAGACACACCGACACAAATAGAGTAAAGTTCGTACCACTAATCAGCGGTAAACTCATAGTACCGAGTATCTGATAAACGTTTTCTCAATGGGAGCATGCTAACTCGAAATTGTTTCGATAAATTTTATGAATATGAGTACACTAATTTGAATGCTTTGCGAAAACCATACCGAAAAGTTTAACAAATGTGCAGTTCAGAATCGGAGAGCCTCTCTACAGAAACCGATAAAAACCTTTCAGCATTCGTGTACCCCACTTTGACACATTGGGGCTGGACTGACTACGGCTGGATGACAGTAACGAGGGGATTACATTGATAGACTACGGTAAGACTGACAGAGTTCGTCCTCATGGTTGAGTGACAGTGAACTTAACTATGCACCCTTAGCCAGAGAGATAAAATAAGTTGTTCATGTTAAGTTGGTTACAAATGCTTTGGGCGTCACCCTCTGTCATGACTTGTTGTAACCCTTTCAAACAATTATACACAAAATGTCTGGAGAGTTCTCCTGACAGATGACTTAACTATTGACCTTTTGCCGTTATAGAACTGTGTTCAATTTACAAATGCATCAGGTGTCATCTTTTTGTGTATATTGCGTGTAGATAAAGAAATTAAAAAATAGAAATGAGAAATATAGAATGTGAGTGAGCAAAACATTCAAATGATTAATCAGTATTGAAAAATATGGGAGGGGTTAGTTTTGGACTAAAAACTAAAAGGTGTAGCGGTTACAGGTTTTCTGAAAGTACGAAAGTTCGAGCCGGGCCTACATGTTAACCTTGAGCTTTTGGGGCTCAAGATCCTTCAATGCAAATCCCCAATGGTCCGAAATATCACAACTAGTTATTACAGAAAGTAATATCACAAGTGGAAAGAGTTGTTATAGAAGTTCAAATAGTTACCCCGTTGGTAACGTATTCTTATATTTTGGAACAACGAACAAAACACTGTGATACAAAGAGATTCATATACAAAACAAGATTGAGAAAGAACATGAAATGAAGTCGTCGAATACAGTATGTCGTCACATACTGTGCTGTGTCGTCCCGTGGCTCTGTCTTCTTCTTATCTCCTGTCCCGATGGCGCTCCTCCTTCCGAGTCGATCGTATAAACTATACGATTGAGAAAACTGTACCTGTGGAAAGTACTAATACCTAAGATCATGATGATCATGTTATGATAATCATGACATCCCCCCTCATCGAAAGCTGGGTACAACGAAGGAGTTGGTCCCCAACTCTCGTGAAACGGAAATTAGTGAATGATAAGGTTTGATGTTTAACCTTGGTTTCACGATTTTCAAACACACCTCTCACGAATCAAACAGTGAAGTGCTTGAACACAGTGAGGGAAGTTATGGGAGTGTAGGAACTTACTTTGTGAAAGGGTACGTAATTCCACTAAGAGTGATATAATAAACTGGGGCACGGAGCAAAGTACAGGTTTTCGGGGAGGGTACAAATAACTTTACATGGGGAGTCAAACAGCTCGGGGACGGACAATGTTTTTGTTTGTCAACTTTCCACTGACTAGTTTTTTTTCAGTTCCGATGTTACCTTAAGAAAGATTGATTAGACGAAAAACAAGAGTATGAGCATGTGAACTTCTAAATAGTTATATTGATTAAACTACGGGTATGAACAAATTGATTGAAATTTAACTATCTATGGGTATCATTGGTTTCATTTTTTTTTAAATTACGAAAAAAAAAGGCTTTTTTGGGTTTTCAAACCTTTGTTTACTGAAAGGAGATGGAAAGTAGTTGTCTGAAACCTGAAAAAAAATTCGAGGGGAAGTTATGTTAAGATTTCCTAACCGGAACACGGTCATCAGTTTGTGTAAAAATGTTCACATTGACCATTCTCACCTTCCATGTTGGAAGTAGATTCTGAGAATTCATTTTGATTCTCATTTGTTGGTTCGTTGGATGAAAATGACGAATCATCGTTCCAATATGCGTCTGATGAATTGAACATATTGGACCTATCGGTGAATGAGTATTGGGGATCGAAAGAATTCTCATTGTTGAGAAACACATTATGAAAGTTTGTGAACTGATTAGTCGGATACTGGAGGTTCCAATCATCCCAGCTATTTTGTTCGTCATAATTGACATTGGAGTGATCACGCACATCATTGTCACTCCAATTATTAAAATAATCATCCTCATGACAATGTGGTGGCTGCCAAGGTGTTTGGTTTTCCGAATTTTCCGGATGACATTGGAAATGTTCATTGTCACCTTGCCAGTGGTTACCATAATGGTTGACGTCCCAGTCAAAGTTTTGGGGAAATGATGGTTCAAGATTGTAATGGGTGTTGGGAGGAAAACCATCATCCGAGTCACGAGGTCTGATATCTAGGAAAATTTGTTGGTTTTGGTTTTGGCTTTCAACGTAACAGTCAGGCAAATCCATCTCGTTTTCGGGCTCGAAAGTGTGAGTTTGGATGTGGATGTGATCCTGAATTTCACTTTCAAGCTTCTCAAGTTTTGCTTCAATATCGATGTAATTGATTTTTTCGTCACGCTCCAACCGCTCAAGTTGTTCTTGGGTTAGAATTCGAGATTCTTTTTCGGCCTTCTCAATAGCCTCTTCGAACGTGGTGGGACTTCTCTCCAAACGACGAAGTGTCCTACGGATGTCAGGTCTGAGGCCACGCAGGAAATAGAAAATTTGGTTGGAAATTATTTCTGCGGGGTCTTTACCTTGGTAGGCTACGAGGCATTTTTCTTTCACTTTTTTAGCAAATTGGCCTACGGTATCTGCCTGTTGGCGAAGGTCAAAAAGTTCTTCACGTGACTTTTCGATCCGAAACTTATTTTTTAATTTCCTACATAGTTCGGTGGTGATCTCAGCCCAAGTTAAACTCTGCCGATTGGGTATGGCATCATAATGAACTCGTGCACCGTCGGTCATGTATAGAGGTAACAGAACTTTGGCATTATCAGTTGGTATGCCGAATGTTTCTAAAACATCCACGAACTTTTCGAGCCAGGTAGCAAATATTTTCCCGTCATCTCCACTGAACTGGCTAACTCTTGGTTCAAGTATCTTTGCGATTTGGATCGGAGTGATATTTTGCTGATGGGGTGGTGTCACATGAGGAAAAGGCTGCAGGTTCTGGACCTGTATTTGCAATGCTTGCAGTTGTTGTGCTACTTGTTGCGTTGTTAGGGGAGCAGTACCAGTGACAACAGCTGTGCCAGGACCAGAATTGATGCCAGAGAGGGAAGCTGCTTGAAACATAATACCACTTATTACTATTGAAGGAACTTCGGAGCGAAGTGGTGATACACGTTGGGACGGGGAGGATGGGATGGGGATCGGGAAAACCAACCACTAACGGTAAGATTCCACTTTTTTCGGCGCTGCCTTCTCAAACCCAAAGTTGAAATTTGGACTTTGAAAATTAGTGCCTAAAATTTTGCGGGATGGAGTCAATTTTTTTTCAGACAGAGGCTCTGCGTACTGTCAAGACTGGACTTGTGACAATATTTCAGGGGCCAACCAGTCAGAGATAATGGGAATTTAACTTCACTTTTTGGGGTACTATTGGGTGATGGTAAACCACAACAGGTGGTAACTTGAGTTGGATGGTACTAGGTAGTGTTTGAGGAGTAAACGAATTAGTCAACCGAGGTTTGTAGCAATATCAGCTATCAAAGTTTGATATGTTGACGCTTTGCAACTTTTGTTGGGGTTCTCAATTGGTTTGATCAGAACTCGTTCACTTCTATTTTGAGTTTTTTTCGGTGGGAACCGAGGAAAGTGTACAAATCAGATCAGAGATCCGAGTGTACTATCCTAATTCCTTAGTTTTTTTTTAAAAGATTTTTGGGCACTTTGCGCCAGAAGTCGCAAGAAATGGAGAGTGGGAGGACACAAAGTGTATACAATTGGAAAGGTTATCAAACAGTCTGAGGATTTCCAATGTGGAGCTGCAGCTGAATGATGGAGATTGTGAGCACAGGAAAGAAGCTCTTCTTGCTAAAAACAAAAATTTGATTACTATATTTGAAAATGAAAGTTGTCGATTGTAAGTATCGAACAAATATTTTGAGGACACTCTAAGGTAGGAGACCTTTGAGTGGTACCTAGTTGTATATTGAGAACTAAATGAAAGCCAACCGTAAAAGCAGAGAGAGAAAGTGCCTTCCGTTACAATACAGTGCCGTAGTAGCTGTGATAAAATGAAAGGCGGGTCGTAATATTTGCAGAGAATGTTTTACGGCTTAGTAGTATAGGTGGTTATCAACTAGAAACAGTTTAGGGCAGGGTTGTAAAGTGGTTGAAACGCGTGATAGCGGTGCGGTATGTATACCGTTGAGCTCTTCTCAGATAGGAGTCGAAAGCTATAGTGGGTGATCAGAAACCGTGATACCGGTTCTTGGCCTCAGAATTTCCTATTGTACTTTCCTCTTAAAAAGGGGGGGGGGTAATATAAATTTGGGTGATGAAATGGATACACTACGTGGGGTGAATAAGAACTACCATTAGAATTGATATGATAACCACCGAAAACTGGATAGACACCTAAATGTAATACAAATGAAATGGTATGTACAAAGACTACAGTGTAAAACTAGGGTATTTTATTTCCTTATGTTTCGGAATGATCTGGATGGTCCTTCCTTTTCAATTTATGTGACAAGGATTTGCTAGCTGGACTATCTCTGAACGTTTCCTCAAGGAGTTTTTTTCACAGGGGCAGGATAGCTGTTTTTTTTCATCCTGACTTATCCTTGTCGTTGAACACTGTAGTTACAAAAATAGTGGCCGTACAAGGAACGTTCAAAAGATTATTATATTAGTGGGACCCCCGAAAAATCATTTTTAACGTCTGAGATCGGAGCTAATATATTGGGTGGGGTCCCCTTAAAGTCCTGGCCGAAATTCTTAGAGTCTTTGCTCTCTTGCCTCTTATGGTGAGTCTGTATCATCAAATCCAATACTACGGTTGCGGAACCGCGACTCCCATGATCCGTCTAGAGCGGGAAAACTGTGTCCCGAAACTTGATCAAAGTCATGATCAAATAATACCCTGGACCGAATGTATCATGGTCCAGAACAACGTGAAACATCAACGTCTATCACGTGAATAGCATGACTTGTGCACAGTCAGTGGCTACATAGGCGAATAAAATAACGGTTCCGCTGATAAATTCTATGAATGCTACATTACTGACGGATAAATATGAGAATGAGAAGAGTATATATGTTTACCCGAATAAAATGTGTGAGCGACAATACAGTAACGAGGGGATTACATTGATAGACTACGGTAAGACTGACAGAGTTCGTCCTCATGGTTGAGTGACAGTGAACTTAACTATGCACCCTTAGCCAGAGAGATAAAATAAGTTGTTCATGTTAAGTTGGTTACAATTGCTTTGGGCGTCACCCTCTGTCATGACTTGTTGTAACCCTTTCACACAATTATACACAAAAGGTCTGGAGAGTTCTCCTGACAGATGACTTAACTATTGACCTTTTGCCGTTATAGAACTGTGTTCAATTTACAAATGCATCAGTAGATACAGAAATTAAAAAATAGAAATGAGAAATATAGAATGTGAGTGAGCAAAACATTCAAATGATTAATCAGTATTGAAAAATATGGAAGGGGTTAGTTTTGGACTAAAAACTAAAAGGTGTAGCGGTTACAGGTTTTCTGAAAGTACGAAAGTTCGAGCCGGGCCTACATGTTAACCTTGAGCTTTTGGGGCTCAAGATCCTTCAATGCAAATCCCCAATGGAAATATCACAACTAGTTATTACAGAAAGTAATATCACAAGTGGAAAGAGTTGTTATAGAAGTTCGAATAGTTACCCCGTTGGTAACGTATTCTCATATTTTGGAACAACGAACAAAACACTGTGATACAAAGAGATTCATATACAAAACAAGATTGAGAAAGAACATGAAATAAAGTCGTCGAATACAGTATGTCGTCACATACTGTGCTGTGTCGTCCCGTGGCTCTGTCGTCTTCTTATCTCCTGTCCCGATGGCGCTCCTCCTTCCGAGTCGATCGTATAAACTATACGACTGAGAAAACTGTACCTGTGGAAAGTACTAATGCCTAAGATCATGATGATCATGTTATGATAATCATGACACTACACCACTCTCTGTGGGTCGTTCGCCTCGCTCAGCTACCTGATCATCTACTATTTCAGTCAGGGAAAACTCACCCTTCTTTTTACCATCAACGCATACTTGGCAGGTCAGTCGGATATTCAGTTTTTGTATTCGAAAACATAAAAAAAAAACTAAAAACGGCGAACTCGTCGAAATGTCGCCCCTCCAATAAAAGATCAACACCTTCTTGAAGTCGATAATCTATCTAGGTATGGTCGCTGCCTGTGCCGGGTGTGACAACTCTCCCCTCTGGAGCTCCATGGTGACTGGAGCTGGAGCATCTTGCACCTATCTCATGCTGAGCTCGGCTGTTCTACGGTACGTTTTCAGCATTCCTGAACTAAAAAAATGCCGTAGTTTGAGCAGGGTTCTTGAGAAACGTCCAGTTTCAGCTCTGCTCAACTTCATATGATACAATTTCTGAAATACTAATAAAACAGTAGACAGAAATATAGAAAATATAGAGAATAGAAAAAGATCAATGAAGTTTGTTTCTCAAGAACATCTCTCAGATTCGCAAACTGCTAAATTCCAGATCCCCGTAGTAGAACGGTTTAACTGTGAAATCATACAGGTTTCTGCTCTAACGTGTCTCTACATGATAGTTCAGTTGGCGAATCGACGACTCGCTCGACGCCTTCGCCGTTCACTTCGGAGGCGGATTCTGGGGACTATTCTCCACTTGTTTCTTAAGAAATGACGGAATCATCGCTGCTGTTATCGGTCGCGGAAGTGACAACCCGGCCATTTTCCACACATTTTCGGTTGGTTGCAACTAGTTAGCATTCCTTTACCTTTACTTTTCCAGCATTAGTTTTCTAATAAAACTTTTCAACAGATGCCGTGTCTTGGTGTTCTCTGAGAAACATTGACGACTAAATTCTTGAAATGCACCCAATTTGGAATTGAATTAACGTATACTTACTTTATCATAATGTGATAATGATGATCATCGCCTGGAAACGACGCGAAGTGAAACAATAAATATGAAATATGAATCATAACAACTGTTCCAGGCTTTGCTGTGGCAGATGGTGTGTTGTCTGTCGATAGTTGTTTGGTCTCTCTCTCGGATGATTCCCATATTCATAATACTCGGAAGGGTAAGATGGCCTACTCCACTAAAAAGTCCATCACAACGAAAATTTCAATCTTCTCAGACATATTCGGACTATGAGGGGAGCTGTTAATTCGAGAGCAAAATGTAGTTGGTTACGAATTCAAAAACGTGAAGAAGAAGAGAAACAAAAAGCGGAAATACTTTTTCTAACAAGTGCACACAGCACATTATCCACAGACTTTGAGTACGTTTGTACAAGATAAAAGGTTGTGTTGTTCTGTATTACGACAATTCTTCAAAACAACTTTCTCAGATGGGCAAATTGCGTGTTCCGCGTGAGGTGGAGATTAAAGGACTGGATATTTTCAAACACGGCGAGTCAGCCTATCCCCTAATGGCCTACGGACATGGATGGGACGGTTGGGAGGGAAAAGGAACCGGCAACACCATCACACCGAATGGTTGGTTGGAACATCAGCATAGGTATCAAGCAGTACAGGTCTTGCTCTGACAGACAGAGCTCGGAAAGTCCAATTAATAACATGGATACATCCATAGTTTCTGCTTACTTGTCTTAAAGTTTGTTGATTGCTAATAACAGCTGGCTGAAACAAACTATAAACTCTATCTACTTAAAAAAAAAGGCAGAATTACAACCAAATACGGCTACCAAGTGATCTATCTAGCTATAGTCTGTTTCACGAAACAATAGCCCTCTACAGTAAGATAATAAAATTTTTAAGTGAATTTATCATATCTTGTAGATGTTGTATATAGTTTAAACTGTGTGATTTAGTTTTCCACTTTGGGTACTACAAGCATACAAAACAGTGAATCTTAAATTTTGATTGTTGATTAGATAAATGCGTTTGAATTTTTGAAAGATTACTGTAGAAAGTCATCGATTGGTGAAACGAACTATAACGGTAAGGCCCGAGCCGCGAGCAACCGCGGCTCAATTTATAACACGACGCACATTCCGTAATATTATTTTTTTAGCTGGCCTCGAACTCCCGATTAATCAAACCAATGTTCCTGCCCACGATGGAAACATGTAGTTGACTTCACGTTTCACGTGACCATTTACCCCCTTTTTCTCGAGAACCTAATTACCACTAAAATTCAGATTTTGGATTCTGCAAGCCGCGAAAACTGACAGCTGAGGAGCAGGGTGAGAACATCAGCATTGGAGGAATACAAGGTATTTCTAACTTTATCCCTATTACGAGATAAAAGAGGTATTACCATCGAGTTTTTTGTTTCAAGTGTTAGTGACGAACTGTATCTGAACTGTGAGGCAGAGGAAATTTTGAAGCCGTTCAATTGATCTGTATTTTTCAATTCATGACAATTTGAAGCCTAATAACCGAGCTCGAAACAATTGTGGAATAAAGGTTTGCATTTCAATTTGTTCTCATTATAATTTTCTTCATTCTGTCTTCAATTTCAAATGATTGATTACAGATGGAATACAATCTACGAAAATCACAAAAAAAGTGTTTATTGTCTTTTTAATGTCTTTTTATTTTTTTTGCTTCCAGTTGCTCTGGAGAAGCTATAGTCCGTTTCACGCAACAATAACCGTCTACAGTAAGAGTATAAAACTTTCAAGAGAGTTTTTCATATCTTGTAGGTATTTTGAATAGTTCAAACTTTGTGATTTCGCTTTCCATATTGGCCACTACGAGCATAGAAAACCGTGAATCTAAATTTTTATTTGTTGGTTAGATAAATGTCCTTGGATATTCGAAAGATTACTGTAGAAAGTCATCGACTGGTGAAACGAACTATAGCATCCGTCCGTACAACTGAGGCAGACAAGCGACAAAGGAGGACAATTGTGCGAAAACTCCAACCTGTTTTTCTTGAACAGTCTATGACCCCCTACTGAATGGAAATCACTAAATTTGTGGAAAAACTTGAAAATTGAAAATGTTTGTAATTAAAGTAATTTGCTTGTATGAACAAGCTTAACTAGCTCAAAATGAAGACTGTATTTTGCTGTACCTAAGTAAAGGAGTTAGTTAATAATAAAACTTTCAAGATTAACGATATTGTGCATTCTAGGGATTGGTCATTCGTAATGGTTTGTATGATGATAGTAAAACTGAATAGTGCTGTTGTGTGTTTCTTGTTTGTAAATTCAAGAAACTAGTTTCTGTAATAAATAAATATGAACATAATACCGCACAGTTTTCTATTTTTAGGAAAAAATTGAATCTAGAATACACATTGCGATATTCGACAATCCGAAAAATAAGCTGGGCTTTGATTTTCCGAGCTCTTGATCTGGTGTTACACTGCACCTGGCTCGTTTGCTCTAATTGCACCTCAGTGCAACTCATACAGCCCTCTAAAAGTGCAATTAGACTTTTTTCATGTTTCAATCCATTTTTGTGCTCTACCAGCTTGGTACATTATCAGACTGTCAGTTACTGGTTGAAATACTTCTCGTAGTACTCCAATAAACTAACAAATTTACCCTGGGAAAATATTTTTTCCATTGTTATCGACGAAACTGTTTTTTTTTTAATTTTAACTCTGATTCGATCCGGTTTGCCGGCACTGAAGATGTTTCCAGAGTTTTGGTATTCATGAAACCTGAAAAACACAAAGTTGAACTAAACTTTTTGAAACTCAAAATTAGAAACTTTCTAACAAGGTATATATCGGATGCGTATTGACTTCATGACTGGCGAACCCACTGAACAATTATTTATTTTTACTCTGTTGTATTCGTATATTCTCTATTTTGATAACAGTCTCAATCCATTATTGGAGTGCACCCGGTGCGAAACTAGTTTCTCGCAGTTCACACGAATATTACGTCATAGTCTCTCGTGTAGAGGCGAGCCATATAAGTGGGTTCCAACCCAACTAGGACTGACCTTCAAATGAACAATTGCCGTCAAGACCTTGATTTTAACAAACGCTAACCAAACTTGTGTTCTTATTGTTCGTTTATTTGAGCTAAACCACGTTCAATTTTTCACTGTAAAGATTCCGATGTTGTGTATTAATTCTGTGAAATACTTGCCTTTTTTACATAATCAGTTCAAGTTCAATAATAGCGATAGGTTGTGAAATATGTAGATAATCCACTTTCACGTTTATATAATAAACAAGACACTTTCCGTGTTTCAATAACGGAAGTGAAGTTGTAAGAATAAGTGGAGATCTTGTAATATCTTTGTCAGCACTTTCTTAGACTTTCCCTTCCCAAACCGGATGGTCTAGAAAATCTTTCAAACTGCTATTATGGTAGTTACGGTGTCTGAACTGAAATTTCGTCCAACCCTTCTTCACATTTTCCCACAAAATATTCTATCAATTCAAACTCAATATATGATCTATGCACACCTGAAGTCTACTTTACCAAGAAGCAATAAAGTTCTCATCATTCCCACCGAGGATTCGGCCTCATGTTCGTTTAGATATTTTTGTAAAACCAAAGCTTTCTCTTTAGGTCTTAGTGGGAATGAAAGACTGCATATTTGAAAAACTCCAACTTTCTGTTCGCGTGTTCTTCAATTTCATAGATTTAGATTCTAGTGTAATTTTCTAGGAGAGTTTATCAAGGATGGGAGCGTTGAAAACTATCAGTCGCGAGGAGGTCGCCTCGCACAACAGTTCAGAATCATGCTGGATTATCATGAATGGAAAGGTGAGCTTGAGATTTTATACTTTAACATGAAAATAATGATATACTATCTTCCACTATTGTAGCTAATGTGAACAACGTGCAAACGTAAAACTAGACTGTGAGGGTTGTATACGACAAAGATACAGTGTTCTCAGTTGTGGGTCATCGTTGATATGATATCTTCTCGAGTTTTTCTACGACTGGGCATGTATTTTTTTCATCAAATTTTACCACCTAGCTCCCCTTACGTCTTTATACTCTTTGAACGAATCCCTTAATACTTTTTTAGTCTGCGCCAGATACATCGAGCAAAGTATGGCTATCGATTGTGTGTACTATAAGTATCGCACATAATTAATTATTATACTTTGCTCTGTGTATCTGCCGCAGATAAAAAAAATTAATGAGGTCCTTACTCAGATATCTCCACAGCGTTGTTAGTTTCCCAACCATTGCTATCGATTACGCGTGCCAGACTTTCTCATAGAATGTAGTAACAGCAAATGAGCTCCCAAGAGGTATATTACCCTTCAAAGCGTACACCCACAGAGTGTACGAAAACATAGAGTATGGTTTTTTTACTGTTCCCACCCTTTTCTCAACTATAATGAGTACCTTCTTTGCAGGTCTATGATGTGACTCAATTCTTGCAAGAGCACCCGGGAGGTGAGGAAGTTATCACGGAGTTGGCTGGTAAGGTAAGTCTTCAATACCCAACTTGTTTCGATTTTATTGTTTGCACAAGGCTGTTTTCCTAAAATTCGTTTCTTCAATACTTCTCCACGTGCCGCAGGAATCTCTGAAAAACCGTTGCAACTTAAAACACCGGACTCGCCAATTTTGCAACTTAAAATACCGGAGTCAGCCAGATGTCGCCTGTACTGTTTGAAATTTATAAGGAGATGCAGGCTAATTCGACACCAGTATTTAAGCCTGCATCTTCTCCGGTATTTTAAGCTGCCAGCGTTTTCACAGAAACGAGGGTCGTGAAATTATGCGTAGTACGTTAGACGCAGGATGGGTTCAGGATGCCAGGATGTTCTAGCATACGTACCCTGACGCAGTTGTAATTATGATGATTGTGTGATTAGGTCCAGTATTTTCAATTTATAGGATGCGACAGAAGAATTCAAAGATGTCGGACACTCGAGAGACGCATCCGAAATGACCAACGAATATCTCATTGGTTGGTATCAAAAAGAGAGAATATGCCTCATGGTAAAATGCGCAATTCTAATTGAATGAAATGGAATAAAGGTAAAGCAAACCGTTATATGTACGTTCCAATAACTCAACGTGCTCTTTATCAGATTGACGAGTACCAAAATACACCACGCTCTGCAATGTTTTTTTCTGAGATGATCGCAAGACTCTCATGAACGCGCCAAATTGAACAAGAATCATTGAACCGCCTTTTCAACAAGTCATTTAGGCGAACTTCCCGCCGAAGAAGTTGCTGAGAATAAGCCAACTGGTCCCGCCGCGGATACTCCAGTGGCCCCTACCGTAACCCCGAAAGGACCCTCCATATCGGACACAATCATGTCATCTTCTTGGTCCAATATTATAATTCCCACAGCTATTGGAATCGTTGCATTCATTTGTTACAAGGGTGTATTGTACTTGTCTGCATAAAGTAGTTTATGAGATGTTGGTGTGTTCATGAATATTTCACTACTTTCACATATGAAAGATAGATAGAAATATAAGAATACACAGAGTATTACAAACTTATTCTGAATATGTCTTTGATGACAAACGATTTACCACCAGTTCAAGCAGACCGATTTTGAGATACCAAAGTGAAGAGCTCCCTGGTACTTGTAATCGACACAAAACCTCTCAAATTTTGGAAGTGTAGATAAAAACCCAAAGAATGATCTAGAATACGTTTGAACAATTTGCGGTCGTCGTTAATGACTACCTTGAATCATTTCCAGTCGATTTTCCACCAACGTCTGTTCCATTCTGGCCAATATTCGAAGTGAGAGTGTATAGGTCAGAGAGACGCAGACATGTTTCAACATTTAAAGAATATCAAAAGTTTGCCGATTTTCCACTAGACATTGTGCCTTGTGTTTAGAGCAGACTACGTTCAAAGACCATTCGGATAGAGGCTAAATATAGTACACTATCTCTCCTTTTTTAGCCACACAATAGAGAAGTGTGATATCGAGGCAGGACCAAGATAACGAAATCCCTCATGTGATCTCAAGGGGAACATGCTCAAAAACCATTCTCACAAAAAAAATAATGGAAAAAATAATTGCAAAAGTTTGTGAAAAGTTTGTAGTTCTCGATACTCATATATTTCACGAGCCTAAACGTTTGAAAACACGAAGCTATACATTTTGATAATCATATTTAATTTTCTGTACACAAAACAAGTATTGGAAAACAGTGATGATTAATGCTTGCCATTTACATGCGTGAGTAACGCTACGAGCAATCTAGGTTGATAACGCCTTGCATTGTAAACATTAACCGCATAACAGGCAGATAACATGTTAATTTGCAATAAAAAATGAACTTTTCTGCAAAGCTGCTAATGAACCAATGATTGTTTTCAAAATGTTTGCATAGAGAGAGAAACGGTTTCAGGTAAGCTGGTCTTGAATCGTGCTCATAGAGACGTAGATGTCTGCGGCCTCATTGACCGCCATGCTCTTCCGCTTTTGTAGCTTGCTAATAGCAGAAAATTAGCGCCAATGTTTCTGAGTTTGCAGAGCTATCGGTCATTGAATACCTGTCAACACATTAGATAGCTTGTAGATCAAAGATACGCAGACGGGCTGGTCACTCGCCAATTCCCATTCCCCACAAAATCAACAACAATTGTAAAATCCTATAAGGAGGAACCATAACAATGGAATACAAGTTTTACGAAAATTTAGACTGTGCAGCAACACCCAGCTGATAATACCGGAGTTCGTTCATGGTCCAGATAAAGTTGAACATGGCACTTACATGTTTTGACCACGACAAGTTAAAATTTATTACATTGTGTCGTTATCTCACGTTCACCAGTGAAATCAAAACTTGAAAATAGGTAGAGACATCGAGATGCCGTGAAGTCCAAACTCATGCAAGACTAACACACAAACCCTGATTCAGAAAGTTGCTCCTACTGTGTGGAACCTATATTGTTTTGACGTTTACGCGACTATTTTATGCACGTTCACAGTATACCAAAAGTAAGAACAGTCACGTAATGTGAGCATTCTAATGAGGCATCGTGCACTTTGTAATTGCACGTTGCTGAGTTTTGCTGTGTTCAACATGTTTCAGGTGACCGTGCGATTGCCCATGGAAAGCGTAACGTAACTCGAGTTGGAATGAAGGTGAGTTGTTTAGATACTTCTTTCTTTTTTGGCTGAACTCACTTCACCAAACATCAGAGATGTTCGCTGTTTTCTCTGACCCCTCGTCTTAAAATGGCCCAATTCCGATGGCTAGCTTGCAGGGTCTATATCTGGCACTGATAACCCCCTACCCTGCATCCCCTATCACTTACATTTTCTTCCCCCACCAAGGCGGGGTATAAAAACCCAGCTAAGATCTCCTGGGAGGTGTGATTCTAAGTTCAGAACACGGTGTTTGATTTCGTTGCGAGTTTGAACTGGTGGTGTAACCGGCCCATTCTTTCAATACCGAACTTCATCTTTCCAACTACACAGTCTAGAAAATACTAATACTCATGAGCTATCAATTGTGGATTTTTTCTTCATTTCTCTCGACTGAGAGGCGTGCTAACAGCTATTGTTTTATTTCCATACTCGACTAGAATATATTCCAAGTTTGCTTCCCGTCTTGTCCTTTTTAGCACCGTAGCAAGTCTCGAAGAGATCAATTTTGAATTGAACAATTTATTTGGCCAGAAATTATCATAACTTCAACAACAAGATCTTCTGCAATACTACTTTATCTTCAATCTAACCACTTCACCCACTTTGTTGCTGCTACTTGATTTGCAGTCTTAATGAGTGGGTGGATGTACTTCTACCATAACACGTCCAACTCATTGTTTGTACTACTTTGTTGATGCTTTCTTGGTCCTCTCTATGAAAAGAACTGCTCCACGATGTTTACTCGCATCTCCAACTGGGAAATAACCTACCATAGGAACGTTTTTACTTTATCGAACTAAGGTCCTCTGACACCTGTCACCTGAGTAATAGGGTGACTGTCATTCGAACTTTGAACTCGGCAGTGATTCAATAGTCTCCACTCTCTTTCATTTTTAAACACCCACTTTTTCAATGATTTTTCAATTTGATCTTTCACACGCAGCGAAAATATGAACAAAACGAAACACTTATTTTTCCTTTTTTTTAATCAAAATCAAGATTACACAAACAACTCCGCTCTCTCAATGTTCTCTCCTTTTACCCTATTGGGTTGCCACACCTAAGCTTCAATGTGGAAAGCCACGTGTTCAAAAACTATTTTTTTGTCGTAAACTAATTAATCGTGAGTTCTATGTTCTATTTCCAGGTTATCCCCCGTACCACTTCGTGAAATGCGTCGTTCTTCTCTTATGATGTTCCTGCTTTCCGAGCCCCCTGCAATTGATCCGAGAGTGCAGGGTGAGTCGTCTTATCCGCCTAACTGATAGTACACGTTATCTCAAAAATCAGAAACACGTGACTTCAATCATTTGCCACAATTTCCTGGTTGCAACCAGTGCACAATGCAGTTTAATAACTCTCAATTCTCACGTAATTTCTTCTCCATGACAAACTGTGGATAACGAAGTGATGACATAACATTTGATGATGAATCGGTATATTTCACGGGAGATTCTCAGAATGACGTGACTAATTCAGATATTCTTTCATCTTTAGTTTTACCCTGTTATTGCAGAGCTATAGTCACTTGTAGGTGACATTTCGAAATATTATTGATTTAGTTCAAATTGAACCTCCTAGTATTGTTCTCCTAGTATTCGTTTCTCTCAATTGAAGTCGTTTCGCATTTTCATAGTTTCAGCAAATCCGAAAATCTCGCCAAAACTGGGTGCGATGCGTAAGTTCTCGAGGTCTTTCATGAGGAGTCCTGTTTCATCCCCACCCAGGTCCCCAGCTGCTACTCTCAGCATATCGTGAGTATTGATACACTTGATTAGTTAGAAAAAACAGGTTCCATTTGTTGTAAATGAGGTGAAAAGAGTAATACAAGTTTTTTTTTAAATTTCAATCTTAACATTTTCTGTGAGAACTACTGCAAGACTCCGGCTCGACAAAGCAATGGGCTCAGTTTTCAGGGCATTCACAGAATTCCCAAATCAAAAAACAGAGTTTTGTGCAAAACATAATGATCAACCATAATATTTGTAGATGTGATCTTTCGTTGCTGTCCACTCTACAAGGTGCTTCTATCTCTTGTGAGGATAGACAGAGAGTGGCCAGGGACATCGAGTCAATGTCAAACATTGAAAAGGACCAACTCATTGAGTTTCTGGAGGGAAAAGTGAGTAAACACATAGTTCTCTTTTGGATCAACGAACAAATAACAAAATCTCCGAGTTAAAAAGATTCCGTTTTCTTACTGTTTTGACAAAGGTTCGAATACAGAACCAGTCCCGATTAATAAGTATTTTTACAACAAGTATTTATGCAAATTAGTGCATTGACCTTCATTAATAGAATAAATTCAGAACGGAGCGGTGGAAAGTGCTGTGGAGAACAATGCCTGTAAACAGTTTGTGTGCTCGCCCTCGGAAATTTCCTGCGAACTTCTACTGGAAAAGACAAACGTTCGTTGACTCGGTCATCACGTTTACTAGTAGTAGGGTCACGTAAAACGTGTGACACTTGCTCACGTTGAACGTGAAACAACAGATAAAGCTGATTGACAATTTCCATTACACTCATTGACTCTTTTTTTTTGTTGAACAACTATTGACAGTTCTATTGTTTCTGGTAAGACTGTTAGAACACACATCTTTGTTAGTTTGTTGATTCGACCATCAAACTGTGAAAAAGGATTTTCGGAAAAATTGAACCTTGACCCTCAACATTTCAGATACTTCTTTCACTATGGACTCAGTTGTACCAGGAAATTATCCCCGCCATGCAGGGTATACTCTATCCTTTGAAGGTTGGTTGATGAAACAACAATGCAAGTAAAAATTCCGGGAACTCAGATAACGCACTCTAATCTTTGCCGGAGTCTTTTCGGAGTATAAAACTCCTGCAGCAAATCAAGGTTGCTAGTGAGACTCGGAACTCGAATCAAAATATTTTGAGTCGAGTAAACTCGAAACTTTGGAAAACACAAAAACTCGAAATATTCAAATCCGACCAAAAACCGTAGCAAATTGAATAGATAATTAGAAAAGAAAAAGAAACAATTTCTCATCATCATGACATCATTCTGTATGATGCAATGTCACATCAAAGTCATACACTGCGATTATTCTAAAAAAAAACTGTTCCATGTGACTATTTTTGAATCATGATTAGAAATTCCGACGAGGATTTGCTTATCAAAAATGGTTGGGCTTGGTCTCAGAGTCTTCTAATCAATACACAACATTTGTATAGAGTGACGTGACAATCTCGAAAAGTTACCAAACCCCAAAGTTTCAATTTCAGCGTCACCACCGTGCGTTTGATATCAGAAAGTGTGTGCTGACCGCCTTCCGGGACCGAGTTCTGGCTAAGGTAATCTTACTTTCTATACCATTTGATCTACAACAAGGGACGATACCGTGAAGTTATGACCTGTTGAAACTAGAAAAATACTAGCGCAACTGAAAAATCGTTCAAGATTTTTGATACGTTCGAAAATCCGAATCAAAACGAGTATCAATTATGACATCATTTTGTTTTCAAATATTTCATCCAATCTCCGTTGTATTCTTACAAGCTCTCATTCTTAATTGTCAGATTGCACGCACTCGATACGCCAAAGGCTGTTAGGGATGTAACTGCAGCGTTAGAAACCATGAAAACAGCATACGTACGCCAAGTTCATGAACAATCTCCCATCATTCCATTTTGAATACAACCAGTTTTGTCGAAATACGCTTTCATAAATAACTGACCTTTACCCTCGACCTTTGCCCTTTCGATCACGTGCATTTCACTAACCAACTCCACAGAACACACTTTGCTCTGCACTGACGTTCGCATATTTTATTACTGCTATCACTCAGCAAGTTTACAACTGATTAGAAACACCAAAAAATCATAACATTGATCTCACCGAAAAAAACAAGCTGTGTCTAAAAATACACCCTCTGATAATGCATTCAAATGGCGCCATATATGCAGTGTCCATTCTCTCAAAAGATGACAAATCAATAAATGCACAAATTGTTAACAGAAATTCTCTTATGAATTCTTTCGAATATTAAAATTTGTTGAAAGTTGAATGTGAAAAATAGTTCAAGTTTTCTTCAGATGTTGAAGGACTGTGGCAAAGTCTCTGAGATCGAGAGTATGCTCTTTACAATTCTCCTCGAAACTCAGAATGATACCAAAGAGTACAGTTCCTTCTCAATCCTGGCAAACAAGGCGATGAGGGGAGAGGAGGTTGGTTTATTACTTTACAAACATGTGCAGAAGTATCCCCGTGAGCAATACCCGACCTGCGTCTCATCAAACATGCACTATTTTCATTCTCTCGCGTCCCGTGCAGATATAATTTGGAAACATGTGTTCGTGAAGTGCCCCATCATCCACATTTAACGTGACCGACGAGCGAACTGCGGCCTCAGCTGCCTGTAATTTGTAAATGAAAGCTCTCTAGGCAATCTGGTACTATTTTATGTTAGTAAAGGTCCCTTAAAGTTCAGTTGAGCAGTTATTAATTTAGCCAACGTCAACTTTTCGATGAATCATATTGATCTCTTCCAATTTTAATGTTCCTGGTCGTTAACGACATTCCGTATTTAATCACTTTATTTGGAAGTTTGGGAAAGGATTCAGTCTAGTGTGCTTGTTGATCGGTTGATTTTTACGGCCATATCATAAGCAATTCCGTCACTTTTGCCGAAAAACATGATAAAACGAGCAGAATACACTCAAACATAAGAAAAGTAAGTTATAGTCGAATAAGAAAACAGTTCTGATATTAGGTTTGACAACACTTCTAATTTAGGCTGAGCCTAGCAGGAAATTTGAAAAACAAACACGTAAAAACGATAAACTGCAAGTTGTTCGGAATAAAAATTGAAAGCAAAATAATTTTTTTAGACAAAGATGAAGTTATCCAACTTTTCGTTTCCAGCCAGTGGTCGCTTCTCGTATGTTAGTGAAAACTCGTTCGAAGACCCTCCCAAACAAGTCGAACAAGTCGGTGACTTGGCAGGATATGCGGAAATCGGCCACGTTTTCCCATTGATTAGGGAGTTACAAAACTACATCCAAGCATAATTAAATTAATTATCGCTTTTAACGCTTTAGGGAACAATTAGGAAACAATGCTGTTGGATCTCATCTCTAAGTGTTTCGTTAAATTTTGTTTTGTGTTTTTTCGTGTTAAGAGCTTATAACCTGATTAATTTCCCAATGGGAGAATTCTTTCAGGTCTGAGTTGCATGCATTTGTCACTGATGTTTGTTATCTTTGAATTATCTTGTTCCGTCTCGTGTTGTGCAATGAAAACCCAGGTTATTATGTACATAAATGTGTTATTTTTCCTTGTTAGTGTTTCCAAAAAACGTGAAAGTTCAAAGAGATTAACCTTCAATATAAACCTGCTGTTTCTAAACGAAAAATAAATCCACACAGCGAAAAATGGCGTTCAAAGGGAATATTCTGAAAAAAATTAAACTCTCACTTTACGGTAGAAATGTGGACTTAAGATCCGTTAATTTTTTTTATATTGTGTATTTAATAATTTTGTTCAGATCATGACTTATTTTTGATCGTGTCAGTTTACATTAAATAATCAAACTGTTCTATATCTTCATTTCAAAACATTTCACAAACAGGGAAAACACACAAAAATCAAAGTATCATGAGACCAAAAATCAGGCGTTCACTGTAATCGAAAACATCTTATCGAGCTACCTAAATGATTATTTCGCAAGGGGGAAAAGAGAAAATGTTGGTTAATTTTGTATCACATTCATGAATAGTTTTAATGGAAACGTTTACAAAAATAATGTAGAAATATTCCTATGAAATACAAGGTTGAGATTGAACGCAGTTAGAAAGAGTATTGAACTGGATTCTTGTAAAGAATACTGTATAAGCAAACCGAGTAATGACGAGCAGTATATTATCTAGGTTAGATATTCTTGCTGTTATAATATGACGTAGTTCAAATTAAACCGATTCAGAATTCGCAGGGGACATATAAGTTCGGTGTTTGTAGTTTGATCTATTTTCTCAGATGTAGATCAAAATACAGCTCAGGTATGGTCACACCTTACATGTGCTATCTCAGAATGTCTAGATACCACTGGGAGTTGGTAACAATCTGTATAATTAGGGAATCGAACGCATGCCAAAGGTTGAAGAAAACAACAATATGTATGAAACACAGAGTAAGTTGAGATGTACAGTATACTGCCGTCTTTCTTTATACTATGACGCTAGTTATTTTGTTTTACCAAATGTTTCGTCTAAAGACAGAAATGTCGTTCCACCCTTTTCTCGCAAGGCTCGCATTCCACCCGACAACAGTAGTGGAATTTACAGTTGCACATCTCCTTCACGAACGAGACGCGCTTCTCGAAACCTCGGTTGCAGCACAACTGGAACACAGAAGAATACAATCACACCGTTCACAGTTAAAGTTTAAGTCACGCTGTAGTGAATGAGGTCGAAAGTTTTAATAACACGCAATAACCCGCAAAACGTTCACCAATTCGAAAAAGTGAGATCCACTTTATTTAGCCCCAGTCCAAGTTGCGTGATAAGTGAAAAAATATCGCAAACAGGGACAAAGCACACAGAAATCCTGTTTCCTTTCAAATTGTTATTTTCAACTGTTATTATCACTGAACCCACCAATTGACAGCCGTCTACTCCCTGGGAGGTAGCATTGCACTCTCTCCCACTGGTACCGAGTATGCCTCGTGTGGGGTCGGCCTCACAAAAGTCCGGAGACGGCTTCACGTAGACCTATATATGACGTGAACTGTTTTGCGGTGAATGCGACATTTTCCGAATAAGAAGTTCCGCTCAGGGAAAATAAGATTGATACTATGCATCTAGCTCTGATCCGATGTGTTTGTAATTTGACCTCGTCATTTTTCGGTCGTATTTTGACAACAGCATCGTGTTTGCAGTTCAAACTACAACTTATGTTTTCTTTTCCTACATACTGTGCAGGTGTGCAGGAGCCATAACCAATTCGACTTTTACGGATTTCTTGCTCTAAAGTTGAATACTACGCATTTGTAGAGCATGGTAACTTTTCAGGACATACTTTTTGTCTGTTTCAATAAAGAAACTACACATAAGCTAGATTAGTTGATTTTTTTTTAATTGCAAATACTTCAAGAACATCAAAGATTCATGTCCACTGTTTGCCTACATACTTAACGAGTTAAGTCGGGAGTGATAAATGATAACATTTTTTTCCGGGAAGAAAAGAAAAACATCCACGAATTATTCTAGGGAAACTATGTGAAGATTATTTTCGAAACTAGATAAAAATTATCATTAATCTTTCAAACGGTTGTTTACGTGATACATAATAGCCAGCAGTTCTAGTGAACTTACCAAATCTGCGTGTGTGTGTCTCTTGAAATGCGTGTGTTTCATGACTATTCGCGGTTGTCTTTCCTCCTCAACCACTGCTACCTGGACAATCAATAGTTTAGAGAGAGGAAAATACTATAATTTTGAAGCAAAATATTTCACTTAGTTTACGCAATCAAATGAACCTGTAATAGAAACAGAGAAATTGTTGCACTAAGTTTACATATCGGAAGGTTGATTCGACTGGAATCCACTGAGTGTGATTCAAAACTTTGCGTTCGTTGTTGAGAGACGACACTCACCAAATCATTCGGTTAATTGACATCAAAGATAATAAACAAAACAACTAAACTTTTCGTGTGAAGTGCAAGAGTGAGGTATTGCACAAATTTAAATCAACTACTTTGAAATATGTTTTAGAACTCATGCTCACAAAATTTACAACTAACCTCAGACGCGCCGTCGAACTTATCTTTGATCAGGGCGCCAATCTCTCTAAAAAACAGATTTGAAAAAAAGAAAAGAGTTTCAGTGAATGATTCATATATTAAGTTTAGCGTTTGTAGTCATATTTGTTCCGTATTGTTCGTATTCTCTTTTCATTTGAACTTGGTACAATCAAACTCGTTGACTTGAGCTCATACTGAACAGTGAAAGACAACACACTCCATGGCATGAAACCACTTTCGGAAGTCCGCAATATTGTGATCAAAAACTAATCTGCGCAGTTTGCGCTGCGCACGATATGGGTTGTTACTTCAACCACATAGTTTGTGTTGGATCAGGTTGTAGTTCTCCGTATGAAAACCTAAGGGGTTGGACGCAATACGGTCTAACGTTGTATCCTATATCAAACAGATATAAACAGAACATATTCTCAAACTGTACCTGAAGGTCGGCAACGTGTCCCAGCACGTCTTCACCTCACAAGATCCACTCATTCCGTGACATTTGCACTCTCGCCGCAAACTTTTCTCGAGAACCTAAAATAATTTGTATGGAAGAATACTACCAAAAATGTCTTGTAAACCACAATTAAATATCCTGTGGATACATTGGATTACCACTGAAATGGTACCTGGAATCTCCCTGTTCCGCTCTACTTGTACATTGTACCTGCTTAGTTTTTCTGATTACCTTATCAATATCTTCAGAGATTATCACAACCTTTATTCGTTCTAGCATTCTTCCTACATTTTATGATCTCTAAAGGTGTAAAGGGTGGTTGAAAAACGGTTCTTTGTCGGCGTCGTTCTCGTTTTCAATGGGATTTCGGGGTACTGATAAAGGAAGATAAGATAGAAGGTGCCCTTTCACACAGAATGTCTGCGACAAGTTTCAGTGTAGCCTTAGACGGGTGAAAAACTTAGAGGAACCGTTCATATCGAACAACTGGAAAACTTCGGTAACTCGCCTTAAAAATTTTTAATGAAAAGATTCATTATAACGCATTTGAGGGACATGACTTAGTGTCTACAAATTTCAACGAATTGATACATTTCACATTAGTTCACACATGATGATTAAAAAACTAACTTAGCACGCGTCAAGATTCTTAAAGAAGCATCGTTCACTGAGTAATGCTCGTAAAGCCTTTTTAGCCAAAAAAATCTTCGAGCGGTTCGAATATTAATTTTGGAAAACGTTCCCAAAAACCACTTCATACAACGTATTCCTGACTTGATCGATAGGTGACATACTTTTTTTCGATTTCACAGACTGATAAAAGTGCGTCTCGAACTGAGATAACTTATGAATTTGTTACCATAAAATTATCAGTCGGGGAATCAAAGTCGGACAACATTCGAATGCACGTGAAAAACACGTGCTCAAAATAGTTTTTCGGACACTACGACTATAAACTTACTGCAGAGAGAAATCAAGTATGGTCTGTTTAACCTATACCCCTATACGGCTATCGGCTAGTCAACACCACCATCAAGTGAAACGTGTGAATGACATCAGGAATCAATTATGTGGTATGAAACGTGTACAGCACCTTTTATTATTTTTTCTAGTAAAGGTTGGAATATGGCAGTAGTATAGAGTTCGCGGCTGTCAGAGCAAACTGGGGTATGTTCATTCCTCATTCCGCCGTGTTTATAGTTTTATCCCGTTGCCTTTCGCTCGAAATCGTGTATTACCGCAAATTTCGAGATCAAACTACAACGATTGTTCAATCACTAGCGATATAGTCCTCATTTTTCCAAGAAATACTGCAAAGGGGTAAATTGCTTTAGCGATGCGGTGCGAGCGATCGTTGAATTACTTGGTATCAGACGAGAGACTAAGTAGATCAAAGATACGCAGATGAGCTGGACGCTCACCGAGCCCCGCCACCTACCAAATCGATATTCAATACAAACCTCTCTTCCCGCTCTGTTGTTGTGTAGATTGACAATGGCCTGTTCAGTGGCGTTCTTCATTCTTTCCGCCGCATCCACAAATTGGCGAGAGATTCCTATTCCATATTGGACGTGGTCCGAGCAACCCATCAGGTCGTAGCCCTAAATTATGGTAATTTTGTTTACATGGAGAATAGAATAAAAAGTGATTAAAGATCGTAAACAAAAACATTCAAAGATACATGTAAACAAACTTTCAAGAGCGGGGTATTAGCTCAAGTAATACCTAATAAGTTTGTTGTTTGTTTTGGAGTATCTTCATTTTAGATATCAATTGTGGATAGGAAACAGTCGATACCAATTGAAAGAGGGGTTGAAACAGTTACCTGTCGTTTGGTGTGATCACAACCACAGTAGTCTCCATTCAGTCCCCGAGCACAGTCCCTCGTCACTCTGAAGACAAAACTTAATGAACTTGAAAGAAACATTGCAAGATGAAGGACTGTTTCAAATTATAATGTTGTTTTGCACACATGCTTCGTGACAGAAAACTTGTTGTCAGAGCTCAAAAACTCTTTTATATTTTACTCGATTGTCATCCCTACTTCCACCATATTTACAAATACCGTCTTTCAACAATTTGTAGTGAACTAATTGAATCTTCAATCTTGAAACTTCCAATTCACAACCCACTTGTATGCGACGCCGGCAGCAGAAACGGCATGAACGAAGGCCGATTCCCTGGTCCCCTCCTCGAGGAGAACATCTCCCACGAACTCCCGCGTAACTGGGTCAATGATCGTACAATTCCACCTAGAACAATTGTGTATTTGGATGGTATTCGGTTTCGTTTCAGTTTTCATCTGTTGCAATACCGTGTGGATAGTTCCGACGGACGGGTTTTCAACCAGAAAAAATGATCCAAAACATTACAAAAGAGAAGATCTGCTATCATTTCATCTGTTCCAAAGAAAACGTGCGTTAGTTGTTGTGCGGTTCAGATTCAGTGTTGCATCTGTTCAACAAGTCACAGTCTTTTCCCCGTTCTCGCCACGGGTGTTTGATATGTGATAATCGAGGAAAAACCGACCTTCTTTTCAAGAACTGGAATTGGCATTCTGAATACGCATTCATTGCTCCCAATTGCACACTGTTCATCAGGGTTGGGTACTTCTTACAGAATCTGAGAAGAATAAATTATTCTCCCTTTTTTAACATGGTACATTTGTATTAGTTGTTCACTGCTAAATTATGACCATAGGAAAGTTGAGAAAAAACTTTCTTCCGCTTTCACTATGAGGATGAAAACTTTTTGAAATTTGTTTCAACAGTTTGTTGGTTAAATAAACTGTGTTTCACATTTTTATGCCTCTTTCAGTCGAAAATATGATAAGTCTTACTTGATTTGTCTCCTGTTCAGTCCTTTGAACTGTCTACATGACCAATTCACCCTCCTCTTGTCGATTTTACTACCAGCCAAACCGACTGATCTGCAAACCACTGACGTGTTGGAAAATATTCAAATAATTTTTCCATATGAATCATGACAATCATGTTTTAAATATTAAAAACCGGTTAGGACATTAACTTAAATTATTAAGTAACACCGAAGACGATAATTTGGATATTTCCCTCCACACGGAAAATCCCATTCATTTGTTGTATAATTATGATGTTTCACCTCGTGAAAACCACAATATCTTATCGATTTCGAGTTATTTGAAGTGAACAAAGTGAAAGGCACTATTTCAATTTTTCTTCCAAAAAATAAGAAAAGGGTAACTCACAACCAGGATAAGGCAAAAATATTATGAATAAATATAGAAAATAGAATAATTGAGGGCCAGATCCACATAATTTCTTGGTCACAATAACATAATCTGAAAGTATGCTGAACAAAATTAACAGTTCAGTCAAAATGTGAAACAACGAGGCATCAAAACTGAATATATTCCCAAACACAACTCAACATGTTCTACGAATATACTACTCGTAATAACCATGTTATGATGTAGGCTAATTATATCCACTCGTTCTCAATGGAAGACTAATCATTCAACTCGAAATTACCTGAATTAGTGATGAATACAGAATACTTGAAACGCTATGTACACACAGACAAATTCGAAAAAACCAACATCCCTTAGGTTTTTGATCCCTACCTAATAGTTAATTTCTTTTTTTTCTTTCAAGTCGATGTCCAATGAAAAACTGATGGGACCTTTAAAATTTACCACACTCGGATCCTGAAAATCTTGAAAACGGTTAAATAATGGTACCATTAGCAGACTAGAACAGTCACGAAAAAGTTGGAAAAAAGTTTTAAAAACACGATCGTGAGAGTTGTGAATGAGCTAAATCAGCTGAAGTAGAAACGAACATCCGAAAGTGTATAATTTCACACTCAGTCACAGACGTCTACTATAACAGTCTATGAATAAGAACTTACAATGAAATACACTAGTAGGGTCTCAAGGAGTTATTTGTATATACTTATTGTATAGAACAAATATGTTTGTGTAGTTGATTGATTGTTAGTATTTGAGGGATTGGGTGTTAGGCGGGCTGGAGGCGACGGTAGCCCATTGTTTCGCGGTTGTAAATCATTAGGCCCTCTGAGCCCGCAGCCCCATCAGCTCTCTATCAATACCAGGGGTTAGATCAGAAAAACAGGGCTAGATGGGAACATAAACAATTAGAAACATGTAGGCAGTGGGACTTTATCGTATAACACAGATGTTTTAGAAAAACTGAATTTAAAGGAGACCGGAGAGCAACATGGTTTCTCGTAAATCTGCTGTATCCTACTTTTGATTGGACGCGTTGCGTGTCGCGCGGCATTTTCATGTGAATGTCACTAATATACGAGTTATTTGTGCTCTCTGATCTCAATACAGTTAAAACAGCTCGAAACAAAACTTCTGCTCAAGTTGTGTTCCAGTCTCCTTTAATGAATTTCTAAGAAAACTGGCCGCTATTGAACATGTACAAATGCATAAGGCAGTGAGAATTCCACGGAAATCGGGGAAGAAGTGTTACATATACGGGACGGGACTTCACGATTGCACTTTCCCATCAACTTTGAAATGAAACAACGGAGAAATACTGGATGAAGTGGAATTTACGGTTGCCTTTTCTGGTTTTTTTCTCTCTGTAGTGTCTCACTCTACGTCATGTGAAGGTTTTGTACTGGTCTTTAAGTTACTATTCAAGAGTCGTATACTTGGGAAAAACGGAATATTCACTGCTGAGTAGGAGATAGAAAACTAGCTGGGTACGATGAGGATAGTTAAATTAATGTTTTAACTTGGAAAACAGTCATGGGTTGACTGCAAAAATATACTCTAGTGGCGCTCTAAGATCCTACCAAAAAAACGAAAAAAAGTTATAAATCAAGTGTGAAAGTAAATAACTAGTACTTCACCTGATTTCAAGAAGTCAATTTTTCAGGCTCGAAACAGAGTCCAAAACATTAAAAGATATAGAATAAAATAGTTCCATGAAGACCCGTGTTCGTGATTCATTTCGAACATGTTCGCCCCCTCTGACACAGATTGATTGGATGGCTACCGTAGTCTGTCAGGTGACGCGTGCCGTGGAGAATACGGTAATTTATCAAGGGACAGCTGATGGGATAGAGGGAGGGGAGGCAGATAGATGGCTGGGTTGTACACTTATGAAATGTATTATACATAATAATTATTCAAAATACAATGTAATATTGTTTTCATTTGGCTCCTGCCGCGTACCAATCTCCCAAACGTTCATGAGACACCCCACGAGCTTCTGATGAGCTTCCATCGATTGCTATGCTACAAAGTGGTAATGTTTTAAATTTAAATTTTATTTTGATAGTACATAGTTATACATAGTTATTGATAAAAATACGATCTAAACTTGTTTTCATTCTGGCATGTCGCTATGATCGTTTTTCGTTCTTTGAATACAACGGCATCGCAAACTAAGAAAAAACAAACGTTGTGAAACATAATCTACAACTTGTTCAGTTTTCGCTATAATACAGTGTTGTCAATGTTAGGTGTGTGGAGAGAATGCAATGTTGTAGATAGAGGAATAATATTGCTCGGTAAGTGTGTGATAGAAAAAAAAATTTGGCGGGGGTAGTGACATTTCGACAATCACGTTTCTTACTAATGATGAATAGTGTGAAATGTCGAAGCAAAAACAATAGATCCGGAACTATTTGCACATTTCCAATAGAAGAAATTTTTAAAGGAAAGCGATAGACGCTCATGTGAAAACGTTATCCGCTCTCGGGAGACTATAGTTTTTGAACTGAGGATAAAATATTTTGAGTGAATTCGGCCCTGGTTACAACTCAGTAATACAATACAAATTCCTAGAAACCTATTTTAACTGCAATCGCACAATGAATGGAAAGTATTTAATACACAAAACCTTCTGATTTTAACAAAATGTTCATTGGAAAATTCTCGAAAGCTGAGTACGAAACGGGTGAGTGAAAAACGTCGTCCGTACTTTGAATGAAAGAAAGACGCGGAAGAAAGAACAGCAACATGTCTATGGGAATAGAAAAAGGTCACATTATCGACCCATTACTTCTTCATAATGAATTGGTCTTCCGAACTTTGGAAATAATAAACTTCAAAAAAGTTTCAATTTTCAAACGTCGGGCCCAAACATTTGTTTACGTCTACCACATATGTCAGTATTTTCACTACTGCCACTTCACAAGTTGTTGCTCCATAAGTTACTTCACAAGTTACCTAGTACTACTTCCCAAGTTGTGGCTGATTATTACGGAAATCACTAAAGTGCAGGATCTTTGAATAATCTCCACTAATGGAAAAAAAACTCTAAAACTAAATACAGTTGAAACATACAAAGGTATATAGTTTGTAAATGTTCTACGAGTAGCATTCCGTAGTAGTGTATTTATGTAACCGAGACTCCGCTTGAGCAAGACGACTTCGGCATAAAATAAACTCATGGAAATATTTAAAGAGACAGAATTAAACAAAGATAAGATACAAGAATCATTAATACATGATTGAAAGTAGTATTTAGTAGTAGTGTATTTGTGTAAGCGATACTCAGCTTGAATAAGATAACTTCGGCGGAAATAAACTTACAGAAATTCTCGAAAAGACGGAATTAAACAAAGATAAGATACAAGAATGACTGATATGTGATTGAGAGTGGCATTTAGTAGTAGTGTATTTGTGTAACCAAGACGTCGCTGGAGCAAGATCAGCTTTGAAATGAAACCAAATACTTAAAAGAATACACGGTACACACTTTGTAAAAGTTTACAAAGTGTGACCTTGTATGTCAACTGATAGAGTCGAAAGGAAAAGTATACTTACGTAGTAGTGTATTTGTGTAAGCGAGGCTCGGCTTGAGCACAAGATACGCCCCATAAAACAGGGTCTGCCAGGGTGATTTAGAGAGGCGCGGCCACACGTTTTACAAGGCTCTTTGTTTCCACAGAGAGAGGTTGTAAATGATCGGGTCACACTCTGTCTATCGACAATATTGTAAATAAATTTAATTGAGATAGTTTACCCAATGATAGACGAAAAAATTAATCTAATAAAAAATTTGAGTTAGGGAACAAGTTAGTTATGCTCTATTACTATTTTCCGTGGGCAGTGAAATATCTGAGTCTCAATCAAAAGAACGCAAGCTTTTCCGACAATTTACCTAAACTAATAACTTTTGAAAACTCTGGCATGTGAATGAGCAGAACGGAAGTGTTATTGCCAAGATTCCCTAGGATAACGTGCGCAGAACTTGCCGAAGAAAAAATACAACAATATACCTCTGTACAACTACGAAATGACCGAAAAAAGACAATTTGGAAGATAGAAAGCTTCTGCCATAATTCTTTCGAAATTCAAAATTTGGGAAATTTCCAGCGAAGTATGAATATAGAAACGGGAAACGTACTTCCGTGTTCACGTATTTCATGTTCATTCCATTCCGTCTCATTTTCCGTTCATAATTCATTTCCATGGTCTTTCCCTCCACAGTCGGCTTGAAATGCTGTTAGTTTGTGCAACAGAAATATATCCTCCGAAATTCTCTCTGGTCTCCGGTCAAATTATCTGCAGACGTATTTAGTATCTGTATCTGAAACACACGATATAGTTATCATCTCATTGAGACTTTGGTATATAAAGATGGTGCCAATAAGTTTACCAGACTGTTAGTGTGACATTTTGTTATATCTTTCAAGTTTGTTATTTCATGTTGTTCGTTGCAGGATAGAAATACTCATCTATTTCTTTCTAACAACATTAGTTGTGCTGAAATGTGGACGTAATGGAAAGAAACCGGTATGTTTCCAGATCTTTCTCTACCTTTTCGCTTTTTCTTTTTTAATTTATCTGTCTTTTCTATAGTTTTTTCTCCCATGTTCCATCTCCATCTTAGTCTATTTCATTTATTTTCTGTGTTTCGGCTTTTATCACTGTCGCTCTCCCTACTTGATGTTTTCTTCACTCTCTTTCTCTCCCACTTCCTCCCTCTACTATCTCTCTCTATCTTTTACCTCCTTATTTATATCATTCTTACTTTGTCTTCAATTGTCTCGTTTCTCACAATAACTATCGGCCAATTCCCTCATCTCCTATATTTTTCACAGTTAGTTCTCTCTAACAAAATCCAGTTTCTGCTTTATTCCGCTGTGTTTGTAGTTTAATCTGGTTGTGGAAATTTGCCACTCTCGATGTGTATCGGATCAAACTACAATCTCAGTACTGTCATCCCCTTCATATCGCCGTGTATTCCAGCACTCCCTCTCCACCAAGAAGTCCTCCCTCTCCGTGAGTAATTCTGCCCTCTCCACCCGCACCGCCACTGCGCCGGCCGGTCGTCAACCCTCCACCCCTAACCGAGTAACCAAAACAACATCAACCGGGTCCACCACGAATACTACACCGACGAAGGAAAAATCTCATAAATCAACCGAAAACACCAAGGTCGGCTGAATGGTCATCTCATTACACTCGGTGAATGTAAGAAGATTATGAAAAATTAATCAATCATCGAAAATGTTAGAATATATACTTCCCAAATGTACGTGTGAGACACATATGTACCCTAAAGAATATTCTAGAAAAAATGAAAGTCACACAAGAGATATGAAGCGATAGAGGGATTAAAGATAAACAATAAAAAGTACTATATATTAAAAAGGCTTACCTATAACTTGACCGACACCGAAATACTTCTATATGACAAAAAACAGTTTCTCTAGAGCATAAGTTGACTCCCGAAATCTTCCCAACTTTCAGAAAGAGCTGGCTGCTGTGAATACGCAACCGAGTAATTCGTTCGACTACTACCTGGATAACCTGGGTGGGGGCGGGGAGGGGAAGACCAAGTCAAAGGCCGCATCACAGAGGACGGACGCGGTAATTTTTTCTGTTTCAATAATACTCTCATTTGATAGGTAGTAGGATGAAGTTATGGTACCATAGTGAGATTTGCGGTTTCAACAAAAACGTTATTCTGAAACAATATGTTTTATTCTGTTCCTTCTCTGTGAGTTAGTTGTTGTATTGCAACGCAGGGGTTCTTGTTCAGTGTCAGACGTTTTTCATTGAGCCGTTATACAGTTATTGACATTTGTGCGTGCGATTATTCGTGAAGTCCGAACAGCGTGCCGGGACCGTCCAGGTAAATCGCACCGAACCAGAACTCGTCTATACTGGAAGTCAATTGAATAGTCACGTGAAGTCAGCATTCTAATGAGGCGTCCTGCACTTTTCATTGCACGTTTCTAAGTTGTACTGTGTTTAACATGTTTCACGTGACTGTGCAATTCACTAACAGTATATAGGGGTACCTCTTTCCAAAAGTCGATACCGTGTATCATGCTCTATCTTATTAACTGTCTTCAGTTTGATCTCGTTACTTCTCCAACAATGACGCTTTCAAGTTCAAACTACAACAGAGAAGTAGTAACCTCCTATAAACATTTTTGTTAAGTTTAACGCATGTTTTAGATGAAATCGGAGAATGAGCCGACCAGGAAAAAGCTCCACAAGTCAGCCGAATTATCTGATGACAGACAAATCCGAGAGAAGAACGACGGACCAGACAGGACGTTGGAGAATATTGAGGTATAGTCGTGACAGGATGAAAGGCAACATCTTACTGTAAATAAAATATTGTGCTGTGTAAGAACCTGTATTCTGGTATCTGTCGAGATTTTTGTGTGATTTTTTTGCAACGCAGTGACTTGAATGAGAATTGATGTAATGTCAGTCTTTCTCCGTCTTTCTTCGTGCCTGAATTTATATTTCTATCCAAAACTTCTCCATTTTCCCAAATTGTTCGGTTCGATTTTGATAAATTTGTACTTCAAGTGATGTCCACTCAAAAAAACGTCAAAACGTTACGGTTAAGCAGACAAAAACCTTATTTCTGAAAATGAAAACCGTTTCGTCAAAAATCTAAAAAAAAAGAAGATTTGTTTCAGATTACACACAGCGCGGCGAGAGACATCGTATAAACTAAGTACAATGTGAAGAAGACTTAATTAGACATACATATATCGTGATCTATTATCGAAATAAAGAATGATCAGCTGTTTTGGTGTTTTAAAAATTCAATAAAACAAACATGATTTTCTGTTTTGAAAGGTAAGTACGTGTTGTATGAAAAACATTTGTCTACTATTCAATCAAGATTATTGTTGTTGCTTGTGAAAACCCAGTGATGATATTTAGTTTCATCGAGTATGCTTTTCAATACTCCAAAATTTTAACATGTTCAAATGTTTCACGCCAGCTACTTAGTCCGCAAAGGAATGTTTTCACGTTGCTGGTGGAAGTGCAGTCTAGACAGTGTGTAAACAGAAGAGACGCAGACTGTTCCATTACCCGAATCAAACGTTTACATAAAGTACAAGTAAAAAGTAGGCAATATGTCCGCACATTTTCATTCCAATTTCTTACTACTCACAGGGCGGCCGCTCTTGGTCCGAACACTAATGATGTAAGTTACAAACTCAATAAAGCTTTTAAAGTCTTCACACTAAAATTAAATAAATTCATTGTGTGTACAAAGTACAATCCAATACAAAATTGAAAAGTTTTGTCTATTTTCTGTTCAAATCCTGTCTCGTTTCAGGATACTCCTTCTCTATACAGTACTCTTCTCCATACTAGTATGTCAATGTCGGAAGACGAAAAAGAAGCATCAGCCAGCAAAGTCAACCACTCCATCACAGAAACCGGTGAGACTTATATTGAACGACGCTACATTCAAATTTCCATCCTGCAATACAACATGTTGACAGTGGGGACCAAAAGTAAACATTTCCGGTGTTGAAGTTTAACCGCTCTCCTTCTCGGTGTGTTTGAGGTTTCAGCTTGAGTCAGGTTTAAAGGGACCGTTCCTCTTTAATTTGGAGGTTCGGGCTGATTAGTCGATATTGTTCACATTGAAAAACCAAAATCATTCATATAGGTGTCCAGTTCCTGTCTTGCTACGTGTTCTCGAAAATGCGGCGCGACCACGCGCACGTACATACACCGCCGAGTTCACCTACGTACAAAATTTTCAAAATGTCCACAAAATTACAAAACCATATTCAACATGGCCAAAATTACCAATATGAAATCTGTGGAAAAAAATTTGTAAGTATCATGAAAACTACAAAGCGGTGATAGATTAAGGATTGCTGCATTATAGTTCGTTTCACCCATCGATAGCAGTCAGCCATGCTGGCCGAGCGCACCCTACATTGCAGGCGACTGATCTGGCAGCTTGCCAGTCTTTTCATTGCAAATAAAAATTCGAAAACAGGTTATTTTAGGATTTTTGCAACTTTTTTGTTTTCAAAAGGTTACCACATGATCGGGGAGTAATTTAAACAACTTTTTGTGCGATAAAATAAACATTGAAAAACGGCCAGAAAAGATGGTCGGATATCACTGTTTTTAGTTTGGGCTACCATGTTCAAATGGCCGGCTGCATGTGGGCGCCGCACCAACCATCACAGCTGAGTTCAATCCCAGCTGGTGCACAATTTTGATTAGGCTGATTGCTGTTGGAAACTTTCCAACACAATAGACTCCGCCCACTAAAATCTACTGTAACTGGCTGCTATCGATGGTTGAAACGAACTATACAGTAACCCAAATCCTGTTCGCTTCTGTTTTGCTCCGTAATAATGTGGTTTTTTAAACTCTCTGTACGTAAGGTATAAACTTTTATCTCAAAACAGAATAAATGACTTTTTTCATATTTCAAAAATCACCTACATTGCACATTATAGAGGTACGGTCCCTTTAAGTCCTACGGGATACCCAACTGGAGTCAGGGAACAAACTTCAATTTTCACTGTACTTCTTTTTGTACTCTTTTCACGGCAACTGCTATTCGTTATTGCTCATTTTCTTGCAGAAACATCGGGGTTGCACCCCCAGTACAACATCCAGTAAGGGAGGTCTGGCTGCTCAAAATGTCAGTCCAGTACAGAAAGAGAAGAAAGAGGAGAAGAATGACGAAAGAAGCAGTAAGAAACAGAAAGAAGTTGTCAAGAAACAGTCAGAAGAAGTGCTCTTCTCACCCGTGAGTAAATCGTTAATCACGGTGAACATAGTAGGGGTTCATTGGTGATCTTCCTGTGCGAAGTGGAGATTCACTACAAAACATTTGCGCCATTCCTCTGCGATTGGCAAGTCATGGTGAGAGAGCATGGAGATCAGTGAGACGCAGACAGGATGAGACAGTCTGTGACTTCACGATTGTTGGTATCGATTTCTTGCTTATTTGTGATGAGATGCGTTTTCAGAAAAATTTAACTTGTCACAACTCTGTGGGAATGAAAACGCAGGACAGCAACTCTTTCGATTATTACCTGGACAATTTGGGAGGAGACAAGGGTCCCGAGAAGACAAAGAGCAAAATGGAGTCGAAAGAGAAACTGGTAGGTCAAAGAAGGACGATTATGGGGTCCAATCGCAACGCTCCAGTCCTTTAAACGGCAAAACATTTTTCAATTGTAGTTTAAAGGACCGTTGACACCGGATTGGTCCACATGATCGTCCTGCTTTAAGAACCAATCTAAAACACTTGAGCATTGTATCTCTCATATCACTATATTAAGGTGTTGGGTTGTTGTTGTTTTCGTTGTAACGTGTTCTGTGTAAAATAACTTTTATTGTTCGCTTGTTCTTAAAACTCACTCCTCTTATAAGCGGTATTCAGATTGAGTACCATTTAATGTCATCGATAGCTTTTAAGAAAATGTACAGAATTTTTATAAGGGTAGCTGAAATTGTGCAATGTACTGTTGTATTTGTAGTTTGTTCCCGTTCCATCACAGTCGTTACTCTGCTGTGTTAGCAGATACAACTGAGACCTCTTATACTAGGTTAGGCAATTGCACAGTCCCGTGACACATGTTAAACACAGCACAACTCAGAAACGTGCAAGACAAACTGCACGGTTCCTCATCAGAATACCAACTTTACGTGACTATTCAATTTACTCCTAGTATGTGTATTCATTTTTCAGTCATCGCTGCTGAAAAAACTACCCGCAGGAGACTCGAAGGCGTCGAAAGAATCAATAGATGAGAAGCAGATTCGCGAGAAAGGAAGTGCAATGGACAAAACTCTAGATAATGTTGAGGTGACTATGTGTCCACGTTTCCCCAACTATCTCGCCGAATAGAGCTGAAAACCTTGCATGTGAACGGGTTTGTGAAACGTCGTCCCACTCGAAGTTGCACAATTTTTTCTGGGCAGTTACGAAAGCGAGAGAACGCGGAGGTCAATGAGGCCGCAGACAGGCTAAAACAGTCTCCTTTTCTCTGAACTGAGACTCTTTGGCCGGAGCTGCTACAAAAGTGGCTGGTCGATTGGCTGGCGATTGACTTAGGAGTCTCCAAGTACACTTTGGCAGTGTGTCAATAAACATTACAGCCTGTAGTTTTTAAAAATATGGGGGTTGAACTAGAAACACTGCACCTCAGACCAACTAGACTAGCTGGTTTATCCCTGTGCACTAGGCCCCAAGTTCATAATTTGAGTTTTTATTTTATTGAAAAATAGAGTTATCACCCGAATCTTCTTTTTTGTTAATTTTTACCTCTCATTCAGATGCCTCCCACAGTTTGATTTCGGTGGATTTGAATGCATTTTGACTAAGAAACAATTCACAATTACCATACATATATCGTGATCCAGTGTTTCTAATAAACTATGATCTCTGAACACTTTTGTATATTTCATATTTCGTTGAAGTGGCCATATGTTAAAAATATATTTTCTCAATTACACTTTAGGCGAAAAACAATTGACCTTGAACAAATTTATAGTGCCAAAAAAAACTTGTCTTGGAAGCATTTGGAACAGTAGTTCAAAGTTACTTTTATTTCTAATGCACAGCGTGCTTATTTCCGATTGAGTGAAAATTAACAATAATATTATTAATAATAGTTTATAGGTATCTGAGAGAACACAATCTGTTATAAACACACATGATAAAGCACGCATTGAAAGACGTTGAACAATGGCGAATACTGAACGAAATTCAAGAAAGACTAGACATGATTGACTATGTCAACAAAACAATAAATATACATGCACTATCGCACAAGTTTCTATGAATAAGTTATTATATTAAATCACATATTAGAACCGTTTGCTGTCCTCCGAAGAATCCCAGACTTGGTTCGATGACCTGAAATTTTTTTTATATGTTCCCAGTAGTGTTACCAGTTTTCAATCGATTTACAAATTGTGTTTTCGTCATGGTTTAACCATTATTGTTGTACTTTGCTGAGATTCTCACAGCCATCCAGATAGAAACTGAAGAGAACTTCAGTTTGCGGGCAATTATTGAGAATTTGGATTCTGTATTGCTGTTCAGTTGAATGTTTCACTGCTAGTATAAAGTCTCACCTCCTCCGCGACTCGACGGGACTGGGTTCTGGCTGGTTGTTGAAGAGACGCTCGAGTCTCCTCTGGGCCGGTCCCCTCATACTGGAACCCATTGGGTCGACATCAGAAGGAAGGGCCCCGTCCTGAAATTTATGAAACATAGAACTTGGTCTATTTGAGAACGTAGTCTATTTGACAAACGGTCTGTTCAACAAACCTCTTGGTCTATTTAACAACCTTTCTGTCTATTTAACGAAACTTTTTGTTTTTTTCAATAAACGTACCTTTGAGGCGGTTTTCACATGCAACCCAGGTTGCATGCAACCAAAATGCAACCGGGTTGCATGTGTTAAGAAAATTTGGTTGCTTTCCAAATGCAACCGGGTTGCTTTTGGTTGCTTTTCAAATGCAACCAAACACTCAATTTTTGGACATTTTCCTGTTTTTACTGCAATTTGGTTGCTTTTGGTTGCATTTAGAAAGCAACCGAACTGTCTTTACACATGCAACCCGGATGCATTTTGATTGCATGCAACCCGGTTGCTTGTGTAATTGGCCTACGTTTGATCTCTAGGTTTTCCTAGATTGCTCTAGGTTTAGGTTATTTGCATTTTCGTTTACCTTCTTGGCCCCGAAAACTGAGTCTCTCACTAATAATCAACAATCTGCACTGTACCGCATAATCTAGTATCTTCTTCTGTCTTTGTTAGGGAAAAATGAAATATACCCACCTTTTTGTCTCCCCCAAAGAGGGAGTCCCTCCTCTGTTCCAGTGCGCGTATGGTCCCCTTGCGCAGCGTCAATCGCTTTGCGTTGTCGCGTTGCGAGAAGCCGGTGTCTTGCTGCGCGGCAGCCGCTTCACTCGAAAGCGCGAAGAACCTAGATAGATGAACTTTGAAAAAGTTTGTAAGGGTTTGAAAAAAGAAGGTTTCGAAATCTCCATTTCAACTATTTGTTTAGATTATCCCTATGCGTGGCAATGTTCGCACTGTTGGAATGTGTCTGTTTATCAGTATTGTGTTAGATCAATGCAGCCAACCCCACCTCTTCTTGAAGGCAGCGTCGAGTGTTTCTGTTTTTCGCTTCATCATGGACCGTCGTGAAGATTCAAGGTTCTGAACTACTCTCCTCCGCGATATCGCGCGCTCTTCCTGAAGTTGTTCAAACGACTAACCTTACAAGAAAAGTATTTCACACAGAGCTCAGCACTGTATCACACATGTTGTTTTTATTCCTGTAGAAAATGCGAAAAAAAGTGTTATAGGTGATCAATTTGAACAAGAGTTTCTGTAAGCTGATATGAAACTGCAACAAGATGAGTACTTGTTTTGTTGAACTCATATGAAACAAACTAACATTATCCATTTCGTCTTTTTCATCTACTCCTCGAATGGCCTGCAGTTCGCGAGCGATCTCAACCGCATTCTGGAAAATAACGCCTATTATATAGCATAGTATTTAGTAATGAAAACACTCAGATCACTGAATTGTATAATTAAAAAATCGCACTTGCCTGAGCTTTGAGCTCGTGAGCTTTTGGCCTTTTGGCAGTCAAATTTCATAAACTCAATCTGATTTCTGAATTAGTACAGTGCGTGAGCGACTATTTGTAGTTTGATCACAAGTGTCGTAATCCGACTGAAACTCAGTGCTTAAAATATGGTCACAGAAAGGACCAGAATTGAGTTCAAAATCATTAACATTTTCAATAAAGTTTTACATAATTAGGACGGCTTGGAAATTTCTATTCACACTGTGGGAGTCTCTGTGAGATGGAAAACCAGTATACCTGAACCACGAGCTCGTCCTCGCTGAGTCTGTCAACGGTCTTCCGGAAACAGAATAGTTCCGTGGAGGCTATGATATGGGCCAGGGTGCCGAAACGATGACACAACATAGCGAAGAACTGGAAAAAATATTACAGATTATTGGTTTTATTGGAATCATCAAGTGAAGTATATGTTACTGGATCACGGTGATGTTCAATGTTCGACCAACATTACCAGATTGAATTCAATTGAACCAACCTAACTTCTGCAGAAACCTTGCTAAAGGTACAATTATAAAAAATTGTATGAATCTATCAGAGGAGTAAGTATCTATGTTCTATTTGAATCATAACATCGTCAGTTTCCATCTCGAAATATTTTCTTTAAATTTTAACTATCTTTAATTACCTGAATCACAAGAATACTCATAAAGAACACAAGGAAGACGAGACCAATTGGCTCCAACTGCAATCGAGTCACGACCCAGATTTCCTGCAACGAATAAAACATTAGGCTTCATTTTTTTTCACAAAAATTTACTTTTGTTTACGTCATTTCACGGATATTTTACAGATCATGCCCATGCAACAAAAAATCGGCCCAGTTCCATTTATGAATGCGCTTCATGAAGAACGTCTTGATAACAGTACACAGCAGAATATTTCAGCCACAGTATACTTATGTGTGTCATTAGAAAATGACTATACCTCTTTCGTATCTCCGTTGCACGGTCGGACTGTGTGATTGAACTTGGGTCCAATAGGCCATTCGATATGTAGACAATCCTGGAAACATGATATTTAGACTAATGTATGTGAAATTCACTATGAGCAATAGAGAAGCAGATTTGACGACTACATTCGAATCCCATAAAGCACATACGTTCGTCCAGGCACGTTTAAGCAAAATTGTAGAAATAGGTGCAACTTCAACTTTCTACTTCATAGACTTACTTTCAACTCAGATCCAATCATTAGCTGTAATTTGATCTCTGACATAGTGAATGTTCTCTTTTCAGTGTTTTCAAACAGTTAATCACCTTCTGAAGCTGCAACACCAAAACGACGATGATGAAAACCACGTTCAACATGAGGAAGCCGGACGACACCTGAAAATTGTTATGATTATGCAAGATTACTAAAAACGATTCTGAGATTTAGAACTATGACTTTAATGAAAATAATTCATGCCTACAAAATTTGCTGAGAAAACCGAAGAATGTTTTTTTTTCAGTTATACCGTGAAGTGAACACTAACTTTGTTTCGTAGCTCCAGAAGGCCCGCTCTGATTCTGTCCTGTTCCTTGCTCTCCATTGTGATTGGAGATAGATACTTGTCGATGACGTCCAGCCAGAAACTCTCCTCTTCTGGCTCCAGAATCTCACGTTCAGCTCTGAAGAACGGGATGTTGGGGTTCACAATATTGGAATTTTTAAAGTGTTGGTAGAAAAAGAAAAACATCGTCATTAATGGAAACCCGTTTGTTTTGTAATAATTTTTCCTTTCATAATCAGCTCCGATCTGCGTGATATCTCTCTGGACTTCGCTGACAATTTGCCCCCGGAATTTATCTCAGGAAGACATACTGAACTACACTATACTAGAACAGAATGGAAAAGTCATGTGAAACCGAACCGAAGAAAATCTGCACATCATTATCGTACGTTCTTCAGTTTGAATGTTCTCCACACAATACACGTGACAATGATAACGCCTAGACATCTTTCCCTTGTATCAAACCCCGTTTCCTTCAAACCGAACCTCTTGAGCGCCTTGTCATTGAGCCAGACTTCACTCTGCGTCTGTTTCCACTTCTGATTCTTCTTCGCAGCGTGCGACTGGTTTGACATGTCCAGGTCATCCTCCATCTCCGCCTGAAAAAGATGGTTATTGATTTATTTTATATCGGTCTCAAGGTTTTAAAAAAAACTTTTGTTCTTATGTTCATTCATTTTTCTCTCTAATTCTCCAATCAAATGAAATCCTGCCACTTCTACTAATGTGAAAAACTACGTGTTGAATCGCGGATAAACGTTCTATTTTCTTTCTAAACTTGTCTGCGAATGTTTCGGTTATGTTTCGACCAACCTGATCATCTTCATCAATCTCGGAACATTTGTCATTTCCCATTGCACCGCCCGTCGACAAAATAGACGATCTGAAAATGAGAGTCATTACAGAGTCAAAGTTGTTTTCGGTATGCAGAATGAAGTGTAAAACTACAATGTATAAAGAAGTAGTAAAGTATTCTATAATATTCTATAAAAGTGTGACATACGGAACCAAAGTCGAGCTGGTCGATACTGAATAACAGATTTTATAACGAATCATCACAGTTTTGGTTATAGGATGTGGAACGTGAGCGACAAAATATTTCGTGTAATTTCAGTATTTTTCTGCATCAAATGAGGAATTGTGCATACTTGGTCGTATAGGCCTCGCTCTTTTCAAAGCGAGGGTAGTATATTACCCTATCCCCTATGGTTTGTAGTTTGGTCCCATTTTTATTCGGTCGAAATTAGCGTGAATTCTGATCAAACTTCAACGATGATTCGGTCCCTTTTTATACCTTCGGCCCAGTCCGGGTTGCGTTCTTCTTTCTATCCGTTCCAGCTTCTTGTTTATGTCGTTGAGCTTCTCATTTATTCTCCACACCTAAAATTGATTGATTATCAAATATAAAACTACAATTCAAAATTATCATGTATCAGTTGAAAAATCAGAGCGCTCAGGTAAGATTATTGATTCTTTTTTACATCAGAGTGTGATTATGACCTGTGGTGAAGCTTCCATTCTGTCCGGTTTCAAGCAGCACAATAATCGACACGCACTGCCACATCCGAGGGAAAGGTCGCCATCAACCTAGAAATGAGGGTAGGTTTGGGCTGAATGTCTGGAAAATCAATGACAACAAGGAATATTATCAATCAAACATCACTGTTTGAAAATGTAACCTGAGGTGAGCTAAATCAAATACTAATAATCAATAATAACATGAGTTTCAGCGCGCTTCGAAGGATTAATTTAAAAGGAAATATATACGCTTGATGTTAGCCATCTTGTCTCGCGGTGCTGCTCAGATCAGTTTTTGTGCAAACTTCGTATATTCTATTTACTGTATTTCAGTATCAAATTTCAGGAGTTTGTACTAACATCGCCTCCTATTCCATTCTCGACGAGATCCAGATGAGTTCCTCCCTGACCCTTCTTCGCCAGATCGTTCTTCTCATCCGGTCGCGGGTCTTCACGAGTTCCCCACGAAACCTGAATTTAAAACACTCAAAAGAAAAACCTTTTTATGTTTTGCATCTTACATGAGAACGTAGGTGAATTTTTGCCTGAGTGGAAATAGGGCGCAAAAAGATTGTTTAAGAACTATTTGTTGTGGGATTTTTCACAGAAATCTCATGTTTATCATACTGGTTATGATAGTTCCTTTTAGACTACAAATTGAAATTTGTTTGGATGACATGATTTTATATAAAATTGAGGTTCATATCATATAAACCTTTTTTTATTCCCACTTACCGTATTCAGATTACAAATACTGTAGATCGGCAATAACATGTACATGCAGGGAATAGCCAGGAAGTACAGTATGCCGGGTATGATACAGGTGAATTCGAGAGGATGAAGAATGGCCGCAGTTAGGAAACTGAAATGATCAATTATATATGTAACTATGGTGGAAAATAAAAATTACTATACTACTTACACCCATTTCACAATCATCAGGTGGTTTTACACTCGAATACATTAATAACCATTTCCCGAAAGTGCATGGTCATAGTTAGAAAACGTGCCATTTTTACCTCACTTAAACGTTTCAGTAAACAAGACTGAAAGTTGCGTGTGACAATACATACCTCGAGAATACAGCGAACAAGAAGATAGAATGAGGGGAGAGTATTCCGTCCTTCTGAATCTGGAGGGACGTTCCCACTATGACGGCTGTCATTAACATGGCGAACAGGGCACCCACCACCTGGGCGACCACCAACTGCAAAAGGAGGGGTTATAGGCAATGACCAAATCTTAGTTCTAGTTTGATCTCGATGCACGCCATACTGTACGAATTTCGACCAAAAACCAATGGGATCGTACTAAAAACACAACGTAATGTAGAAGAACAACACCTAAACGCCTAAACCAAATTGCATTTAACGGTCGGAGCAACTGTGTAGATGAGTGATACACAGTCTTAGAATTTCTGTCTGACTTACACATTTCATTTGTGTAGCTCACGAATAGCATACAACTTTCAAAGACGTGTAGAAACTGAAGGCTGAACAAGAACATGCATTAAGAAGCATAGCGGGCAGACTTTTCCAGATGATTCCATAGATTCATCATGATACTAATACTTTTTCGGATACACTCGTTGTTGAAGAGCTCCGTTTACTTTTGAAACACTGAGTAATTCCAATTCGCACCTGTTTCTCCTGTTTAGCCACGAGACAAACGACACAGAAAAAGACGACGGGACAGGCAACGATAACGAGGGACAACGAAATATCTACAACACAGAACAAGTTATGGCCATCGTAGTTCATCACGGGACTGTTTACAAACAACAACAACACATGAACACATCAGCTCGGAAAGGACAATAAGCGGTGGAGAAACTCATAATAAGTCTGGTAATCGTTTCTAAACACTGAATAGATTTTTTTCATCTTTTGAAAATAAGCTAAATTATTTCTCACCAATATTGAACGAGATCGACATGGCTCCAACCACCATAAGGAAAATACTGCCAGGGCCAAGAATGGATGAGATCAACATGATGACTTGGTATAGGATGTACCTGAACGTAATTCATGATAACTAAGGGATTTGACCTCCTCAACTGCGACTTCATTGATAAAATGTAGGAAGCACGTCGTTTATGGGAAAACTTGGACATCTCTTCTGAATGTCTATTTATTGCCGTTTTCTAATGTTTGTGAATTTCCGATTCAGTAAGCAAATAATGTGTGATTCTGAATTTTCAAAATATCCGGCATCGGTAGGTAACTCGATGTAAAATGCGCAAGCACTCATTCCTTTCCCCTGTTCCAATAACGACGCTGTGTATAAGAACGGAACTATGATATTATTTCGCATGAACTGATGATACAGCATTCTGACACACTTTTCAGGAACGACAATCATTTCTCTAGTCATTCTATTGAATGAAACTACAAAACTACGAACCAGATAGAGATGCTCTCATTGACGGAGACGACGTTTTTGTAGTCCTTCAGAAGATCCATGATGTTGGCGATGGTCGACGGAATCCAACGACGTCGTTGATTGAAGAACTCATTGAATCCCTCGGGGGCAAAGGTCAACGCATCAGAGGCTGCACAATACTCCACTCTGAAGTTTAGATATATTTCACATGTTTAGCAGTGATAATCATGCATGTCATGAATATTATGTATACAGCTTCTTGTAAATATAATTTGATTCCATGCGTTTCTTAGAATACTTTGATATTACCAGGAAATTATTAAATATTATGAGTTGTTAACTTTGAATGAAAACCGTATTTAGAGAAAGTTGAAACGTTTTCATTTTTTTTCATAATAATCACAATTCTTATCTATTTGACCAATTAAAAAGTTACCCCTTCGTATTGTGAGTGTTCAAAACTTGTACTGTTTGGCTTTGCCTGAGTTTGATCCCGCTGCATGTGATTCGTTATTTAGAAGTCAGTATTTGTATGCGAATCAAACTACAACTCAGATACAAAGATGCATCGTTATCTTTCTGGTTTTTCTCACCTGTATCCTCTTTGCAATAGAAGTGTACACAGCCATCTATCCTCTCCCTGATCGTATTGAATGTAGTCTAATGGCTCTTCTGACTTTGACGCATATCTGCAATGATTTTTCGCTAGATTTTGTTTCTACGGTTTTCGAGCTGTAAATTGTTTCATTTTTGAAGTTTCTGAACTTGAAAAAGTACGGAGTCAGCAGTTTTCTCTATTAATTTGTTCCAACTGTTTTAGTTTGATAATTATATTTTTCCTTTTTCAGATTTCTGAACGTAAAAACGTCCAAAGTCCAGAATTCGGTACTCACTTTCTGGTGACGTCATCATCCATGAGAGCGTAACTTCGGAACAGCGAGAAACATCCGGGCGAACACATAACACAACCTGGAATAGATTTAATTAGGTTGGATCTTCGTATCTGGTCTACTGACTCGTACCATCCTCAGCTGATCTGGTACAGCAATCTGTACATAAGCAACAACTGGCCTGTACCTACATCACTCCCCTATATAACCTCAAAACCCGTGAGCTTCTGCTCTGCAATATTAGTATACTGCAGTGTTTTACCTCGCCTGGTCCCACTCTGACTTCAAACCCACGGCTCGTGTCCTTTTCTTTGTCACGGCTAGTAGCCTCAGGGCGTTTATTTTGCAATAAAAACATTGTTTTTCGTTACCATACTCAAAAGGTTCAATTATTTCCAATCTCACCGATCATGTGTTCTGTGGCCTTCTGCAGCCAATGTCCCACAGCGTACTCGAACTTCTGGTACCACACCTGAAAAAATCCCAGTTTGAGCAACTACCTAAGAACTCACCAATAAATGATATATTTTGATTATCGTATTCTGCGATAAAGTTCTCATGATAGGAAGTTCTTCCTTTTCGGGAAAAGTCGAATTCGTTTGTTTTCTAGATTTTGAATTCGTTTGAGTGTTCTGATCTACCACTGTCCAACGTTTCAGTCGAATCCTCTATTAACGTTATAGAGACGAGTGTCTGACCATGAGACCCGATCCGCGAGGATGTATTCTGCCGCAAGCCGCTCCCAATCTCCTATTCTTCTTCATCAAATCTACCAACAGATGGACACATTGCGGGGTGAAGTCCACATCTCCATCCAAGGTCAGAATAAACGTATTCTCCGATATCACTTCCTAAAAAGGTAGAAAATCATTTTCTCATGATCTTTCGTGGCATTTGTTTTCCGCGAATAAATATAAAACTGAAGTATTACACACTGTACTGTAATCGAAAGATTCTCAATCAAGCTTCGAAACAGAAAATTTCACAAACATTTGAGAACGAAATGAACCTTAGGAATGCTTTCAAGAAAAATATAGATGAAAAATCGATAATTGAAAAAGATTTCTCACCTTTCTCGACTGCTCATCTACCTTCATCATTAGTCTGTATCCCAAGAGGTAGTACAGGTACATTACCTATAAATGCAGATATTATAACATATCTTATTCTAGAAAGCGTTGAAAAAATGTAGTGACAGTGATCAATTGAAAGAATTCTATAGGCCAAAAGAAAGGCTACAGTATACTGTGGGTTCCAGTTATTACTGTGTTCACTCTACTTGTTCATTCAACACTACTAGCCTAATAACAAAAAATTAGCGGTGTTAGGCATGACACTTTATAATATTCCAAGAATCGTCGTCTAGGTAAAGGAAAACACAGCCAAAAAAGGTAACTTTGTCTCCTCAAGCTGTGTTGGTGTGATCTCGGCGGAATTCAGGGTTACTAGGGAAACTTCTACTGTGTTTCCTTACACTACAACTCAAACTTGATGTTTCCTCAAATGTATATTTGTTTCTAAACATTCTCGTACCTGACTCCATCGTTTTCTGTGTCTGATCTTGTGTTTGTCCTTCAGATGAATGCACAGCTTGTTCTTCCCCGGCAGAATGTAGCTCAGTTTTCCTCCATAGGGGGTCTTCGTCTTCTTGGGTGGCTTCAGACGCATCTGCGTCTGGTGAACGGCGCTGGAACAGGTTAGTTAGCGGTCATTAAAAGAAGAATGGATTGAACTACACATGTTGCATTGTACTATTGTGTTTGTAGTTTGGTCTGGCTTCCTTTCAGTCGTGATTCGAGGTGACGCGCAGATCAAACTACTTTTTTTCTGAGTTAAAGGGGGGCTGCAATGAATTTTCAAGTAAAATATCGAACTGAGACAATTCGATAGATGTCCTTTTCTTACTGTAATGTCCCATTCAAAGCTCTGTTTCCAAAATTCACTAATTTTTTTACTTACTGTCAGAGACGCAGAGCATGATTTGGAGTGAATGAATATTGATTGCGCGCACTTCTCTGACTCTCGTGCCTTTTCGGATAACGCCGTTAGCCAAATTCGGCGTTCAATGCAGCCCCCCTTTAAGCGAGATCCAACTCAACCATGGTGCACTTATTTACTGCATGTTCTTTTATTCTGTTTTACATCCTTCTTGTGTGACTGAAAGCAGTACGCACGTCATTTATCTTTTCGCAGGTTAAACCCCAACAAAACGGTATTTTCCCCCAGACAAATATCTGCTTCAAGCAAATGGAATTTATGAAGTACGCGAGCAATTTAACTACACCCGAAATTACTACAACACTGAGCAATTCGTACCTTGCTGCCTGATCTATGACCTCCACAATCTGTTTCACGAATTTGTTGATGACAGGTTCGCCATATTCATTCACATCGAAAGCGTCGTCAAAGAAGATGTGGGCCTCGAACTCGTAGTAGTCTGGGTCGATTATCTAAAACAAAATCCATATTTCGAATCTGCATCATGAACGGAAATGTCATAGAATATTTCTCAGACAAAGATTCAGAAACGCTGCCAAAACTGCAAACGTTCGATTTCTCAACTTTCGTACGTTTGCTACAAGAGATAGGTTGAATATGGCGAAGGCAAATGTAGATCGACCTCAGGTATGAGCAACCTCACTTTTGTGCATTTCATTATTTGAAATACAGCGTATACGGCGTATTTGGGCCGATACCGCTGCGTTTGTAGGTTAATCTCGTGGATGTACATGTTCTGACGAACGTGATATGCTAATTGCACAGTTGTATCACATTTGCATACGACTGTGCACGTGTAGTCGTCTACTGCCAACTGGGAAGAAACGTGGCAGAAAGAAGACTACGGAGCTCACTTCTCACTATGTTCTACTCGTGCACTGTTGTTCTCCCTGAGGTCTCCTTCTGAGGCCTCCTTATTGTCTGTCAGTATACCTTTCGTATATGAACTAATTCCTCACACAGTGTTCTGTTACTAGTTGTTCCTACAAACATGTGAGTCCTCCTCAGTACAGTCATCCTAGAACTATCTTGGAAAGAGTAAATAGAGTATTCCTAAATAGATTAATAACCGCGTGGCAGTAGTTTCAGTAGAGTAATAGGCGGCATCCCACTAGCCTCCGAACAGTACGTTTGAAATTCGTGGCTTGTATCGAGACCAAACTACAATTTTGATTCGGTAATCCATCATACCTTCAGATATTTCTGCGCATTTCTGCGTGCACACTGATCCTCGTCCAGTCTGAAGATACTCTTCAACATGCACGTCATCTCGTGCGACGTCTCGTGCCACATTGTGGCACACGCGTAGATCTTCGTGATGGCGTCAGCTGAGGAGGCACTGTCTCTGGAAAAGAAACCTTCTACAATAATACTGCATTTAAATCCCTTGTAAGTCAAAAAATAGATTATATTTTATTCGTTCTCACTTTATTGCTTTATTCTCGTTATTATACAACTTACACATTTTCAATATAAACCGTACAAAGTCTAAACAAACTGCACAACAATTGAATTATGCAGTTTTTTGATGAGCATATGCGACATTCTCTGGATATAGACAAATCAACACACAAATACTCTAAGGATCAATTATTACCAATAAACTTCAGATAGCAACTATAGCAACCTACCGTATGAGTCCGTTTTCCATTTTGCTGCTGCTTATGGAACAGACAGAGGGTGGAGGTTTCGAGAAACCTCCCGGAATCGTCTCATAGGTCAGAGAAGAATCCTCTTGTTCGAACTCCAGATCCTGAACCAGACTTGTTTCGAAATCAACACTTTTGTGCAGCAGACTTTGTGAAATTGCTGACGATATACTCAAAATGTGAAAATTGGAGAGAAATGGGAAACTTTCACTGACTATAAATATGAAGAAGATAAAAAAACAATGAAAAAACGGTACCTCTGCCTTGATCTTAGCCTTATCGTCCCGTCTCCTGTTGAAAGCCAATGACTGATCGACGAATGCGCCAATGTAGTACGGTAGAATGAAGAGTCTGGAAGAATATACACCATATAAAACATACCAGCAGAGTAATGAGCACCGTTTTATAGCTAAGGCAGGTACGGCAAAACTAATTGTACCTAATTAATATGAAGTTTTTGCTAGAGGTTATAAACTTGAATTTGCCTATAGTTTCACTTCGAGCTGCCCACCGGCACATGCATCAATCTGAACAGACTGCTCCGAAACTGTTTCGAAAACTCATTGACGTATTCTGGGTTCCACAGATCACTTTTTTAAATATGAAACATTTTTAAAATGTAAATGAAATATGCTTACTTCTCGCTTCTGGCCAGTCTCTCGTGCTTGGGGTTCCAGAGATGAATGGTGATCCACACCTGAGAGAGTAGCCAGGAGAGCCAGACCCAGGTCTGAGGACTGAGCACGAAGTCGGAAAACGACGAGTAGTTCGAGAAACACTTCCAGAACAATTCCTGGAAAAATATGCATCATATATAATGAACAGAATTCTACAAGTCCTACTTCTTCGATAGTTGCCAAGAAAACGATGAACTTGCTGAAACTTCGACCAAATAAACAACTTATTGTACCACCTCGTGTTTGGTTGGAATAAATAAATCGAGCCGTGTAGCACATAGAGATCCAACTACAACTTAGATTTGTAAAGACCTCCCACTTGGAGGTGATTGACCAACAAACTTCTCTTGACCTACCTTGGTCAATGCGTTTGTCATGTGACAAGAATCGGTTGTCCTGAATTTGCAGGTGGTAGATAGTGCGAGTACGGTAACGGGAACAGATAGAGCCATTGGGAGAGCGAAGCCGAGACGTTGCATCATAACCTAAACATAAAAATGATAACCAAACAGTTCAATCTTAGGAGAAAATAAACTTACCCATATTTGTTTACATTTGTTCAGATATTTGAAATCACACACGAATTCCAGAGTCCTTATTTCAAAAATATTCTAGCAGTCAGACACAACCTACGCCTCCTCAACCATACCATATTTCTCTGCTCGTCTTTACCAGAACAAAAGTCCAGCGAAACAGTGCGCAAAAAGAGAGACTGAGTATGGGATCGTGGTTCCGATATATTTAATCACACGCACTCAGCTATTAACCTCAAGAACCCAGTATTAAAGGAACCTTAGGGGACATTTGTTCGTTGAATTCACATAAAAATGTCATTTTTTAGATCATTTTTTATATTTTTCGAAGCAAATCAGATTGTAGAGGAACGGTCTTTTTGAAAGATCTTTTTGTCTGTCGTGCACCGTGCAAAAACGTACCTGGCAGGCGAACTTGCTGCTGTGATAGCAGATGAACACCGCTGCAACTTGTACGAGGACAATCCAAAGGGCGTCGTAGGGAGAAGTGAACTGATTCAGCTCAACATACGTGTCGTAGATCTGTGAAATACCCGATTATGAAGTGTTTATCAACCCCAACAAAACATCTTAGTTACAAACTCTCATCATTATTAACTCATTCATTATACGGTGTTTCTAGTGGCGTGTCAAACCGTGAGCAGAAGTGTAGAGAGTGTCAAACTGCTCAAGATAGTTTGCCCAAAGAAAATCTATACGGTGTACCCGCTGTGTTTGTAGTTTGCTACGCTGGTTTTTGGCGAGTATCGAGTGAAACTAAAACTCAGGGTCGTTTTCTACACACAGATACGCTTATCGCTGGACTCAGATCCGCGTCATAAGTTGGTATAACTATGTTATAATTATTATCGCAATAAAGTTTTTTTTCCATTTCGCTATCACTGGATTGAGACCTGCCTCATACCAAATGAGCCGCAGAGTTTCTCATTAAAATCTGCTTGATTTTTTTTCAAACAAAAGTTAGAATTCATAAAGCTGGTTTCTTACATTGTAAGCAGAGGGCAGTTCCTCCTCTTCCTCTTCGACCACGGATCTTCTGAATCTCCTGTTGTACTCCCCGGTGTCAACCACTGCCGGACCCTGTACGAAAACGTTCACATAACTATTTTAGTTATTCTGTTATTAATACTGTAACAAATTTAACTTGTGGCACATTTGTGTTGAAACGAATTTTGGAGGTTGTTGTAGTTTGTATTGTGCGCTTTTGAGACGTCATTTACTGACCAGGTACACTAGACCCTGCCAGACTCAGACTTCCTCGAGTGTTATATATATCGGGTTTCAAAGAAATTCAGTTTTATGCAATTCTTTCGATTAGTAACTATTTTTCTGTTTTTTTTTCAAGTCTAACCTCTTCCGGGTTCCACGGCTTCTTGGTGGTTGGACGGACTGGGCCGGGATCGCTTGGTTCTCCGTAATCTAAAACAACATGATATACTAGAAGTGATTTCACCACGTGAAACGTGAAACCAACATAAATTGTCCCATTAACATTGCACGATCTCAAATAATTGTGTGCTTCACACGGTTAGCGACTTGCGTATTTTGGAGCTCCGGTTTGAGTTACGTGATTTGCAAATTATATCGATATTTTCAACTCAAATGTATGTATTGATTTTATGGTTATTCCTCTTACCTGGCATTCCGCCTCCCCCATCGAAGGCGCTCATTCTGTTCAGGAATTTGTTGATGAGCGAATCGTTCATCTGATGACCGGTTATGGTGATTAACTTCTCCCCAAACGGATCCGGCTGCAGCAGGTCTTCCACTTTCATCCTGAAAATACGATAGCACTCGAAACACCATGGTTCGATCCCACTCGGCGCGGTATCTTCATGGCGGACCGCATGAGCTGGTATTAACGCTCACCCATGCCTAGTTTCTATATATGAAGCCCCCTTACTACGTATACTAAAAGGTGATCAATGTTGTAATTGTATGATGAAAATAACACACGGCTGAAATAGTTGCCGTGAAAGATTATTTTTATTATCATTCTGCTCATTTTCGATGTGTTCGTAGTTGTAATACAGTTCAGACTTATAAAGAAAGTTCTGATGCGTTTACAGATTGAAATACAACTCAAACGTTAATAGCCAACATTTGAAAAACACTCCGTAAAAACTTCAAACTACAAACTCCACGTGATCATGGTGATTTTCGAAATCAATACCATGATTTTTGATGGCAAGTAGTTTTTCTGGAATTAGTTCAATTCCAGAAATTAACACCCACCTTGACGACATGAACAAAAACATGCACACGATGTAGATGCACATCTTCCACAACGAGACAAACGCATACGTTTTCGATCTTCTCTCGGACAGGCGGGAAGCGAACCTGAAAACAACTGTTTGAAATAAGGTGTACAGTAACTTAGAGTTTGCAATTTTTATACTCAGTATCATAAGATCGTGAGAACTATTCCGAACTGCGTGAACCTTTTCGGATAATAACTAACAGAAAATCCAAATGTTTACTGTAATAGTTCACATGAGAATGACATGGGTATGGGCTATACCGGAATTGTTTTGTCTCCAGCGAGTAGCCAGGAACCGAGTTCGATTGAAATGAGAGCAAATAAATACTCTACCCTGTTCTTAAGGAATTGACCCTGATTTTTAGGAATAAGGACTGAATCATTAGAATAGTCCTCACTTGGCTAGTCCGCGAATGGGTGGGAATACGGATTCAGCGTGGACGAAGTTCTGCCACCATGCCAATGAGATGAGGGTCAGAGACACGGGGATCGCGAACGAATGCTTCTGCAGGTTCGGAATGAACATCTGCAAACATAAATATATTTTTGTTGAGGAAACTGAGAGATAATGATTGATTTGATTGAGAAATACTGTGTTCAAAAAAAAACAATGTATTCAACTATGAGCTCATGAAGTTTAACGAAAAAGCGGGAATATTTCCAGCAAGGTTTCGTTTAGGAAGAACTGGAAACAAGCTTATCATGAATAACAGCCAAATAAGATATTGATGGTACTCTACTGTGAAAATGGACAAACATACCGGGAAAGCCCAGAAGCCGCTGCTCTGTGCCCCTATAGCCACTATATCTATTATGACCAAGATGAGGGAAACTCCTGGAAGAAAACAGATCAACTTTCGGAGTTTTAATTATTTCTAACAGATTTCAGTAACGAACAGAACTTTGTGTTCACCTTATTCTCCGCAAGAACTCATTGGTAGAACGTTCCAAAATGGTCTTCATCGAAATTTACTCACAAAACCTCGAAAATCAACATTTCACAGAGCGCGGAGATGTTCCTTCGCGTCCGGACAAGGTGGGAATGATTATGACTATGCATAAATATATACAGAGTACAAATCAGAATGTATTCTATCAATTGAGCTTGTGACTGACCCTTTGCTTGTCTGCTCACTAGCGATAGAATGGCCGGCATAAAACACATTGCGTTGGTCAGCTGGGAGGCTGGAATATTATTTTTTAAGTTAAGACGGACTCAAATGATATTTATATGTTCAATGTAAGCGTGGGTAGAACAGAGTACATGAGACATGTCCTTTCTTCTTCTAACTCATTTCTCTGTGATCCCGATAATGCACCACTTTTCAATCTACAGACCACATAGCATATGAGTAATACACTCAAGTAAAAGAAGCAACAGACATTCAACAAAGATGTTGCGATTGATCCACTTACCAGTGACTGCGTCCAGATCCGGGAAGATACGGAAAACCAAAATTCCGACTCCGATAGCATGCAACGACTCCACCACCAAAACCTGCGAATAGTTTACAGTGATTACTTAATTTGATATCATTCTGATTCTGGTATACACCGATATCTTCATGTTTGATCAAATGATGATTTCTCTGGTAACCAATAATCAATTATCAGCAAATGTCTCATGAAATTATAGAAATTAAAAGCATTAACAATTGATATTAATAAACCTTGATAAAATCTTAGTATTGTTGTGGATTAGTTTGAAACAGAATTGACTCACAACAACAAACTGAATGAGGGTGGGTCGTTTGACGTTCTTGAACAGCGTGCGATGAAGCGACCTGACGAAGCAGAGGGCTTCTGGAGCACACAGTGCCAGCAGGGTGCCCCACACCCACTTCACCACATGCCGATTGGTGATGAACACGGTGTTCCATTGTGATTCTGGAGTGAAAGATGCAATAATAATATTCAAAGAGCATAGACAAGCATAGTTTTAAAAAATGAGTGTTCAGACGTCCAGTTCTGATGTGTGACATCACTTTCAATAATGTTGTACTAGATGCTGTTTTCGCTGCTCTGTTCGGTTACTTCTGTATGAGTTATCGTTGGTGAGTTGCTGTTATAAGTTATATTATCAGAACTCCGGTCGGTTCTATACCTATAGGCGAACAATTCGTTAATGTACCTGGTATTTTGTCTCTACAAATGGTCATATTCTGTCCGCCCCATCCAATTGCAGATGTCATAAGGAGAAACGATCCCTTCGCAACTACCGCAGAGAGGAGAGTCAGAAAGAAGAGAACCACAAAAGTGGCCAACTTGAGCACTTGCAGAGAGGCATCGTGCCAGAATCCTAAAAAAACATTCTCATGATAATATAAAATCCATGTATTCCACGCAACGGTTCTATAGCTTTCGTCATTCCCACTGAGAAGTGCTTTGGCAGCGTGCCAATAAAACTTCGAACAATTATAGTTTATGGTAATAATAGACTTTATAGAAAGATTTTCACCCACGTACTGTAAAAAAGGTTAACTGCCGCTCAGAGAAAGTGGTAGTATGTTGGAAAACAATAACATGGAAATTTGTTGGCATGTTGCCGAGCTCTTAGTGAGAATGACTGGAACTATAGTTGTTCAGTCATTTTCCACCGGAATTCGAGAACATAACTATATCACTCAAATGTTTCACGAAATGTGAAACAGTGCTCTAAGAATAGCCCTATATTTCATCAGAACTCTTCACTTTTTCTTTCCCATAGTTTTTGTGATGTTCGACTGTCTCTTGTTCTTTCCATTCCCGACTGCTCAAATGAGCACAAACAGAGTCCTAATGGGATGAGTTGTTGACCAAGACAACTCAGCCACACAAAACAACACTTTTTCACGGTTCCTACGCACACAAGGGTTTCATGATGATTCTTCATGTTCTTTGAGAGCTAAACTGAAAAACTGTTCACTAAAATAGTGTAAACGAAGGTACGTCTGAATTTAAGATAAAGTTGACGACTAGTGCAATGTTCGTTGCGAGGATTGAACGTAAAACAATGAATGAAATATATAATAACCAGATGGGAATAACAATAGTTGAAACGGTGTTATCGAGATTTTGCAAGGTGCAAAGAAAAGGAAACAAAACAGTTCTTAGAGAATAATAAAAATAAGTAGAGAAAGTTGAAGATGGTTCTGTAACACCTAGAGTCCACACAAGAGTGATAAAGACTATACACTCACCATGTCCTATCTGATCCGGCTTAGGAGGTAGTAATCGGAAAATATCCCACCCTTTGTTCTCGATAACCGTTCTGTAAACAAGATTGGTTACAGACCAAACAAAACATTGGTTCACTCCTACTCGGTTGTTGTTAGTCTACCTTAGAACTTAACTGAACAAGTATACATTCGAAAAGAACACATATAGAGAGCTACAGCTAATAACTTTCGTTTTATGATTTGCTTTGATTCACATAGAACATGTTTATCTGGAAGTTGAAAAATTGTTTGGCGAATTTCCGTGATGTTTATTTCGTTCGTACCTATCCTTTTCGAATAACTTTTAACGAATCGAGGAAGTTAACAACTTCTGTATTCGATTATCATTCATTCTCTATCACATAGAGTGTTCGGAACCATCTCCGACAAGGTTCGCATGAAAACAGTCATCGGAACCATGAGGTTCTCGATTGAAAATATGTACTACACCACCCATCTTCATTCGTGTTAAGATATCAAATAGTTGTACTATACACGCGTGCGTCTTATATCATATACTGTTTGTTGACTCAGTTTCGCTTCGGTATCCAGCTTTTCGCACTAGATTAGCCCTAGAACAAGCCACCAGACGGTTCTGGGTGATAGAACACGACGAATTTACTTGGAATAATACGAAGACGCTAGAGAGGGTAAATTTAAGAGAAACAAAAACTCATTAGTTCATTTGGCAAGTAAAACTATTCTCAGATCGTAGAGTAACTAGGATACTTCCCAAAAGTACGACATATAATATGTATCTAGAACTGTCGATAAACGGTCAATAAGACAGATGAAAGTTGAGCAATGGTATTTGAGATGCATTTCACGCTGTACTTGTTCAACGGTATACAAAAAGTGGAATATTTTTCATTAGGAAGACAAAACTTGTTTCACGTCTGAGTTAAATGGAGTTGGAAGAAGAATAAATGATGAGAGAGTAGAGCATTGCGTTCACCGAATAAAGACGGAGAAGAAGTGTTCAACCTGACATCAATATGGAATGCTACTCGCACGAGAAATAAACACGCAATATAAGCACATGTTGTGAATATCAGTCTTTTTGAAGTACCAGTACATAGATCATAGTTGATTCACTTACGATGTGTTGATATCAGATACAGTACTGTTTCTGGCCTTCAGATTAGGCATTCCAATATCCTGAGTCCTAACTCGCCCCCGATCCTCCATGGGAAGAGTACTACTCGCCGGATCCCCGGTTGTGAAATAATACGTATCCGGTTTATCCTTATCCAAAGTGTCCATACCGCGGTGCATCGCCGCTATGTCGAGGGTATTCATAGCGAATTAGAGGTAATACTGTAGTAAATTAGTGGTAGTTTAGTAGTAATGTAGTTGTAGTTCAGTATCGCATATCTGTATCTATAGCCGGAATTTGATATTTGGGAAGAGGATCGATTTGAGCCTGTACGCGGCTCGCAGTGTGTAGTTTAAGAGGTTGGGGGCGGGCGGTTTGAAACAGTGCCAGCTCGTCGCGCGCCCCCTGACCGCTAACCGGACGGAACCGGACGGAAAACCGACGGAACCAGAAATCGAACTGCAAATATGTCACATATGCTATTATTATTAGCGAGCTGGGCCGGATATTTTAATCTCACAAGGACCATAGTTCAACCTAGAAAACAGAGATCGTTTTGAATAATACAACTAGCACAAAATGGTTGTGGTAGTTACCCGAGAGAATCTATTGACGAAATAGTTTTAATCATTGGGTTTCGATTCCATAACCATGACGGTAACTGAATTGCGCAAGACTAGAAGCTTTGTAAAAAGTGCCCTTGAAAATGATGAAATAATGAACAATACGCGAAATTGATTGAGATAACGACTTGGCTTTGGTCCATACTGTTCTTTCGTTAGTTGGAAATTATTATTTTTATTACTCTTATACGAAGAACGAGAACGTAGCCATCGTTCTATCCATCCTCCCTGATTATTATATTGGGCTTTGTATTATATTTCCTTTATTCAACAAGTATTATGTACTCTTAGCGGGTTTACAGTCCGTCTAATACGGTAAACAAAGATTTCGCCCGGTGAGCTGGGTAGGGGATTGAATTACTACTGACACGCCGGTCACCCATGACCACTAAAAGCATCTACCAACTAGATAACAACTACATTGTTCACTATACAGTTTTGTTTGTATATAAACAAACAAACCAACAACAACTATGTTAACAAGCAAACCATTTCCTTCGAAGAAGAAGTTTTCATGACAGAACAAAGAACGGACGGTTGTTTGTAGTGAAACACCAAGTCATGTGTTTTGAGAGAGTACTGTATTTCAGTAGTACTTCGCTAATTGGTGCACGAATTTAGTTGGAAAGATACAGTAAGCTAAATCAATTGTCTCCCACTCTGTGGGTGGTGGTCAGTTGCGAAACATGGCTCGGCGCAGCGAAGTAGAAACCAACTTTGATTTTGCATCAGATTTTATTTTCAATTTCAAGCCTAAGCTAATTGAACGGTTTTAGCTGAACTTTGCTCTTCCTACATTTTCTTCTTCACACATACGTTACCCGTAAATCTATACAATTTTGAAATGCGAGTCCTCCCAACATGCGAACTACTCGAAAAATGCTGGAAAAAGTGTTGGAATTCTCGTTTCTGTTTGTTTTCGGTGTTTTTCAGTGCTTTGTAGAAGGTCGTCTCTATTAGTCTGGTGGTTAATTTGCCATGGCTCCAGATCGCTTCACGCGGACCCTCCCCCCGCACACGCAGACACTTCAACGATGGAGAGGCGGTCGAAAATATCATCCCCCACTGAACCAACTACGAAAAAGACACTGTTTGAACTGGGGTGAAGATCAAGTACAGAATTCTTATCAAAAAAAACTTCTCAGAGCGAATTAATGGTTTTGAACAAATGTCAGACTAGATATGTCACGCTACCAAGGTAAGCAAACAACAATGATGATGACAGATGAGCAAGTCACTGTTGGAACTGGGGTTCAGTAGGAAAGCACCCCTATGAGCTACTCTTGGAGTAAGATCAATAGTTTATAATAACGTTCAGATCAGGTATGTAACGCTAGAAGAGTAGAACAAAAAAGTCATAATTGTCTTCCCTTCCGAAGAAAGTGGAACCTCAGAACCTCGAAAGAACAATTTTTTCGATAATACAAAACGTTTTCATAACAGAACCTCAAAAATATAACTTTTTCGACAATACAAGACGTTTGAATCGAGTTTTTGTATGATTCAGTTATGAATTCATGTAGTTTTCTCGTTTTAGAATCTGGTTTTGTGTTTAGACACTGGTTTGTTGGCCACTGCCAGCCGAGTTGAGCCGAACCACAAATATTAGTCGGAATGACCGGACCAATTCACTGTATCTCAACGCAGGCATGAGAATGAGGTTGGAAAGGGTTCAAAATAGATTTGAGAGCATTGGGAAGTAAAACATTTTGTACAATTTCTATGTGTTCGTAGTGCATATTCCTGATGTGGTCAGGATTCATTTGGATGTGGAAATTGGCGAATCACGTGATAGTTAATTGAGGCTTCATAGATACACACTACAAAAGCCTGCCTGGCATGAGTTTCAAAAAAAATCAATGAATTGTTTAACAAGATCTTAACTGCCTTAGATCTAACAACTTCAGTAATTTTCAATAACGGGAGGAATAGTATTCAATAAAGATTCCATTTCGTGATCTGAATTACAATACGCTGTATCTTACTTGCGTCCTCCGAAGATGGAGAGATGCAAAACAAGGGTATCTCATTTTCGATGTCACTCATGAAGAAAAGTATGGTTATCGATTGTCGCCCTAAGGCAATGAGTTAAGACCCCACCGAATACCTATATTTGATCGCTGGCTCGGTTGTATTGGTATAAATAAGATAATTAACGGCTGAAATTATTTCCGTGGAAGATTATTATATTTCTCGTGTGTTTCACTAACCCCTCGGTGGTGTAGAATGTAGAGGGGTCCTCCCGTCTGTCCATCATGGACGGTTTCAGATCATCCACCAAACTGTCCTCCTGAAGATAAAATTATCAAAAAGGTAGGAACCATATCTCGCAACGCGTTTTCTGAACAGAGATTGTTTCAAGTTTGAAATCTTTCCTTTTCATTATTGACCTCACACTGCGAACTCACAAATTTCCCAATTATAGCTAATACAGTAAATTCCATTCTGCGAAAAAACTAAATCTATCTACTAGCGTTACATACACTATTTTTTCTGAAAAGAATTCATAACTTGAGGTTTCTTGACTTTTTTCAAAGAAAAAATAAATTTTTCGTTAGCCAGTTCCCATTAGTTTTTCGTAGAACTTTAACCCTTCGCGCCTAACCCGGCTGAAAAGCGGAATTCAATGAACTTTAGTCTTAGGTCATAGAACTCTACTTTTTCAGTGCTCAGCCAACTTTGAAGTGCGCGAGTATTGCGTAGGTCAATAAGCTGCTAATTGACCGGCTTCCACTATTATGTTACACATGGGCGTGTGTCCGAACTGTTTCCGGCGCCCGTCTGCGTCTCTCTGTCCCCCATACTCTCTCCCGTTTCTCTGACGGATTTCCCTCGTATTTGCTGAACGTGAATGTAGCCAGGTGCGTCTTTTTAGCTTCTCCTCACACTTTAAGCCGCCCCACCGACAACAAATACAGCATGGGGAGCACTGTACTTGTCACTTCTTCCTTTCGGAGGAGAAGCGTGCGAAATACACCTCGAAACGATAGCCACCGACACTTCACTATGAGTGGATGAAAAGAAGCGGCGCAAAAAGGTATACTACTGGGACGGTAGTAGGGTTTTGGAAAAAATTGCAAGCAATAAACATTATAAGCTTACTTTGCATAATCTTGTGATTGAACATAGACCTACGAGACCATCTCATGAGTCTTAGCATGAGAATACTAGCGTGACGGGAGTTATGGGGGTTCAAAAAACAAGAAGAGATTAGAGTCATGCTTTAACTAACAAAGAGGATGCTCTATCCATGTATTGTAACAACTTCAAAAAGGACTGATTTTTCAAGAAATTCGCGAGCAACTTAATGTTGACAAAAAAGCGAATACTATCCTCACATCTGAGATTCAAACCAGGATCTTTCTTAATGTGAACTTACTTCATGAGAGACGCTAGTAGCTGAAGTTTACAAGGTTTTTATACAACAATCAGGCAGTTTTAGACATGCCCTATGCATACGAAAAAGGAAAGTTCTCAGGATACTGTACCCATTGCTCTACCCAAATTGCTGCGGCGGCACGACCAGAAAATTTTTCAGTAAAGTCGGAGTTCAATTAGGAAACAACAGATCCCGATGAATTTTGATTTCTTTGTAATTATAATTTTCGCCCTTGCGAGGAACATCCATCCGATTGGGAAAATTCAGACTCTAATAATAATGAATAACACTTTTTCATCGGGGAACCTACCCTTTGGAAGCGAGGGAAATAGTTTCGTGCCAGGATGATAATCGATTATTGACAGAATAAACTAGTAAATCAAGGTGGAAATATGGTAGCGAAGAGAGATTCGAGAATGGAGACAATGAACACACACACTGATAGTCGCATCGTGCCCGAATCTGACAGGAGCGCAAAGAGGGAAAACGCAATATATAGGGCTGACCATGGATGGTAGTTTGATCTCCATACACAGCAAAAACTATCAAGTGCAACAAAAACGCAACCGGATTAAACTACAAAACAGCAGAGCCGCGACTGCCTCGGCTGATGGGCTAATGCCACCCCCGCCGACGGATATACAATCGAACACAGAAACGCATGCTGATACTTAAAAACGTGGGTAAGTAGTGTTATCGTCAAGAGCATTACAATCTTGAATTACCCTTCGCACAAGAATCAAACTACAAGTATGTAAATTGTAAACAATCGGCGCGTGTTTTAGTGACCTACCTTTCCATCAGGATGAGCAGAATAGTCTGGAGGTAGGTTGTCGTCGAAGGTTAGCTGCTTCATCATAATAGTAGGATATTCAGTATATTAGCACATTTTCTGGGAAGGCTTGGAGATAATGAACGGCCAGAAATTGAAATGTAGAGAAAGAGAAGGACAAATAAGAGAAGGAGGAATGAAAACATCGGGTGGTTATAATAAACAAATATGTTCTTAACCAAGAACGAAAAATCGCACAAGGTATCAAAGTCGACTCGATAGTTAAAATTTTTTAAAAGTTGTTCAGAGAATAGGTTGGAGGCTGATATGACTTCGTCTACGATAGGGCAATTATTATTTTCTCTAGTCAACTTATGTTTTCCCATCACCTTAACCTGATACTAAAATATTACGTACATAATGTTTCACATTATTTCCGTGACGATAAACTTCACTAGCCGTATAGATAGTTTTATAGTGAGTGTCAAACGTATAAATTTTTGTCTCTCGCCGGAATCGAACCTGCGAGCAAAATTTTCGTAGCAGGGCGCTAACCACTGCGCTATTAGAATACATATAGGTCAAGCATTGGAAACGAAGACATGTGTGCGTACACAGCGGAAAGCGAGATATACAGTACCCTCCCGCCTTTCCGTTGGCGACGACTATAGTTTATACAGATAAATTGCACGGAATTTGAATCCGTCATAAACTAATTTGTGTGAACTACTTATTCGAAAGAGGAAATGTGAACTAGCATTAACTTTCGGTAGCACCTTGGACTGAGCTCATAACCCAATCAAAGCAATGGTTTGAAACCACCCTTATAACAAATATTGATGAAAACAATACTGAATGAATGTTTCAGATTGAGCGACGTAACAACAAGATAGGCGTATTTCGTAGAAGGGGTAGGGGGTGGGAGAACACTGTTTGAGCAGGAGATAATGCTCGTTAAGAAGAGACGTTTCGGGGGAATTATCAACCGAACTGACCATTTCGGACGCAACCCCAGGGACGTGAAAAAGGGGGGAGAACACGGTGGGTATATATTGCAACACTGCAGATGCAAAAAAATTGTTCAAAAGAAAGAGGGAGGGAGGAGAAAGAGAAAGAGAGAAGAGGAGAAAAATAGTAGAGATAGAGAGAGAGGGACACCCAGATCGCACGATGGAGAACAGTTGTGATTCTGTGACACAAGCTGAAGAAGTGTTCGTTTCTCGGGGAGTAACCTTCTCTTTGCAAAATGAGATGCGAAATCGTTATCAATTATATCACTTCCAATACAGCACAAAAATAGCACAACTGCCTAACCAATCAATTCCTATTGTATTTATCCATTTTTTATAAACTGATCGAACTCACGGTCTTCTTCCGTCCCTCCGACCATCCCGCATCTTCTAGTTTCATGGTGTCGCCTTGCAGTTTCCCATCCAAACCAAGCAGAGCGTAGCCGTATTTTGATTCCTAAAACAACAAGAGATATACTGTGAGTAAATTCCACGAGAAAGATTCCATGTGTATGATAGTCAAGAAATCTCACGAGGCCTCACAAGTTATAGAGAGACAATGTTTTAGTTGTAGTTCAACTTGTGTAGAGAGCACATATTTTGAGTAAAAATATGACGAGATCATACTACAAAGACAGTGCTTGAAGGCTAGATCAGTACAGTATCCAGTAGTTCTTTCCTAGTGAACCACAATTCTCCCAGGTTCTCGCAACACTGCTCACAAATATTTCGCAGTCTCTAAGTGGTTTACTGAAACGTCAGAAAAAGCTTAAAAACATTATACAAGATTTGCCGTTCTCAAGGAAAAGCTCCTACGGTGGATGTTGCTCAACCTCGCTATGGTTGGAGTTGATGTCGTTGCTTTCCGGTAGAAGTTTGTGAATAATGAGGGTATGTACCGACATAAAACTACAATGTACATATTTGGTCATTTCCTATAACGCTATAACATGCGAGACACACATTCTCCAAACTGTTGGTTACGCTCTTAAATAACCGTTTTCATACCAAGTGGTCCAGCTCCTCCAAGCAGTCGTTCGACCAGAATTCTTCTGCACAGTTTTCAGTTCCGTTCATTGCTCTCGGCTCATTTCCGTCCAATAAAACTTCTAAAAAACGCCGACTCGTTGAAATGCATTACATATTCACATTAAACTTACAAAACTAGAAGCATCCAAGGTAAAAAAAAATGTTTAAATGAAAAGAAAGGTGATCAAACATCAAAAAGAGATTATTAAAGGTTATCAATGGGATATGAGATTGCTCAGTTTGTGAAACTGAACGGAATAGAATATAGAAAGCAGCATTACTAATATTTCGATAAAGGAGTAGAATCGCTTTCAAAACCCAATATCTTGATCAACAAGAAAGGCTGGCAGTGAACTGGCACTTACCAACGGAGCGTGAGAGAGAGAGGTGGCGAAAAGTGAACTTCAAACTTTTCAGATTTGACTTCGAACAAGTTTTGCCAGAAAAATGATCTATTTTTTCACAAAGATAATGTACTTCGTTCGGTGTTTTTGAATGAATGCTGAGACGCGAAATGGAGTTGAAGTCAAAAACTCCGCTGGTTTACGTGTTGACAGGATGAAATTCATTTACCGCCCGAGCTCCCAAACATAGTAAATGTGATCACAACTTGACGCTCCAAGATAAAAAAAACGGGCAAATCTCATAAATTTACCATGAGATTTCCTCGATTGCTATTGTTCACCACTGTTTGATACATCTGTGGTATTACTCATTAGTAAGCACGATCAGCTGTTGATAAGTTTGCATGGACACCTGTCCCCAACAATAACAGATCACCACACTTATTTCACGAATTACAAACTTTTCGGGAAACTGTACGCGGTGGAAGATATCACCAATGAGGACGATGTCATGGAGCTATTAGAGTCCTGAACGAGCAATAAATTCAGGTCATATTCACTCTCGTTATCTGCGTCTCACAGGTACACGCTCTCTCCTTCGGTTTCTGTTTGCCGTTTCTTTGTATGGCGGGTCATTCACAGATGACCACAAAAGGAGTTACAAAACGAACACCGGTTTTCCACTTTCACACTATTTCTCGCTCAAATATTCGTTTACGGATGAAGGAGAATTTGGTATCGGAACGATTTCCATGATTCAGTGAAAAACTGTAAAAAAAAACCTGCGAAATTAATAATATTCGAATTCGGAATTTTATATGGTGAAAGTGAGATTCGCGTTTCTGTGTCACAAGATTAGAAATAGGCTAATTTATCAACCTAGGCTTTATCGTGACGATAATTGGTATTTTGCTCGTGCTGAAAGATATTGAAATGTTTTTACTCGCAATGAGTGTGAGCTGTTGTCTCTCTATCAATTACGGTCCAAATTGAGAAATCTCGATATCAGTGTATAAGAAGGACGATTATGTGGTCCAATCGCAATGGTTCAGTCCTTTAAACTGCAATACATGTTTCTTTCAATTGCAGTTTAAAGGACCGTTGACACGAGATTGGTCCGCATTATCGTCCTTCTTTAAAGAACAACTACGTTTTATGACTTAGTTATTTTGTTTGTAGCATGTCGTGTATCACTTTGTTTCATTGTACTTCCTCTACTTTATAACATTTTTAAGATTTTTCCAACGCTCCCTTTCAAGCAGATTGCGCTTTTAAACACGCAACCCTTAGGGATTCGTATTTGTCATAGATTATTCAATCGTACCTTCCAAGTTATCTATCTTTGTTCTTTTCTATGTTATAACTCTATGCAAATGAACCTTATATTATTATTATTAGGATTGTACACACAGCAAAGGTACCAACAAAACAAATGTGGGCACCGTCACCTTACCATAGTCCTCATAACTTCTACGTGCACTCATACCGTATACTTTTTTTTAACTATTCAATGATTTCTCATATGAAAGAAAACGTCAACTAAAATTATTTGTAAAGCCCATTGCTAATCAAAACGATAGTAATATAGGAACTCATTTTAGTGGAAGGCACTCAATATATTGAAATATCAGGTCATTTTCCTATTCGTGAATATGATGTTCGTCGGTCACTAACCATAAGGAATCATTTTTATTCGCAAAACTACAAACCACTAAAAAATCTCGCCTATGCTCTGTAAAAACAGACTCAGTGATAACAAAATAAATAATTATAAAACAAATTTAGAAATGCTAAAACGAAACTGGGCAACGAGCACTCCTTTAATATAGCACTATGGCACAATTTAAAAGTCATGTACTAATAAGATAAAACGAGCTTGCTGAATACGTGAGCTAAATACTATTCAATTAATATGCTGATAAAACAAATAATGAAGGTTTTTCAAACCGAATTCAAACCGAATTCAATCAAACCGAATTTTTACAATCGACCGAGAATCTATAATCACAGATTAATTAGTCCAAAACAAGTGAATAAAAACAACAAGACCAGTTCCTAACCAAGTTAAAGACCTCTTTTGTGGTTATTTATAACCAGACTTTCTTCCGCTCTTCTGACCGCATCCGGAATAAAGTGGTCCGTTTTCGATCTATGGCAGCCCAGCAGACGGGGACAATGCTTCTTTCCGTTCGAAATATCGTCCATCTGGAAACAAACGTACAACGGGAATATTACCAGTAACTATCACCTTGAACGTGAACATTCAGCAATTGGTTCTCTAAAAACGTCCACTTTTTCTGCTACATTCTCTCAAAATTGTATAAAGGAGATATTTTCAAACTTTTAGATCCAATCACTAATTAGGCAGGATGAGAGCTACATAATACTATCAATAAATGTACTATAAACAGTCATTACACAAACAACAATAACAATACCTATAGATTTTAAATATAACGATTTCATAGCTGATCGACTGACCAGCATCATCATGTCGTAGATGGTTTCCTCGGGAACTTTGCTGTCCTTTTTGTAGGCCGGGTGTTCTGCCACAAAGTCACGCATCCAATGGGCCAGAGTGTGAATCTCGCCAGACGCTCGTTTCTGCAAAGAACTCGTTCAATACTTTCGTTTTCGAAATGTTGAAACAATCTTTTTACAATTATTCCATTCGGCTACTGAGGATATGACTTTCAAAATAGTCAATTTTCTCCGGTCCGCAGTGTTTGAATGGTGAGATTACAGCTCTGCCAAAATAAATACTCTAAGGTATTTGTACTGTTTGTAGTTAAATCCCTCGCACCAGAATACATACCGAGATGAAGTTGAGATATTGTCCGATGCTACAACGTGTGTCCACATCCACATCTGCACTGTCCAGATACTGCTTGATTATGGGAATCAGACCCGGGAAACCGTCTTCGCAGCCTGAACCTGAAAAAAGTTACACAATAGGCGGCACACAACAGTGAAGTGTGACTTTTCCTCAATAAACCTCTCAATTACAAATATAAACATATATGCCCTATAACTACATAATCCAAATTTCGGGAGACATTCAACATTCAACCCATTTTGAATATTTCTGGCTTTGTAGGGTGACCATGAGTGTTGAGGATAAGCAAATTTCACCGCACAACACTATTAATAAACTAACAGAACAAGTTACTACTTTAAAAGCCACAACTGACCGTTGACAATCTCATTTACGGTCATCTCTGCCACATCTGTGCTGGCCGGACCACATTTCGGGCTTCCTGTCAGATTCTCGGGTGGCGTCTTGCACGTGGAAAGACTACGTCTGCAACATGAATTATACGTGGGCGAGGAGTAAGGAGCTAATCGAAAAATATTCCTGAGAAACATTCTCTTTCTAACTTGACAAATTGAGAAGTACGAAATACAGACTAAACTCTTCAAGTAATGCAAACTGAATGTGATTGAATGCAAATTAAATGCAAATTGAACTTCTTCGAATAATTCAGTACAATAAAAGTTTGTCAGATTCCTCCCATTCTAGTTCTAACCTCATGAAACTTTTGTGTAGTTTCATCCGTTTTGCAGTTCATCCTATCTTGTGTTTTTAACTAACGCTAGGAAAAACTACCCTTAGCGGCTGGAGATAGTCATGAGTGACCTTTGTTCCCAGCCACATATAGCCAGGAATCGAACCCGGCTCATGCGGTGCGACAGCCGAACGCTAACCACTAGGCCACTGGGAATCTACATCTGCAATAAGTAGGACATACCTGAAGAAGAACTTCTGGTTGAGGACCGCATCTTTCTTCTGGGCTCTTTTCATGTTCTCGGTTACCATCGAAATAGGCAGAAGATAGGTGAGACGGAACGAAATGATCACTCTGAAAGACACATGAGAAATGAGTTGGATTGACAAATATACATGAGGTTTTGCAGCTCGGATAAAGACAAATATAATAAGGTTTTGCAGCTCGGATAAAGACAAATATCACAAGTGAAGTATCAATTCCAGGGTTGAAAGAATATTCGATCACTTTTTTGAAAACACCCACCTTGTGAGAAGTACTACGAAACAACAGTAGGCAGCGTTCTCAAAATCAGTGAGTTGAACCTATAAACATGTTTTTTTAAAATTTAACTTTGACAAGAGACATAAGTGAGATACGCCGGTTTGCTGATCCTGAACTTGTGCATAACTGAGTGGGAAACCTACAGCTATTTCAAAACGTCTGTTCCCAATAGAAACCCTATAACTTTTTGACATTTTCCATGGGAGTTGGCGATGATTAACTCAACAAATCCTTCAACCAACTCTATCCACACTCCAAGGTGTAAGGTGTGACTATTCTGCAAAAAATGGACCCGTTTTTCAATTGAAACGGCAACTTAATGATTTTTCCCCGTTTTTCCCTGATAACAACTGTATTGGAGCCCGTTTTCTGAATTCCTGTGGCTATTTAGACAATCTTACTGGCGTTTTACTTCGAAGAAGGCATACATTTTCAATTGCAGTTTAAAGGACCGATGCGTCGGGATTGGTCCACATAATCGTCCTACTTTGAGCTACCTATGGGAATAGAAAGAGACAACTGACCTCGGTGGGTCTGAACTCGACCCTCCATCCGATCTCGGGCGTGTCGGGTGGGGGCGGCTTGAACCGCATGTTCATCCAATTGGAAGACTGAATCGTCTCGAAATGCTCTGTGCTCTTCTCGTCATCCTGCTCCACGCGTTCACGGAACACCTGAAAATTAGATGAACTGTATTTCAATTAGATGAGAGTGTTGGTAAGACAAGTGTTTTCCCGTCAACAACTGTTTTGTAGGGAGAAAACGCACAGAAAACTAATAGAACAGTTTGTAACAACGCCATCTATGATCAAACTCCTTCATAACGAACAGTGAGTCCAAAAAAAAGAAAAGCAAACTAACTAAACTGCTGATTGGAAAACCATAAAAAAACAACTGGCTTTGTCGGAAACTGTGATATAGGTGATGATACTTGATCATTGACAAGAGTACGAACAACTCACCTGCAGGGGATCTCGAATAAACATATGAGCAATATGTTTGGCAAGAGGTTCATCAATACCTCCATCCATGAGCTGCCTGAAACAAGTTATGTCTGAAATAAGTGCTCCCCATCTTTCTCAAGTAAGTATGCGACCACCAAAATTTGGTGACAGATGCGCCAACTTGTACGCTGTATGAGTTACTGACTAAACGCGGTGGCGCAAGCAACACACTCGTATACAAGATGGTTAGCATCGGATGATAAGTACAGTATTCTCCAACTACCTATGTAATTGTAATGAAAATCAGATCACACACTACTATCGCATACTGCTTGGAATTCGAGCTACACCAATGAAAGACTGCCATTGAATTAATTGGCAAACTACTCATATAAGGCAGGTGGAGAGGTGGTGGCGCAACCTTTTCAATACCAAAGATTGCAGTCGGGGATTCAATAAAAAAATCAAACTATGAACGCAGCCTTGCGGTCACACTTCTCACGCGAGAGTGTCCTGCGGTCACACATTTTAGATGAGCGTTTTATGGTAGCATGAATTGATAGTCATATTTCCTTCACTGAAAACTCGGTTCTGATACGTCTAAGTGAAAAGCATTAACATATTCCCCTGCCGACCCACTTGAGTATGTTCTCGTCGTACTGCAATGGAATGTCGTTGTATCCGACAGAACACGGATAGATGTAACAGTCGGTCGAGTCGTATCGACTCTTATCGATCTGCCATTTGCTGTTCTTCAATGGCACCAGTCCTCTCTCCTCTGCCGTTCGGTCATCCACACTCTACAATATGGGAAGCATTAACACCCTATCAAGTAGATAATACAATCACTTTTGTCATTTTCTCTACAAATACACACAAACGTTAGCTAATATCACATTTCTAGGGTAAATGCGAACTTTTGGTTACTACAAAAATGTCCTCGAGAAAGATCAGCTGGTGTATGAATACACAATTTCTCACAAATCTACAACTTCTCGACCGAGTAGATCAATCCCGACATTGTTAGTTATTGAAAATGTGTCAAGAGTTGGAGGCAATTGAAACTACTCACCGCAGATATTATATCCCATCTCGAGTCGACGTCAGCAAGTGTGTTTCTGGAAACAACAAATATACTTTCTAAATATCTCCAGGCAAAAACTTTAGCAATGTGACTTTCTTCGTCTTTCCTTTTCCTTGTCCCCTCCCTTTCTTCCTATCATTCTTTTACATTTCCGTTGATTTTGCTTGTTTCCTGAAGGCTCCGTGGGTTATAAAACAACCAAAGTAAAAGTTGTTCTGCCATACCTACCTGAATATCGGGGTAGCGGCTGAGAGTGCTAGTAGAATGGGAGTAATCGGAGTCAACTGATCGTATAGCCATCGAGCTTCATCCACATTTACTGCTTGGAACGTCACCTAAACAAACAAATAATATATACATATTGGTTTAGATCCAAAAAACGATTAGGTGCGTTACAGAAAAAAGATTGGAGTCTGTTTCATTGTTCTTATAAACGTATACCCATGCTTCCAACCTACTCAGCCAACGCTGTACCAAACAATCACCATCTATATCTGTATAGACATAGACTAACCGCATAGTATAACATGCAACGAAAAAAAGAAAAATTCCCGAACAACTATAGTCCGTTTCACACACACTCTGACCTGTTGGCAGTGTGCCAAGATTTTGGGATGACGATTTCTCAGAGCAAACATACGTATTCATTGGAATATCCTGAAATATTCATTGGCATGCTGCCAAGTATCAGTAGGAACGACAGGACCTGTATTTCAATACCTGTAGACAGCAGCATCCCATTCCGAAGCCCATGTGATCCATATAAATATGGTCGGGTTTTGCTGATGAAGTCATCTCTGGCGTTCCATAGGCACTCAAATCTTCCTAGAAGGCAAAGTAAACTAAAACCTATCAGAATCCGTTCCAACTAAGAAAGGTCAAGTTTATGATTCAGGTCTTCATAACAGATTGATTGTAATCGATAACATTTTGACCATAAACATTGGTACTAATCACGCATCACTCATTTTAAAAAACCGCCTCTTCACAATACACAGAAGAATGTAACTGACCACATATGGTTGGGGAGTGTTGACGTCGCGGTAAACGGGTACATTGATGGCCACTTTCTCTCCGCGACGACCACGAATATTCTTCACCAAATTCTTGAATCTATAACAGAAACGTAGAGACGAGTGAATCAAAAAGAACTGACGTTTTACACTATAGTAAGAACAAAGTATGATCGTGTCCATTCTTCAAACACACGCCGGTAAAGTGTTCATTAAACATTTATCGGGGTTATGCAGCCATATAAAGTCGAGTTACAATATATGACCTACCTGGGATGACCACAGAATACAGTATCTTCGGGCCAAAAGACGCTTCTGCCGGTAGCCTCCTCGTCTTCGGGGGTCGGCTTCATGCTGGGGACAGTGAAGTCAGGAGTTCCCAGAGAGGGAAACGAGACCGAGAGAACCGATTCACCCTGGAATAAATGTTTATTTCTTTGTTTACGACGTTTATTTACCCCCCATCAAATGTTTTTGGTTGTCTACTCCGCGGCGGAAAAATCGAAACAACTATGAATACAATCAAGCAAAATAGAACAAAATAACGACTTACTGGCCCAAATCATCGGTTAATTTGACTGTGTTATTTCAAACTACACGAACACAGTAAAAAAAGGATTGTTGAACAAAGAAGTAACCACGCCACTCACCCTCCTGAGCAAACGTTGTACTTCCTTGCGACGGAACACCATGTTTGCCTCAACGATATTGAAACAGGCAAGAAGACCTGTAGTATTTTTTCTACACATTACAAAATCAACTATTTGATCACACTCAGCGAAATTACGCTAAAATTTGTGTATCCAAAGAATTACAGAAGGAACCCGATAAGGGAATACAAACTTGAAACATGGCACTACTACTCTATTTTTTCTACTCTACACGACGCAGGGAGAACGATTATTCGGGGTTGAATGATCAAAAATTTAATTTTGTAATTATTACTAAAGTAAATTTGAGTTGTTACCTCCATATGGGACCCCAGGTGTTCCTTCCAGCATGTAGGCGGCGAATTCCGGTCGCCACAAAAACTTGTTGGTTGTGCCCACCAACGCGTTCACTTCCTCTTCTGCTTGCAGGCGCGACAACAACTCTTCTGCACGACAAGAAACACGAACCTGCGGGGAACAACAATGAAACCACACACCGAATATGGTCGAGTCATTTTTCAGAGCGGAACCCGCTCTTGATTAAAATAGTTCAACCTCATAATTTTGTATCAGAAAGCTTTCCTAAGATGTGTTAAGTCCGTTCCAGATATGAATCGGACAGTGCTGATTCCGTGATGAGCACTATAGTTATGTACAAGACCACTGATAATTCCTCAGTGAACACGGCTAAAAAGTGTCACATGAAAACACGTACCTTCTTGTTTTCATGATCGAACTTGACAATAGTGTATTCGATTTCGTCTCCCCACTTCAACTGATCGCCATGTCTTTCCTTCAGACGATGGTAGAGATTGATAAACTGAGTGATCCCATGTTTCTGGAAAATGTTTGCATTGAGACACACATCAGGAAGATGTAAAAACTATTCTACAAAACGTAGCCCGCCCTTCTTTATAAATGCACCTAAATTCAAGATTATGCATCGAAAACAGGTCTCCTTATTTAGGTGGAAAGAGAAAGGTTTTTTTCTCAATTTTTCTAACTATACGGACAGATTTACTGGGGTGTGATAGAGTACTACAACTGAACCTAGTTTCTGACGAACCTATCCGTGATGTTTCTAACAAGTTGGATGACTAATGAAGACCACTAATAAACGAAATTGTAACCATAGATCCAAGAATCACTTATTTTCAGAAGAACTTTGATATTTGTAGTGTGTTGAAGTTAACATTGACCTCAAAACAAACGTAAAGCCACCTTGATATATTCAATGTAAGGCACGGTTTCGTCCCAGCTCAGCGGGTGTCCTTTGGTTAAAAGACCCATGCGAAGTCTGAAAACAATCTTTTCAATGAAAAATATATATACATGTATAAATAATGTATTTCTGAAGAAAAACAAAATAGATATAACATATAAACCTGGAAGTATACAGGGACGCAGTGCCAGTTCGCCAGCATGACAGCAAATTGGTGAGCATTATTTGAATGAATGTTCATTTTACATCTACTAGTCACATCTCACATGTGAACGTGTTGAAATACGTGCAAAACTAGCATCTAGCCAATTCCCTATCGAAGAAGTGAGCGATGTACGTGTGTATTTGTAGATGAAATTCGCGGGGTTCCCTTTTGTTTATGACAGCATGCACATACTACTTAAACAAACACCGCTTCTTATCAGGACATTTACTTTCCAATGCCTACGAATATAACTTACTATTTTAGAGTACCGGCTGGCTATAAGCGTCTAAATACGGTCAGCTGACTTGTTATGGGCATCTACAGCGGTTGTCAAAAAGAAGTTGTAAATTAGGCGAGTTTTAAACTGTCACGAGTCCAAGCCAGCACAGAGAAGTACTTCACCATAAACCCTTTTCTTGGCCAATTCCACAAGGAACCCGGTATTTCGTTAACCCTACCAGGTAACCTTAACCGGGTTACCTGGTTAACCCTTTTGTTAACCACTTGTTAACCCTCTTTAACAATGTCTTTTGGGGCAGATTTAGGGTGTGGTTAACAAAAGGGTTAACCAGGTAACCCGGTTAATGGTTAACGGCTAGGATTAACGAAATACCGGGTTAATGGTTAACGGCTAGGGTTAACGAAATACCGGGTTAAATAAAGAATTCGCCCCTTCTGTCAAATGAGTGGGAAAGTATCTATAAACACTGCTATTTCGTTATATTATATTAAAATTTAAGAGGCTGCAATGACCAGAGGCAACTCTTAATAAAAGATTGTTAGAAAATTTCCAAGCTCAAGAATGACAATAATATAAAAATGCAGCGCTTTATCGGAATAGAATGGTTGAACTACGTGGTCGCTCGGTCACTGCAAACAGCTTTCGTTTACATTTCAAGGCGTCACTACCACTGGCCAACTATTATCATCACGGGATGACAAATCGAGCGAGAAGAAAAGAAAAAGAGATAGATAGATAACTCGAGACGAACGCGCGCATACAAAACATTCTATTGCAAAACACAATCAAACATGATATGAGCTGCAAGACTACACACATTATACTGGTTCGGCCTATATCTTGCAGGAAGGATGTAATGCAGATCAGAATATAAATGCCCTCAAGCGTCTTGCAAAACGATCAATCTCTCAAAAATAAGCCAGATGTGACAAAACACCTAATCCCACATAAAATGAAAACGAACTTCAATAAAAGTGTATTTTGAAACACCGCTATCAGAGCACATAAAATATAAACCATAAAACAGACAAAACAATATGTAACAGATCAATTAGCTAGTTTTAAGCACGCTTGGAAATAACTTACTAACCTAACTTAATATAATTTCAATCTACTTTCGCAGTCATGTTGTTCTTATCAGGCGTGACCTGAGTTAAATTGTAGTTTGATCGGCCAAAGAATATTTCGACTTACGCCTAAAAAAAGGAGATAAACTACAAACACATCGTTTTCCATGTTTGCACGAATATCTGATCTCCCAGTGCATGACAAGATGGTAACTAGTACTAATTTTAAAATTACATGTGCTTGGACTACATGAAACAATTTGAACGAAGTAGTCCTACAGAAGAAAAGAATTTGAAGATAAGAATAATCTATTCAGGAAAGGAATAAAGCTGACCCAACAATTGAAAAATGACTATCCGTAAGATTTCACAAGGGCACTTACAACAACTACCTCCCAAAAAAATCAATTAAAGACCTAACTATGGCATGAGAGACTAATTGAAGAACCGCCAAGTAAATTAACGAAACAACCAAAAAGTATGTCTGACATAAAATAAATACTCCTGATTTCGGAGTAACAAATTCCCCTAAGACAACAAATAACAACGAGACACTATAAGAAGGAATGTACAGTGAGCCGACAGTCGACCATTATTTACCGAGACGAACGTCTCTCTTCGAAAAAGCAACAAGACAATCTTCGAAAGAGGAACGTGTGCAGGGTAGAGTACTGACCTAGAAATCAGAATATGAATTTAATAGTTTTGAGCCCATAAAATTCTAGATTCTAAGAATCCATCTTATTTAAATTACTCATTTTAAGTTAAGTTTATTGTACTTAGACCTCAATATGAATAAACTCCGAACAACATGAGCAGAATGGATAACTCCCGCAAGACTGAAAAACTACAGGGTAACCATGACAACAAGAATGAGTGAGCAACTGGAAATGATACTTGTTGTTTATTGAAAAAACCGAGAAATTTCACATACCTGTACAAATTCAGTGACCCTCAGATTCCAGGGCGGATATCCAGCCAGTGATGGAGTTTGCCCGACCTGAAGCCAAACCCATGAACATGAAATATTGTGAGCACTTGTTATTCAACTACGTCTGGCGGTTTGTGTTCGAAAACGAGAAATAACGTAAGTTTTTTTCTAGTATAAGTGAGCCTATAAACCATCCACGTGTTGCCTACTTTACGTTTCGCAAGACTCTTACCATTGGTCCAAGTTAAACTAGAAAGTATATTCAAGATTCAAGATTCAAGATTTATTAGATCACTTCAAATCGTTACGAAATGGTGTTCCTTGACTCATGAGTCATCATCATTTCTACTGAGACTGCTACAGTACACTTTCGCATTTTCCAATGGCTGTTTTCTAATAAAACTTCAACTTTGTCAAAATATTCTCGACCACGTGTTGTTAATAGGTAATGGCTATTCCGACGTGATCGAAACAGACGTAAAGTTTTGTAATCCTAGTGTAGGAGTCTCAGAAGAAATGAAATAAAGGCAGTTCACACATGCAACCGGGTTACATGTGCGCAAAATGCAACCAGGTTTCATGTGTACAAAACTATTGGTTGCTTTCAAATGCAACCAAATTTGTCTACAGTGAGACTTTTGCGTTGTGTAAATAGATTTTGGTTGTATTTGAGATACAACCAGATTGCATTTGAAAGCAACCTATAATTTTGTACACATGCAACCCGGTTGCATTTTGGTTGCATGTATAACTGGCCTGAAATAAACTATACCTGAACGAGTAGTTCGGGGTCCGTGAGACCATAGCTATCTGCCAGCAAAGAGCTGACAGCCGTCACAGACACTGGAGAGGAACCGCCGGCCATCTGTGAATGGTTAAATATTACCCTTTATAAGTGATCAGAATATCAGAATTGTGCGACCATAGAATGGATAAGCTATTTGAGCAACATTTATATAGCAATTTTGATCAATGTTACGATTATTGCTTTGTATTCTCAGCTTCTCACGTGCAGGTTTGCCAGATTCACACACTAAGCCAATTAGTTATTGAAAGAGGTGACTGAGAAGCCAATAGATCGCCATTTCGCTGAAACAGCTAACATGGCTACTTGAGCTTATAAATAATAACGGTCAATGGCATCACGAATTCATTATAATGAACATCTGATAGTAAAAAATGTCATTGTCAATATGTGAGAAATTGGCACCATGAGGCATGGCGGGATACGGTGTTCTCGATCACAGCCTTAGCAAATAACAAAAGTGCGTCTTCACTTTTAAACGGTCCGCGGTAACGCACGATACGCAGCGAAATACGGCATATTCTAAAGGTTTTGTTTTCTCTCGGTGACCTAGCCGATTTTTGGTAATCCTTTCTCAGGTTAACTCCCAGGTAACTGGTAGGTAACCTAAAACTAAGTTCCGTTTTAGAAAAACAGGCTACCAATTGGTTACCTACTGATTACCTACATATAACCTGAAAATAAGGTTACCAAAACACCCGGTTAAATATATAACTCAGCGCCAACTAATGCCGAATTGTCTCACTTTTCTGCAGGCGCGAACGAGGGTGGCTCTGCCAGCATCGGCGGCTAACAGATGAACAGTCAGCTGGCTGGAGGAACATTCTTTCACGTTGCTCCCTTCCCCCACCACCATCGCGATATTCTGGAAGAGAAGTTACTAAACAAAAAAAGTGCGCTTCATATAGTAAAATTGTACTAACGACAAAAACGACAAAATAAACATCTGAATAATAAAAAAATTACTCACTTTCGCCTTACAAAATATACTCAGCTCGTGCTCAAACGAAATACAATCGTTCCATGGGTCATAGACAGACACCTTCCGAACTCCGCTTGAGAGACAGCAGTCGAACAGAGATATCAACTCATTCTGGAAAGGGTATTTCATCGAGAAAGTTCGTATTCTCTGACGATTTCGTGAACATGCCCACCACTGATGAACACTCTTGAACGCTTAGGTTACTGCCAACGTTAGATGGGCAATAATTGTGCTCGAAATTAGGTTCTCATCAGAGACAAGTTTAAATCTGGAGATCAAAATCCAAGTTATCGAATATATTATGAATTCAAGATGCTCACTTTTGAAACTCGTCGTTCGCAGAACAATACAGCTAGGTGAGAAGGAGTTTTGAGTACTCTATCACATTCCTGAAACAATTAGGACAGTAATAAGAGAAATAATACGGTGAGGTTCCCGTGAAATGTAGTATTGAGGTTGCTCAATTGAGAAAACACCCGCCTCTCTAACGCCATCCATCCTAATGGACAGCCGAATACGCTGAATAGAATATATGGGGAACGCTAAATAGAATATATGGGGAACGCTAAATAGAATATATGGGGAACGACACGCCAGAAAATACGCCTATATGAAACTCTGTACACAGCAGAATTCAAGACTTGGATGTTGGTTCATTTCTTCCCGAACCAAATCGACTTTTCAGTTTGAATACGCAAACGGTTCTTTCTCTTACAGAATCAGCTGGTTCGGGAAGAATCGGTCCGGGAAGAATTTGACTTTTCAGCCTACAAACTTTGAAATGTGTAGCACCTCTTGTTGCCGTCGTTTCCACGCATGTTTCGCCCAGACTGGCGAGTACCCAAGAAAATTACATGCCAGCAACACCAGCCAGTAAACAGCTCGTACGGCGAAACTGCACAACCACGATATATCTAACATCGACTGAAATTTATAGTTACCAATATGATCCATGAATACTAGAAATGATTATACCCGGCTAAAGTTTATGAGATATCTGGGAGACAACCCGACTTGAGAGTCAGTTATACATAGCATTTTGTTATATCTTTGTTGATAACATTATGAACAGAAATGGAATACGAAAAAACAACACCGAGTTCAAATGGACACATATTCTTTAAAGATGATAACAGTGAGCTACAGAAACCGGTAATTCACCAACAACAAGTAACAGCTAATAGTATACATGTGAACGGTAATGTACACGGCAGGCACAATTAAGATAGATTCCATAGAAATTTCTCGAAACCATCACGGGATCCAAAGTCTGTCAAATGAATCGGAAGAAAGACATTATGACGACGTGAGGTCGACTAGCGAGGAAAGAATTAAAATTAGACAAAAATACATTACGAAAATAATTAAACTGAATAACCCGCAAGATGTGCAGTTAATTACAACAATCAAAATAGATATTAATGGGGCACGATCAACAGCAACTATAATCAACAGAAATTCAGCTGAGAATGTTCACCGTAAATATATATGTATCAAATCCTTTTGTTGAGATCCAGATCAGACGAAGAAGTGACCAGAGCAGTCGCCGTACCATAAAGTCTGAAAGAGGTTTCCTCCATGTAACAGGTAACACGTTGTAACAGAAAACCGGGAATAGTCGACTATTGAGGAGCTCGTTGACACACTCAACGTGAAAACAAGCGAGTAGTACGATAAAGGGGAAGCTACAGAGCATTTTCGCAACCTAGAACTTGTTTAAACCGACATAAACGAAACGAGATAAGTTGATGTTCCCTGTAAACTTGTAGATGGGTTCATGCACCTGCCAAGACCAACTATTCTTAGACTCTGTTGGCTTCTTGGCGGTCAGTTGGAAGCAACGTAAATGACAGTTCACAACCACATCGAGTTTAGTAAGTTTTTATTCTAAATCATTTCACAATACTTTCATTATAACTCCATTTTCGGAGAAGAGTCATTTTGAATAGGAATAAACATTTGATTTTGGCCATACGTGAAATAGTTCAGAATCGGGGCGAGAAAAGCGAAAAAATTGAGCATGAGCAGCCCCAAAAGTGAGCATGAGAAGTCCCGAAAACACAGAATAATAGTAATTTTGCCTAGAATCTCCAACATTTACCTCAAAAGTGATTATGGCACAATCGGGATCTGGCAAAAGTGAGCATCAGTCAATATCAGAAAAAGGGGATATTTTAAGTATGATTTTGGCAAAATCTCTAATGCTAAGAACTCAAGGGACCACTTTCTTAAATTCCCTGAAAACTTACTTATACTGTTCTTACTATCACCTCGAATCGAATTTCAGTTTCTGCACCACTTTCATATGCCGTAATGACGATGATAACCTTATCCATAATGATTTGTGCAAAGAAAAAGAAACTGATTGTTGGCCCGCCTTCACAATCAAACAGGAGAGCGGAACCACAACCAGGTACACAACTCTTATTAGTATGAAAAGCTGCCGAGACAACAATTACCTTTTTTAAAGAATTCTGATTACACAGCAGTACTAAACATTTAAAAAAAAACTTAACCACGAGTGGCATTGCTTATGCTTATTTTCATCTCTCCAGCAACCCAAAGCAAATCTCCAAAAAGCAGCAAACTTCTCCAGCAAGCATTCGTGCTTATTTTCACCTTTCACTCCTACTACACGCTACATTTTTCAACAGGCGCGGCCGTTACATTACATATACATTATCATACAAAATTTATATTCCAGAGCAGAAAGTTGAGGCTCAGGATGAACCAGAAGCCGAGGAAACACTGAGAATATCGATCAGGGACGAGAACGGATCCTCCATGGGTTCCGACTGCCAGAAATCTATCACTTCCAAGGTTTCGGATTCGGATCAATCACAATTGAAAGTTTGTAAATGCCCGTTCCCGTTCTTATCCGTAATTGAACCAGTGGTTTTCCAGAAAGCAGCTCAATCCGCAGCAAGAGATATGCAAAAGGGCAAAAATGGTCATAAATCAGGAAAGGATGGAGTGAGTTAGCGGAAACGCGTAGCAAAGGCCTACATCAGATGGATTTTCTGCCTAGGCTAGCTAGGAGACCCGTTGTTATAATAATTAGGAGTTAGATTTGTTGCCGAAATGCACCCATTTCTCACAGCTAAAGAACCGCTACTTTTAGTAGCTTACATTTAGAGATTTTGATTATCTGAGAAAATCCTCTCTGATTGCAAAATTACCTACGTTATGAACATCAGGTTACCAGTCAGCCGACTACACCATCGAACGAAAGGGTTGACCACACACAAAAGGAGGAGTTTGGAAGTGAGATCTACGTAATTTATATCGTATAGTCAAAGTATCTAGGCATCTTAAACTAAATTAGGCGAGCAGAGACTGCACAATGATGGACATGATTATTGAATATCAATGTATATTCCGGTTTTCCTGATGGTTACCGGCTTATAATCTTTAGAAAACGTTTCGACTGATACTATATCAAGTAAGCGAGAAATTTCAGATAGTGTGAAGAAGTCGATCAACTCAAAGGACAAATCTACAGGACGATCAAAGAAGGTCAAAAAGAGCAACAAGGATGTGAAACCAGCTCTCTCGGTGACACAAAGTTAGTATCTTCTAATTGTCTGCCTCTTCTATTCCAATTTCCAATATTCGATTCAACATTCAAATCTCGTCCAATACGCTATTCGGAACCACGATAATGACAAGATTGTATAGTGCAAACTACGGAATGCTTTTAAGTTTAGAAAACTATAACTGTCACTCAATTCGCAACACTCAAATACTGTAAATGTACTGTAATCTATGTATTTCAGGTTCTGCATAGCGAGCGGTCAGGTGGAATTCGAGAAGAAGCTACTCATCATTTGCGCTGATACGACAACTAATCCCGATACTGTGCTTGATTTTCACCTGTTCGACAAAACAATAAATCATCGCTTGCATTTATAATATTAATTTTCTCTCTCCGTTCGCTGAAAGTTCTGCTCACCAAATGTGAACAGATAATAGCTGTCACATACTTCCCCCCTCTCTCTTACATAAGATACAGATAGACTAATTGTTCCATTTCACCGACTCACAATTTTCCGTCACCAGAATCAGAGCTGTAGGACACATTGAGTCGATCTCCTTCAGGTTGATCATCTACTGTGAACCCTCCAGCGCTCTCTAGCACACTGTCTGTAAACAAATATCTTCAACTGGAGAGTAATTTTTTTAGTTTTATATCGAACGACGAGGTAAAATGAGACAAGGAACATATCAGTTATAAGTCATGTTAGCGAATGTGACAGCAGCAATTACGTCGAATATCGCTCACTTTTAGTAGCAATATTCCACGTGGGCTAGGTGCGCGTGGTCACAACTGATCCTCAAACTGTCAACAGTAATGTATAAAACCCTCCATTCGGGTAATTTCATACCTTCCAAATGATAATTCTGACCCTCTATTCCCTGTGCTCGAATACCAACTATTAGTAGTAACTCTCCTAGATCAACTACATTTCTGAAGAAACACTCAACATCTTGTTTGAATACGATAACAAGGCTGACCATTAGATTGTTCCATCCTGTGCTCGTCGAGCTTTCGACGCAATGCATTGATGCGGTCGCATCTCTGATCGAACGCAGCTCGCGTCTTACTGAAAAAAATCCATTGTAAGAATATTGCATCCAAACAGAAGTTAAGGGGAATAATACCCATTAAACGCCTAATCACACTACGTCCTGATTACAGTGACAAGTGTTGACAAAGAAAAAATGTGGTTGTACAGGTTAAATATCTCACCTAAATCTTTGAAAAAATCGCAAAGGAAGCAAGACCCTAAAGGAACCACGACGGAACTCAAAACTTTACAAACTAACGATGCTTCTGTGTAGTGGATTGGGTAACTAAATAGTAATTTCCAAACGTACGGTGAAGAGTCGGCGGCCACTGAGAGTATTTGATAGATGGCGGTTAGCATTGCATCGCATAGAACATGGTTTCCTTGGTACTCTTGCTCCTCCATCCAGGCCAGAAGCCCTCCGTGAACCTCGCCCTGCAACAGGCAAATACGATCAGCTATCCAGTACCCATACTATAGTTAGGTCCACTATTGTTCATAAAGTAACCCGTTTCTAGATGGAAATGTTCGAATCTCATCCTTGTGCACGGAACATGACTAAATTCTCATTCTCACAAAATGATCAGAACTATTTTAGAAATCTTTCGTCGTCAATACTCTTTAACTGCCATTCTAATAGAAAAAAAATACCAAACCAACATTTTCAGCAGCATCCAATTCACTGGCATCTAGCAGGACATCCAAGGCTAGTGTACATTCGATATCGAGATTATCGTTCCGACGGCAATACTCCTATAACAAAGAAAACGTGATTTGACTATGAGCACATACACCAGTAAGGTCCGACTATTCGATAAAAAGTCCGTTTTTAGATGTAAACACGGAAAAGGGTAATAATTATGTCATACAAAGTATACCGATTTGGTTGTTTTCTGATATGATGTTTTATTTAGTGCTGACGTTTCGGCGGGTTCGCCGTCTTCAGAGCCTTATCCACCGAAGTGGTTGGAGGAATAGCGAGACAACCGAGTGGGGCTGTTGACCGGGAGTAAGGGAGTTTTCGGCGAGAAGGAACTCCGTTTTTGAATTTTTTTTCATGACTAGGACCACTTTACTGGGATGTATAATCATTCTGGTGTACTCGACAAATAGAAATAGAACACAGGATAAATGGAACCCTAGTTTCGACACATTCAGGTACACTATGAACTCACCTCCAGTGATGCGCACGTGTTCACGACAGAACCAATGATCCGTGACCAGGTATCAGACGGGAACGAAGACGAGGTAACCCACTGAAACATTTGAGCACTTTGAATACCAGAAGAAGACGAACATAAAAACAAGAAACAATACATACTCATTTCTATCGGTTAGTTCTACGGATTCATTCAAAACATTCACGGACCTCACGAAAAACCACACTTGGTCACAGGCAAGTATTACTTCATAAGAAAGTCTTCAGCGCCACAAACCTTTAGCAACCAGTTGATTCTCTCTGCGGTGAATCTCAGTTCCTTAAAGGCGATATCCGACCGCCACATGATTTCCTCGATGTCCCTCTTGCACTCATCCTGCTCGCAATGGCAAAATATCCACCACAGTAACCTGCAGGCACATTACAGTGATAAGAAAAACCCCAGTGAAGGTTGAGCTCTAAAACTTTATCTTGCCGATATTCGCATTACTTCTGATCTCTATCCCCGAAAGGAATAGTTAGCATTTTCATCGAAAATGTATAGGTAAAAAGGATATGGGAAATGAGAGCTGCATGAGTAGATGAGTAGTGTGTATAGCATCTTACTGACCATTGAACATGTGCGTGGTACATGGGTTGGTTGGGACGACTGGGAGCATTGAACCGATCAGCCACCTCCTCTCGTAGCAGAGAAACGAACAGGTTCGGCAAGTGAGAGAACGTTCCGTTCCGCAGAATCTTATTGAACGTAAGGCGACACTTCAACTGAAACACAAACAAAATAAGTGACTGTAATACCATAACAAAAACACATACATCCCCATTATGAGTCTCGTTCAGTTTTCTTATGCAGAAGCTGATCGTCTATGTCCTATTCAAACTATAGTAAGTAAACGCAAGCAAAAACACAGATTTCAGAACAGTGGATCAAACAATCACCTGTCCGTCCTCCCACATAACAGCAAACATCGCGACACTTTTAGCAGTATCCAGCTGACGTAGTACCTAAAGAAACGTGAACGAATAAAAAATAATAATTCAACACATCGACTACCCAAGCGATAGAAAAAAATTACAAGGAAGGCAACTCAGCTCAGAAACAACATATGTTCAATAGCAATTCCGCTTACACAAGCGAAACGAGCTAGTATTCATGTAGCAAGAACTTTACGATATAACAAGTGCCTTGATCAAACCATTAGTTATACTTCGATAAAAATTACGCTGTCCATATCACGAGTGCTCTATGCCAAAAAGCCTACCGCACGAACCATGCCTATTTGCTTGATATTTTATATGTTAATATTGAAGAACATACGGTCAACACGACTTTATGATGAGAGAGTTGTTCCAATATCTTCGTGATGTGAGCTGCTCGCCAAGTTTCATTCTGACATCCATTGCTGCAAGACATGAGAATTAGATTCCCGCTTCAAGCATGTTTCACTCTGAGTCTGATACATGATTTGCTTGATTGACAAAACGTACCGACACACACACACACACCAGTACGGTGTGACTACCCCACGAAAATGAGCCTGTTTTTTTCCATTTTACTACGCAAGTGTTTTGGTTTGATAAACAAAATAGGCAATTTCTCCCGATATTGGATAAATAGTAGTGTAAATACGACGAATGGTAGTCCCCATCATGCCAGCAGAGGTTGGTAACGTACAAGTCCACTGACCACTGTATCATTCCTAACACATTCATTCTTAAACACTTTTCAATACCGACCGAATAGAGTTTTCCGTCATTTCGCCTATATATTTTTGGATGTATAGAGGAATAAAGAAGTTCCCAGCAACAGGTAACGAGGTAACCCACCTGAGCATGTGAACGGCCCTCCTGAGTACGTCCACTTCGGGCGATTCAAAGTCGGGCGAAATGAGGGTGGCGCCAATGTTGGACACCGAGTGATCGAGCGCGTGCCCGATCAAATCCCACCACATTATCCACACATCCACCACCGGCGAATTCGCGTATTCGTCAAACAGCTGGAACCGAATATGGAATACGTTCAGTCCACGCATGTGAAAACATACTATCTGAGCTTTTCTTGAAAGAATGAACTCGGTTTCATGCAGTCTCGACATACTCAAATCCCTAACCTAACAAAACAAAACGGTTGAAATAATGTGAAAATGAACGTAATACAGTCGCAAAACTACTACATACAAAGACTCAAATTCTGCCGACGGTGAGAAGACCCCATGGAAGGCATATGTATTCATATCTCCCAAATGAGACTATCAAAACTACACACACTTGCCTTTCACTGGAGAGATAACAAGGCCGTGACCTCCAGAAACCTGAACACACCTTATAGTCTTCGTGCGAAAGCACATCGAAGAAGATGTCCCGCATGTCCTGACTGAGCTGTAGATATCTGAGGAATACTTGTTTCGATTTCTCCATCAGCGCCTCGCGGATACCCGCCGACAGCTTCCACAACACATTGCAGCAATAGGGAACCAGATACTGGAACAGAAATGGTCTTTGTCGGCGTTATTTCTATCAGTAACAAACCACCACCCATCAAACTTTCTAGAGTTTCAGCATTCCCGCATCGATTAAATGTGGTTACTGCTAGACTGCTAGTGGATCGAAGGAGCATATTTCAGTCAAGTTGTCGGAATTGTCAAATAAACGGACTACGTTTTCGCCAAAAAAGAGATACTTTGTCCCTTTTTAATGCAAAATCACTATTTTCCCGTGTTTAAGTGATAAAAACGTACTTCTTCCTTTCGAATAGGCAAACCTTACTGGTGTATACAAACAGGATAAAGAAAAACTGACTCGGAACAGATCGATGGCCTTCGTTGTGGGATCTACAAGATCTGCCTCATCCACGTCTTCCTCCAGCCATTCTATCATGTGGTTGGCAGTGGTGAGGAGAATGTTGGCGAAATCCCGCGAATAGAGCTCCCTTTCCTAAAACCGAGCGCAATCTGTCCAAGTCGAAACAGAAGAATCATTTCATATATTTTTTTTCATTGTTGTCTCGTAGAGCAAACGCAACTTCAGGAAGTTTTGAATATTATTCTAATCGATAACTGACAATTAAGCAATTTATAGGCTCAAGTAGCTGAGAAATCTTAAGGTTTGACAAAAAAACTCGTTCGTCAGCTTCTAATTCGAGTGATAACACAATGAACAAACAATAGTTTAACACCCACCTTGCAGAAGCGACTGTTGTCTTTGATGATCTCATGCTGGAGCCACTCGGGCATATTCGCGAAGACGGTTCCCAGAGAGTCAGTCGGCTGCACCTCCCTGTGACATAACGGAATAGTAGAAATAAATTGGAAAAGGCACGTGTTTCTAGGAACTAGGATTCATACTGTGGAAGCACAAATAATAACTATTAGAACGCTTATCCTTATAACTGCCTGCGAAATATAACTGATACGAGCCGCAAGTTACTGGAATTAGATACGTATGACAAATAAATAAAAGAAAAATCCGTGCTTGACAGTTGTTTTGCGATTAAAATGTGGAACCCCAGTATTTTATCATACGAAAAACAGTTTTTTTTAACTCACACTGTCTCATTGAATGACAAATCCATCGGGAACTGGGTCGGAGATTTGACTTTCTCGTAGAACAAAACATACGCATTCCACGTACGTGTACGCTCTTCAGGCAACGATATCGAGACTGGAGATTCTGAAAAATACCAACTTTTAAATGAAACAAAGTATTCATACTGAATCCAAAACCAACATCCAACATGAACAAAAATCTCAAACATGAGCCGTGGCATTATTCCAACCAATTTTCAATGAGCATACGTATTATGATACTCACTGTCTGATTTTGGTACTCGAAAATGTCCTCCAAACCAAGCATTTTCTGTCTCCAGTTCGATCGGGAATGGTTTAACGACAGCATCGTTGAGTTCCAGCCAAGAATTGAAAGTGGGCGAACTTTCCATCTCATCTCTGAATGTAAAATGAACAAACTTATTACACTCAACGTTAGTCTTCTATGAATAGGGAACACTCAACATATGCTTTTCAAAAACAAATCGTACAAATAAACAAATTTTTTACTGTATACAACAGATAAACTGAAAACTCAATAAATACTCTCGAGACTAATGTTTGATATTTTTATTGATAGAAGAGAGGAGAAAGAGAGAGAAGAGAAGAGAGAGAGAGAAAAAAAACGACTTAAAGTTGGGTTAACCGGCTAACACAAGTTCCCGGTTCACAATGTCGAGTTTGAAGGGGTTGCCGTCCAAAAGGTATCCATGTGGCCCACCTGACCTCACTCAGATACTCACCTATGCTCCTTGACGTACGAATAGTAGTGTCCAGCGGCGGCCAGACCCGAGTGGGCAAGAACACCGACCAACTCGTAACGGTACTCTTCCGAATTCAAGAACTGCTGTAAACAGGACAGTCTGCTCAAAAAGACAGCTCCCGAATAACACACATCCTCAACAACTTCTCAATAAGCAAGCAGTCTACTAATTTATGTGAGTGCCTATTGTTCATTCCCAACTGTCCCCAAGGATCTACCGATTTCAATAACATCCTCAACCATTTTTCTAGTAACTCTCTTGGAACCCTTTTTACAATGTTTTTTTTGAGAGAAATGCCCGGTTACCGGTTACAAAGCGTTAAGCATGAACTCGGTAAAGGGTTCCCTAATGGGGACAACACAAGGCGGTAAATGAGGAATTCGCCTATACTGTATACGCACCTGGCTGGCCATAGTGGATATACGCCTCCTTCGTTTACTCCATTTCATGGGCGACGAGGGAGACGCGGGAAGATAGGAAGAACTGACTGATGCTCCTAAACTGGACACATTAAAAGATTTATGCAATTCAACTAAAACTAGATAGCAATAAAGTTCACTAGACGAAAATGTGATTATATAGAAAATGGATTGATTAGCTCAATAATTTTCGTTTCACGGCGTCAAACCGTGAAAAATGAACTACGGCTCCTAAATTGGCTTCCATTAAATGACCTACCTGCGCCATTTGATACTGGTGTCAATTGTGGTGGCAGGCCAACTTGCTGAGAACTCGAACAAATCTAAAATAAAAAGGGTTCGATGAAACGCTCGAGTAAACTCAAGAATAGTTTAGTTCAAACTCTAAGTAAGACTTAAGAAGAGATATAACAAAGAGAAAACGATTCCGCTACTTACCTCTTCAAACAGCAGATCTATGTCCTTGTCTTCGACCACACGCGACTCCTTGATATACCGACCCATATCAAGAAAGCGAGGGAACTGCAATTGAGATGAAACAAATGAAAATATTAATGAGTTGGGAGATTACACAAGCACCCAGGTGGCGGCTTGGTTGTCCATTTGGTTTCCAATGCGACTAAGCAACGGACTCACTTGACTTTGCCGAATAAAAACAGAGTAGACATATTTGGTTGCATTTCAGTAATCAGTACCGCCCTGGTTACACTTAAATCTTGAATGCAACCAGGTCACATGTATGAACCGCCCAACATATTTCTTACTCGTACATCATACCCTAAATGCTCAGGCTGGGTTCAGACTACGTGCACCCAGATGCAGCGGCTTTTCAACTCGGGGGCGCGCCTGCTAAAATCATGATTATCGATTGAGCCGCTGCACCCAGGTGCAGAAACTCGTGCACCCAGGTGCATTTGGAAGGTTCATACTTATTTTGCCTCGGCCGCTCACATTTGCCGCCGGATTGGGCGGCTTTTGCATCCAACTCAAGATGCCGCTGCCTTTGCTTGCTATCCAAGGCAGAGGCCGTGACGTTCAAGCCTCCACATTATTAACTCATATTATTTCAGTTTTTATTTTCGTAAACTGATTCATACTACTTATAATATAAATTCGAATACGATTTCTTGCTCATATTATGTATTGTCCATCTCTGTGCAGCATATAAAAGGTGGCGTGCAAAGTGGGGATTTACTTTCCGGGAAATTGGAAAATGCGAGTTTTGAGCTATTTGTGGCTGGCCGGTGCGAGATGGGGGTAGGAATGTATTGTATATTATGACCCCCCACCGGAACCCTATCGAAACCTCCAAAAGTTTTATTAAAATATTGCACGCGACGCGACAAGTTTGGGCTGAAAAGAGGTTCGTGCTTATAACTCGTTTCAAAGGATTTTTAGGGGTCGGTGTAATTATATAAAATGACCCCCCCCCCCCCCCCCCCACCTAAACGGGATCTAATGGTGTAGAAATTTTTTGGGTCACGCACGCGACGCGTCAAAATATGAAAATCAACCAATTGACCTGAAATTTGGTAACAAGGGGTAATCGACCATGCTGATCACGAATCTGACCATGCCGTTGTATATATATTTTAAAATATGTATTTTATCTTATACTCTATGAGCAATGTATTTTTTGCTTCATTATCTGTTTGTATAAATATTCATTCTGTGTATACATACGGCAACTGAACTACGGCTGTCACGTAACTTGGCGCCACTCCAAACCTCCTCTGCGTGTCTAACCTAGATGTTATTGTTATTCATTTATAGTTGTTATTTTTAAAAAAGATTAGTATATAACAAGTTATCTCATTTTTTCCTATTATTTGAACATTCAATTCTGCCCCCTTTAATGCTGGAGTTACCTTGTGATCCCAATTGTGAAGAATTAATAAAGATGAATAATTAAAAAAAAATGGAAAATTTGGAAAACTCATAAAAAAGCCTCCAAGTAGGTTCATACTTTTATCAAAAAAAAACCCAGCGGCTTTGAGCCTCCAAATCCAGATGCAGCGGCTTTTTTCAGGAAGGCAGCCTTTGCTATTTTTTGCCGCTGCATCTGGATGCAGAGGCTCGAGTTGGAGGCGCGTAGTCTGAACCCAGCCTCAGCGTTTTGAGAAAAGCCCCCCTGTTTTTGGTCCAAAGATTTGGGCAAACCCCCCCCCCCCCCCCCCTCAAAAATTGTCTGATTTAGCGATTTTCTAAATTAAGAGCAAAACCCCCTTATAATGGCTGAGGGGGAGGGCAAAACCCCCCTGTTTGAAAAAAGTCACAACTCTGAGGCATTTAGGGTATGTCTTATATGTATCTAATGCACAGTAATGTACCTTGCACACTTCATTGTTCTTCTGAGCTTGTCTGCCAGTGAAATCGAAGGTGAACCGCTTCAGTTGAATTGACAACGTTTCTGGCAAGCTGTGGAAAGATCCCCGCCTCAATGTCGTTCGCTGAAATCGAATAAAAATAATGAAATAAAAATGAGAAGAAAGTGAGTACCAGACCATTGTGCTCATTTTATAACACAGAGAGTTTATTATTATGGGCACTCGCCTTCTCTTTACAGACAGTACAGATGAATGCGTTGTCTCCCTCTAGGATCTCTCCATCCACATAGTGCTGGAAGCTCTCTTCAAGAGTAGTTCCATGCAATTCCAGATTTACCGTCAGAAAATCCTCTTCTGGGCCCTGATGTCTGCAAATTAGGCAATAAACAACTGATAATCACAGACGTCAGAAGAGACTAGAAAGAAGAGAGCCAATAAAATAAAGCAACAAGTTATATATTTTGTTTAACAATGAACTTCAAAAAAAAAGCTATTCAAGTGTGGAACTGTGGCATAATAACGTGAGAAGAATTGCATACAAAACGGGTAATGCCGCGAAGTCCGTATTTCTCATTATTTATTCGGACTTGAACGCCAAACAACCAGGCGCGACTGATCTTTGGCCGCGGAGAATGATATGGAAACCACATGTGGCTCGTCATATCAGAAACAACTAACAAGGTCAACAGAGCTGCTCTTTCTCTTGTTATAAATAGTGCGCTTCTACTGAAGAAAATCTATAATGCTGAAAAAGAAAAAAGGGATGGTACAAAATCTCTAACTCTTTCTTTTTTCTGTTCCTACGATTACCATGATGCGAAATAGAGATATCAATAAGTGTAAAATTTAGAATACTCAATCTCAAACATACTTTAAAAAATAACAACGACCAACCTATTGTGACATTCGTAGCAGATATACTCGTAGGCAAACTTCCCCTGGAGACGCGGCTTGAACAGAAGTGGTAGATCCAATTTCTAAAAAAAAAGCTCTTCAGCTAACCATAGTCCATAGAGAGCGTGTAGTTGCTGCCACCCGATTCACTTATGACATACGACAACATTCTTTTATTTACCACTATGAGCGCGTAACAGGGCTACTATACCCTTTTTCATCATCTCAATTTTCTTCACCCTACATTTCTCCAACTGGAGTTCCACATCCAACAATGTGGAGAGTCACGTGTTGAACCACAAATAAATCTATTCCATGACATCATCGTTAATACCATGCGAGCTTACCTGCATGATAGTATCGCAGCGGTCCACAATCTCAGTGAGGAAATCGACGGCATCGTGCTGCTTCTTCGTGTCCAGTCGATCCTCGCCCGTGAACCGGAACACGGCCCACAGGCCCCGCGGCACACACACCCGTTCTCGCAGAAACAGCAGACGAGCGAACACACGTTGCAACTCTACCACCAGGGAGCTGGAAAGAACGCAACTTACAGGGGGGAAATAGAAAAGAACTACGCATAACAGAGCCTACCTCGATCTTTTCATAATAAGAGTTTTCCGAAAGCTGTCTTGGAAGATCGAAAAACTGTATTTCAAAATACCAAAAGAAGTTTACAGACAGCCAACTTGACCAACCATCTGAGGCCGTCCCACTCCTGCTGCGTGTCGAGTCCGGATAAAACAACCCACTGCTTTGCCAAACCCGGCATAGAGAACAACTGCAAACAGAGAGAAAAATGGCTACAAGAAAAATATTTTCAATTTTTTTGAGTCATCGAACTTTCATTTGATTGAGATTCAGCCACAATCAACGACCTACAAAATAAAATAAAAAATGTAAAAAGTCAAAGGTGAAGAGAAACAGAGTATAACCGGGAGAAAAACGTACCTGTTGCAACACACTGTTCATGTAACACGTTCCGCCATCATTCTTCAAACCGACGTGGTCGAACTCTCGCTCCTCACAATTAGGCTGTAACACATACACTGATCGACAACGTCGCCACAATAACACGTAACCGGGTAACCATATCATACCCTTCAATTCTCAACTTTGCTCTCCAATAGCCCTTTTGAAAGGCCACATATTATATGTGAAGAGTCACGTGTTCAGTTGCGAATAAAATTCTAATCTATTCTATTGCGAGTACGTAGCTCATACAGAAACTACCTTTGTTCAACGAAACTGTGATCGCCTCCATTATACCGATAGATATGACAGTCTGATCGGAGGGTATGCTATGTGAGTGTACAAACATACAATTACATAAGTCGTACAAAATAAGCGTGAAACCGATTAAATCTTACCCTATGATTCCACTCCTCCACCTGTTCATGTCCGAACTGGGTCCGTATTAGTCCCACCGTGAGTGCTGCAATCTCGCCGCACATAGAGGTCAACTTGTTGACGAGCATAATGGCCACCGTACGCAGCTTCGTGTTCGACCATCGGTCGTTTCGGAACTGCGCCTTCACGCTGAATAACAATATTTATTTAACCGTACAATTCAAAGTATAGAAAAACATATTCAGACTCATTCAATTTGTTGTGATGGAAATGGGAATGGGAAAACACCTTATATATAGTGAGTGCCAAATTTCATTAATTTCTGTCTCTCGCCGTAATCGAACCTACAAGCAAAAGATTCGTAACTGGGCGCTAACCACTGCGCTATTAGCGCACAGAACCGGCAAGCTTTCGAATCAAAGAGATTTGTGCGTACACAGCGAAAAGTGAGATAACAGTACCCTCCCGCCTTTCTGTTGGCGACGACTATAAGTAGAGTCACCCAACACAAGCTTAGGAACGCCACCTCATTGGAGGGCAGGGGAGCATCCCAGCTTTATCATAGATAATCCAAGCATCTAGATGTGGTATTGTATGCCAAATCGCTTGAGAAGGGACAAACCCCCCGGAGAACAGACAACCGACAATCTTATTCATTTCATGAACACCACCTTTGAATCCATTCAACTGAATAACGATCGCAACGATCGCTATATATTCAGTTAATTCATTTAAATGGTAATTGTACATGGTTCAGTTGCAAATTGTTGCCCCATAAGATTACTAGTGTACAGACACCAGTAAAACTGTCCGAGTAGCCACAAAAATTTCAAATACGGTCTACTTTTTCACAGAAAACGAGGAAATTGGTCTATTTGTGATGCGAAATCATTGATTTCCTTGTGTTTTTTATGAAGTAGTCGGGCGTTACTAGTGTATGCAATTGCAACAATTAATCAATTTACCGGTCAGATTCCTTGATGCCAAACTGTGGAAACAATTTGTCACAGACCAAGACTGGGATGAGAGTCTGTCCTAACTCGATGCGCACATCCTCAGGCGAGTCGCCGTGATAGATAAGCGACGCCAGAATCTACAAGTGAAAAAAAAACAGAAATAGGTTTAATAAAATTAAGTTATTACATAGATGTACTAAAAATATTATATACTATCTATGAAGTTAATTATTAACTAGGTTAAAGTTTACACCGTTTTGACCTCTGCAATGATGAAACACATGGGCATGTTCTGTGCCGAACAAAAAAATGAAGTGTAGTCCGACAAACGCGTGAACTCGTACTTGAGTTGCAGTGACTAGCGTGGTCCAACAGAGGATAATCGTGAAAGCAGAAAAGTTATGAACAAATTATAATATGGACTGGATAGAAAACTTGATTCTAGCAAATATAACGAGGTTGTACACGAGGTCTTTCTTAGCTTTACGCGGATTACTGTATCAATGAATGTTTGAAGATATGTCACTGAACACACTCACCTTAATCTTTTGTACAAGAAAGATCGTATCAATGATTTCATCCTCGATCACATAATTTACGATCTGGTTTGCTAATAAAAATGAGGTCTGAAAAAATATAAATTCAAGAAAATGCAGAATGTTCGCAAAAGTTTAAAGTTTAAAGAACTAATCTTCAAATACTCGTTTTTTTTTTTGCTGTTTTTATAGACTGGCACAGTATAAGTATATAGTTCCACGTGCTCGTCGACTCATAGGGCTTCACTCCTCGATTTATTCCCACTACTTGGACAACCTTACTGGGGTTCGACAGTGATACACAACCATAGGTGGGATAATGTCGGTTTGACGAGTTGAAGAGTTAAACATCCCTCAAAGAAAAAATGCGAAATGTCAAATGTTTTAGGTCCCCTTCGGTGATACCCCATAAACCCAGAAAAGTGGCAAAGTTATGAGTCTCCCCTACTCCAATTGAAGAGAAACCTTCAGGATCCCCAGGTCAGACAACCGGGGTATCGCACCTACTCCTAAAATGCATTTTTGCTGCTTTTATATAGACCGGCACTGGTGAATATAAGTATTCAGTTCCACGTGATCGCATAGGACCTCTTCACTCTTCGATTTGTTGCCAACTTGCAACCCGTGTTGGTACCAACCTCATCCACCTCCACCCCAACCAGACTCCAGTCGATGCCGTTGCTTCCGCCCTGTTCTTCCTTGCCGAGCAGACGAATCACACGATTCAGCACTTCGACCAAGTTGAGGCCATTCAACCGCTGCCTACGTTGCCAATCCGCTGAACAGCACCAAAGATTACACATTTGCTGCGGCTAAGAAACCAGTACTAAAATTCGAAAAACACACAGAGAAAGAGCAGTCCATGATTCGTTCACCGAAGACAGGAAACAGTACATAAATAATATCTTAGCTCCTCAATCTTTGAGCGTCAAAACTTTTTGCATAAATAACAAATTCGATACCCAAAAGACACATACCCAATTTTTTCGATGGTTGTGCGGAGAAAATAGATTCTCGAACTATGTTGAACAAGCCGGCGGCCAACAAGTATAGGTGTCCAGTGCCAAGGCCTCTCACACAATCAAGAACATTCTCCGAAGCACGGCGAATCTGAAGAAAATTAGGTTTCCTGCTAAATATATTGAGCCAAACAATTATGCAGACGGATACCTCCTAAGCTGACCAGTCTCCATAAGGGCATGCATAAATAACACTGCAATACGCCTCACAAAACTGCATATCCAGAAAGCATACGTGGAGAAACGCCAATACAATCTGTGGAGAAACGCCAATACAATCATTTACATTCAACACCAGTGATATGTCTTAAATCTGCTATTCCGCTAACCAATAAATTGAGAACAGAATGGCAAAAAAAATGCAACTAACGTGAGTCACATCCGTAAAGACCAACATGTCAGTCCAGAACACTGACCAAGACGGCCCTTTCATCACGCAGCTCACCAGATCATGTTGCTCCTGTAATGGTCGAGTACTGGACACTATGTTTGTGACAAATTGATCTATACCTTGATAAATCGTTGACGTTGTAGAACTGAATATTCCAAAATGCAGTTGTTGAACACCAATATTGCAACCGTCACCGTTTGCGCCACTGAGAAACCTCTGCCCTCTGCGCCAGCCGCGGAGATTTCGTACAACCCTTGTCTTACAGCGGACAGTAGTGAGTTCAACTTCAATATAACTCTATCTGTCAGTAAATCCCTGAACTATTTTCATATATAACGTTTTTATCAGCTCCTAAAGATTATCAGAAACATGTTAAATTCCCTTTTTAGCGCCCCATCTTCTTTAATAGAAAATCACATTATTACTCCAAGCGTGCATTACATAGTTCTCTAGTTCTCTTCATACGGTCTGAATCGCGCTATTTCCACTATGCGCTTCTTGTGTACTGTATGAAGTTTGAATAACTGGAAAAATAATAGCGACCGAACCGTTCCACTACTCCTACCTCGTTGGTTTTAGACTTCAGCCAAGCCTTGAATAGTTGAAACAACAGACGCAGATAGCCAGCAGCGAGCACACAGTCTTGCTCCGACAGTCCTTAAAGCAGGACGATTATGTGGACCAATCTCGTGTCAACGGTCCTTTAAACTGCAATTGAAAACGTATTGCAGTTTAAAGGACTGACCACTGACGCGTTGGGATAGGATCACATAATCGTCCTTCTTTGACAGAAAAAAGCAAATACTATGAACGATCCAACTAAGTACCAGCACCTACACCTATGACAACTTCAATTAGGAACAACGGTTTCTATAATCTAAAGAGACATGTAGGAAGGTTTGTGAAGACGCTGCTGAATGAACAAAAGAAAATTGAACTTGAAGTTTGAAGAAGCTATTCCTCGGATAAATAATTACATCAGCCGTTTAATGTCAATGAGATTACTACAAATATCCCAAGACAACATGACTAGCTTACTTCGCTTGCCTTTCCTGATGGTTTGACTAGAGATTTCGTCCACGTTACCAGACAATCCTACATCAATTTGATTGCTGGAATGAAAATGGGTAAACAGGCAATCGAACGGTTAGTGAGACAATAATAGAGACAACGATCTAGCAACGAAGACTTCGAACAAACGTTTTTGATCGAAAAATACAACAGAAGTCAGGTAACAGATACACACAAAACAATCAATCTGAAATTCATATGCGCAGTTGATGAGCAACCGGATTGATGAAACCAGATTTATTTTATAAAGAAAATTCGGTTGTTTTTGAAAGTATCCGAAATGCCACCGGATTATTTTTCGGAAGCAACCGGCCTTTCTTTCCAAAATTTTAGCCCAAACTCGGTAACTCAAAAATGTTCTAAACTCGATAACTACAATTTTGAACTCGATTCACAATCCTAATATCAATGCACTTGTGTGATCCGCCAACTGTGAACACAAACTAACGATGAGGGTCCATCGTGCGTTGAATTCGGTAGATGGAGTTGGCCGGCTAGTAGGGCCCACACGAAGTTTCGCAACGTTTCCAAACGACTCGTACATGCTGCCAGATCCAGGCCATGAACAGTATCCGGTGCACTGCAACAGAGACGGTCACATTTGAGTTAAAATATCAAGTTTCTATTACGTTCATCTGAATAGAGATTCCTTTTTGAGAATAGTATAAAATATTCTATTCTGCAAGTGAATTATTGTATTCTATTTCTGGGGTTTTCAGCACCTACCTAAACATATTCAACTGCGAGATATCCTTGTATATCATATCTTTCCTCCGGTGTTCAACGGTAGTGTGTTGACCCTCCAATTGCAGCAATTGCTCACTATCATGATCAATTGCACAATGTGCCACCGAGGTTGAATCATAGAGGCACCTGTAAAACATATTTTCAAGTATACCCATTTTGAAACTCCCGAGCACGCCTCCCACCACCTCAAATCCACATAGGTAAACAAATGAACCGAGTACGAAAGCCATAGGTAAAAAGGGGTCCAACCGGGATGTTCAAAAGTGAAGGGAGTCACACCAATCTTGTTGCAAAAGTGAGGGGGGGGTGGGGTAGCATGAGCATCCATTGGCTGGTCTGAGATCAGCCAATGGATGCTGCCCCTCTCCCCTATTGCGCAGCAAGAGTGAGGGGGTCATTTGGTAACTCTTTTCAAAAAGTGAAGGTGGTACCATCTCAGGATGGCATCTCATCTCAGGATGGCATTTTACCTATGACGAAAGCACAACAGTAAGAAGAAAGATTCTCATGTGACTTGGTGTTTGTTAGCCTGTTAACTCAATTATGAACATACATTATAGATAAGAGATGGTAGGAAATCATTCCAGAAAACACCGAGACTACCTACCCAAGAACAGTGAGAATAGCTTCGAAGATACGACAGCGCAACTCATAATTCAACGTGTTGAATCTCTCTGGGAACTCGATATACTGCATGAGCACATTCCCGACGTCATGGAAAACTAATGCCGAATGTAAATGTCCTGCCTTCTTAACATGCGTACTTGACAACTGAACTGGCACTAAAATCCCGAGAAGAACCTGAAACAAAACACGCTGTCACCTGTCAGTTCAGACGTACTTTCACGGAGAAAACACAATTTTGCTATTGTATGGTGTTTCACTTACTGGCTAAAGGATTGATCACTACAACACACTACGACATCCTCAAAAATGTATGTATATGTGATCTACCTCTGCCCTGTATGGTTTTGCAGTTGGAAGACTTAAGGCTAGACCAACAAAATTGGACCAACGGACTTATCGTTCGCAACTACAGATTCCGATATAATAATGTTTTGCACTTTCGCCTCAGAGTAGGAACCTATAAACCCAGCCACAAAATGCACACAGGAATACTTCTGACCTCAAGTGCATATAGCATTTCATGTGGTCTGGATGCATCCAATCGGGACATAACCGAGTCATACGAAACAAAGCGATAGTCCTCATCATCGTCACTCATTTCATCCGGATCCCGTATCTGCAACAACTAGAAGTATAACTTCATTACTATCACAATACACAAACATGTTCGAAAGCATAATTGCACTTGTATAATCAAATAAATCAGAATGGCAAAGATCAAATAAATCAGAATGGAAGAAGTCAAATAAGTCAGAACGGCAACTGTAACTTATCCAAAAATGGACAAAGTGCTCATAATAACTAACCGTATTAGGAACCTTTTCAACACGGAAAGCTGATTCGACAGAAGACTCGTTGGGTATGACGGATAGTAAATAGCGACAAGATTCACAAATCTTGTCATCGGGGATGGACTGCAGACGCCGGATAACATCATATACCTGAAATACGTGCAGATACAGAAAACCACTGCTACTGCTCACTTAGTGATTAAAAACACTAAATCGCGCTAGTTTCAAAGTTTTTGCGCCTACTAAAATTGAAAACTGACCCGTACAAAGCGATATCATACTCATACCTTTGCGGATTTTGAAATAATGATTGCCGGCAAATGTGCTTCAGACAAGCATCTGCTGGAAGCTCCTGCCAGGATATTTCGAAACGAAGACGACGAACTGCAATATGTTTCCGACATAAAAAATGGATTAGTGCAGCTTCTGCTCTCAAAATCTGTTCTCGTAAATGCCCCGCGGGGCAAAAAATGCAAAAGGAAGCTGACAGTTTTGAAATAAAAATTATTTGGCCACATAATGTGAATTTTGTGGCAAATCATTTTTTTTTCTAAAGGGGGAGGTCGTATTGGCCGTTGAAGGAACTAACCCGAAACGCTGCGGTTTCACTGTTACGTTCACGAAAAGTTCGCTGGAATCTTTCTCGTAGAAATCTTCTTCGGGAGAAGGTACTAGACCAACCTGACAAAAACATGATAAACACATAAAACGTTGAAATGTATACAATTTGTTCAGAATGCGGGTTGGTTTCGCAAACATCTGGTGCATGAATTGCGGAGCCAAACTCATGGTGACTGAAGAGAAAATGAAACTTTTATGAAATAAGGGTACCTGTTCCAGAGTTTTCCAAGGATGGGTCAATAGCACTTCTTTTTCTTCTCCATAGACTTCAACAAAGAGAGAATAGCAATTGACATTGCGCTGGAAACAAAGCAAATGAGTGTTCAACATTCATCAACACAATATTTTTGAATAAATGGATAGCAAATTAGATTTGTCTGATGAAAAATGGTGAAAACGGAGCCACTAACTCCTGGAACATAATTGCACCTTGCGCATTCTGATTGCCAGTCAACCTCGCCAGTCTCTTTCGAAGAAAATTATTGGAGCGGGGCGATTCGTACTACCCCGATTTCGATCAAGTAACACTCACAGAAAACCCAGACAATTGAAAGAGCGCTTACGAAATGGAGTCTGTTGTCGAGTCGCGCCTTGAACTGTCCGATGGGCTCGTGCGTATTCGTCTGAATCCGGTCGTGACCACGACCCCTGCCACTTGCCATTGAATCATTTTCTACCACAAACTCCACGGAAAGAGACCTGCCGGGCAACACGGCTCCATGTGACGGAAAGTTGCGTATACTCTGTAAACGCAGTTAACCATTCTGATAAATTTTACAAACCAGTTTTTGCTATATGCTTATTTGAACCAAAAACTAATAATATCTAGAATACTTTGCAGAAAAAAATCTACTGAGATGAACAATTGAACCATCTTATACGGAATATCACACAATATCAGCGTATTGAACAAACTTTCCAAACAATTGACCCTTCCCCACCAGGGTGACATTTCTGCCCGATTACCTGATAACGCTCATCTCCGGCTTCCGTGTACTGGCCGATCAATCGCAGCAGTCTATCTATTCCCCTCAGGAGAATTTCGTCATCCAGTCGAGCCACTCTATCCGTCTTTGCACACACTGTCTCTGGGGTAGTCGTGGTGCTCTCAAGAGGCCTAAACTTTCATATATAGAACGAAAGCAGTACGATCAATAACAAAATGATCCATTCGAAGTTCGAACCTAGTTGACGTTTTCAAAAAGGTTCGAAATTTCTTTGATACTGTATGTAGTTCAAGTGTGATTCAAATGAATAGAACAAAACATCACTCTTTGCACTCACGTCTCAGGTGTCACATGTTCTGAAGAATGTGATTCTCTATGAGTCACTTTGGCAACTGGCGAAGCATCTAATCCATGACGCACAAAATACTCGCTGAAACGTAAATTACAAATGAAACCATTGGAATACGCAGTTGCAGTAAAACACAGGCACCAACCATTGAATCCAGTGATCTCTCTCAAGTTAAAAAACGGGTGGACGATTTTGTATCAGTCGTTAACCACTGCAGGTTACGTGTTTACGGTATACTGTCAAATGAAAACTGGGTCACTGGAAACTGGGAAAATCAAGTTCCAGAATCGGTCGAATCCTATTTTATCGAAGGTAACATAACAAAACCCAACTGTCTGATTTATGGGCAGTCGGGCTAACTTTTACCGGGAAGCGAAACATTCAAGACTTGAAGAGGTACCTGCTGAGCCGAGTCAATTGATTGTAACAGCTTTGAAGAAACTGCAGGTGGTTCTTTCCATCAACATCGCCTATGGACCCTAAATCGACAAGTATGAACATAAACTATGGTCGAATAGGACATGCCTTGAAGAAAACATTGGAGCGATGAACGTGAAACTAATTTCCATCTCAAATACACAATATCATCTGAACCTATGCTATAAAGTGCCTGTTAATGAAGCAAAATGAAAACGGTATACTTTTAAAAGAATGCTGACTCACCATTTTCAATCAATTTCCTCGATACAACTTCCACAACTTCTCTGTGTTTCGATAATTCAACCAGCTGCCAATGATATTCAGTGCAAGTGTTCGACAGCTTGAAATACATCAAAACCGATTAAAAGAACCATAGAGACGTGAAACATATGAATTCAATGAAGACTGAGCAATACAACTACCTCGTTCACATCGGGATCCGCCGTTATGACTGAGATCAGGCGTTCGTGAAAATGCGAGAGACAAATCACACCTGAAAAGGAACACTTTCTCATCGAACAGTGCACAGTTCCAAATAACATAATGAAGCTGAGACCGAATGAGAACAGCAAAACAGTGGAAGCTTGGCCGCAATGAAGTAAGTAAACAGCAAAGATTTACCTTCCACAATCAGAGTAACCGGGTCTAGCTGGCAAAACCTTTCCAACAGAAAACGGACAATATCAGCTTGGAGAGTGGACGTGTTTAAAGCTGCCAGCCAAGTGAAAAGTTTCTGAAGAGTAGGAATAGAGTGCAAAGTTCTCCTTACTCCTAACTACTTAATGAGCGCACTAAAATTGTTCACATGAAAAAGTCAAAACTCATACATATTGTTCTCACGAACGGAATATGCTAATCGCGCAGTTGGACCTCATTAGCATACAACTGCGCGCGTGAAATCGTCTACGTGGCAACTACGAAGGAACGTGAAAGAAAGAAGACCACAGAGCTCACTTCTCATCGCTTCACTCTACTGACATGTCGCTTACTATTTATTGTGATTTATTAGTTGTTTCCTATGAAACACTATTGATATAAACCATTATTATCTAACTGTTATGTACTCATGCATTACACCTAAAATATATATATTTGCCAATGCCAATAATATTTCTTCCTCTTATGCTCATACACCCAAGATCAGTATGAGTAGATATTATTTCCCAGTTAACTCCGCGTGGCAATAGTTTCGATATGAGAATAGGCGGTTCTCCAGTGACCTCCGAACACATATGTAAAAGATCCTCTATTTCGAAACAGCAAACAGATTGATATCTACTTTTGCCATGAATCATGCACCACTTACTTCTAACAACCCATAAGCCGTGGCCAAAATACAACTATTTCCATATTTTTAGTTTGACGTATTCACCTTTTGATGTTGCTCAAGCTCACTTTTTTCTCTGATTTGAAAATATCGTACCTATATTTAATGCATACGCTATCACCTAGAAAGTACTTTTAAACCACACCCCAGTTAGCAGTTAAGTTGCCCGAAAAGTGGTACCAGGAATAGGTCATTCAAAATTAAAAGTCATTAAAGTAAAAGTCATTCAAAAGTGAAAGTCATTAATTCACTTTTAGTCAGGATTTGAAAAAAACGAAAATTTTTGAAAACTTTATTTCTGATCCTCAACTGTTTCTGTACTTAATGACTTTCACTTTCAAATGACTTTTACTTTAATGACTTTCAATTTTGAATGACTTATTCTGGTTGCCCCGAAAAGTCAGAAAAAATCCGAAACCATATTTTGCCGAAAAAGAGAAAATTCGTCTATTTTTGTTGCAAAATCATTAATTTTCACATGTTCTATCTAAAAATGAAAATATGCCCTGAACTATCTATGGTGTCGGCATCTACTACTGGGAAGATTACCAAAACAGGTAAAACCGGGCTTCCCTCTTTGAACTTTGATTAATGTTTTGAGTTTCTGGAACACATACCGTTTTCTCAACATCCGTAGATGATACATTGGACACGAATCTATCCCAAAGAGCGATACTGTTCGGTAACGAAAATGGAACAATCTGGAATAACTGAGTACACACGCAAGAAAAACTTGACATAATCCTCAAAATGTGGTAGGAAACTTCTTCCAAAATATAACAGAAACAACCAACACATACATCAGTCATTTCGGAAAATTACTGAGTAGACATGAAACATGATAGAAACATAGGGCCAAATTATGGCTAATTTCTTCTCTAAAAGGCATATATGTTCATACTTTCTTCAAGCACAGAAAAAAGAAAACTGACTGAGTGCAGAAAAGCAAAGGAAACTTCAAGACTCTTCAAGCATAGAAAATTACCTGAGTGTTAACCATCCACTCCATTGTTAACAATATCTCGTCTATAACACTCTCGTAGACAAAGCCATCATAGATCAGCATGTTTAGAGGACTGTTCGCATCAACATCATCCACAAAACCGTCCATAGAGCTCTCTTCAACATAATCATTTAAAAAATGAAACAGGTTATAAACGTTCGTCGAGTTCTACTCAACTCAAAGTTTTAGTGTTGATGAGAAGGTGATGAACGGTGAATAAGAGATAAGTCTAGATCTTAACGAGCAGAGATTTTTATTTAAACCAATATTTCAATTTCAATAATACTTTGCAGGGCTAAAATTTATGAAAACATGTTTTGTAGTTGAAACGAAGCCTAGGCAGGGTTCATACTTCCTGTCGCTGAATTCGGCAACACGCGCGACAATACACAAATCATGATTATCGATCGCGTCGCCTGTTGCCGAATTGCGCTACAGCGACGTCGCGTCGCCAACTGGGTGTTCATACTTTTTTGTTGGCAAATCACGTCGCTGTCGCTTAATTCGGCGACAATTGCTGCCGAATTCAGCGACAAGTGTAGTTTACTAGCTACTAGCTAGTAAAATACATGACGCGTCGCTGATTGGTTTTTGCTTAATTTTTTCTTCATTACGCCAATTTCTCAAATTCGAATGATTATTATGGTATTTACTAACTCAGTTAAAATATATATCACTTGTATCAATATTGTTCACCGGTAATTAGGTGGGAAATAATCTGATTTTTGACTTTCTAAAGCTGTCAAAACAAATTATTAACTTGGAAAATCACACTTTCAAACATGGAGTGGGTTTTAAAACAAAATAAATCATTAATCGAGAGTAAAACATTGGATCTTATAAAAAAATCACTCATTGTATCATGATAGAAATTTCCACCAAATAACCATGTAATAAGGTTTTTCGAACAATCTAGACCAAAATCATCAAGTAAAATTTTTTGAAAAAGATCATGGTTTTTGAACAAAATTTGACATTTAGTACAAATCGAAGAAAAAATCGTTCATACTTTTTGGTAGCTAGATCAAGCGACATTGCTGCTGCCAATATGAGCGACAGCAGCGTTTTGAAAATGCTACGCGGCGACTGCTGCTGTCGCCTAATTCAGCGACAGAAAGTACTAAATAATGCCTAAATAAAATGAAATATAGCATAATAACAATCACCTCCAGGGATCACAAATTCACTGGCCGCCGCTAGTTTCTCATGAGCCACACATTGAGCATGAGCCAACTTGCTTATCAGAACCTCGAATATATCTCGATCACGTAGTAAAACATCTAGATCTTGCGTCCGCTGCAATTCTACAGTTCTATCTGAAATTAGAGCCCTGCACACGTGTATTAAATATACAGTATACAGCAGAAATAAATATTAGGAACACAGAAACTCAGAAACACTGATGAAATTGTCACAACATGTCAATCGCCATCGGTAGCGCTACATCTATGGCCTACTCACTTCGATTTTTGAAAAAAAAACCATAACTAAAGTCGGAAAAACACACCAACTCTAAATACTGAAACATTGTGAGACAGTAGAACTATAATGAGCACATCCTCACTTCGATGTGCTAGTCATGAAAATCGAACCAACCTCCCCATGCATCATCTAATTTGCTGACAGCGGTGTACTTTCTAGTCTGGTAGCGCGGCTTGTCTGCGGGTATGTCACGTGGACCCATTTGCAAAATGTCACGAAGATAAACTATATAGCTGAAGGGATACTCCTGCAAATGTAAAAACATTACAATTAAAACAACTAATGATCTACGATTAGAGTGGTTAACCAATTCCGAAAAACCAATTCAATTCAATTCCAATTCCAACCAATTCTCAAAAAATATCCGAATTTCAATTCCAATTCTTTTCCGGCGCCAAAAAACCAATTCAATTCAATTCAATTCCGACCAATTCTCAAAAAAAATCAATTCCAATTTCAATTCTAGATGCAGTTTTTTGTCAATTCGGTTCATAAAACAGTTTTTGTGTTTATTAACACTACTACCGCCTTGAGATTGAATAGAACACAGCAGAAAACAAACAATTTTCCCACGCTGAAAAAACCAATTCCAAATATTATTGCTGATATTCAAAAAACCATTTTTTCAATTTTTTTTTTCAATTCAATTCTAATTTTCCTGGATTTCACAAAAAACCAATTCATTTCAATTCTAAGGAATTGGTTTCACACAAAAACCAATTCAATTCAATTCTTTGGAATTGGTTGTACAAAAAAACCAATTCAATTCAATTCTTTGGAATTGGTTTTCAATTCTTTTCAATTCCAATTCAATTCAATTCCTTAACCACTCTATCTACGATGCGTACCAACTACAAAAACAAATTCTAAGCGTCTAAGCCCGAAACATATTGGATGGGGTTAGGAAAAATCTGAACGACACAGTTTGTATAAGTTTAATTTTAACTTGAGGTTACTCAAACAATCATCAGTGAAGAAAGAGGGGAATAGAACAACATCAGTAACATACTAGGACTTGTGACAAACAGGGGCAAAAAGTCAAGGAGGGGATCGTTTCCGGTTGACAGGGGTCGAAAATCGCACGATTTTTCTTTTATTTGATGAAATTTGACTTTTTTCATTTTTTAAAAAGGTAGGGGTATGTGACAAATAATAGCTCATAATTATAACCCACCTGTACGGCCGACTGGCAGACCAAGTCCATAGCCTTTCGCGAGTAGGTTTCTCGCAGTTCTCCGTTTTTCAAAGCATCCAACAAATCAATATGCATTTTCAGAGCTCCAACTACGTCGTGACCTCGCTTTCTTACAATGACGATAAGTTCCCACATATACTGTACAATCTGAAATAAAACAGACAAAATGCAACATAGGTAAAATACAATGGAGTTCAAACAGTCATATTTTGAAAATGCGATGTTTTTGCAAAATCCATAAAAACTGACCAAACCTTCCAGAAAGATCACACGTGACAACCAAATCACAAAACAGAGCGACAGAATGCAAAACTACACAACTTTCACTCTTCTATTGCAAAATAAAAACTTGTCCAGTTCAAGTCTCACCTTGTTAGCAATATCAAACGAGCAGTGAGCTTTTCCGATGGCATTACACAGGAAAAATACTCTGTCACAAATCCTCGTCTCGCCGCTGTCGACAGCCTGTAGAGACAACAATATCATGTGTTTTTAAATTTCCTAAACTTTCATTAATAATTAGTCTATGAATGTGAAGCGAAATCTCAGATTCAAAAACATCTGTAAAATGCAAACTAGGAAGGAAATTATCTTCGCAACTCTTAAATACCATCAAAAAGTAAAAATTATCCACTCCTAGAATGTGAGAGACCATATATGATATTAGCTGCCTACCTTGGCGAATAACTTGAACAAAACATCAATTTGCTTGATGTTCAATCGGGAAGCTATGTGAGTGAGAATTGAAACAAAACGGTCTGCCGAGACTCCAAGACGACCTCGTCGAAGGGACCAAACGAAGGCTGTAACACGAAAACTAGAGGACACGGAGTAAACCCATGAGAATCGAAGGGAAAATTGAAGTATCGCCCCCCTCTCTAGTTGCCCCCCCCCCCCCATAGCACTTCAACCCCCCACCCAAGCTAAAACCTGAAAATCTAGGAGAGGGGGGGGGGGGATCAAAATTCAACTTCGACATTTACTATTTACCAACCTGGGTCGACGGGGGTAGAACTTCAATGATGGGGGGTCAAACTTCAACGAGTAGGGTGCTGAACTTCAATACCGGAAATGTTTACTTTTTATCCCCCATCCTCAAACTTTTGTATTGCAGGTGATGAACTGAAGTATCACCCCCCAATGGGGGGGGGGTCAAACTACAATTCCCCAAACGCAATACAAATTCAGAAAGGTGGGGGAAAAGTCAATGTTCCCAAAAACAATATTAGTATATTAGTTGATCGAAACACTTACCCAAGTCCTGATCTGTCATCTCGACTGCCATGTGGGAAAGAATGGGACGGATTTTTTCGACATACGCCTCCATATCCAGATTACCACTCAACACTGCAAACATACACCAATAATTTCCGACTATTGGACAAAAAGGATTCTATTTTTAGGTTGAAACACGTGAAACTTAATGATTTGGATTTTGCGTGATACATGAACCAATTTACTCGTTTTTTCAGCGAAAAGGCAGCCCGTGAGCCCGTTCTGCTGGCTATTCGGACAACCGTAAGGAGAAAAGTTTGTAGAATGTAGAAAACATGTTACATTACGATTATATTCTACGATACAAAAAAATGCGCAGAGCGGATAGCGGACACCTACCTATCTTTAACACTCCGTTTTCTTTCAACCATGAATTGAGCAGACTGTCACTGATGGAGGGATTCGTACGGGTCAAGCTATCCGCCAGATGCCCCACCTGCAAAACCAACTGAAGTTGACACAAAATGAACGAGAGAGGACATGTTCTGATCGAATATATAAATTTTAAGAAACTGAGACAAAAAAATCGAGAAATGAGCTACTTTTACGCTGAAAACAAGAGCATTTGTCTACTTTTCATGCAAAATCTATAGATTTTCCGTAATTCCATATAAAAATCGACTACTTTTTGACTAATATTCCGACTGTACTGGTGTATGGAGAGATATAGCTAGTACTAAACAATTTTTAGTTCATATAGCTAAAACACGATGACTAGAACGAATAAGGGAACAAACATCTTGCAGGGCGAACATCCTCGCATCCAGTTGGGAGCACTTCAGGCACTTCAGAAGGAAACTCAATCTATCCATGTCGACTCGACTGCCATACTCAGCAATAACTTGTTCTTCGTCGAATATCTGGTGAGATAACTTCTTCAACTCATCGAACAGCTCGAGAACAGCCGAGCGAGTTGCCTGTAAATTCGATAGTTTCATACGCGAGAGTGTGGGTCTTCACGATAAATCACGACAAACACCATAAAACCAAAAATTTTAAAGAGAGAAATGTTCACACATTTGTGATTCTATAAAATGGATGCAATAAAGTAAGATACAATACTATAAGTAGGTGAATAAAACTGATGTATACAGTAGGGTTGTTAATCGAGGTCAAAGTTTCGAGTTTTCGAGTTTTGGGAAATTTCGAGTTTTCGAGTTTGGCGAAAAATCGAGTTTTCCAGTTTTGGAAAATTTCGAGTTTTCGAGTTGTCGAGTTTTGGAAAATTTCGAGTTTTCGAGTTTTGAGAAATTTCGAGTTTCGAGTTCAACTCTACTCGAAAAATTTCGAGTTTTCGAGTTTTGGGAAATTTCGAGTTCGACTTGAAAATTTTCGAGTTTTTTCGAGTCGAGTCGAGTTTTGAGTGTTTTTGGACCCAAAAGATACATTTTTCGAGTCCGAAATTTTGATTTTTGAGTTTTCGCGTTCAAAATTTCGAGTTTTCGAGTTTGGCGAAAAATCGATTTTTCGAGTTTTCGGGTTTTGGAAAATTTCGAGTTTTCGAGTTGTCGAGTTTTGGAAAATTTCGAGTTTTCGAGTTTTGAGAAATTTCGAGTTCGACTCTACTCGAAAATTTTCGAGTTTTTTCGAGTCGAGTCGAGTTTCGAGTTCGACTTTAACAACCCTAGTATACAGTCAGAACGACGGTTTATACAGGCTTACGTATGTATTAGATTGATGAGACCAGTGGTCGTATCCAGTATCCACCAATAATATAGCACAAAAACCTTCCCGGGAGCGAAACTTCAACCAAATTATTGGTGGATATGGCCACAGAGGAAACACTGACCGAATTACGTATCTCTTTCTCCTGTACTTGATCCACGATCTCCGTGACAATTGTGAGCCATTCGACGCCAAGATCACGGAAAGATTCCAACGACAAATAGGGGAGCAAACAGTTTGCTACTCGCAACAGACAAAGAAGATCCTGAAAAAAAAACCATCTAGCAGTCATAGTTAAACTGTTAAACAAAATGAGCTTGCTATCATCGCACTTTGTACTGCAATTGCAATGACTAGCTGCTTGATTATACTACAAGTAAAATGAATAGGCACGTAAAGTTAGCAGTCTAATGAGGAATCGTGCACTTTGTCATTGCAAGTTTCTGAGTTCTGATGTGGTAAACATGTTTGACGTGACTGTGCAATTGACTAACAGTATAGTTTTTCTATTTTAATACAAAGAAATGACCTAATTTTGTTAGAAGTCCCTACAATAAAGTGAAATAGACCGCTCAGTGGGATTCATACATCGAACGAGTTAAGGCTAACGACTATATGGCTATACCTGTATGCTATTCTCTCTGTGGCTATCAGCGTGTGATCTGATACCGGAGTCGATATTATGTAGTCCGTTGCAATTACAGAACTGATCCACAAACTCCTGAAACCATAAGCGAAGGGTCAAACGTGGGAAAAAGGTAAAGTCAACTTCTCTGCCCGCTGCCCCACACAAAAAAACCTGCTGTCAGGTTACACATGTACTGAGAACCTGAGAAAGCCAAAAGGTGGACAGGTCCAGTGAGCCATTTGATTTTATCTCAAAGTTTACTTTGACCTTGACGAAGAAGTTACAAGCTTCTTCGGAGAAATAGGGGTGATTGCCTATTCCAAAATACCTCATTCAACATACCTGCAGTCGAACACAGGAATCAGAAGTCAGCTGCTGAATTCTGGCAGGAGATGCGTACTGAATCCAATCACCACTGCTCTTCTTCGTATCACTGAACGAAACAATACTGGATCGACATATGAGCGCAAAGTGCCACTACTTTACTGAAGGAAGCACTGTAATGACATGGACGCCAATTTACATTAATTGTGTATTGTGTTTGAAATTCAGGACGGTCTACCAAATCATACAACTGCTGGCCCGCCATTTTGCAACTGTTGTCGGAGCGCAACAACAGAGTAAGGTCACAGAAGAATATATTTTCAATAACAGAATATATTTTCAATAACAAAATATATTTTCAACAATTATTTTTCTACACAACTGGCTGTGTCATGCATATATGTGAAGTGAAACAAAGATCCAGAATTTGACTAACTACGAGACAGTGAGTGCTCTTCTCTTGGTGGCCTTGTGGAATCGATTTTCGTAGCTGAACAATTCACATATCGATCGGCAAACCGCCCCACTGGTAGATGGACGATTCAAGCTGGAAATCGGACAGAAAAATGTTTTGACAATTGACAGAAAATAAGTTGCTCACAAAAGTCTTTCGAGAGACTGGATCACACCTCAGTAAATTCCTGTTATTCTTCAACAAAAACGTGATTTTTCTACCAAAAGACGCAAAATTCCATTATTCCATAGCATAAAAATGACTGAATTTAGTCGGGTATGCACCCTATACACCAACTAAGAAAACCTTCCCGGGAGACATTCAAACAGTGTGTTGTAAAATTCCCCCCATTCCTGATATCCGCGAATTGAGGCACCATCTTATATGTAAATATCTACAAAAGGAAAATCAAATTGAAAATCACCATTCTGACAGCAAAGGCACGACTGTCGAGCAGAAAGCATAGCAACAATCAATCGAGTCTCCATCCATTCGACTTACCTAGAAACAAATTTGTTTATTATTTTTCTATAGAAGAAACCAGTGTCAACTAAAAATCCACCGTGCCATAAGCAGGATTTTTCATTCAAACATTCCAGGCTGTAGTGTGGTGAACTTTTCATTTCAAAACACTAAATATAACTTTTTCCCTCAACATGTATCAGTTGTAGTTTGATGTTTGACAATGAATGAGAATATTTAGTATTTTCGATCGAGGCTGCATTGCATAACAATCAACGACATACCTCAACTGGATTAACATGTCGTGAAACGCATTCTGGTAGGATACGCTCAATAAAGTCGTTCAGTTGTTGCGTGGACCCATCGTCAGTTTCAGCATTATCCTGGGGTTCTTCTCCGAGTAAATATGTAGCTGACTATAAACAAGCGTTATTCAATTTCCCTAACTGCAGCTTTCCTCTGAGTTCATCAAAACATTAAATATTATAATTCTAATCAATTTTTGTTATCACAAGAAAGGTGTCAAAAATGCATTCAAATCGTGTTTGAGGCAGAATAGCAAGCATCGACGCAAGTATACTCCTCTCCGGTAAATTTCAAATAAAAGAACCAGCTCAGTATCGAATAGAAAAGATGTCAAGATTTCGGTTAAAAAAATATATCCATACCTGAATACATCGATCCAATGCATTTCCGGCACCAAAGAACAAACTTGCTCCAGAATAAATTGCCGCCTGTAATACAAAAAAAAGAGTCTTGCAACTAATCAGAACCCTCAACTTTTGGATAGAAAATCCAAGAATACTGGATAATTGACGCTCTGAGGTTGGTTTAAATTTGTCCAGTTGAGTTCCCATTAAAGGGCAACCAGAATAAGTCATTCAAAATTAAAAGTCATTAAAGTAAAAGTCATTCGAAAGTAAAAGTCATTAAGTACAGAAACAGTTGATAATCAAAAATAACGTTTCCGAAAATTTTCGTAATTTTCAAATCCTGACTAAAAGTGAATTAATGACTTTTACTTTTGAATGACTTTCACTTTAATGACTTTTAATTTTGAATGACTTTTTCCTGATACCCCATTAAAGACCCTTCAAATCGAATAATTCATACTCGAGTTTACAAAAACGACTTGTGGAACTTACATATACAGAATAAGACCAAACTAAGGAACTCAGAATAAAACTGTCTTTGAATTGATTATTTCATCTAACAAAAACTATTCCAACCTGCACAGATGTGAGCGCTGAAGTTGGAAATATCTCCTTGTTAAAATCGTCATCCAACTGCAACGCCTCGGGTCTTCCACTGTAGTCATTTCTCGCTAAAATAAATAAAACTATACCGTTGCAGCGAATTCACTTGATAATCTATTGGAAAACCGGGACACTGGCGAATCGAACCCCAAACCAGTCACTAGATCTGCGAATCTCAGGCGACCGCTTGCACCGGTACAGCACCAGTACAGCTGGAAAAGTGGGCGGGGCGCACCGGTACGACAGGGCAAAAAATCGATAATTATCAAATTCATTGGTATAATGACCAATTTTCGAGCTTTTTTCAATTGTATTTTTTTGTCTAACTTCACTTTAGAAGTAGTTTCCAATATTCATACACCAGTAAGGTCTGACTAAGCGACAAAAAGTAAGCCGTTTTCAGATGTGAACACGTGAAAATTCATCAAAACTAGACCGATTTTCATGTTTTCGGCTGAAAAGTAGTCCGTTTTTCGATTTTTTCTGACTATTCGGACAACCTTGCTGGTGTATGCCAATATTCTAGAAATTAAAGTAATCGCTTCGCTGTTTTTATAGCTAATGATTACTCTTTTTCTGCATGTGATTTATTCATATGTGCATCGCAATAATGTATAATATGAAAAATGAGAACCTGATGTTGTTGTTGTTACCATGAAAGCAATACACACGTTAACGAATGAATCTATCATTTAAACATGCCTATAATGAATATAAAGAAAGCGAAATAGTTGTTCAGTCGGATAGATTGGAAACTACTTCTAAAGTGAAGTTAGACAAAAAAACAATTGAAAAAAAGCTCGAAAATTGGTCATTATACCAATGAATTTGATAATTATCGATTTTTTGCCCTGTACGTACCGGTACGCACCGGTGCGCCCCGCCCACTTTTCCAGCTGTACTGGTGCTGTACCGGTGCAAGCGACGTCTAAGATGGGTCGGTTTTGGTTCAGTCTGATTCGCTTCGCGGTTCGAACCCTGTACTGGGAAACCATGGACCGGGCCGTTCGGGAAGTCGGTAACCAGCGATCGATTTGGTTCACCACTGATGGGTTTGGTTCGGCTCTACAGTGATATGACCTGCTGTGGTACACCAGTAAGATCAGAATGATCGACAAAAAGGAGCGTTTTTGGATTAAAATACGAGAAAAGTTCATGATTTTGAATCAAAAAGAGACAAATGGTCTCCTTTTCGACAAAAAGTAGACCGTTTCATGATATTTTCCAACTATCCGGACCACTTTACTGTGGTATGCCGGTTTTTGCCACTTACCAGAGTTATTGGTATCCACGAGAGCAGCATCCAAGCCAGCAATATCGCGAGTGAGATAGGAAACAGCTCGCTCAGCGTCCCCTCTGGCTAAATTGAGTGCGACCGGTACCTCATCCCCGCAGAACCTGTGAAAACTAGGATGAAAACAAGTCCTTGATAGAGAAAATAACTAAGCTGAACTCCAGTGGGAACAAAATCAGAGTTCCTGACGTTGCAGGTTTGTTTTACCAAATACTAACGAATGTATTCCAATTACACTCGAGATTCAGGTTTGAAACAGCGATTCAGAAGGATCGACTATTCAAAAATACACAATTAATCTCAATCTACAAGTAGACCCGCAGCTTTAAATCGATAGCCTACCCCATGCACATCAGCATCTCAGCACTTTCCGAATAACTGTTCATCTCTTCGACTGGAGGCTCAATTGTGGCTTTCACGCCCAGTAATTGATTGAGTGTGGTTGAATGCGACTTCCGCGACTTCTGAAAGTGAAATTTGTATGAACCGAGAAGAGAGCGTTGGTTGAACAAGGCATAATTCGAAGTTCTGTTTGAGTGTGTTAGTTCTACTGAACGAAAGCAAGTTACATAAGTCACATGTATATACAATACACCGTGAAACTTGAACCTAAATCGAGAATGCAACTATGCAACTCTCAAACATGTATACCAGGCTGAAGAAGACATAGATGACAGGGGCATGTAGGAAAATAAGTTAGGTGCAATTTTTTCAGAGTTAACTGTTTGCACTCGTGATAATGGTAGTAATGAACCTTTGCAGCTCTGTTATCATCCACAAGATGAGGTCCCCAAGGTCTTTTCAGTGGTGCTTTAATCGTATCCCCGAACTCGTCCGACCCTTCAGTATCTTGGTCGGAGCACGAAGGAGAAACACCAGCCGAAACGGAGGCACCCAGCAAGAGATCCTCCTCTTCTCTACCTAATATGAACATGATATGAAGAGTAGTCCAATTTGAGCTTTACTTTGCCAAGGTTGACTAAAATAAGGTGGCTTCTGGCTTACATTGACGAAACAGCGAGAAAGAACTTTTCAAGCTGTAAGCTATTGCGATAATGATGAGTGATCACAACAATACACTTCATGCTAAACTAAGATCTTAACTAACTAGCTGCGTGTTAGTACGGAAAGTTCAAAAACCATACACACGTGGTTAGGGATGAAAAACCAGAGCACATGCGCAAAGTTAAAAGTTTCAAATAATTAGAATTTAATCAGGCCAGTTAGCAATACCAACGGAGTGAGTGTATTTTTTTTAGTATGAAAGGTTCAAGTTCAACTAGCAAGTTCCAAACGTTCTGCACAAATGTGTAAACCTCAATTAACTCCAACTGTACGGAATATATTCCGAGAAACTCTTCAAAATGGTTGAACAATAGACCCTTGGTTCAATTCTGAGCTCGAATATGAGTTGCCAAATCGTTACCCACACATGAATAGAGGAAAACCAACTCACTTAGGTTCGACGTCGGCGGGTCCGCCGACTCCGCTTGGTTTTCCGTAAATCTCAACGTTGCGGAAGATCACAGAGAGAAAAGATTGACTTCTATTGATTAGCCGGGAGAAATAAAAACACAGCTAGTATTTGTTTCTTATAGATTCCTGAAAAAACTTTTTTAAGGAAAAATATCAGAAATTGATACCGGGTAAAATATATATGTGTTCCTAATTCAAATTCCTTGATTTCTGATATGAAATCACAAAAATTAAAAACCTAAAACATGCGGCGCGCCGGCGAGCAATTGCGGAAATTTTTCAAAAATTTTAAAAACTTCAAGGCCCGCCCACAATGCAACGCATGCGCACCGAATAGGGTCGCCTGAGTTTTACAGTCGTTTCCGCGCACCGTCGTTGGAAACTACTATACCCGCTCCGAACATGCCCTGTATTTTACGAAATCGCGTTTAGTCGAAACAGTTCAAGAACCGAACGGTTCGGAAAAATACTGTATTTTTTAGTCGAGACGCCAAAAATTCGATTTGTATTTCCACCATGCTGTATTTTACTGTAAGTACAGTAAAATACTGTAACACAACCAGGGACGTTCTGAGCGCCCCTTTACATGTGTCATTTGTTTAAAATTTAAGAGGAAATCTCATGGGCAGTTGTATAAATTCTAATTTTGTGGTAAATTGATTATAAAACGGAACAAGAACGATATTTTCATCGTTGAACTGGACCCTGACCATAAATAAACTACCCATGACAAATACTGAATTGGCACCAGCTGGGTGCGCACCGGCTGGTCTTTTCCGTTTTGGCCCACGTGAAAACTAGCATCAGCCCACGTGAAAACTGGAGCGCAGGCAACAATACCGTGAATCTTGGAGATGATTGTGTGTTTTGCAGATGCTTCCTACCAATTCCGTTTAATTATCCTTCTCGACAATAACACCGAATGTGGTTCGATTTCGGTTTGTCGGTAAACCGCTCTATGACTACATGTATGAGTTGCGGAACATGACTATGGTATAATTTCCTCTATAGCGGTTTTCAACGTAGTTTATTACGGAAGATGGCGTTGATTCACTTAAAGCAGGAATTTACAGTATGCATCCTAAACCACATTATATTTCTATCTACATTCCTTCTGTTTTGAATATTTGGTGAGTTCATGTTTTGTATGTGATTCTGGACCTGATTTCTACACACTGCTAAAATATGTAGAGTGGACCTGTTGGGAGAACAAACTTCAACCATTTTATCGATGGAACTTGATTTAAAATATATTCTGTGTTCACAGCCAATTTTGAGATTAATTTGTGTTTTCATGTAGCATGTGTACGTGTGGTGCGGTATTCGACTAATAGATTGATTATCCGGCATCTCACAACGATTTGTCAATGACTGCCATGATTTGTACTCGGATTAATGTTACACAAGTGAAATGCATCCAACACTTTTTTATAACAAAAATATAACCATGCACAACATGAGATCGAAAAAAGAGAAGTGTTACACAAACTTAGAGTAAAATAAAGTCACACTTTGTACAGAGTTGAAGATATGAAACAAACAGACGTGAAGGAAAATATCGCTTGCTATATTCCGTTTTCCAATCACCTTTTGCGGGACAGGCGGTACCGAAGATGTTTGGTGAATACTAAATTTTCACCCATTCTTCAAAAGGACAGTAGCTCCACATTCAGAGTCCTGCTTCCGTAGTTCGCAAAATCTCTAAGTTACTGTCAATCAATACAATTACAATAGTCACTGGTTATTGTGGCATATCTCTATCCAAGGTAAGTGTGGCCGTGGAGTCAAACTTCTCCAGAAGGCGTTTCCACGACTTCAACCTCCTTTCCGTCCATGTCTGGTCATTCAGACGCAGCGGGTCGTCGTCCAACCTAATCCCCAGGCATGAAATTCGAGTGTTCAACTTGGAACAAATCATCTGTAATTGAAAAACTATTTTTAATGCTGGACGAACTTTCATCTGACAACAACATGGCGAAACGCAACCGAACAGCGAAGCCATCTATTTGGAGCAGTTCCGGGTTGCTTGGAACAGAGTTTTTCTGTTAAACCCACAGTATAGTAAACTTCTAGGTAGTGTTTTATTACGCTCAAAAGTTTTCACTATTAGATTTATGCTTTTTCACAACTCAATTGTGGTGTTTACTACTGTAACTATTCATGAACAATTGAAGCACAATATACAAAATGTCAGCCCTATTCGATCGAGAGACGAGCTGGATTATGTTATTCTATTGCCTTCTGTAACCTTCAGCATACAAATTAATTTATCGGGATTTGTCTGCAATTGAATTCTCACGTGATGTGTGTGTACATTAACGGGCTTCAAAAACTTTGACAAGTTCATAGAGTCAGTAATCACGCATTACTGCTCTATAAACCATTCTAGGGTTGTTCACATGTAGTGTGACGAAAACTGATCCCATATAGAAAACACACATATAGTTCCTACATTAAATTACAATAATTTTTAGTCTTTTCGAACAATTACTCTCCCTACCTGTAGCATAATTTCCGCCCTGACCGGATCTTCACTGTGGTAGAAGACGCTGTGCCCCGTGAGCAGTTTTCCCGTCACTTCGGCACATTGCCAATATCCCGTCGAAGACACCGAAACAAACACGGTTTTTAAACAGTTCTATGAGGTTTCCCTACGTCTTCTCCACTTTTGGTATTTTCTGGACCACTATATTGATCTTTAGATGTACGCCCTGTGCTGAACTTAGATGAATGGTTCAATAGTTGAAATCGAAATCCTCGTTCATTTTTCTTTGAACAGTTTTCGGAACCCCCCCCCCCCTTTTTTTTTCTTAAACCACGAAAAAGTAGTCGAACTCACCTCCAACTGGCTCTTGAGGCCGATGGTGAAGATGGTGTCGTTGCGAATTTTGAATAATCTGATGGAGTTTCTATTGTAAACGGCACATACTCCTTCCCATAACTGAATCTGGCCATTTTCTATTTCAAACCAACCATCTGTTCCTCGACACAGTGGGTCCAACATTCGAAACAGCTGAAGGATATATATTAAGAATTTGACAACAGCTGTAAAATAGTACTGTTCTCAAACAAAGTGCAGTTTACCAATATTTTCACTTTCATTGCCGATAAGCAAAAAATGAAGATCACCGAGAAATTAGAGCTAAGTAACCAGAGTTAAATAGTTCGAATGAATTGAAACGTTTCTCAGGATCATCAAACGGGCCGAAAATTTTGAAAATCTTAAGTAATAGGATTATCAGACATGCGTAAACTATCTATCTTCCAGATTTCGGAGGAATGTTGGCTACCTCGCAAATATTATGGAGCGGAATTGTTTTTTTTGTAACATCCACTCATCTCTCAAGAATATATGGATATATCACAAACTTTTAGATGACCTCTCTGGAAATCTCGACCTACCATCTTCAGTAATAGTCGAGCAATTTTGAGTACATCCTCAACACATTCTTAGAACATCAAAAAACTTAACAATATAACTCTATTCATGAAATGATAGCCGTTTGAAGTTCCGGGTGTGTAGAAGAAAACATGAAAAACGGTTGGTTGTCAGCGAGCACTTGGAAGCACCGCCCACTTGCCTCTTCCTCAGAACTCTAACAAATACAAGCAAAACAGAACCTCGTTTACATAAGAGAAACACCGAAGTATACTATTCTCAAATGAAAAAGTAATATGTTTGCGGACAGAACAGCATCTTTTCGTTGAATTTGCAAGTACTTCAGAGAAACCGTAACTATGCTAGAAAGTTGTGAAACGCGAGAAAATTGCAAGCAAAACGTTGTACGTTGTACGAAAAAGGTAGGTGTGTGGTTCGCCAGCGGTTTCCTGATCACATCTCGATTTTCGAGGTTCCCTCAATTGTGCAACAGTCAGAGTTTCCGGTATATAAATTAAAAATGGTTGCACGCTCATAAATTTTTGAAATGTTGTTTTTGTGCGAAAAATAACAGGTTTGAAAGAATTTTTTGCTGTTTTCTCATGTTTACTACCAGTAGAACCATTACACTTTGTTTTCACTTGCTAAATAAGTCATTAACTAGCTTATCAGATTCCTTGTGTAAATAATTGTCGCCACCTTGGAAAGTTCAAGATTTTACGTGCACTGAGAGTGGTTTCCTTATCATTTCTGACGTACGTAACAGTTCCGGATTAATTGATTAGAAGATTGCAAGAGGGTGATAATTCATGTTTACCTCTCTTTGCTGAATCTGCAAATTCAAAGCAAATCTCTCCGAATAAAACAAATAAGCGAAAAGGATGATATATATTATTTATTATTTAATATTATTTATTATGAATGTTTCTTTTGTACATGAGATAGTTTGTTATATACATAATAACAATTGTTATAATTTGCTGAGAATAACGATAACAGCCAAGACTGAGACGGCGAGTAGTCCTTCTGAATCTGCTGCCGGATTACAGTAATCCGTGGAACAACAGTGAACGGAACGGGATGGGGACAGTTCGTGCGAACCTTCCGACTGAAATGGAAGGGATTAATAGAGTATAAATACAGGAAACTCTCCTAATATAATAACTGGTATACGTACAAGGAACAGGAACCACAAATATTCAAATGTGCAAATATATGTGTTCGGAACTGTTTCGTAATCAAATTTCCTAGAAAAAACTCTGTGCTCTCAATTGTTTGAAAAACACTTGACTATTCCATAGAGACACTGAAGTTGTGGAAAAGTTTGGATTCTCACCTGACAGGTTCCGAGATCTTCAGTACATCCGAGTTGTACGTGTGTTGTGACATTATTCGAATCGACTTCGGTTATTCTGAAACAGAAATAATGAGAACATAGTAGAAAAGGTTATTGGAGATTCAGATTTATTTTGAAACACTTAACATTACAGATCTAGCTAGTTAGTATGTTGTTCCGAATTGGAACAAGGAAACTTTTGAAACAAACATTGTTTAGAATATGTGTTGCTTACCTTTCACAAAAAGAAGACTTGTCACAATCAACTGATTCTATCCGAGTGAGAGCATCTGCGTTTTCGTATTGTTCGGAACCTGGAAATAAAAAAAAGTTAGAAAAGTAGAATATCATGGCACAATCAAGTAGTTTGGATGTTATAATACGTTTCCGAACTGTGTGATCTTCACTTTATCTTATTTGGAAACTCGATAAAGTACACAAAATTTAGGCTTGTTTGGAGAAAGTTTGGTAAGCTTCTGGGTACATCATCAGTACAACATGAGCACACTTTTGATGTTAATTTGTTTTACTGTTCATTTTAGTACTTCATTCACTATTGTTTATTCTAATAACTGACCAGTATAGCATTGTATGCTTGCATTTGAGGCAAAGAAGAGTGCGGAGAGTATAAGACAGGTAATTGTGGATTGGAGCATGTTTTGATAAGGGAACGGAGGTTAGATGGGGTGGGAAGAACTGCTTTTATGCCGAGAAACCGGTAGACTGATAGTGAATTATCTCAAACCGGTCCTGTGATGTGACGCAATCGAAACAATTTGCTGAGACCAAACCCACCCGACACGGATCTGATATGGAAATCATCACGAATTCACTGCTCTTTTCCGAGAATCAGAGAACACTCAGAAGGTTGCGTCACTCCAAGGCGATAACTACCTGCTTTCAATTGGACTTATCGCTTTCTTGCAGAAAAACGCGAAGGCGTGCAAAGGTGTAGAGAAACGACAGATTCATCAAAGCAACTTGAGACGGGTTATCTCCCAATAAACCCACCAAAAATGCCCGCGAATGAAACATGGTAAAGTATAGTGCAGTTTATACTGGTGAAATGTTTCTTCTGTGGCCCTATCCACTGACGCTGCGGGGCCCGCGTCACCCCGCGGTTAGTTTTTCCTCCAGTCCAATGTTTGTGAGGTGTGGGGTAGAAAATTCACCTTGCGGGTTGTTTTTAATATTTGTGGGTACGGTCACTGAAACTAAAGACAACTGAAGCCATATTCATGAACATCCCGGCTTTTCTATCCCAACCTACGTCTACTGAAGCACACTGTTTCACAGCTTACACAAGTCAAACAGACGCAGAATGGGATGAAGCGGTCGAGATGTTCTAGAATACTCAGAGGATTTGCATTCTCATCAACTAACAACTGAACGAACACAGTCAGAAAAACTAGTTATCAGAGTAGCAGAACAAACTTTTAGACACTGTTTATGACGCACATTCGTGAAGTGCACTATGTTCCCTCATGGTTAACGTGAACCCTGCGACAATTTCCAGTACGCTATTTGGGTGTGGTCTTTTTGAACTCAAAGACATTCCGTTCTGTTTATCAATCGAAAAATAATGAGATGATTCAATTAGTCGGAAGGAGTCGGTTATCTGAATCTTTTTTGGTCACCTAGCGAAAATATACTATCAGAGAACATTCATGGCCTTGTTTTGTTCATCTTTCGTGAAACGTGTTGTGTTCGAAAACAGTCGAGGAAGATAAAACGAGGATTTTCAGTTTACGCTCACAAAAATTAGTAAAACTGCTCAGAACACAAACACATGCTGATTGTTCAACCGCTTCTTGGAGAGTCAGAGATTGTGTTCGGTAAATACACAGGTTCAGGTAACATTCTTCAAGCGTTTGTAACTGAAAATATTACGAAGCCGAACTTCACTTCCGTCTTGTAACTTCTAACTCGAGCTCGGAACTCCAACCCTCAGCAAGGAGGTTAAATGACGAATCCCAAGTTTCAAAAAAACCATTCTTATGCATTTTCTCTTATAATGTGCCAGACGACAGAATCACATGTGTTTTCGAAAAAAGTGCATATACCTTCTGACTTTTGCAGATGTTTCGTTGTGTCTCATAAAAACAGGCTCCGGTATTTCGAGTTGCAATTGTTCACAGTGTCAATGATATGTGACTCGGTGACGCGACCTGGCAGGGTAGCTGGGTAGCAGTCCTTTCAACCTCTTGAGAAACTCATATGACTTTCTCATTGGAATATCGAATGAGTTTCTCATGAGAATCTCATGAACACCTCATGAGCTACTCGTGAACTTCTTATGTTGAAGTATAGCGATCAATGGATCTGCGTGAGAAGTTCGCGCGCCTGATTTTAAAATACTCGGAACCAAGGATTTTTCTGAATTTGTTCTGTGAAACACTGCGTTTTTTCCATGACCCTTTCGTTATCTTTTGCTCCGGCACCCTTGCCAATCGTGCCTTCGTTATCAGTCTAGTATATCACGTGCAGCAGCTGGTAGTGTTCTGAGCTATTGCTTTTTCTATATTTGCCTTGGCGCAGGTGATAGTGGCCGGATAAGAACCCCACGTGGGTGCGACTCGGGCCGAGATAAGACGAGTAGCGGAGGGGAGCAAGAGATAACGGGGTTAACCTGATCAACTCACGGAAGAATACCGGATAGATAGAGGTTTTCTCGGGAAAGAGATTACAACACCGTTCTATGGAAATGTGCCAGGATCAAAAAGAACGATAAACTATAGTTTGAAGTGAAATCAATTCTGTTAAGATCACTTTCGGTAATACGCTCTGTGGGAAGTGGTAAGCCCACTAATCTCCTTTGAGCTCAACTGTCGAGTAGAACTCTTCGCGCCTCTGATGAATTTAGTCCTAGATAGTGTCTTTATGGCAATCATATTGTTGTTGCGAGAAGAGGAGGTTTGAAAAAGTTTGGATTCTGATTATACAAGCTTGCTCTTTGACTGACTTTTCGTCGCTGAGAACGCGCTGACACAGTTGTGAGATACTGATCTCCAGTCCAATCTGCACGTAAAGCTGAATTGTGAGTTTAAATATTTCGATAAACTGTGCAATATTTCATGTACACTTACAAACGATATCGCTTGCCAAGAGGTTGATAATACATGGTGAATCGATATTTTTCTCTTGTATCACCATAAACGGCTACAGATTGTCGGAAATGTATATAAACTTGTTTAAGTAAAAAAAGTTAGAAGATGATCTTCTACCTACCGTAATCGCAAGTTCAAAATATTTATGAAACAAGTTTTCCGAGCCGAATCGCTCATGTAAATCCACAATTCAGTTTTACGTGCAGATGATGAGGTCGTCAGTGAAAAAGTTTAAGTTTTATGTTGAAGCTTCCACTCAAATAATGACCTTTATTCCCAAATAACAAGCTCATGCTCAATTGACGAAATTCCAATGGCAACTTCAAATAAGGGCTTTTTTATTCGCTGTCACGGCTTTCGTGATCTTTGCAAAGTTAGATATGGGTTTGGTCTCTGCGAATTGTTTCGATTGCGTCACATCACAGGACCGGTTTGAGATAATTCACTATCAGTCTACCGGTTTCTCGGCATAAAAGCAGTTCTTCCCACCCCATCTAACCCCCGTTCCCTTATCAAAACATGCTCCAATCCACAATTACCTGTCTTCTACTCTCCGCACTCTTCTTTGCCTCAAATGCAAGCATACAATGCTATACTGGTCAGTTATTAGAATAAACAATAGTGAATGAAGTACTAAAATGAACAGTAAAACAAATTAACATCAAAAGTGTGCTCATGTTGTACTGATGATGTACCCAGAAGCTTACCAAACTTTCTCCAAACAAGCCTAAATTTTGTGTACTTTATCGAGTTTTCAAATAAGATGAAGTGAAGATCACACAGTTCGGAAAAGTATTATAACATCCAAACTACTTGATTGTGCCATGATATTCTACTTTTCTAACTTTTTTTATTTCCAGGTTCCGAACAATACGAAAACGCAGATGTTCTCACTCGGATAGAATCAGTTGATTGTGAAAAATCCTCATTTTGTGAAAGGTAAGCAACACATATTCTAAATTATGTTTGTTTCAAAAGTTTACTTGTTCCAATTCGGAACAACATTCTAACTAGCTAGATCTGTAATGTTAAGTGTTTCAAAATAAATCTGAATCTCCAATAACCTTTTCTACTATTTTCTCATTATTTCTGTTTCAGAATAACCGAAGTCGATTCGAATAATGTCACAACACACGTACAACTCGGATGTACTGAAGATCTTGGATCCTGTCAGGTGAGAATCCAAACTTTCCCACAATTCCAGTGTCTCTATGGAAAAATCAAATGTTTATGAAACAATTTAAAGCGCTATGTTATTTCGGAATTCTGATAACGAAACAGTTCCAATCACATATATTTGCACATTTGATTGAATAAAACCTGAATATTTGTGGTTCCTTTACTTTTCCTTGTATTTATACCAGTCATTATATTAGGAGAGTTTTCTGTATTTATACTCTATTAATCCCTTCTATTTCAGTCGGAAGGTTCGCACCAACTATCCGCATCCCGTTCCGTTCGCTGTTGTTCCACGGATTACTGTAATCCGGCAGCAGATTCAGAAGGACTACTCGCCGTCTCAGTCTTGGCTGTTATCGTTATTCTCAGCAAATTATAACAATTGTTATTATGTATATAACAAACCATCTCATGTACAAAAGAAACATTCATAATAAATATATATCATCCTTTTCATTTGTTTGTTTTAATCGGAGAGATTTGCTATGAGATTGCAGATTCAGCAAAGAGAGGTAAACATGAATTATCACCCTCTTGCAATCTTCTAATCAATTAATCCGGAACTGTTACGTACGTCAGAAATGATAAGGAAACCATCTCAATGCACGTAAAATCTTGAACTTTCTAAGGTGGCGACAATTATTTACATAAGGAATCTGATAAGCTAGTTAATGACTTATTTAGCAAGTGAAAACAAGGTGGTTTATGGAATGGTTCTGCTGGGAGTAAACATCATAAAACAGCAATAAAATCTTTCGAATATCATTTGAACTTTTATCTGCAAAAACAAAACAACTGAAAATAAAATATAAACAGACTAGAAGTATCACATAAGAATCGGGATGAGTATTATACAGAAGTGATCAATATCTAAGCACCTAATAAAACCAAATCTTTCATATCTAAATCGATATTTAAAATGTACAAAAATTAATGCCCATTTCAACTTTCAAGGATGAGTTATTTTGACACAATTCAAAGTATAGAACATTTTCACAGAACACACAAAAAATAGATTATTCTATCTCGACCCGGTTTTTACACACCCTTGTCAAAACTCTTAAAACTTTCAACATTCATAAATATTTGTAATTAATAGTCTTGAAATATATTTCTTATATCAGTGCGATCATTTAAATTCTTCCAGCTACCTCTAATCTTACCTCATATGAGATTTAGTGGAACAGTGAGACTATTTATAATAAATAACCTATTCAAACTTTTCCCATTGTGTCTGTTGAACTCTCTTCGGGGGTTCGGCAGCAACTGGTTGGAATGGATCGATAAAAGGATCAATTGACAGATTGGATGGCGAACTGTACATGAAATAAACAATTTATCAAAAACGTATTTGCCACATGACTATGAAACTGATACTAAACTAAAGACTACGCACGAATATATAAACTTTATTCTAGGTATAAATTTCTGGTTCAGTTTCCCACACCCTTCTAAACATTGAAGATGGCCGACAGAATTATTAATGCTCATTAATAGAAATAGAATCATAATTGTACTCAGTCTTGCATAGACAATTTCTTTTCCCCGAGTCCACACTCAAACTAGTGTTGCCAGCTTTTCAAAGTACAACCAGCTGTGGTTAATTTGTGTGACAGTCTGACTGATCTCTACCTTAAAAATGAGGGGGTGACGATTAAACTCGAAAGAATCAAGCCTTTTACTCTGAAATAACCAACCTTGTTGATGACGCCCCATTAACCGGAGCAGAATAGAACGTGGATTGGCCTGTCATGAAAGACGATGTCGTAGAAGGATCAAACTGGGCAATTTGAGAGTTCTGAAAAGAAAAGTTGTGCTCTGAACACACACTAGTAAGGTTTGACTTTTTTTCGTAAGTTTTATTTCCGATTGATATCCGTGAACATTCATGAGTTTCCATCTAAAACAGAATTTTTTTATGATATAGGGAAAAGGTAGCCCGTTGTATAACTTATGTGGCTATTCGGTCAACTACTGGTGAACTTTTTTCGGTTTTCAGTAATCTTTAGTGTTCTCTTCGAGTGTTGCCGAAGAACCGCTTGCAGTCAAACAAATCACGTGCACCAGCTGATAGTGTTCTGGGCAGTTAACCTTTTCGTTATTTGCATTAGCGCAGTTGATAATAGTGGGTATTCTAGATAACAACCCCCTTCCATACAAACGGAACTCAAGATAAGAAGACTGACTGAAAATAAGAAGAGAAAAAATGATCTACGATGGTAGTTTTTTGTACGAAGTTAGAGGTACGGATCTTTCCGTAAATAAACTTGAAGGAACAGAGAATTAGAGTTTGCAAATGAAAAAGATTGAGAGATCAGAATTTTAGTCAGGAAAAGTAATGAAAAAGTAACTTTCACAATACGACCTTGTTTGTACACCAAATACCATTTTATTTGATATTTGGATAAAATATCCTACCAAAACTGGATCAACCGGAGAGTCGAAATCAATCAGGTTTTCGACCGGAACAGTGACTGCCTCTGAAGACGTTGGGTCCGGCGACGCATTTCCAGAAGATCCACTATCCCCGGCCACCTGCAAAATTAGTCGAAATTAGGCAATGAAACCATAGTACGTTGATGTCAAATCAAACACAACCATCATATTCATCGAGAAAATTCAAGAAACGAGTAATAATGGAAAAACTAATTTCATGAACATTCTTGCATCTCTAGGTCATAATAATTGAAACTTTCTGGCGATTTTCATCATCGTTCATAATAACTTTTAAAATTGATTTGTATATTAGCAATTATCAAAACGAGTGAAAACCCAAGTGATAGCGCCCACTTGATATCAATATAAACATTTTTATGACAAAAGAGACGAACTGCCAACCTCTCCGTGCCACTGGGCATTCGCGAAGGACATTGGTTCGATGCCAGCCGTCGCTTTCGTTGGCTTCTTCATGGACCAGTTTTTGTTTCGACGAACTTCTTTCGGCGTCAACTTATTCAGCTTAGCGCCGATCTAGAATTGTTTGGTTTCGGCTGGTCAACTTGCACAACAGACTCTATAGATAGCTATAATTCATCGTTATATGTGAAAACGAATCAGTTAACATCATGAACGAAAAGAACACATCGCTATTCTCATATTTCATATTTTATCTCATGACGAGTGTCAGATCCTGTGAATTCATATAAATAAAGGAATAAATAAAATACCTGTATCCCTATAACCTTTTCTTTGAGAGCGCCCATGACATCTGTGGCATTTTCCTTCACCTGCAAAATGGCTCAATTCATTATATTTCAGGTGAATTAAATATTTAATGTAACCGGAAGGAAAAGTTTTGCCAATGACCACATCTACAAAAGCATGAAAGGTGTGTAAAATGTGTAGAGAAACAACACAATTAGAAAGGAATAATACCACTTTTCTGCAAAATTATATCAAAGTAATTTGGCGCCTAACTGAAGAGGTCATGTGTGGGCTGTCACCTATCTAAAACAATCTTTCGAACTACTTACTTTCCCTTCCGATTCAAACGACAATCTTGCAAACAAACGACCACTGAACGTTTCACGAGTAACGACAAACACACTAATTCACGAAGGTAAGAACACACGATATAAACTAGCTCACGCTCTGCATTGCCTGCTGTAAAGCATCAGGATTCATGGTCTATAAGAAGAAGATGGAGATGAAAAGGTTTGTACTCGGTTTGTGAGTTGTGAGGTTTGTCCGCTTGTAGAATTTCCAGTAGAATTTCCGACTGTCTTACCCAATTCATTCATACACGGAACGCTTTAATTGAAATAATTTTGCAAATATTCCGTGTCCTTGAAAGCTAGTTTTTGTTCAGGTAGCATTCACAGTTTTGCACTGTTGTTGGAAAATTTGGCTATCAGCTGGTACCAGCTAATAGCTGAATTCGCTTGCCAATCACCCCTCAATAATAATATTTAATTGCTGATTCAATCATCCCATCCCTTTACTGATACTGTCTGTTATGTTATGTTTGTAAGTGAATAAGTACCTGTGATTTGATGCGGCCCTCCATGTTGACAATCTCCCTCTCAAATTCATCCACAATCGGAACGCCCGTGTTCAATGCCAGCAACTTTTCATCGAGAAACTAAATGAACAAATTATTATTACTTATTATTAAAAAAAATATTATTACTCTCAAAAAGCTTTGTAATATGAATGGCAAAAAAACCGAAATATATTTTGAAAACAGATAATACGTCTAATGTGAGAAACTCGGCAGCCGCACGTGTTTGGGATTGGGACCATATATTTCTGATGCACCTATTTGCCTGATTGACGTTAATAATGATCATGGGTGCAGTAAACATGTCAGAAATGACAAATTCGTAAGCGCGAACCAGTCATGAAGGTTGGTTGGAACCAGCATTCAAACGACCCGGTTCTCCAGTGAACGGTTCTAGCTGAACCGCAAACTAAACCACTCTAACTGAACAAAACCAAGTCATTTTCAGCTCCAGTAACTGGTTCGGTTCGCCGAGGCTCATACTCACCCTCTCCAGGTATTGTACTCCATCCGAGCCAATTAGGGAGGAGATGAAGGACTGACACGAAGGGCGTTGTTGTGTAATGTAAGCCTCCCGATCCCAAGTGACTACCTGTATACCAAAACTATTCCTTTTTCTTCCATTTTCTCTTTATGTATCTAATTAGAGTGCCACATCTAACCATCTTTAATGGGCAACGTCACATATTCAATTGTGAATAAAGGACTCACGCCGGTAGTTTCGTTTCGAACGAAGCCCATTCTATAACCGCCAAATAGTAGAACATTGGCTCGCAGAAAACTTCTTGCCAATGAATCTCCCATATCTGCAGCGCCCTTTAGCGAAGACTTCAGATAATTTTGCACCTGAACTCATAAAGACAAATAATAAGGCGGAAACTGTACTATGAACCCGAGGACTTGGTTCATACCTAATGTCAGCTTTGTATCATGTTAGGTGCCAAGTACATCTATCATCATTCCAATTGTTTGAAACTTCGCTAATGTACTTACATGTAGTTTGTGAATGTGATGAATCACAAAATGTTAACGGTTTTCTATCACGTTTTGTGATCTAAATGTTTCTAGATCAAACTGGCACGTTTAGTGGTGGCTGGTGTAAAAAATACTAAACATGAGCGAATTTATAATCCGACATACCCATATTCTGAAATTACGTGATGTGCTTAGGTTGAATGAGGAACTATGAAGTTGTGTAAACAAGTAACCTCGTTCGGCAGAGTGGCCAAATCGTCGTGCGAACTTTGCAAAGTCTTCTCATCCAAGTCAACTAGCACAACATCACCAATATCATTCATACCCTGTAAAAAACGCGAAGGTACAAACATATATACACAACATATGTAGTGCAAATTTCAAGGCACTTCATATTAAAACACACTAAGGGCCTCACCATTTTCGAAAAGGGACCTGAATTTCGATTGATATAGGAGTGAGTTACTAGCAACTGCACTTGAAAGTTGGATGTTCAAATTATTTCGTAAAAGATACATGTTTCTGTAGTGTTTCCTTCGGAATTCCAATGAGAAAGGGCATGGGAGCCATGATCATGTCCATCAACTGATCTGGTAAAACCGGAATGAACAGGGACTGCCTGAAAGGAGATACAATTACTGATAGATTTGGTATACATGAAAAAGTTTGAATTTTTAATTATATTGCTACATGGGATTAGAATTTGGCTATATTCAGGATTCAATCAATCTTCATGAAAAGAAAACAGGGCTCCTGAACGAGAAATGTCGCTTCATATTCACTAATTTGGCTGAATATGATCAAGAAGTTCAACATACCAAAACATTGGCCTCAGCAGAGTAGAAGCAGCATAAATACAAGAACTGAGTTGACTGAGCTTCTTTCCAGTGAAGATTATTCGCCGTTCTTTCAGCAAACTTAAATAATAGACAGTAACACAATAAATATACCAATCAGATATGAACAGATCTGTCAATAAAGATAGATTAAATAAAAATACTTTGTAAATAGGGAAAAATACCATTTTTCTTCACAAGCGCAGAAAAAACATACCTCGCATAGATGACCAACATTTGTTTCGGAGATACAGCGTTATAGAACTCTAGCATGAATTTGTCCTCACGTAATGTGGGCAACTTCTTAACATCCGGCACTTGTATCCTTAGTTCCTGAACAAAAACTTCACTTAATAGGAACATAATAGAGTATTGTGCAATAAAGGTGGAATACATTTTTCAGCGGAGTCCTATATATTTTTTCAAAATTTCTAGTGTAGATTTGCGCACTGAGTAGTTGTCAACCAGTTTTAGAGTTGCGAAGAATGCATGATTTGTTTTCGTACCTGAAGTTGTATATCCGGGCTACTTGGGAACACCAATTGATCTCCTATATTCGGAATATCAGTGTGGTAAATGCGTGTCAGAAGTGCGTCTAGTTCAGATTGCTGAAAACATAGAAGTCATTTGATACAAACACACTTCTCATAAAAAAATTTAGCTTCTATTAACTACGCTTTACGTGGTCGGACAGTCAGGTGAGAAGACACAAGAGATATACAAACTATGAAATACTCTTTTGCGATGTGATTCGCAAAATGTCAACTTTGAGTACCAATATCTCAGAATGAAACTATTCACAAAAATTCTATGCGTGGAATATACAGATCATGGCTGTTTGATTAGAGATTTTATGGAATTGTAAAAAAAACTCACAGATCCGATATTCATGACGATCGAAATATGATTTAAAACTTTGTAAAATACAGTTGGCCAAGGAAAACCACTGAAAATAAATATTATGTCACTGAGAACTGATACGAAAATTAGATAACACAATGCATGATTTCTAAATAGTTATGTAATTTCCGTGGAAATTCTCTCGTTTTCCTACAAACAATGAATAACAGTTACTGTAGAGAGAGTAACTGCACAAATGTATGGTAAAAGTAATGGAAACATTTAGAATGAGTCAAAAAGAATAATCAATTACCTCAATATGCATATGCAGATATCGTTTCTCGGAGTATATCTACAATACCCAAAGGTATATTTCGACTGTGAATCGGTTAAAACGAAGGAGAATAACTGAACTGCTTCCGAATCTAGACTGAAAGCATACATAATAAATAACACATCAATCACCAAGAAAATATAACGGATCCTAAGAAAAAAGAGATGCTAAGGCTCAGATTAGATTCTACGAGACAATAACTGGAGAAAACGTATTGTTATAAATGGTCTGGGTTCTACTCATACTGTTCAGCAGTGAAAACCAGCATAAGAACTCACTTTTTCATCCTACACGGGAAACTGAATTGACGAACACTTCGTAGCACACTTTCCTCGTTGTAATCCTCTGGATATTTAGTGAGCAACACAGGTAAGGCATTTGCATCATTTTCCGCAAAGCCAACCTCACAGAAAACATCGAATATCGTAGCCATGTCATCCCTATAAATATGTATCACATACCAATTCAATCAATAGCAAAAAGAGCGTTTGCAGTCTTAAATGAGGTGGAGGACTGTGAACAAAAACTCAAAAACCTGAGTCAATATGATAATTTTTTGGCAAATTCCACAAGGAACCGCGAATTTCGTTAACCCTGCCAGTTAACCGTTAACCATTTTTTACAGCTAACCATTTAACCATTTTCTGTTAACCCTTTGGTAACCCTTTTTTCTAACGTCTTTTGGGCAAAATTCGCGGTTACCAAGTGGTTAACAAAAGTGTTAACCATTTTTTTGTTAACGGTTAACTGGCGCGGTTAACAAAAAACGCGGTTAAATAAAGAATTCGCCTTTTTTTTTTAGCTGAGCTAACCCTCCCCTAATGCTCTCACACAATTATGAAAAAAATACCTGTGACGTGATGATAAGGCCACATTTGCACTCATTTCTGAGTCAAGGCACTCCCTGAAACAAATGTGGTGTACACTTTATAAACAAACCGAATACTAGCCAAACGATAAAAATAAACTAAGTCGAGTGAAGCAGAGAGAGAGGTCACGCGCACCGCACGTACCGTTTGAGAAGCTCTATACTCTGAACAGTTGAAAGAATAGAGGCACAAACGAACAACTATCGAATGAATTCAATTATATAAAGAGATATATAAACATAAAAGAAAACAAAAAGAGCGAACGGGTGATATAAAATACAACGACCATGCAGCCAGCTGCCTTTCGTTTTCGGCAGTCGCATTACGGCTGCGTCGCGTTTTTCACTGGAGCGGACTTTCTGCTTGTTCATAACCTAGACTCACTGTTAATTATTCATTATGGGAGAATATTAATTGACATGTAAAGTTTATGTGATTGACTCGAATCTTAACATGGAATGCTTGATGTGGTTTACATATATTAGGTCCCACTAGTGACGGGAACAAGAATGGAAGTGGAAGTGAATGAATGCAATCTATCGATAATATGAACGAAAATTATGAAAGCCGAACAAGATTTCTAACTTTTGAAAGGAAAAGTAAGATCGAGTTTACATCGAAAGTTCATTATGACTCACAGGACAAATGTAATGTGTATATGCCGAGTGTTTAAAACAAGATGTAGATAACAAAAAGATCTCGGTACTGTATTTGTCGGCTCAATTCTGGTTGTTAGAACATGAAAACGAAATATGTAATTCCTGTCCAGAATAGTGGTGTTACCTTGACTCCCAAACTCTCTCATCTTGGGTTATCATTTTAGACTCGGTGCTCTCGGGTTATTGTAGAAAGGTTGCTAGCAATACCGAGTAACATTTATAAGTTTGTGTTACCGTGACTTCTCAGTCAGTTCAATAACCGATCTGGATCGTAATTCGAAGAGAATTCTCAACGGAAAAATACGCCCCGATTCACGAACTCAAATATCTTTGTTTTCATATCGTGACCCCACAAAGGTTACCTTTCTGCTTGCAGCATTACCATGGAAACGCATTCAGATGTTGGGCCAAAATGTCTATTCCGACTATGGTTCTGGTTTATACCGGAGCACAAATAATGTTTTATTACGATTAAATCTCGTAACTTATTATTTGGGAGTTTGAGTCGAACAAAACTTTTTCGTGACCACGTTATCATTGATTGCTGAGTTTCGCAAAACAGTTGGAGTCTTATAAAACATTTCACATTGTACGGATTTTCCTTAGTTTGACATTGTATGTTTCAGCGTATCTCACGTCAGAAAACATGACGAGCAAATATCCGCTAATTCTGGGCTTACAAATGCTCATCATTCATATTGATATTCTGTTCAACGCAGCGGCAACTCTGTTGTTTGGCAGAAATACAGTACTTCTGATGATATACATGTGGGTTTCTGAAAGGTGTTACGGTAATTTAGCTTTGCCAATCTTGTCGAGTTGGTTGAGAATGTATCTCAAAGGAATCTGAGAGTAACTTGGGCAGCTTTCTGTAAATATTACTACTACGTGTGCAACTGTTAGAAGGTATCTAAAACAGTTCTGCAATAAGGTAAGATCACAACTAGAACAAATTTTCAAATATTGGAGTACACAAAGCTTTAGACAGAGTAGATCATGAGTAGCGATAGAGCTCTTTAAAGAAAGCTGGCCTTCTCAAGAGCAAATTCATAATTTAGTACAAATATCATATTGGATGCAAACCAGAGTTGAGCATAAAAATGCGTTTCGATGATTTCTTCCTTGTTAACAGATGCAAAGTGTCCACGACAGAACGATTTTTTCAGGTTGCAGGACACATTGATACTTATGTCGCTTATCATACTAGTCATCACTTTTTCCTCAACATTCGTCTTTCAAGCAGGACTCATAGTTTTACTTCTTAGGGTAAGAATTCAAAATATTTGTGAATCAATACTGCCTTTTCAGCAACCTTCAGTTGTTGATTTATGAAAACCCGAAAAACGACTGGTTTCCTTCAAATTGAAGCATCTCCATAAACTTGTCGGCAAGCTTCTTTCATCTACTCATGTAAATAACATCTACGAAATATGCAGCTTAAACTAGCACAGCCTATTCTCGCGTTTTCTAGATCTACCATATTTTGTTCACTCAAATCTGGCACATTTTAAAGCATTTGCATCATTAGACGGTGGTAATGGTAAGTGTTCTCGTCCTGTTTTTCAAGTCCTCAGAGGGGTTCAACTGATGATGACCCAACCCTCTGAGAACAACACCAAAATCGTCTTGAATCAGGGTCGAAACGATTTTGAGTGGCACCTTTCACTGAGCACATATTTCCATAATAACATCTGCAAATTGTAATCTAATCGGCATATTTCAGCGATTCTCTGCATCTCTCATCACTGCCTTCGTGTATCTGGCTCTCTCGATTCTACTCCACTATCTCAGTCTGGTGGGTACAAAAATACCATCATTAGAATGAACACAGCTTATTGATAGTTTGACCTCCATACACGTGAAGGCTAGCATAAGAAACTACATTTCACTCGCAGCACAATTCAAAAACATTGTTGTATTGACTTTTCAACATTTCTGAATACATTGAAGGGGTCTACTGTTCTACAACTCCTTGAGACTACATAGTTATTTCAGGGTGCCCGATGGGAGAATCCTACGAAAAACATTTGGACTCCGTGGATGTTGGTGCTCTATGTAGCGCACAAATACGGTAGGTCAACACAAATGTGTGGATGTGACGAAATTCGAGTCGTAGTATGAATGGTCGAACACAGCAGAATTTTTCAAATCCATCTCAAGGAGAGGAAACTACAAACCTGAAAAAACGAAAACTCACCGCCTGCGACTTCTATGAGGTATCAGTTAGGAAAAAATCCAGTAAGAGTAGATAACTACTAGATGGAATTAAAGTAACGGTATAGGTGTTCTGTTCGATTGTGCTTGATCATTTGCCACTTTGCTTGTGCTCAGAAATCTGTTACAATGCCGATAAAACTACAAATCAGATATTTTAGACACATTTTCAGTGGCCGTGCTGTACTACGCCTCCTATAAAAGAGCAGCTCTATTGTTGTCGGATCCAAAGTACCACGGAATTTCGAACTGGCTGAGAGAAAAAGTTCGAGAGACAAACTGAGAAATAGTTTGGTTTTGTAATGAACATTTCAAATGCTAATATATCCGAAATCAGAAAGCGAACCATGTCATTCATTAAATTTTCTATCGCAATGTTGTACAATTGTGTTCGACTACGTCTACTTCAACAAGGAGTATGTACATTGAAGAACGGTGCAGGAAGAATGCTTTATAACAGCACACAAAAACTCAACAACATTGAACACGATAAATCAACATGAAAACAAAACAGTTAATTGCGAATGACGATCATTTGTGGGTCTATACGACCAGCCTGTAAGTGATGTAACGGCCTGCAGTTTCTGAAGGACGAATAATCTTCACGACCTGAATAAAGAACAGTTCACAATTGAAGACCAAAAACACATACTCGCGAAATCATGAACGGAAATATGACTGTGGGAACGTATTCTAGCCGAAGTGCCGTCACTAAAAGAAAATTGCTGGTATTTTTCTTTTGTGGTTCGTCACTACAGCATACGGAAGAGCGGACCAAATGAAATATATATACTGCATAAAAATAACATCAGCTACATGACTACTATATTCCTCGCTGCTTTCATGAAAGTGATTATGCGACCTGAAGCAGTCCGATATTTCCACAGGAGGGCTGAATTTGTAGAATCCAGTTGCAACTACTTAGATTCAATTTTGCCTCACCTGTCCTCTTCTTAATCCAAAATAACGAGCGACTGGGTCGGAGAGCTGGATTCGTGGAAGCTGGGGATCCTTGAGTTTGCTGAAATGGAAACGCATTCGATCTAATATTTAAAGCAGAACAGCCCCTGCTTGACATTGACACAGAAAACACAACTGGCGGGGTAACCTAACTTTTAAAAGCTTAATTTTGAAAAATTAGTTAGTACTCCGGTGTGCTCTTTTCCTGAAATTCGAAAAATAAGATAAGCAATAAAAAAAAGTAATCAATGCCAAATATTTGGTTTTGATTTGAAATTTGAACAATACAACGAACTCACTATCGTGCAAGAAGCTCGGCTTTCTCATCCGCAGTCATGACTACGTGTTCGGGCACCAATTCATGCTCAGTGATGTTTACCTGAAACAAAAATGGGGTCAGAAGGAGAAAGAAGAAAATATATGAAAGAGAAAAAAGATTTAAAAACAACTTTAGCAGAGCGCGATAGGTTCAAATTTTCAGAATTTTTTTTAGATTCCTGATGAAATGCTAGATATCACCCAAATGCTCGACAATATTGGAAAAGGATAGCGATCTTCACTGCACATCAACCTCAAGAAATTTCAGCACTCGCCAATTGGGAGAAGAACCTTGTTGGCTGCCGTCTGTTTGCAATATTGAATATAAGAATAAATAAACGAGATTCGAATATATTTTTTTCGAATATAACTTACCATCAATTCGGCTTCGAGGAACTGCTCCAGGGTATACTTGGGAGCCATATCAGCGATGGACTGAAAAAGAGAAATTGACACTTGACTATGGACCTGCTTAGCGTGACGGCACGTCACAAAACGATATATGATCTTATCTACACTCAAAATCGAAGAATGTATCAAAGAATCTCTCATTTGATTACAGAAACACAAAATGACGAATATAAATTGTGGAGATCCGATTGAAATTAGCGATGCGTGACCATTTTCAGCTAACTTACATGTGAGATACGTCATCAAACTTCCATTTTTGCGGAAGCTACGATATGAATTGTGGAACTTTGAAATTCCAAAACTCAAAAATGAAGAAAAGTATAAGCGAAAAAGAGGCGATAAAAGCATGGAAGTACCTGTTTGGCGGAAGGCGTCATTCCCGTCTGAACACAAATTATGGCTCTAGTGATGTTTTGTTCCTGCATCTGTTGGCAAATTGCCTGTAAAAAATGGTTAGCATAGGTAAGGAAGCTGAGAAAAATACAGTATCAGAAAGTGGTAAGTTTTGCTTCTACCCCAGACGTAAGTTACGTCACGTAACCACTTAAGTCAAGATACCTTCTCCAAGCCAACGAATCATGAACAAATAAAACTCTGTTAAGAGACATTTTCACAATGTACTTACTATGAGTTGCTTACTACACAGAAGGCTACACAGAAGCTAGATATGTTTAGAAAACCCATGTATACCTATGATGAAAGTTATATCGTAAATTCAAATCAAGTTTCAATGGTCAGATCTGTCTTCGAGATACCTTGATTGTTTTGATTCCGATTTTGGCATCTTCGGGGAAAAACACGAACATCTGATCTGAAAAATAATTTTATTTGAACAAGGTGCGCAGAGCTTACCAGCTTGCCCATTTATGAGAAAAGTTTGAAATACTCAATGGTAAGTTCTTTAGCTTGACAAAGAGTCAAAGTGTAGTACATAATAAATCGAACCAAAGAAAAACCTAGATTGGAATTTCAAGAAACATACCAGTCGGGTCATCGTTGTGAGCAACAAGGATGGTCAACTCGCTTCTTGCCGGTTTTCGTTCACTTGGTCTATCACCAAACATGGTCTAGAACAAGATTGTATACAATAAACTATTTTTTTGCCACGGTTACTTAACCTGTTTTTAAATGTGTTTTGGAGTACACAAATATATCACTGTTCACTGAACTGATTATATAAATATTTTTCGCTGGGCACACGTTGTTGGCCTATGAAGTGGTAATTGGGAGTTCAAGGAGCTTCACACGAACGAGAAACATAAAATACCTTTGGATAAAATGTAAATGTGATGTGTAACCAACAAATAGGTCGAACAGAATGCAGAATTTCACTGATATACACAAATTATGTTGAATTATTAATACAAACCTTGAATTGATCCAGAGTTTGATCCAATTCATCCTGGGTCACAAGATAACCACGATCATGGCACATCTTAAAATGTTGTATTAAATCAAAATAACAAATAATGATATATTTACCTTTTTAAAGAGAATTTCCCGATGCAATAAGCGAACCTGCATGATCGTCTTTCTAACTCTCCAGAGGCGGTAGGTTTCGAGCTCATCATCAGCCATTTTAAACCTGAAATGCACCACAAAATAGGTGGAATAAAACCTAATGAACTTTGAAAATACGAGAACAACGGTAAAAGAAACGCCTAAATTGAAAAATCTTTTTCGAATCACCAACGAAAACTATCGAAACCGCATGCGGTACTTGGTTACACGTCTCGAACACTGTTTTATGTTAAATAAGGAGGTTTATATAACCTAAGGAACAATCATAACGATGGAGAAACGAAAACACCACAAAGCATTTGCAATATGGGTTTTTTTTTTAATTTTTTTCAAATATTTAAATTATCATGGCGGGCGACATTTTGCTCGCCGCAATCGCCCATCACGCTGTAAAGAGCATGCATCGATCACGGGCACTAGCGCACTGGAGTGAAAAATACTGATAGCTCGCAGGGATGTTTGAGAACTTCCTTCTTTTATTAGGTTTCTTTATACAATTCATGGAAAAATCAACCATGAGAAAACCAGGCTGCGGACGTGGTTCATCGCTATCGGAGAATCAAGGTTTAGATTCGTTTGGTATGGAATTTACTCATATACAAACAACACACAGGCGAACAATATGATATGTCTGTAGACACAAACTACAATGCACAGTGACGCAGCCGAAAATAACCGCACAAAACGAAACGGATACTAGTTTTTGTTCAGCTGCAGCTTTTCTTGTGTACGACCTCCACCATTCTTCCAATTGATGATGACTATAGCTGAGTTCTAGTTTGAGCTGGAACACGACGAATTTCAACCGAAAAGCAACGGGATTAAACTACAAACACAATTTTCTCCAGAAGGGGCAAACCCTATAAACATAACAGACTAATTCTTATATTACATTAATTGCAAATCAACTATTTAAGTTTATAGTCTCTGAGGCCCGGCTTTGGATCTCTCGCGCACCGACCCATTCTGTGTATCTCCGTCTACACACTATTTCGCAAAATGAATTTGGCGGCCAAAACTCCGAATCGAAAACCAGAAACACCTCTTTTGTGAATCTTTTCATTATCTTCTCATGTCCCGAGAAGGGTTCCAGTGATGATGGTCCGACCCTCTTAGAAACGTTTTGGAATCAGAGACGAAACGGTTGAGGGAACATCTCAAAACTATACTTTCAAGATGCTCCACCCATTTGTAACTTTTCTTGAAACTAAACCATTCAAATGGATGATATCAGTAACCATTACGGATGTATAAAGGATTCTAATTGTGCATATTCTAGTACCGAAAGCTTGTTCATTTATATATTTGTTCGTTTATATGTGAGTTTTCAACACCCCATGATAGGGCAGCTTGGTCTATTTCTGACCCATATGTACAAAAATGTTTCTATTCCGGAACACTGTCTCTTTTCTCTACTCTTTCCAGACAAAGCCCCCTGTTATGGTCAGTATTTCCGTGTATTTGATCAGTTGGTGTGGTCAGGCGGGGTGCGGGCTCATTGGAGACTATATGGGCTAGCAGCTACAGGCAGTACACGCACAGCATGATCTATTATACACTCATTCTAGCTATTCTACTTTCTACTGCACTAGCCAGACTATTCCACAAGGTTGGCTCATGTTTCATCTCAAGTTATGCGGAATCGAGCGCAGCGCGAAGATTGTTCGATAGTTTGTGAATATGAACATTACTATGCGGGATTTCCAGAATGATTATCGCATTTTCTCATAAACTGTTATTCTAAGGGGTTTAGACATTTCGAAATAAACATGTTTCTTCAGTTTTCGATGATTATAGAAGGGGAGTTAATTTCATTTATTCGCTGTTATTTTAACGTCTCCGACGTATTTCATTCTCTGCCTAATCACACATTTTGTGTGCGTTACAATACATCTTACAACACAAAAGTAGTCTGTAGTCAGGTAGTCACAGAAGACAAATAATTTGAATCAATCTACTTTCAAACATTTTTTAGACTCGAGCTTCTGAAAACTCGAATAGAGGAACGTGGTTAACTTATCCGTAACGGAAAGAACAAAACAAATTCAGCAAACTGTTTTGTTTGTGCCCAATAATCACAATTTCACATAGATCTGTTTCATAAAACAAACTTCAGCCTCGCGAGTTCCGCTGTTCGTCGTTGATAGTGTTTGGGGACTCTCTATCTGACGATGGAGCAGAAGCAGAGGGGGTTTCCCACGGTTTCGATAGAAACAGCAACGGACCCGTCTGGAGCGAGTACGCCAACAAGATGCTGCAATGCGAGCAGGTATAACCAAGTTATATTATAATCCTTCAAAACTATTGATTTCACTCGATAACATTTATAGTACACGATACATTGTATTATTTACCATTATCATATTTGAACTAAACGGAATTTTATAATCAACGAGCGGTCTGTCTGGATATGAAAAATTGGAGGAAATAGCACGAGCTTGAAACCTTTTTAAGAATTGTTTCATGTCAAAAAACTGCTCTTGCTCTTGCTTAAACAGTGCTCGTGTATAGAGAAAGTTATTTATACTTTACACTTAGTTTTGTTTTTCGAATCAATATTGAAGATTTGTTATTCTAGTACACGAACATGGCGTACAGTGGAGCTAAGAGTGGTATGGACAACTTCTACTTCGAGAATTGGTCGGGGGTCGGCTGGCAGGTAGAGAGGTATCTCGATGGAGTCGCCAGACATGAAGACGGTATGCTTTACTCTGCCTACAAATTATTACCCGTGAATATATATGACTTTTCCATTAAAAAACTGTATAAATAAGTCACCTTCTTTCTCTGTTCTAGAACAAAATCTACATTTCCATACGAAAAATAACGACCTTTGTGTTGTCAGCTTCGAACTTTGTTTTCAGGAACAAAGGAACTTTTATAAACTTTTGGCTTTTTCAGATCCTATATAATCACTAGAGTAACTTCTTTTTACGAAAATGTAAGCATTTTTACTTTGCACTAACACAGTCGGACGATTTCAATTTAACCTAAAGTGTTTGCAAAATGCTAAACCTTATTAAAAACCACATCATTTTCCAGAACCATTGATTATTTTCCAAACCGGAGGCTCAATCGACTTTTTCACGGGAGAGGAAGACCCGAGCCAGGTCGTCAAAAATGCACAGGAAAGTATCGCAAATCTCACACAGGTATGTCATATAATTTGATCTACTTAAAATCAATATCAAACAAACAGTTCTTGTGTTTTCTTTGAAGTAATGTAATGTGAGTGCAATGCTTATCAGTAATCTATGTTTTAGGTAGATATTCGAAAACACAACAATCAGATAATTCAATTTTTAAGATAGTTTTTATGGAAATGAACGTTGAACAACTTTATATAATGAAAATAAGGTTCAATTTTGGTATTTTTTAGTAATAAAACATTTATTTCCAGGCAATGGATTCCGGAACCCTGGTGGTTCTTTCCCTGCTGGACTTCGCCAATGCGCCCGGAGTCAGATCCGCAGAAGAGAGCGAAGAGTTGAGGACGAAACTGACAGAACTTATCTCGGAGACCAATCGGGTATGGTTTATATGTCTTCGATGCTACGGGAAATTATTCAATATGTAGTAGGGTTCAATATTTCGAAGCTGCTCTATCCGATGTATGTTAACCTATTCAGCTGTGATTGTAGTTTGATACCGTGGCTTTTCGGTCAGAATTCGTGGATCACGGTGTTTATCGTGATCAAACTACAACAAATATTTGGCCTTTCCATATACTTCACATTATCTATTTGTGAACAGAACAGTTAAAGAGAGTTCGTCATATTAATATTAATTTGGAGCTTTCATGCTTGATTTATTGCAGCAACTGTCGCATATAATTCTGGACCCTGACCTCGGTACCAGACGTCTTCACCCTTCGTTGAACATCCGATTCATCGACATCAACCCCATCGTCATGGCCGCAATGCACAATCTGAACACAACACAACCCTTCACTCATCATTCCGCCGATACGAAGTACGTTATACTATTAGTCAATTGCACAGTCACGTGCAACTTGTTAAACAAATCAGAACTCAGAAACATGCAATGACAAAGTGCACGATGCCTCATTGGAAAGCTAACGACTATTCATTTTACTTCTAGTATAAATATGGGGCGAGGGATGGTCACCTGAGACGTGTGGAGTGGAGAGAACACGTGACACGTGTTCTCTATCGAAGCAACAGTGTGTCACACATTTTGAGTGACTACAGCAATTTACCAATCATTCCGCCGACAGAAAGTACGTTTACACAGCTGGCGGGTACTGAACGGCGGGTGGCAGTAGTGGGGGAGTCACTGTGCTCTCTATTACAGACTTAGCACATAACATAATCGCGTTTCCGTTTTTAAACGCGCCGCGTTGGACTCGCGTAAAATTACGCGCGGTATGTATAGAAATACTGCTCTAATCACAACCAAAGTAGGATTCAGCGTTCAAGGTCCCACCGCGAAAAGCTGGCGGTTATAGCTCAATAGAAGTTAAAGCAGAAGTTAATGTTTGCGAGAACACTGGGGGAGGATTTTGAGTCACGCTACACCCGTGAAACGATGGAACAGTCACGGAAAACGTGTGGAAAGGGTAGCACGAGACACGTGTACATGTATCCATATCCAAGCAATTCATCTGTGTCATACTTTCTTACGTAACTAGGCAGGAAGGTTGCAAGCTTATGGTACGTGTAGTTCTGATGAGATTGGAGAGATCTGTACTTCGAACATTGGCTTTTGTTCTGATATGATGATGCACATGCAAAACTGATTAATATTATCCCTTCTAAAAAGTGGTTTTTTGGTGGTTTGAATCATGTGTCGCTGCAGTATCTTTCTGAAGAGATTATCCCCACTTAAAAGCGCAAACCACTTTAACAATCATACTAGCAATAAATGAATAAGAGTCTTGCAAAACGTGAATATCGCCAAAATTAAGAGATTGGTAATAGATGTATTTATTCAATTTAGAGCCCACACGAAATCTGTTATCGCAACTACATTTATCCTAAAAACTCATATTATCGAATAAATATAACTAAATATGATATCAGTTTCAACCATTCCAGTATCCGTTCGGTGTACCGATACGCGTACCACGACCTCTGGCATCCATCTACCGTAGTCCATTATTCTCTGGCCAAGGAAGTTGTACGACAACTACAAGACCTTTGACACAGATGTTATTTGTTCGTTTATTTGTGTTTGTATAAATTGACTTATGTGAATTAATCAACAATCGCGAACTTCTCGCCGTATAGGGCGTGCCAAATTTATGAATTTTTGTCTCTCGCCGGAATCGAACCTACGAGCACAATATGCGTAGCAGGGCACTCACCACTGCGCTACGAGAGTACGTAATCCACAAGTCCTGGAAACGAAGAGATGTGCTTGTACACAGCGGAAATTGAGATATACAGTACCCTCCCGCCTTTCTGTTAGCGAAGACTATAATGGATACATGTGATATCACTGAAGGACACTTCCAGCTGAAGCGGTTGGGGAACGAGTAGGTCGGGGAAAAGAAGAGAGATGTCAATGTACGCGTCACGTGAGATTGATAAAGTTAGTAATAATTAGGGAAACAAACTACCATCGTTCCTTAGCTGAGGTTAAAGAAGGACGATTATGTGGATCAATCCCGTGACATTGGTCCTTTAAACTGCAATTGAAAAATGTATTGCAGTTTAAAAGACTGAACTGTTGGGATTGGTCAACATAATCGTCCTTTTTTATGCTCCAATTTCACCATAGGTTCGAAATGCTCCAGAATGGATATACCTGAAAATAATTATTGCGATGATCGAGAACTGTGCCTCGCCAAAATTCTGGAACAACTTAACACGCTTTGCTCACGTGATATTCACGTTTTCCATTGACTAGAGGTGTTTTTTCTCGTTTTGTGGTGAGTTTGATCCTAGTGAAAATCACAATTAAAAATAGAACCTATATTTTTCCCTATGATAATTGTTGAACTTTCGCTGTAGATTATGCTTATCTTTCAGTAAACATAAATTTTTTTTTGCTTCCAGTCAGAGCATTTTCTATTTTTCTCCAAAATTTCTTCCACGTTTTCCTGGAATGAGATTGAGTTGATAGAATAATGTGAGAGTTTAGACCGGAAGTGTGCGCCAGGACTGCTTAATCGACCATATACATACTCTCCATCTACCCCCTTTCCTTCCCACTAAATCACTTATAACTATGAATGGTCAGAGTTCAACGAAACATTTCGAGTCAAGTACATGTTTAGATTTATAATTTGGGTTCCATCGTTTTGAGGCGATGACAACATTAGGTTTCATAGGTAGTAAACGCACTGCTTGCGTGCATGCTAATTTTGATTTTTTCGCCTAAGATAGCATCTTGTTTTGCTAGAAGAGCCGATGACGGGAACGCTTAATAAATGTGTGCCTATTTTTGTTGACGGCAAGTCAAATTCAATCAGAAACTTCAGGCGCCTTTCAAACGCAGACAAGGAACTTCTACTTCTATTCTTTGAATATACTTATTTCAATCCAGATTGTTTTGTTTAGTTGTAGCAAACAAGATAAATACTTTTCCGTGAATAAACAAATGAACAAATTATAAAATAAATAAATTTTCGATTTATTTATAATTTTCTGTGTGAGAAAGCTCAATTACTAGTTTTATTGCTAAACTTCCTTGTTTTCAGACTTGACATTTTCGAAACGGCGATTACTCTTTGGTTTACGAGAGAATTTCCTACTTTTTCTATGGGTTTCTAGCTTTAATTGCGACCTGTCTATCATTCAAAGTAATTACACAATGTTTTTTCTACTTTTACTGCCAATGGTATGTGATTATTAGTCTAGAACTTGGCGAAAATCTACCAAATGTCTTCCTTTGCAACTTGAAAACCTCAAACTTCACTGTCATTTTGCACAACATTGAATGTTTACGTCCAATTATACATCACTTTCCGTTTCTTAATTAACAGAGTGAATTGAATAGGGGAGGGGGTATTCAGTTTGTAAAGAATCATGACTAGCTCATAGAAGATAATCGTGAGCGCACTTTTAAATCCTCTCATATTCTTAATGCATATTACATCTTTATAGAATTCCTCGATATTTAGTACGCTGTTTCATCGCATAATTACTGTTGGCAATCAACTTCTTCTGTAATTTTAGACAGGACATGATTTTTCAGTTTTCCTTTGGTACTGTTCAACCTACTTTACGACCTACGTGATTCTCTGAACAAGTTTGGTGCCTCTTGAAAACTGGACAAAACAGGTCGAACCGTGTTCAGCTAGTACGAGTCCTTAGTATTATTAGTAAGTACCGTACTTCAATAGTAAACTTTTCAGACTTTTTATTTTCTGCGAATGTAAGAGAGCATGATAGTCAATGAGACCGCAGGCAGTATGAGATACTCGGCGTCTCTCTGATCTGCACATTCTCTCGCCCAAAAGGCTACAGAAGTGGTTGGCTGTGAATGATCTGGGTACTAAAAGAGACCGAACTAAATGGTAAATTGCCATTGTGTCCAATAATTTACACAACATAGCGTGTCAAATGAGAATATTGAATTAAGGTTTGAACCCAGCCAGTTTTATTACACGAGATTCCTATAACACATTTATAATGTACAATAAGAACAACAGAGAAAAACGTGAATACTTTTTACATAATAGTTTTCTTCAAGTATTAAGGCGGAAATCCATTTAATTCCATTGTATAATAGACATTCTCTAAAGGAGGGTTTATAGTTTGGTGATGGTGCATTTTTTTGCGTGTTTTCAAATGACCGAATAAACTATACAGCTTTTCACATTGCAACAGTACTTACCACAAACTTGGGTCCTCCTTATTTTCCCGCCAAACTTTTATATTCCGTAAGTCTGATGTCACATTTTCAGCGAGCACCAGACATTCAAACTAGATCGTTACAAATGTTGTAATCTTTTCTAGGGAACAACTCTATGATTTCCACAGTTGTTTTGACTCTCGTTCGTACAAACTATACGACTCCTCAAAATAAAAATATAGAGATAATGAGGCATTGCGATTAGAAATAATCCGTCACTTCACATCTTTCTAAGATTCAATTTCATATTTATTCATTCACGTCACTTCGTTACGAGGCGGTGTTCATGAAACATGTCGCAGATCTTTGTAGAAGCTGCTTCTTGTGAGTTGTTCTTGGTCCCTCTCCTTCATAGTAGCCTTCAAGGATGGATTATCACATGCTCTACCGGCATTGATTCAAGATTCAACAGTTGGAACAATCTTCTTGTTTCTCTTGTATCTTGTTGTTCAAGCCTATGTGCGCTCTTCACATTCTTTCACGTGTTACCACGTGTCCAACTACAAATAACACGCTTCCTTTGAAATAAACTGTAGTACCCGATGAGATTCAACCGTAAGTCCCCCTCGTCAATTATCGTAAGCGGGTATATCATTAAACACTTTGGATGGAACAAAGAAAATGAAGAATTGAGACAACAATTTCTAAAACTGGCTCCATTCGCCATATAGCTGTACTCAATCTAGTGGCTCGTCTAACTGTTTGTTTATTCTCATTTTACTCAGTTATTCACCCCCTGGGGACGACTTTAATAGCTCTTTTCTTTTTCCTTGGTTCAATTAATGTGCTATTTCTATCTCGACGAATTATCATTTGCAAACTCATTAGAGCCAAGCTTGAGATTCCTGATTTTCGTTTTGTATAATTTTGAAGATAATAGATGATTATACTGTTAGTCAATTGCACAGTCACGTGAAACATGTTAAACGAAGCAGAACTGAGACACGTGCAATGACAAAGTGCACAATGTCTCATTAGAATGCTAACTTTAAGTGACTATTCAATTCACTTCTATATACGTGTCGCAGAGGAGTGTTTTGTTGATAGTGCATGCTAGATTTCTCCAGGGAATTTCGATGTGTGAGTTCAAAAGGTAACCTTTAGAAACCAAATAATGGTCCTCCTGAGCACACCGCAAGTTCGTAGTTTTTATTTATCACGAAAGCGGAAAATACATAGGGAAATATGAGCTACTGGTACATTTGCCATCTTCTCAATTTTCAGAAGTAGATTTGCAACGTCATCGTTAACTTTCTAATATAGTTAAGTACCAGTATGGCATGTATATTTGTAATACCAAACAAATCTTGTTTATATTCCTGCCAAAAAGAAACGTCCGATTAAAACATATATGGAGAACAAACTAACGTCGAATCGAGTTTGAATGAAAAACACATTTCGTCTCTCTACCCTCTAAGGTTACCGTTACCATTAGAGAATAGTGCGGGTCGCACTAAGGAAAGAAGGCATGATCATTGTGTTCCGATCTGCTGTGTTTGTAGTTTGAGTCCGAAATGTTTTAGTAATGTTTGATTGTTATACTGTGTGTAGTTCCCGAACTACCACTACCAATGGGGTTTTCCCATCATTCAGTCTCTCAGGGAAACCTGACTGATCGCATAATGGCAGAGATTTCTTCATAATAGAACCGAATACCTCTTTGTCAGTCGGCGTCTTGTGACTCTTTCTCTCTGATTGAGCCCAATTTGCATTGCTCGGACGAAAAACACCTATTTATTCAAATACGATGATAAACACATTTACATAGTTCATTGCTGCATCGCCGCTTCTTAGAACTACATTCGATTCAACTAAAACTTGTTCGGTCTGTTCTTGTTCTGCTGTTAGGGAACAATTATGGCTTTTTACGGTTTAGAGTAGAAAAACGGTACCTTGTTATTATGAAATCAGAAGTTGTATTTTTTCAATCGTTTTCTCACTTGTATACAAAATCGTTTTTCACAAAATGATTAGTTTTGCTGGCTCCCTGGAGGCTTATTAACTTTTTCCAACTAGCCGGAAGTGTCGAACTAAACTGGACGTTGCAATCCTCAACATCTAACACGGAACGTTGCGTTTTAGACACACTTCGGTATTTCGGTATTTGTAGAGAAAACTACAAATAAACCACAGATTTGAGTCAACCCTTCTGATAATTCAAAAAAATTACTACCTGCGTTTGCGATCGAATAGAAGAAACGTTTTTACGTGCTCCAATCTCGGCGCGTCAGTCCTTTAAACTGCAATTGAAAAATGTATTGCAGTTTAAAGGACTGAAACGTTGAGATTGGAGCACATAATTGTCCTTCTTTAACTGTACGAATGAGTAAGGCTTCTATGGGTATGATCATGGGATCATCTCTGCTTACTTTTTTCACTATAAGAATTAATTTATGAAGATTTTTTCTTCTCATAAGGCTTGTTAACATTCAAAATTTGAAACTATATTCCTTAGGTGTAAAAATAACTCATTTTGACCACTGTGCCGAGTTTTCTGCCGATCTTTGTCCACATTGAAAGTAACTTTCATTTCACCGCTAGTTTAATCAAATCAAATCAAATATTTATTACACAGTGTGTAATAACGGAACGAAAGTTTGAAACGCGAAAGGTTGCCAAAAAAGAGAATGGTGAAAAGAACATAGGTGAAAAAAGATGTAATAATATTGTATACATTCTATACTAAAGCGACTGTTCTGACAAATGCTCTGACTTAACTACCGTATCAATACCACAACCGCTGGGCTGTATTTCGAGACAGCATATATTTGTTGATTAAAAAAAGGGATGTCTTCACTGGGAATGATTAAAATAACACTACCTTCCCCTAACTTTCTTAGTGCTGATATATGTTTGTAGTTACTACCACCGCCTAAGTTTCTCAGAGTTGACAGATATTTGTAGTTACTACCACCACCTAAGTTTCTCAGAGTTGATATATATTTGTAGTTACTACCACCACCTAGGTTTCTCAGAGTTGATATATATTTGTAGTTACTACCACCACCTAAGTTTCTCAGAGTTGATATATATTTATAGTTTCTACCTCCACCTAAGTTTATCAGAGCCAATATATATTCGTGGTTACTATCTCCTCCTAACTTCCCTCAGACCTGATATATAATTTTAGTCTTTACTTTTCCCAGCGGATTGGTGGATAATATCATACTCCTAGTAATACTAACAATAAATTAAAGTCAATGTTCGTTCGTTTAACTATCATAATATATTAAACAATTCTAGAAGAAAAAGACATCGATAATACTAAAAGAAGAGAGTATCGATGCATGCACGTATGACCACTTCGCGAATGTGAGCAGTACGGAGATTTAGTCAACTTGTTGATTCTTCTTTCTCACTGGTTTTCACACTGGGACCGATTATGAACCATGGACTGCATTCCGCACCAGCCACAGGATGGGAACTTACCAAACTTACCAAGTTGCTAAATAAAACATGAGCTACATCAGATTACAAATTAAAACTTACAAGGCAGTAGCGTACCTATTTATGCTAACATTCTAGAAAGGGCGGTAGAATCTCCCGTTTGCTCATGAGCACCTCACGATCTGTACCTTCAGATTTCACATACTATCTCAGACATAAATTCTTTCACTAGCGAGATTTTGCGTGAAATTCATGGTTTTAGCTCCCCATTCCGTCAAACTTATTCCAAAGCTTCCAATTCTTCGATTCTCGTCTTTCTTACATGCTTACAAGGGAATCAATGAACAAATCAATAAATCAATCGATTCAGACTTTCGCTCTTCACTTTCCGTCGTATCATGATTTCGGCGTCTCCGGAAACGTTCCTGGTGATTCTGGCCATAGCGATGTGTTCCATTCTGTTCATGTTCACAATTGGGGTCGTCCTCATTTTCCACTGCTGTCGGGTGAAAGACATCTCAGAACTACCACACGCTATTGTACAGGTACATTTTGAAATTTAGTGTTCCTCATCATACAGACGCCGTGAATAACGTGTATAACCTAATCATTGGTTTGGAAAGATGTCTCAGTCAAAACTAATTGATTCTCAACTTCAATGGGGGTGAGGATTGGGCTGAACTTCCATTCTAACGTGCACTACAAATTGAAAGTGTGAGAGAAAGGGGAAAATTTTTGGGGAGAACAAGAATCTTAATGTTACACTCGTTTTGTAAGATAAAAAATAACTAGGCCTGTTAATTTGTCTACGTTTCCTTATTTTTTCTATTTCAGAGAACTAGGAACTCGTATAACTGGGCGCGCCAGTCGATATTTTCGTTGCGAGGTGGTTCCGAGTGTATTGAGGAGGCAGAAGATGACCACTTCCTCACGCCACAGCGGAATTTGTCACAGAAGAATTCTGGGACAGCCACCATGGTCTGACAGAGACTATCAGAACGGAAGCTCGTTTTTCAGGTATTATTTGTTTTATGAATTAGACGTATTCGTATTATTATAGTTTTCATGTATCGAAAAGTGTATAGTTCCGGTCATTCCCACTGAGAGTTGCCAACAAGCGTGCCAATGAACATTCCAGGCTATTTTTCACCACTTTGGAGTTTTTTCAAAAAGCAAAATCGCTGTTAGGTGTTGTTCACGCTGCCAACAGGTCTCAGTGCGTATGAAACGGACTACACTGCTGCTCGCTGAACTTTTCTACGGTAGAGTGAAAATGTCTATATCGTACTTCTAGAAGAGGTACGATATAGACATTTTTATATATGTGATTGACCCAACAATTATAATAGAAAACGCCCATATAATCAATCATCACCGAATTCTCTGCAAATTAAACATTCCATGCTGGTTTCCTTCAATTACGTACGTACACGTTTATTTCATTCTCAAGTCTACCGGTTACAATTCTAATTTTTTTTTCTAAACATAACCTGTAAAATTTTGTAACGTTCATTCATTGATTGAGAATATTTATGTACTTCATGTGTGATTATCATTTGATTTCCATGATCGACTCAATTTTTCAATTTCGCACTTTGCTCTCTTTTTTTTAAAATTCGATTCGTCTAGTGCCGATTTCTGTCTCTATGTAACATTCAATATAAATGAGATACATTGAGAGACCAACATATAATATACGAGTACAAATATGTAAATATAATTGTGAATAAATCAGTAAATGTGTTCATGGTGCTCCATAGCTCGGGAATGTGTACAATGTGTCGTCTCCTGAACAATCAGACTTTATCTATTATTTTTTATAAGGAAAAACTGAATTCAAACTTATATGTTTTTTACAGATTAACCATCTAACTAGACGTATCCAGAAACATGTACCGTTCTGCACGATTTTCCCAACTCTACCTGTTTTTCGCAACTTAAAATTGTTGGAAGATTCAATCCGGTCTGCTCGTTTGAACGATCTCACAGACGAGAACTTCCAAGTTCTACCTCATCATTGTGGTTAAAACTTATACGTTATTTGAATATCCCAATGTTCGCAGCAACTTCAGTCATACCCAAACGTAAACTTCGAGTAAGACATAAAGGGGTAGGATAGAGGCAGAATTGCAGTTCGCACGTGGAGTCAACGAACAAATCATAGTAACCAGGTTATTAGAAATAACTAAAACAACTAAGACCATTTGGAAATTAACTCAATAAAAAATCAAAGAAACATACTTCCAAGTCGATACTCCGCCAGCCATTTTCGAACAAAGTAAACCAAGTTGATTACGTACAATAAGAAGTTAGCCAGACACAGCAGCTGAAATTAATTTACAGTAACAAGCACGAGAGGTAGAAGTTCGGCTCCAGGCATCCCCAGGTTCAGAATGCAGAGCTTGAGTAAGAGCCTAGTCGTTGTTCAACTAGTTGAACATTCAGAATTTTCACCAATCGATCTGTGCTGAAGTCACAGTGAGATAAAATACAAGTGCTACATTTGAAAGAAGACATTATCGTTTCTTGAAGGAGGAAAAAAGTCAACAACCGTATTTATTTGAGTATTTATTGGATCCGTGGTACCCTGGTAAGTATCACTCCATAAGATTGGGTAACGAGGTTGTTGAAACAGTTCACGCGAGATCGACCCAGCAGAAGTTGTAGTTACAGTATGCGTTCAGTATTCCATGAACAAGAATATTCTCAGTTTACAATTCCAACTAACCGCAGCGGATTTGAGCCATGTTCCGGGGTACAGTGAAAGACCTCCAATAGAGAGCCACATCGATAGGAAGTAGAAAATCGATAATGTAGCAGAAGTCGCACATTCCTTGAGAGAAATCGCGTTTTCTTTCCGATTACTTTGGAACTTCCAGTAAACTCTGTTTGTTTATACCATAATTCCTTGATATGGTTAAAGTAACGGTGTTTTTTTAAACGTACAGGTGATCTTATTACTGTAGATCAGAGCATAAAATAATAAAAAACATCAAAAACTAACCAGAAGAGTATAAGTGAAACTTCCGATGGGAAAAACTTCAATGTCCATGTCAAGACCGAGACAGATGAATAGGGCGAGATCGAAGAAGAGCGAGAGCGAGATGGCCAGCCATATTAGGGATATGCCTTCAAAACGAACACTAATCAGTATTTTCATTAAAATAACACATCTTCACTGTTTCAGTGAGAATAGAAAGAGTTATTGTATTAGGTTATAAGTTGTTCATCTGTATCAGGTAACAGTATGGAATGTCAGACGGGAAGGTACTATACTGCTTGTCAATTGCAAAGTCACGTGAAACGTGTGCAACACATAATAACTGAGACACGTGCAATGACAAAGTGCACGATGCCTCATTAGAGACTTTACGTGACTATTCTATTTATTTATAGTATACCAGGGTTCGTATTTGCAGAACACATTACACACAAAGTTTTGCACAAACGTTGCCGTGTGCAAAGTAGTATTCGTGTTCCATTCTACTGTTATTGAATTTCACAACAAAATTACTCATGCAAATGTTCATGTTTGCACTTGGGTAATTATATTTTCTTACAAGACGCAGTATATATTTCGCAATGTTCTTGTTGTACTTCTGCCCGTTTATCGAGTATGAATATTGCTTACACAGATATTTCGAAAAGTTGGGAAACTTACCAGCCGGTGAAGAAGATGATACTGTAAGTGTGATGATAATGAAGATTGTTACTATCTGTAAGAGGGGATCTGTCAGACAACAACAAATCAATAATTCAAATGACGTTTTGATCAGTCTTTGCAAATTACTCATTTGGACTAACTGTTCTGTTTCAAGTGACTTACAGTTTGTGAGGTTGTTTTGAGGTAGAGCGCAGAAAGAAAGTTTACTTAAATAAATTCTGCATTCCATCAACATATGACGATACGTGTCATTGGAATAATGAACTAATGTGTTAACAATGTAAAAAAAGAACTAAACAAATGCCGAACTCACCAAAGTAAGTAGTTTAAGTATATGGGGAAACTGTTTGAAACGAGAAATGTGAAAGGCAACCATTGTGGAACTAGTAGTTTTCAGGGTATTGTTGCAAGTGGAAATAGAGGCAATTGATTGGGTCAAAAGATAAGGAGTTGTGTGGTTATCGGTTTCTTATTGGAGGTAAATAGTATAGAGACGACTGGGTGCAAACAAATACTACTGCCTTTCGAGGAAAAACTCGTTCTACAAATTGTATGAGATAAGATTAGATGTTATGTTATATCGGACCAAGTTCTTGTTCTGCTGGTTCTTCAACAACCCAAATAAGGTTATTGAAAAACATCTGAAAATGGTCGCGCGAGAATCATACAAAACCATTTGAGTAGAAACTTTTGAGTTCTTTCGCCAACAAACTGAGGTAATGGACGAATAGACGCTTGGTATGTTTTTGAACGATTTTCCCAAACTTTATTGGAATTTTCCATTACCTACCGAGTTATGTTTATATTTTTTGCATGCGCAATCGAACAATTACAAAGAAAGAAATTAGACCAATATTTATCACCTTGCACCAAGGTAAAAAGAACACGAAAACGAAATCATGACGAATCTGTTAGTTTACATATAAGTTGTGCTTGATGGAGTGATTTTCATATGCATTCTAATACGAAATACATCGATAAAAAATAAAGTTAAAGTACATGTACGAAAAAAGAAACTGCAAATTAAATGTTAAGGCCGAGTAAGGACTACCCGTGAGTTATTATTATTGAGAGCAAACTTTGTTACTTAAATTGAGTTTGAGCTTTATAGACTTAAATTGACAGTTTATAGTTCGTACAATTGTTTTTATTTTGAATGTAGGTGATTTGAACCTATTGCCCTATTGGCTTCACATCTGATTATGACTTTTGGATGGTGAAGTTATTGTTTGAGTTGTTCGGGAACAAAGTATGCTCTTCGCCTGTAGACTTCAAACAAGGGAGAAAATTTTCAAAGATGCAGTTCAGGGGAAAGCTCTGATAGTGGTTAAATCTTCTATCACAACCTACACTGGAAAAAAATATGTTAAAGTTCATAAGCTTACCAGCTTGGGAAAAACACAATTAAAAACGATATAGATTAACGTCAACCAATATTTGTGGAATATTCACAGTTGTAACGATGAAATTGAAAAGGTTAACGGTATGTATCATACCCACACTTAGCGTGCTCCACAACGTTTTGAGATATGAGGTATCAGTTATCGTAGAGCATTTCATACTTCTGATTGTAGACTTCCACTGGCATGATGCGCCATGGGTGGTCTGGAAACGAATAGTTACAGTATGTTCACATACATTTTATAGCTGGTAAAACGTATTTTAGTATGTTTCTGTGTTGTATTACAGAAAGGGAAACCGCACTGGTGGTTGGCTGTTAGCTCTCCTACTTTAAAACTCGTTATAGTTGCCTCCTGAGTTATCCGACTCAATAGTTTCTCAATGAAACTCACGCTTTTGCAACCTGAAGTATCGTATGAACAATGGTCTAATTACCGTTTTTGTTAAGGTCTGAATTAATACGGTTTTTGCCAGATTACAACAGTACCAGTACTTTCACTACAGCGTGCTAGTTGAATTTGCTCACCACGCGTTCAAATGAGATACACGGAACGAAAACGGGACTCACTTGAACAGTTCGTTGGCATCTATCCTGGAGATCTCACTGCTTCGGGAGGAGTTGAGACCAACTACACCCGATGTGGCGAAGTAGGCGGCGTTGTTATAGCTGAAACATATGGTATTGAAAGACACAGAATATGTTAAAGAAAGTACGTGAGCACCCGAAGACACTGCTAACCCTGAAAGACTGCAAACTGCGTTTGAAGCACGGACGGTAGCAGTTATTCTGTGACCTGGCGTGTTCGAAGAAGAAGCAAAAAGCGAAGTCAGGGTTGAGTTTATTACGAAGTGATTAGTAGAATGGCATTAACTTTCAAAGAATGGTAAATTCGTGGAATAAAAAGCTCCGAACAAAAAAGGTTCTTGCAAATTTACTAGTAACTTCACCTTGATCTTGTTAATACAAAGATAAAACTCCCAATCACCGAAACAAAGCATTGTATGATTCAGGTCCGTTTCACCTATTCATTGACCCTTACAGTATACTGGCAACTTTCGGAATGAAACTTGCTTATCAAAAACTGGAATAGTATTGCGATTGATGCTGATGCATTGTAGTACTTGCATGCAGATAAAGAACTGAACCAAAACTGTAATTCACAACTACTGAAAACTTCCAAATGTGTACTGTAAGAGCCCACGAACGCGTGAAAAAGACTATATGAAGCATTTGATGTTAGAAGCGGGACATGGAACAAAAAGGACGTTTGGTTAGTCTGATCTCCATTAAAATCACCTAATACTATGATCTATACTCGGAGATGGCACCGGGGGCAGCGGAGTACACGGACCACTGAAGATTGGAAATCGAGTCGGATTGTAAAGAGTTTTTTCTCAAAATATGTTGTTTTCATACGGTGGATTATGTAGTGCTACTAAAAATTTCAAACGTTGCGAATTTGTTAACGCGAGCCGTCAACATTCGTGGTTATCTTTATAGCAAAGTATAAATTTAACACTATGCGTGAGATTTTATTCTCGACTAAACTAACTCAACTTTTTCTCAAGTCAATACATTTCAAAAAAGTTCTAGAAACAATAACCAATGGCAGGGATACTTCCAACATACCGAGGTTGCGTCACTCCAAAGGTGGGGCCGTTCTTATCGGCGCCGTAGGGGGAATTGGTGAACTGCTGCTTCTTCACGTAGATGCTGGATTGGATTTTGGTTAGATTACAAACTACAAACAATTTTAATAATATCATAGTATCTAGCGGGCAGTCAAGGACCACTGATTCCGGATATTCTGACGTGACACTAACACAACTTATGATAATTTTCATTCTCTTCGATCTTGTAGAGAATGTCAGGGACGTCGAATAGCCTTTGCTGACCTCTCATAACAATGTATTACCTCACTGTTTCTCAGACAACATTCTCTAACACGTTCTTGTAACTATCAGAAAATTGAGATCACGGTAATATACATGAGATAGATAGTTACGTACCTTTGTTTCCTCGCGTTGGGGCGGAACTTCTCCATAAGGGTGGCCACCGACTCACTCAACGGGGTTCTCTTTGCCAGTAAAAGTGCTCCAATGACAATCGGAGTGAGACGGAGCACGAGAAGGGTTACCAGAACGGGTCGCGGGATGTACGAGGACTCGATTTGGGGATCGCAGGTATTCTGGAAGGATACTTAGAACAGTGTGTGAATAGTACTTCATACCCGGGAACAAAGACACTGTTCGACAAAGAAACATACGATTCAGCAACTTCAAAAGTCTCGATTCGCTCTTGCTGACAGTACGCGAAAATTCTTGCACATCGGAATTGCAAAGGCGTCCGTATATACCGAATGGTACGAACGAAACTGTGAAAAATCATTAATAACCGAAATCGGCATCATATTGAGTTCTAAATATAACCGTATTTTGTTTATAGAAACTTTTCTCACTTTGGGATTGAGTCTTCTCTTATAGGCCGCGTATATATCGTGGTCGAATGTGCATCGGAGACGCTGTTCCATCTGGAGGAGACCACCCGGGTTGTGGGGAATCGCGTGGTTCAATAGCTGGAATGTACAGAATTTGTTAATGTAATGTTAATAGAATTAAAACAGTGCATTCAGCAAGTTCTAAAGCCATGACGTATTCTATTGTAGTAGTTATACCGACAATTTTTTTCTTTAAAAAAGATGTAGTTCGAAAATGAGAAAACTATGCTTGAATTATTTACCTGCTAGAAACAAAACTTCTACTTCAGTGCACGGTCAAGCTAATGTGCGTTTAATCAATCTGTATATTTTCGACGAACGTTGGAGTAGAGACAGCGAAAACCTATAAATAACCCTGCAGAAACATTTCAACAAGCTTACCTTCTCAGTGGCATTTGGTAGGGTCGCGGAGAATGGGAACAACATGAACGTAAAAACGTGAACTTCACAAATGCAATACAATGCTCCAAGTGCGAATAGAATCTGAAGATAATTACATTATCACCTATCGATAGATATTTTTTATGGTTTTCTAATACCACAACTAACATAAAGTAAAACAATAAACTTTTTTGATTTAATTTTACGTTCATGTTCAGAATATTATATACTCACCCAGAAAATGACGTGTACAGTTCCTGATGATACTTGTGTAGTGAAATACAGAAGAATAGCTATTCCGAGAAAGATGTAACAGCCCAGTTCGGCCGCGAGATAACACCACAAAATCGTCTTGTACTGAAATTAGTTGCATGGTAGGCAAATGTGTCGATTGTATTTTCGATGCGAATTTGAACATACTTTTCAAGATTTTTCAGCGGTCGCACATTCAACAACACAGAGAAACGTTTTTCTGTATACATTAGAGGTACTGTGAGGCTCAAGAAGTGTGAAAAAAAAAAAACGATTTCCAAATCACAGGTTAATGTTTTGTCTAACTGATGAATTAGTGCAAAAAAAAACTTGAGCACAATCTGATAAATTTCCTTAATTGTTATCACAGAAGAATTTAAAATGAAACCCACCGTTCGCAGACTTCCGAGATCTTCTATTTCCCTGTCTTTCAATTGATACAATCCCAATAGATGATTGTAATTGATTTTGGAGATACTGATTGTTTTATCAAGATAATCCACTAGTTCTTCATACACGGCCTTGTCTTCATACACATAGTAACCGAGGCACAATATGGAAACCTAAAATAAGGAATTACACAACTATCAATTTAAATGCAGCAAATTTTTTCGAAAATTCTCAGAAAATGTCAGGAATACACCTCAAACTTGATGAATTAAAGGTTGTGTGTAAAATGTTACATATTGGAGATGATAATCGGTGGATGCGCCATTATGTTCTTATTTTTACGTTTTTTCTACTGAAGCACAGATGTAGTTGTGAACACCATCATTTGCAATATATACGACTTTTGAATATTCTACAGAGTGTACTCATCAAATTTCGAAACAAAGAAATAAACTTTTTTTAAAGTTTTGAAGAGTATAGTTTAACTCACAAAAACAGAAAGTGCCAATATGATGGCAATAGTTGTCGCCACAGACTCTCGCCACAACTGAGCCTGAAACAAGCGAACTTGCAACGAACTTTTTAGAAACCGAGCACCATGACAGAGTGTTATTTCAATACAACGTCAGCTTTGAGCTGGGCCATCTGACCAGGTTGCGCTCACACACCCTACTGTCAATACAGTGAGCTGAGCTGACCACTGTCACCAGATATATTCAGTTTTTTTCACTAGTTTTATTAGTACAAAAACACGTAGTCACACATAGTGCATGAATAGAAACGTATTTGAGAAACGATGGTGTTGTAAGAACAGAGTAATGATTCTCAGATAAGACTACTTCATTACCTTCCTTACTTCATTACTTCATTAAATATTGGTTCGAATACTTACCCCTTTGAAGGTGACCCGACTGGGCAAGCTGGCTGAGGTTCGAGGTGGCGGGGGAGGGCGCTCGACGGTCATCATTTCTGGAGAAAAAAATAACTCGTGTCTGGAAAAAGAAGTAAGATATTTGACAATGTAGACAGAAGAATGTGTGATATAGTATGAACACAAATAGGAATGAGAAAAATTCTAGTATTGAAAACAGATTGTTTAGACACCAAAATATCTCAATCAACCCCATCACAAACCGTTAAGAACAGATGAGAGGCGACGAATACGGCAAAATTCACAGAAGCTGCAATGTCTAGAACACGAAAACCAATTTGTGAATATGTTTCAGGTCCGTTCGAATGGAGATTTGTAAAATGTAGTTTGGAATAGTATTCAGCTTCTAGATAGGGTGAAATATGACATACGCAAGGTTCACATCGCCCAACTGTGTGACTCAACACATAAAGTTGATGAGTGCTACTCTTACAAAAAACGTGCACACTTCGAAGCCATGAGAGTTCATTATAACATTCATTATTGTATTCTTAGATATGTAGAGAAATAGTCGTCCTTGATTTAGGTAGTTGACCCGAGAAAAAGGGATAATGAGGACGTTAGATTTTCTCTCGTGGAAGCAAAAACAGAAACAGAACACTAATTATAAAGTTTTTTCTGTTAGCTGTGATCAAAACAACCAATTCCCATGTTCAAAGCAATTTTCAATGGATCATCTTTCTATATACGTATTCGAAAACATTGTTGCTGGGCCTACAAAAAGAAGGAATGAAATAAACGTTTAGGTTAACGTAATGGATAACAAAAAAATGTGCTACCAGAAAAGAGGAAAACAACTTAACAGCCGATACATAACAAAGAAATCGATTGGAGTCGCATTTAGCAACAATACAGGTATTCGAAAATATAACACTTCTTACGATTCGTTAGAGTTCTCTCAAATGAATTGGCATGCGAGTTGAGATTGTTGCTTGAAAGATTAAAGCGCAGTTTTTAAACTTCGAAACACGTTGGTTCCATTTGAGGCTCAATTTGAGAGGAACGCGGAAAGTGCGAAAAGAAACGAGTTTATGGGGGCTGAGTGAGAGAGGATCGGACAAACGGTTTTGCGTGCTTAGCCTCAGGACGTTCCCAAAGAGAGAACGGATTATCCAAGACAGCAGAAAAGAGTCTGAAGCTTGAAAAGTGTATTACTCCTTTTGTAAGTCCAATACAGTTCAGCATGCGATGTGACGACGGATTCGATACAAAGTGCATTTTCAAGAAGGCTCATTTAGAGCTAGAGAGTATTTTACAAATGCTTCTAAACATACTTTGATCTACTTACACAAAATGATTTGCAAATTACAATTAATATTGAAAACTGAAAACAGAGCGATCGGATAGATCACATCAGATAATGTAGCCCGGTATTAACAATTAGGTGTTTATACAAGCATCGTGTTTTTGTGAAATAATTTTAAATCTCCAGTTTTCTTAATTTGATGCAGACGTACGCAGTGAAAGCTTAAATGACTACTAAAAAATCACAACTTTACATAATTTCTGTTGTTGTGGACTATTTGTCGGAAAATAGGTGGCGCCGGCGATCGATAGGTATGATAATTAGGAAATCTACGGACCACCCTCCGAACAAAAGGTCACCTAGGTGGTAATTATGCTACTGACCCCCACACTGCCACCCACAAACAAACATATTTGCACCCGGAAACCGACACAATTCCAAGAGGACGGACTACTCGTGTACCGAATGTTTTAGAAACATTCAAGTGTTTTGCACAGTAATAAGTTGTTACGGTTCTTAAGGTGGTTTGTGAATCGTTGAAGTAGAAAATTAATTATAATTGAAGATTTAGTTTGAGAGCATGAAAACTATAGAACTGCTACTTTCTGAGTAATATGTCGAAAGTAGACCAGTTTGCATCTAGCTGTCACGTAATATCATTAGCTCATTGTTACCAGTCAATGATCGACGTAACAAAACTTGTTTGCCAACATAGTATACTTGCAACGGTTGATGGGCAGATCAAGGAAATTCTGTTATCTCAATGAAATTCACTGTTGAAACAGAAAAAAAAGTTCCAAACGTCATAAGTTATAGTATGTGACACCTTCGAAGTTTCTTCACGCAGACAAAAATAAAAACTTGTACTTCTGTACCGGGGTGTGACCTATTCCCACTGTTCTCGCGATCAATAAAACGATAAATTAAGGACAAACTGAAATAGGAGTAGGAAATAGGTAATAGGGGCCGGGTTCCTTTATGAGACCATTTAGGGGTATCTGTTGCTACGTCAAGGACGACTGACCGCTCAGCGCTCTCTCGTTCAACCACACTCTTTCCTCTTTTTGCATCTGGACCCTCTCCTTCTCGCACAGTCTCTCGCGGCGACAATGACGATCGAGATAAATGCGATTGTCGTCTTAGCGTGGGACGGCGGGGAAGGTCGCCTCTGGAGGGAGGGAGGAGAACCTTACGAGATAGGTATAGTCCAAGAATTTCTCAACTCGCAGATCCTTACCTGCGTCTCATCGAAGACACGCTATTTCTCTGCTGTCACAACCCGCCGAGAAGCAGGTCTCGCGAAGTAGTACGCGATACGAAAAATGACATTTCCGTATAATTACTTTGGTCAGAAACGAGAATACCGACATACTTATATCTACTCCACCTTTGTAGAAAGCAATGTCCTTGCGTTGTAAGCACGACTGCTGCGAGTAGTGTCAGTGTTTCGAAGTTTGACGGTGGTTTGAATCTTACATGGGTGAGAAAGTTCAAAACACTGACAGATCGAATGTGAAACACGTTCCACAGTGTTTGGTCATCACGCGCGACAGTGAGCTGCATATATTACTAAGGAGTACCACCTCACAAGCTCTACTGTCTTTCACGTACTGTCCTCTCAAATTAGAGTTACTACTTGATGTGAATTACTACCGGACAACTCTTGAAGTATTAAGCAGCAGACAGCATCCGAAAGCTCTAACGATGTTCTCGGAGGAGGATGGGGAAACACAAAGTCACTTTGTTCTGGATGACCAGCTTCAGTTCGGTGAACAAAAGATGAATGAACGTTTCAAAAAAACGCGCATCGTGCATTTGAATTCTAGCAATAAGTTGAAATCCAATGTAGAACACCGTGAGGTTTTAGTTGGTGGGTGCCTGTTATCGTTCGGTAGATCAGCGAAGATGTTCGAGATTGAGTCATCTGGATGAACGAACGGAACAAAGGGACGGGTGTACAGAATACTACGCTCCCTACTACAAACTTCAAAATGATTTGCGGTCTTGTTTCACGTAAAGTACTCAGAATATGAAAGCGGATAGTAATATTATTATAATATTGTAGAGATGAGAGGACGCATTACTGTGCGTGCTATTCTCGAGTGGGCCACAATAATATTTGAAGTAAATAGCTTCAAATCAGAAATCGTGTGCTGGAATATCACTTTCTTTCTGTGTCTCTGGTTTGGTGCGCACTGTCTTTCGAGCATTCTCCAAGCATTCTCCTGCTTTCCTTGAACCTCAGCAATCCGAACTGATGCCTTTTCAGGCTCTTGGGCTTCTGAAACGTCGCCACAATCAACATTCCATCATAGCACCTCATGTACGGTTCAAATACAGAAGCGAGCAACGCATTTGAACGGGACATGAACGCATAGAACAACCGTTGGAGAAGACGTTGGAGAAGACGAAGGTTACGATCTGTCAGCAGGGATAATAATGAACACGGCCTCTGAAAGATTTAGCATAGCAGATCCAGATCAGAGAAAAATTATCTGGAAAGTCATAGCAACTGAAGCCTATAACTTTAAAAGAGCCACCATAAACATCTGATGTACATGAATCGGAACGGGTACCAGTTTTCACTTACGATGTTGATCAAGCCAATCATGTAGAGCGTGGAAATCACACAAAGTTGTTGTTCCGATTGAGCCACGTCCATGTTCACTCCTAGTCAAAATATGTGATCAACCTCTGATTCGAGAGCGAGCCATGATAAAGTTCACGATTCATGAACTTCGTTCGGGTTGTACGTAAGTTTTTAATACTGTTCAGATGTAACTTAGATAGACATAATTATGTGGATTGTATAACTCGGAGTTGTCTCAGACAGTACTTGCGGTGCATCAGATAAGCCCACGTGGGGTAGATAGCTTTTAGAGATAGAGGAGGAGGGGAGTACCCAATCCTTGTAGGGTATTCATACTATCAGTTCCCAGCAAACATGGTCGCAAATGAAGAGCACAGGCAGCAACAAAAGGTTGGTTGGTTATTTATTCGTTTGTAATAGTTGTTCAGCTTGTCTCTCAGTTTCCACAGGACATATACCGAAATTTGTTTGAGGGTTAGGGCACCAACAAACTGTGAAACCTAAAGGGTGGGTGGTTAAGAAATATCGGGTAAATCCCGAAGGGGAAGTCTCCCTTTTTCAAAGTTTTCCGCATTTAGTCAGATGTTTTCCATATTCATCGATTTCCAAGTTTTCACCACAAATGAATCATGAAATACCACATACCCTTTTGAATGAGAGAAACTCTATCTCAACCAAATTCGAGTTTTGAGGGGGAGAAGCTCAGTGCATTCTTTTCGATCTTTACCTTCAATGAGTAGTTCCTTCTTCAACCGAAACACAGAAATAACCAGTATTGTAGTATGTACGTTGGTTTTTGGTCAAACTTTACTTCTTTCTTCGTACTATTACTACTACTATGTTGCGGGTCTTTGTGATTCTTTTGGCAATATTGTCATCGAAATACGGCGTTGAACCTGTCTCGAGACAAGTGATAAATCGATCTAAAAACGAAATCAAAGTGAAGTCGCACCTATCCATATCAATGTTTCCACACGTAGCTACACCATTCTCCTTTTCATTTGTTATAGTCTCCTTTGAACTCTAGATCTCCTTTACGGTATAAATTTTACACTAAGTTTTTGGTTGGGGTGCCACATTTTTATACTAATTCGCAGTACAAAAAAGTACGTCAGAAAACATTGATACGAGAATTTGACTAACCTGTGAAACCAACGGATGGATGAAGCAGATACACCCAAATTAACGAACTCAAACTTGTTACGTGGTGAGTAGCCAGCCAACAATAATGAAAATTTGTGGAAAATATTCTTAGTCTTGTTAAATAAAGTAACAGATAATAGATGAGCACCCTTTTGAAATAACAATATAATTTTCGGTTGGTAGTAGTTCAATAAACGAAGAATTTAGCCAGTCCCTCGAAAAGTTTCAAGTAGAGGCGAAGGTGTTGACTATCAAGGTTCTCAATCATATGACCATCATAATCGAATCACCAACCTACTTGTTGTCCGTTACTGTGCTTTTTTGTGAGGAAAAATATTTATCATGGTTAAATCTGTAAACAAGTTAGAGAAGTTCAGAAAAATTAACTTACTGTAGAAAGGCTAGAAAAATAGTTGATCGATTTCGAGAAAGTAGAAAAAGTTTTCGTTTAGTGTGAGGAGAGTGCTTGTTCAATACTTTGACAGATTTTGCGTTGTCATTTGGTTGTCATTATGCTATTCTGTTCATCAACAGTTTACAAAAATAACACACACCGGAGCGAAGTATTAAAATGACTTAGTTCCACATAGCATGAACAAGATTGTGTTAAGTTTGAGTTTCATCTACTTAGGTTATGTGTGGTTTATATACGCACAAAGTACTGAGGCACCAGGTTAGGAACCATTTCCAAGGTTATACTTGTGATGACTCTATAATTACTTAACAGAGTCCAACGATATTCACTACCGCTACACGCTTAGAAGGAATGACCAAATCTGAGCTGTAGTTTGTCGTCAAACACATCAGAGTTCGCTAGTTCTTCCATAGAACACACCGTAATCAAACTTTGAACGGCAGATTGAGACAAATGACCATTTCTGGCTGATTTCTCTAGCGCGGTACCTAGACGCCTACGCTGGGCCAGGGACGCAGTACGTAAAGAAAAGAACACACTTGGAGTCATGACCAACTATTTGGTATCGGAAGGTCTAGTTCAACCTCACACCAATATTTCTCCTCTTCTCTGAAGCAATCAGCAATCAACTGCCGTGATTGTGATGAACTTTGATCGAGATCATACTTCAGTCCAGCATACCTGAGTACACATGAGTACTACCTGAGTATTTCATCCTTCGTCTTTCGCTTCCCCAACTGTTCACTGACACTCGTATCCCAGTGGGATGTTAGAGCAGAAAATAGTGTATGTTTGGGAAAACATGGGACAAAAAAGCCAGGATGTTCAAGAATACGGCCTCTGAACCACCATCCTTTTTTATGACGGGCCACGTTTTCTGTAGAAAACAGGTTGGCTAGACGATCTTGCGCCAATCAACTTCAGGCCAGAGCGTAACCTCCTAATGGGTCGTTGGGAGTTATAGGTCAAAAAGAAGTGAACACATAAAATTTATAGCTCACCCCCTGCCTGACATGTGATTCCGTAGTAGACGTGACTTGAAACCAATGTCTCTATTGTCTCTACAACTAATGTCTCTAATGTCTCGACGTTAAAGTCATTTTCGGAATGTTACACATGGACATTTTCTCTTGGGATGCGTACAAATATATTTCAAGAGATGCTGCTACTGTTTTGGGGCTCTGAGTTGTTCAGTCGCATGATGGGTAGCTACAAAACCAGGTTGTTATAGGCGCGGTTGTTATATTCTTCTCTATATGTAGTTTGATCTCAATCCGTTTCTGGGTTCATTTCGATGCTTTGTAGGCGTTTCTAGTTGCAAATTGAATCTGGCTTCTACGACGGAGTTCGCAAGCCCTGTTCCACCAAATTAGCAAGCCAGACAGTTTTTACGACGACTTTTCAATGATCGGGGCGCGTGAAATGCTTCCAAGTTGTCCATCGGTTCACGCGTGAATGCGCACCAATTACAAGTGAAAACCCCGCCTCCCCAAGCTCTCTCAGTTACCCAACTAACTACCATGCCACCCACACACACCATGGAAATGAGCGATCTACTGGTAGGTTATCAGTAACATGATGGGGTAAAGTACAGAGAGGATGAATAATTGCTTGCCGATAACTTACTATACGACGACGACAACTATACGACCTACCGAAACGTGAGATTCAACCGTGAACCCGAATCTCATATCTCAGTTACTGCGTCGGAATTAAGTATCAATACTTTTACAATTGGTATGGGGAATAGTTCTTGCAGTTTCTTCTTCTTCACGAGCGGTAACACGGTGCAACATGTTCGAATGGTCATGGTGATAGGGTATAACAACATTGTGGTTGCGATTATAGTGCGTTAGAAAATGTTAGTGGTTCCAAACTTATTGGAGTGGAGATGTATCACCAATCTGCTCAAATTTCCCAATCCAGTAGTATCTTTCAAATGTGTTCTACTGAAAATTAAACTGATAACATGAAGTTTCTCTCAAATCGAACCTTTTCTGTGGTGATTTTAGTAATTTTCCATCGTGTGAATTCTGTGAGAACGTATTCTAGATAAAGAGCTTTCAGAAGTACGCGATGGAGTCGTACATTGCGGATATCGACAAAGATGGAGGTCGTACCACCATCATATTCACTTTGAAGGAACAAGCCGGAGCTCTCGCCGAGACTCTCAAGGTTTTCCAGGTAAGAATCGTAACCATATTTCAAGAGCTTCGACGCATACATTTTCTAGAAGTTTTTGAATAGTCACATACATGCACCGTGCCTTACTCAATACACTTGCAAATTCTTAGGTGTTACTCGTTTGTCGTCTATAGCATTAGACGAAGTTTAAATTTCATTTGACGAGAATTTCGGAAATAAGTTAACGTCGCAGCACTTCACGTAGAATAGGAGACAGTGCAATTCTGGTATAATTTGGTGTTTGCAGCTCTATCCCGCTGTGTTTTTAGTTCGATTCCGTCAATTTCTCATGTTTAATCGTAAATTATGCGTGCATCTAGTTCAAACTGTATTCGTCTGTTGTCCCCTCTACAGTTGCTAGTACGAGTTGAGATGTCACCGTTGTGTACCCAATCGCACACGTGGGACTGAAACTCATTTCATCGACACATTCCTCGTGTTAACTGCGCGCACTGCGTGCACTCGCGCAACAAAAACCAAATCAGCGGAATTAGCGGAAGACGTTAAAGGACCATGAAACGGAATGTCTGGTTGTTACAAATCAAAAGAAAGATTGTTAAAGTATTCCTTGAAACAACGACCAATTGAATTGTAAGAAAAATCGCATTTCTTCTATTAGGATCTTTACTTTTCTCGACCCATACACAACGAACTCCACAACTTTTCCGAGAATTGACGTTGATGTTCAAGAATTACTTTGAACCTGAACGATTCTCATCACAAAACAGTCACATATTTTCTATCGCTCTGTCAACATCGGTTTACGTGACGCTTCGTCGGATGGTTTCACCTATCGTATTCTATTGTAAAAACTCGCACCGGTTGTCAGTCTAATTGTTAGAAAAACCAGAGAAGGTTTTATTCAAAATCTATAATCAGTGAATGTAGCTCACTCTTTCACTAGTTTCGCATATCGTGAGCAGAGAGTGTTTGTTTTCTCCACTTTTTTGTATGATGTATCCAAGTGAGCTACTAACCCACGTGAGCTACGTAAATAGTAAACAAACTCCTAATAAAACTGAAATGACTAGTTCATTTGAAGAAATCCAGTTCAGTTATAGGTTTTGTTTACAGTTTTTTATCTTTCACCTGTGATTAATTCGGTAATACATCACCCTAACGATACAGCAACCGGTCAGAGGGTTTGTAATAGAGAATATGCTTCCAAAAGATTTGATGCGTCACGTAACCCCATGTGAGAATGATTCAAGGAAACTTTACGCTAGAGAGACTTTCCCATCTTGACAAACTGGAAACCACCATAGACTCTAACAACCTGCTACTCTTTCTCTACTTTAACAACCTACTCGGGGGGTATATCGTATATAGCATCGGGTTGTTTAGTGTCATTTCGGGCCTTATTGAACCTAACTTCCCCAACATCTAAAAAGGCGAACAATTATCTGGTGATTGCATTATTTAGACATTAGTTGCACTTTGAACAAGTGACCATGTACTAGACCATGTGATGCAATACGATTCCAGACTATTCTCATGCTTCATTTGATTATTAGTCGCGTGCATCAAATCTTTGCAGAAAAACTCGTTCCGCATCAAACTTGGCAACATTAGGCACCGTATCAAAGTCCCATAAAAAGCTCACCTTTGAGTTGAACTATCTGGTCACCAACTCGCTCAGGTTTGGGTCACCTGCACTATGATTTGCTTATACATACAAAGTTGGTAACTATGAGGCCAGAATGTTACCAGGCGGCGTAGCAATCCCTCCAACATCATGAGAAGCTCATGTGAGTTTCTCATGAGAATCTCATGAACACTTCATGAGCTACTCATGAACTTCCAGTGTTGTAGCATAGCAATTAATATAATCTCATGAGAAACTCATGCGAATAGCTCATGAGGTATCTCATGAGATTGTTGAGAAATTGCTACGCCTGCAGGCCCTCGATCGCGTTGAGCTCACAATTTGCATAACTTTGCTACGGTGTTAGATAACAACCCCCCCTGGGAAACAATGAAAGATCGTTTTGGTTGCGAACTGTTTCCAAACAACTGGTCCATCAGTTTCATTGACAGCGGAAATCTTTGATCTAATTTGATACGGCGGGTCTTCTTTCAATGATTTATTATAATGGTTGTTTGACCAGAAAGGAGTCCGAATGTTTTCACATGCACACATTCACATTCGTGTATGAGATGAAACTTTGATAGTTTGAGAAACTTTCATGGAGAGAAGTACAAACTGTTCACCACAGAACTTCATTCATTTTACGACATCGTAAACTGGAATCGCTGGAGCCTGAAGGCTGCGCAGTTGAGAGTTCAGGTGTTCAGGAAGACCATAATAGTAAAAAACAATCATTTCTAAACTGTGATCTTTTCTTTCACGGTAAACGTGTGTGTTTGTACAGTATCTTTCTAGAAATGCCGTGACCTCCCCTATTTAGGCTCATGGAGTCAACCTTTCCCACATCGAGTCGAGACCTTCCAAGAACCATACCGGCTGCTACGAAATTCTCGTGGAATGCCAGGAAAACGCGGATCAACACAAGATTGAAGAGGTATGACAACGTTGTTGCACTAAGAGTATGACCATACTGTGTATTCAGATTTCTGATGTGTAGAACCAAAGTAATTATAAAGTAGAACGCGTGCAGGCTAAAAGAAGAAGATGTTTCTATTTCGACTGTTAATTTTTTCTAGTACAGAATGAGAACGCTTGTGTATCGAACGTTTCCAACTAACCGGAACCGTTTTTCAGCTGATTGAGATGTTCAAAAAACGTGGAGAGGGCCTCATCGTACAGGACTGGAACACCAAGAACAAACAGAACAAAGGTACCAACTATCATATTTGTGAGGTAAAAATAAAATCAGACCTAGATTATTTATAATGATTCTGTTATTTTTCACTGTTTTCATTGTGTACAAGATGTCATTTCTCAGCAGAATGCAACTGTGAGTAATAACAATTATATATTGTTCATTGAATATAGATCAACGAAAATGTAGCATTATTGTGTAGCGATAACCACGCATTTCGAGCGATCCACATAAAGTCAGTCTGTTTCTGACCTAAAACCTTTTTTTCGACACTCTGTCGAGTATTCACAAAACTGTATTTGTGTCCGTTGAAATCTAGTCAATCTACACCACATTTCAATACATTTAACACTTTTCAACATTGTTTTCCAGATTCTGTTCCCTGGTTCCCTCAGAAAATCTCGGATATTGACCAGTTTGCCAACAGAATTCTTAGCTACGGATCGGAACTCGACTCAGACCATCCTGTACGTTCCGTTTTTTTATTTCTGTCAAACTTTCAGACCTAGTTCGTCAGAGCGCGGTAAACTCATCATAAAATTCTGTTTTCACTCCCTTCTATAACGATTATATTAATATAAATATCCTTTTATTCCGTAACAAAATGGTTTTAGGGATTCACCGACCAGACCTACCGTGAGAGACGCAAGTTCTTTGCCGACATCGCCTTCAACTATCGACAGTATGTTTCTGAATGTTTTCATGAAACAGAGATCAGACTCTCCGTTAGCCACGACGTTACAAAAAGTTTTTAAACTATTCTCCCAGTTCGATTCTATTCAACTTCCAGTCAAAATTTCTACAACATTCAGCGCTGCAGTATACAAAAGTGTTTTTAAATCACTCCTTTCAATAAAATTAACTATAAATTTTTCAAAAACCCTAGTAATTTCGAATTAACTATAAATTCATCCCAAAACGTATCTATTTGAACGAAGTAAGAAACTATTTTCTATTTCCAGCGGCGACAAGATTCCCCGAGTCGAGTACTCTGCCGAAGAGGTGGGCACCTGGAGAACGGTGTACACGGAGCTAGAGGCCCTCTACAAGGACCACGCCTGCAAGGAGTTCAACTACATCTTCCCCCTCCTCCAACAGAACTGCGGATTCGGACCCAACCAGATACCCCAACTGCAGGATATCTCAGAGTTCCTCAGAGGTAGCTAGGGCCTTATCTACGTCTAGTCAAACATATCCGAATTTAGCCACAAATATCAAACTGTGAAGAGAATAGAGAGAACGAAACTACGGTTTCACCTATTTAGCTACAGCAACCAGAGTTCTGATCTGCTCTCGAAATGCGGGCTTGAATAGTTCCGTGTAAAAGATTGTATCATAGCGGAATCGAACCTGCATCCTGAACATAGAGCTTAAAAAGATCCCAAACATTCAGCACAACAATGTATTCCACGTGGATTAGTCAAAACTAACTTTTTTTCAGATTGTACCGGTTTCTCGCTGCGCCCAGTGGCCGGTCTGCTCTCCTCCAGAGACTTCCTGGCCGGGTTGGCCTTCCGAGTATTCCACTCAACACAATACATCAGACATCACTCATCCCCCAACTACACACCCGAACCGTAAGTTTCTGTTTTAGACGTAAATAGGAAAGTCACGTGAGACGCTAATGTGAATTAAAATGACACATAAAACACGTGACATCTCATTCTATGTTCTATTTCGATGCGCTAGTGCCAAATACACAAAATGGGGATCAATCTTTAAAAAATTACGAAATATTAGGACGGAATGACTTCTTCTCAAAAAGCGAGAGAGAATGCAAAAGATGTTAAAATCCCACAGATGGAAAAAATGTAAAATTATCATTCGTTCACGATTACATAGCCAACGAGTATGGCAGAGCTGTCCAGCATATTTAATCCAAGATATTATGTAAATTTCACAGAGAAGAACATTATGATCATATTGTTTTCCAGCGATATTTGCCACGAGTTGTTGGGTCACGTTCCTCTCTTCGCCGATGTGGAATTCGCCCAATTCTCCCAGGAAATCGGCCTCGCGTCCCTCGGAGCCTCCGATGAGGTTATCGAACAACTGGCTACGGTACGGAAGAAAAGTTTTTATGCTTGTATCATGTCTGCAGTCAAACTTCTAGGTTTTAATTGAGGGGCTTGCACTTGCACTGACTCCAGTCTAAGGTATTGAAATGTTATTCAAAATTAGATAGAATGTTTTAAGTCACGTGTGACTTTGAAAGCGGTTCTTGTTCAAGAACTCAGTAAAGTTCAGAATAGTGTATGGAATGCTATTTTTTCCAGATCATTCAAAAATTATCATTTCAGTTGTACTGGTTCACCATCGAATTCGGTCTGTGTCTACAAAACGGGGAGAAAAAGGCCTATGGAGCTGGTCTCCTCAGCTCATTTGGAGAACTACAGTATGCCTTGAGCGACAAGGTAAGTCGTTTGTGGTGTTTATTTTTCAGGGTAGTTTGTAAATTCTCCTAGCTTACCGCTCGGAATTTGGTGTCTTCTGTTGATGATGTTCAACCAACCTATGACTGCTTCAATATATATTCTGGTTCATAGTGAATGTGAAATAGTTTGCAGAACGCTATGGTACGACATATTTCAAAACACTTCTTTCAGCCAGTGGTCGAGCCGTTTGAGCCCTCAGTGACGTCCCTCACGAAGTATCCCATCACCGAATACCAGCCAAAATACTTTCTGGCCGAATCGTTTAGCAGCGCCAAGAACAAGCTCAAGTGAGAACACAGTACTTCTTTGAAACAAAAAATTTGAAACTGGAGTTAACTTTTGAACACCTGAAATTAGCAGCAGCAAAAACTATACAACTCCCATTCCGTTTGCGGGATGCTGCAGGAGTTTCTAATCTGTACTTTATTCTACGGCACAAGTTGAGAGTTTCACCTAAAACACACCAAGCTCAAATTACGAACACAGTAGAGCTTCTTGGTGATTTTTTAAATTTTCAAAAGTCCGACAGCTGCCATCTCGTACTCTGAGAAAACACATGATATACTCTCAAATGTGGCATAAACTGTATGACTGACAAAAAAAAACACTAGCAAACTTTCTGACTACTTGAAAATAAATAATTCCAGAACCTGGGCTGCTACCATTCCCCGTCCATTCCAAGTTCGATACAACGCATACACGCAGAGAGTTGAAGTTCTCGACAAAGTCTCTATTCTACAGAAACTGGCGGCGGAAATTAAGAGTGAGCAATCGAAACTTTATAAAACCCTAATTTAATATTTTATTATGTATATGTATGTTTCATTATTAGGATAGCAATGCAACTTTTTCTTTTACTGTACAGAATTAAGAGACGTAGGAAAAAAAATCAGAAGTTTCAAAGATTATAGAGTATAACAGAGCAAATTGAAATAATCTTTGACATTGGAAGGTGACTCTTCGCAAAAAAAAATTACCGAATTTCATTCATTCAATTGCGTAATTCAATTCCAGGCGAGATAACCACCCTCGAAGATGCCCTCGGCAAGGTGAACAGCCTGAGCTACTGATCATGTGATACCTTTATTATACTTGTACTGTCTTATCTTCTTCGGTGTAACAAAATAAAGGCCTTTAAATATGTTTGTTTCTGTGAAATACGTAATACAAAGGTTTATATGCTACAAGCCTTATCCTGTTCAGTATTCACCTATTTGAAGGGGTTTCAGTTATAGTGGTCACACTTAGGATGAGGTCTACTACAGTATGAACATTATGAACACAATTGCGGGTTGTTTTTCGACTTTTCCTATGAAAATATTCGACAAAATCCGAACCACTGTGGGTAGTTTTGTTACTGGATTTCTCTCGTTTCAAACACACACTCAGGTTGGATACGGGCTTGGTACATTATGTGTCGGAGGACCAAACTGTCCAACAAGGCATAAGGCATGTATACTGTTAGTCGATTGCGCAGTCACGTCTCAGTCACAGTCACATCAGCACAGTCACGTGAAGCATGTTAAACACAGCAGAACTTAGAAACGTGCAATGACAAAGCGCACGATGCCTCATTTGAATGCTAACTTTACGTGACTATTCAAAGTGTATTCCCTGTATATCGAGAAGATATATTATGGGCTCTACACAACTCCCTACGCAATAAACGTTATACTCTAAAGAACGGGTAATCTTCGAGGCTGAGATTTTCCGTCTCTTCCAACCTAATATAAGTTGTATTCATACCAAACAATATGCGTTACAGTCGTTGCCAACGGAAAGGCGGGACAGTACTGTATATCTCAATTTCCGCTGTATACGGACACATGCCTCCGATTCCGATGCTTGGAGGTAATGTACTCTGGTGGCGCAGTGGTTAGCGCCCAGCTACGAATCTTTTGCTTGCAGGTTCGATTCCAGCGAAGAACAAAAAATTTATAAATTTGGCATTCCTTATACGTGTTATTATTATCTCAGCGCCGCTGAACTAAACGACAGATTTTTCCACTACGGGAGCACACCAGTCTAGGTGACCTGTGTTTAACTGTGTAAGAACACATCGAGGTGGTTTTAAAATTATGAGTGTGGATTTTTGAATATTTTAATTTTACATTTTACATATTTGTTGACGTATTCGGAGATTTTCAACTGGGGCTTTGTTACTTATAGTTAAAAAAAAACCCAAATTGTATGTACGTAGATCGTTTTGAGTGTTTCTATATCTGTGTGTTTTTACCTGTTTTTGAATGGATGTGTTATTTTTATGCTCTTTCAGTTCAGTGCATCCTATGGCAAGCAGTACGTCACCGAAATCTGGATCGGCGTCGTATCTTCCAGATGTTTGGAAGGATGATGAAGCTATGCAAGGTTACATGGCAATGATAAAGGTAGTTTTACTAAACTAATACCTCTGTTTTCCATAGTTTCATTTTAATAGTTTCGTGTCACTAGTAGTGTGTTTAATTCGGTGAATTCTATATGTAACCGGGTTTTTTGGTAACCTAACCGGTTTTTGGTAACCTTTTTTTCGGGTTACCTCAGTAGGTAACCGGTTGGTAATCTAAAGAGAAAAACCGGTTACCTGTTTTTCTAACATAAATTGTGGTTTCTACCGTTAGTTTGTACGGTAACCGGTTTTTAGTTTTTGGTTACCTACCGGTTACTTGTGAGGTAACCTGAAAAAAGGGTTACCAAAAAACCCGGTTACATATAGAATTGGCCTAGATGTGTAGAATAACATTACAGTCACGTTTTTCGTTACCTTATCACTAGCACACCCGTGCGTTGTTGTTTAAATTTTATCGGCGACATATTTCATGTATAAAAGAAGCTTGTCAAAAATATAATACCACAACATTCAGGCCCGATATGTCAATGCCATTGACCATGATCGAAAAGTCAAGTTCTGGGAGGATATTATCGCTAGGTTTTGCGTTGTTGACTGCAATGCTCTGGTCACATTGGATTTGCTGAAAACGAAGTTTCGACGCGGTAACCAGATTCCCGCTGGTCTTCCCACCGTCATGGAACAAATGATTAGGTTGGTCGCTTCATTTCTACCACCTCATTTCGAGCTGAAACCATACCCCAGTAAAGTTGTTCGCATAGCCAGACAAAATCAGAAAATAGGTTACTTTTTCGCCGAAACCAAGAAAGTTGGTCTACATTTCATGCAGAATCATCATTCATCAATTTCTACGTGTTTACATCTAAACACGGATTTTCTTTTGTCCAATAGTCGGACTCGTGTATGGCTCAAAGTTTAACCGACGATAAACGTCTCTTACTATTCTTCAAAGGTTATTTCTCAAGTTGATCTTTTTCCATTCTTCTCCAAAATATTTGAGAAGTACACCAGAATGTGAAAGATTGTGAAGGGGTTAATTTTCCATGGGTGCTATTGCGGTTGCATGTTCCCAAAACAAGTTTCAATGATGAATAGCGTGATGTATTACTAGCCAGTTCTTCTGATCTTTATATGCTGCGTTTGTTCAAGTTGTTATGTGAGACATCCTGGCAACCCGCCCCATATGGTTGAAAAATCGGAATGTTTTTTTTTCACATAAAAATAAGTATTCTACGAGAATTCGGCTATTTTTGATAAATAATGTTTCTGTTTCAGCCAGGGTAATTTGCTCCCTCTGGATGAGTGGCGTGAGAAGCATACTACATGGATGGGTTGGGGAGTTTCCAAGATCAGCAAAACGTCATCCTGGCTATTCGGGGCCGCTTCCGACTCCAATGTTCAAACTGCTCGTTTTATTCATCTGCCAACGATTAAGGTAATCACATTTATTTATTATCCCATTCTCGGTTGATCTTTTCCTTAAATATTGCCGTGTGTTGAATGAATTTTGAGTGAAACCAATTGCTGTTTCATATGTTATCTCTCAGTTTGATTCGATTCCGACCCGACCAGTTTGTTAGAGAAAAATACTTTTATTTCTGCGTCAGTTACCTGTGAAAGTGTAAATCACATTTACGTGTTTACGGGTAGATAGGGTACGTACGAGGGGAATGTACAATTCCCTCCTACTAGGCAAACGTTGGAAAATTCTGTTTGATATGCAACCTATTTTCAGAAACAGTCGCAATCTCTCCTTCAGTTGTATCTGGATGAATACAAATCTGAAGTAGATTGCACCGGAGAAGTAGTGGCTTATGCAGAGTTCTACGACAAGGCCAATAAGATTGTGAAGACTCTGGTGGGTTACTTCTGTATTGGTAGCTGTTTTCCTCCGGCAATTCTGTTTCTCATAATATGGGTTTATTATGTTAGTAAACTTCTACTTTATGTTCAAACGTATATTTATAGTTTGTTGAATAACAATGCCTGGTTCTTTGTCTTTGACAACGCGCTAACCGCCACCAAAATAGAAAAAGGTTTGGCTTTTGATTTTTTAAAGCCCCTTCAACTGTTGGTGTTTAGGAAAACTTTGATATAATTCTGGAGTTCATGACTGATGCTGGAGATGTTACGATTGGAAGATCGCGCAACGGCGATAAAATTCTGAAGTTCAAGGTATTTTGGAACAGTGATGAGTGACATTGAATTTGTTCTCGGTGCTGTTGTGGTTCTTACACTTTGGTTGAATTTTACTTTCATGGTACGAAATTCAATCAGTGTAGTCATATTAATACACTTGACCGCGTTGGAAATGTACATTCCAAATCTAAACTCAACTTTTAACATGAAATCCTATCAGTTTTTCCTTCTTTTCGATAACATCATACTAACACCAGTAAGGTGTGACTATTCCAAAAGAAGGAGTGCGTTTCTTGATTCTAAAACGTAACACTTCTTGCTTTTGATCAAAAATAGTTAATTTTGTCCTATATGAACAAAAAAGAGTCTGTTTTGAGAATTTTTGTGGCTGCTCGGACAACTGAGATAGAGTGTTCGTCAAATGTTTTTTTTGTAGGATACGACAACCGGAAGCGACAGTCCCGTGCGGTTCACTGAAGCAGATGCCTCCGTCCACGACATCCGAAAGGCAATGAGCAATGTGGAACGAGATGTATCGACTCTGGAGCGAAAAGTGAAGAAGTCAGTTGGTCGTTATATATATTCCATGTTTTTCCTGACTCCAAGACTTATTCAGACTGACACTCACACCTGTATTTTTTTTGCTCAGAGCCCCAAACGAATGATCATTTGTAGAGTTTTCCTGACTTCCATACAGATATAGTTGCCAAAGAGAAAGTACCATACACTGCCAAGGCCTCTCATAAAAGGGGGAGTCGCGAAGGAATCCTTGTAAAAAGTAGGGGTCGCGAGCTGTTAACTGACAAACTTCATGAAAAATCAGCAATAATCTTACGGAAAATAGTCGATTGTCGCCGTTTTGGGGGGTTGCGACAAAAAAAATACGGAGGGGTCGCAAGAATTTTGAGGGAATAAGAGGCCCTTGGCGGTGTATGGAAAGTACAAAGTATGTATCCAGACTTCTTCTGACCTCAATCAATCTTTTTATTGGACTATTCAGTACTGAGATGTTTTTTATCGATTCTCATTGATTTCAGACTTGATGCTGATTGTCGCCAGGCGTTGCGAAGTGGACAGAAAACGAGAGCCGCTTCATTCCTACGACAGAAGAAAAAGTGCGTTTATTTATCAGTAATTCTGTTCAGTTAACATTTGAGACGTCTATACAGCTCTTAGACTAACAGTGTGTGGATGTGATACGTAAACGTTTATTTATCTCTCATTAGTGTTACTATCTGAAAAGAGTTATATCTGAGAAGTTGATCTAGCAAACTTGCCGTATCCCAACGACAATTGTTGTGGTTGTAAATTGAATTTCCTGTCGTTCCATGGGTTTCACTTGCTAGAATAGAATAGCATAGCTCATATTTAATGTAGAAATTGATTTCGATTTGGTGTGATTTTAGGGTTGAGAAGGATATATCGGATAAGGACGGTCAACTTCAGGGATTGTTAACCATGCTGCATCAGTTATCATCTACGAAGGTATTTCTACATGTTATATTACGTGCGAATTCAAATAAATGTTCTCTTGACAGAGGTTTAATAACGTTCTACTTTTCCCGATAAGTGAGGTTTTCTGAGTAGGGTTCCTCATTTTCAATGTAGTCAGATCGATAAGATACGCATTTTGAAATCGATCGTTTCAATACTTATAAAGCCATTTTGCAGTTCCAGAGTTTCGAGATTTAGCTTATAAACGAACGAACGGTGAACTTTTTTTCGAGATTTGTATTTAATGGTTTATAATCTTTCAGTTGAATAAAGAGGTTTTGGATGCGTATAAGATCGGCTCGCAGGCATTCAAAGCCAATCTGGCACGACACGGTCTTTCTCCCGATAAGGTAAGGAATTCTTGTCTATTGTAGGTATTCGTAATTCTAGTGTTATTCTATACTTACGTTTCTAATAGATATTCTAACTACTTCATGTGTGTTCTGATTACTTTTCAACTATTGGATAAGATGTTTCAGTTTCACCTTTGTTGAAAGGGTGCTAGTTTGGCTATTTACAGGTAGATGCCACCATGGATGAAATATCGAGCTCGATAGACGATTATCGTGAGCTGGAGGAGGCAATGGGACAAGGATTTGGCCTACGATCAAAGGAAACCGTACGTCTTTACATTGTTACGCATTACATTTCTGTTCTTTTCACGAAATCTCGGATCTTTTCGGGAGTTTATTAAGTGTTCTCTGTTCTGTATGAACCTATGAACGTGGTAGATGGTAATGTATTATTCATACTAAATCATGAAGTTTGAGAAATATTACACCACAATTATTATGGCTGGTAGATGGTACCACGTGTCAACTGACCAAAGTTGTTATAGCCAACCGGCGGGTATGTAATTTCTATTTTCGCCCGCTGGTCCTGCTAGTAGTTCGAAAGCGTATTATCACTTGGATACTCTGTTCCATAAAAATTCTTTGTAAATAGCGTTGACCTGACATTTTTTTGTAGGACGAAGATCTGGAACGCGAGCTGGACGATTTGCTTTCCGAGCAGAAGAAGGTGATTAATTTTATTTCAATTCTTCATTTGATACTTTGATTTGGCCGTCTTCACGGAACTTAGAAGCCGCCGCGTGATGTAAGATTTCGAAAAGGGTATGTTTAACAGGAGGGTGCAGAACCGCGGAGTAGTCCTGCGAGTTTCATGGATATGGCCAGACGCCAGAGGTGTTGGTGGCTAACTCTGTTACTAAATGGAATCTGGTTATCGGGTAAGACTTCATAATTCAAGTAATTGTTCAGACTCCATCACTTCCCGCTCCTTTGCCAGAAGTTCCCTCAGGAAGCTTTGGAATCAGAGATGAAACCACGGCTGATGAATCGTTGGAAAAGCGGCTGCAGCGTTTGAGAGAGGCGGTTTGATGAACGGTGATCGCTTGTTCGTCTTTCATAGGTCTGTATTTATAGATATCGTTGTCTCTCTCTCTCTCTTGATGTCGAAAACTGTTGAACCTACTATCCGTCATAGGTGTTTTTGCAGTTTGCGCTAATTTCACTGGTTATTTTTTCCAGCGGGTGTTTTTCCTGTGTATCTTGTTTGGAAATTAATAGAAGTGTTAACTAATTAAGTTGGTCGTATTGTATTCTGGCACACTGTTGATTATCCATCTCATCAATATGATTGAACTGTTCTCGTTAGATGTGATTGATGTACGTAAGCGTAGTTCTGAAGATCAATCCACCAATAATATTTGTTGTCATTTTGGAACGGCTATGTTGTGAATCTGGAATGAATGTAGATTTGTGAATGTTGTACTCTTTGTTGGTTTTCAGACATGTTTTGGTTCCACTATAGTGTTATCACAATGAACATTTGATAGCACTAAAGGACTATAGCGTTTGTATTCAGTGAGACGTAATGGACAACATGAATGAAATCTTGTGCAAACATCCTATCCATGCCGTATTCCCGTATACAAGCCCATGTATACGTGACAGCTTCTGTCGCTCGGTCGGTATTCCATTAATGGTTTTTGCTGTAGACTGTTTTCTCAGTTCCAGACATGTATTCAATGAGTTTATGTTTCATGGTCATGTGCTTTCGAACGTTATGACCGCAATAATGTCCTTCAAGTCTGGTTATTTTTAGAAAGTTGACGTCGCTCATCGGGTTCGGTGCGCATAAGAGCGGAACGGGTTTATACAGTTAAAAGGTAGTTTCTTGGAACATCAGCACTATCAATGATTGCCCGAACTATCTTCGCCCTGTCCATCGCAGGTTTGTAGAGAAAGCAAACCGTTCTGATCATATCCGCCTCGTTGTCACCGGTTCAAGTTCTCCAAACTAAGCCTGTTAAAATATTGATTTAGGCCCCTAGCAAGATTAGCAGCTACCTCAGTTACCTATTTCTCACCTATGAGATGAATTACATTGCCACCTACCAACCTTAGTTTGGAGTTGACATACGATCTTATTGTGCATCGGTCGTGGCCAGGTTCAGCTGACTACTCTATAGCCTTGTCAGTTATAGAAACCAGGCAGATAAATAATGTAACCGAACCATGTACAATATAATACCACCGGCACTGTTCACGAGCATTTAATACACAAGCAAACTAGAATGCATTCCCTAACCTGTTCTCATTCGTATTTGTTAAAAACGCTATTTAATTTTCTAAATTCAGCCTTATCCATTGATGGAATGAACCTCCAGGATGCATACCGAAATATGCATCAGAAGAAGGCTCAGATCGAAAACAGAGTACTCCGAGACTTCATCGCTAAACAGGTACCTAATGTAAGTTATCATCATTCCGATTCTGTTCAGTCGTTCAGTATTTACTCATCTTAATGGCCTACTCGTTCGAAACGGAATCAATAAAAATTTAGCTTCTGTCTATCTCAAGCAGTGGCTAAAATATTTTCAGGGCATACCGGATCCTTTACCAGCACTGGCCGAATATGAAACGTTTCATACGAATGGAAAGGTTAGTTATGATTCAAAAATCGAAAGTATCCTCCCCTATCACTAAACATCTTTGATTAATGTCCCTTGAATATAATATAATATTGATTTGTCAATGCTACTGGAAAATCATCCGTTAAGAACATAACGAATACGAGAACAGTACATAAGTATCTTACAGGCAAACTTCATCACCAGGCCAGACGGAACTCTTGTTTTTCGTCAATATCGCCGAATAGCATTGTCAGACGTAAGTTTCACACGACGCAGACCGTAATATTAGACTCGATAACCAATCCTTATCAATAAAACTTCAATTACAGGTGCTCAATAGGAATCCCGGTCTGAACTAAGAAGCATCAACATTGCAAAGACAACCCCAAGCTTTTAGCTTGTAGACGAATGTAAATAGGAGTCAGCGAAGTCTCTATTGTATTGACGACACCCAATGGTGAATTTTTGAAACGTTTGCCATTGCAAAAAAGACAGATTGTTTTGTTTGTATTATCTGCTGAACATTTGAAACGATTGCCATTGCAATAAAATTTGTTATGTACGTGGAAAGATTCGGATAAACAACTATGTAAACAATTTATGTAACAACAAACAACTTTACTCGCTTTCTTCCGTGCGGATACGAGCGTGACCATTCGTCAGCTTGATGTTGAGCTGAGCGGCTCTTTCAACGATGGCCTTGCGGGTCTTTGCTGAAGTGGCGTGAGCGACCTCTCCCATGTACTTGTAGGATTGCATCAGAACCATATCGAGATCCTGTTAATGAGCCAATAAATTAACAGGTGAAGCGCAACCAGGAACAGAGTTTAACAATGTATTTGACCACTTTTCATCAAAATCCCACATGCTGACTCAGGACCTTTTTACGAACTGATTATCGATAATAGAGAACACCAAATATGACATTTCTCTGACACGAATCCAACGACAGGCTTCCGTGTAATCCATATGCTTAGTTAAATATGAAAAAATTATATTAACTGAAGATTTCAGCGGCGTACCCATTCGTATACCCGAATTACCTGAGAAAATTCCGATTTAGACACCACACACATAAAAATTGGCAGATAAACGTGAAGGTGTCAAAATCCTCAAAACACTTACAGGCCAATAAAATATACATTCGGATAAAGGGTTGTACAGGGACTAAAGTGAGTGTACGAAACTTGCAGGGAGAACAATTATTACGACGCTCCAGTGCCTTGGATAGTCTCGAATATTATTAATAGCATATATTATACTCAGTGACGTAAATATGTCTGGAGGTCTGGGTACAGCATGCGCAGCGGTCCAGCCGAAAGTTTTCTTTATCGGTGCAGAGTGAAAAACAATATTCCTTGACAGCTTGAAAAGAACTTTTTATTTCACAATGTAAACAAGTTCATACCTTTACGTTCTTGACGACGACCTTCTTGTAGCCGTTGGGAAGGACGAACTTAGTTCTCTTGTCCGAACCGAAACCAATGGTGGGCATGGCTCGCATTCCGCGGAAACGTCTGCGGACTCTGTTGTCAATACCCTTGGGTCTTCTCCAGTTGGGCTTCAGGCGGTGGTATCTATAACACACGATGAGAATGTATTTCAAAACATATACAAATATCCCACCTGTGTCCTCGAAATAAAACTATTGTACCAACTGTTCAGTGAGTGAAGCTCTCGACACGGAAATTCAAAAATCTAAATTGTCCGTACTTTGAAATAATTTGAATCTTGGATATCACATCGACACTATTTGTTGATACTGAACTGGATACACAAAAGTTACTCTTCAATAAATGAATAACATGCAGAACAACAAACCTGTTGGACTCATGTCTCTTGAACTTGGTGAGCTTCTTCTTTACGATTCTGACCTTGGTACCGGCTACCACGACCATCTTACCCTAAATGCATACAATATAGAAAAATAAAACGGTAATATGACACAATTTACTCGAGCACTCAAAGCTATAAATAAAACTACACCGTACAAACAAAACTTGATAAGAAACCAGCAGTGAAATAGAAGGATTCTTATTTACCTATAATCAATACTAAACTCATGTATCGACCTCGTATTTTCTACAGTAAAACATTAGTAAGCACATTATGGAGGGATAGAACACGCTTACATACAAACTAATACAATTAAAAATTTCATAGATTCGATAGGTCACCACCATAAATTTTTTTAAAAAGAATAGGAAATGGAAATTAAGACATATTCTTGGAAATTGGCTGCAACATAGCCTGCTTGACTGAGTATTCCATGTTTATCACACCATTCGAATTGGAGCGCGGTTTTTGCGGAAAAACCAATTCTCACGAATACGATTGATATGAATTACTTTATTCCTTAAAAAGTGAGTGGGAGCGAAAAAAGAAAACAGAAAAATATGAAGAGGAAATGAAACAAAAACAGAACAGAATAGAAATGATTCTGTCCTAGGAAGAAAGGTGGTGGTGCAAAAAACAATAACAAAAGAATGTGTTCAACAAGACAAAAGTCACAGTTTGGAAAATACTCACACCGCAAAATACATATATATAATATTGTTTTGCTTTTCACATGCAATCGGTGGCATATGGTTACTTCTCAAATAGAAATTCACGCAGAGCGCAACGCTCTGTGCGATTCGTCGAACCGGTGAATTCTATAATGTCTAATCGGGTGTTTAGGTAATCTAACCTTTTTGGTAACCTTATTTCCGGCTACCTCGGGGGTAACCTGAAAGTACTCAGTTGCTTCAGTAGAGAGATTTTTTGATTCCATGAAAATGATTTGGTATGCATCTGCATACTTTCTGATTACTTGGCCTCAATATTCGTGGTTTGAAGAAGCAGAAAGTGGAGTTGGCCCCTAAAGGCAGTTATCTTTGTTTTGCAGAGATATATTTCGTTTGATTCGAATAATAGTTGCTCAAAGATACTGTCAGTATCAGTACCAGGTCACCTAAATTCGTCGGAGAATTTGACTGAACAAGGTGTGTGGTCGCAGAAACTCTTTGAAGTCATTAAAAATCGATATGTGATTGTAACTTCTAACATTTACGTAATGTTAGACAAATATTTTTGAGTATGCTCACTCTTCTATCAATTCAGAACCGCTATCCCATTCTGAATAAACATTCTCTGTCTCAAACTATTCAACCATAAACCCTTCGCAAAAACTGGGCGAATTGCGTGCGTACTAAGGATAGAGTTTTTGAGCAGATGCTCACAACGCTTTCTGCAGAGCTAGAGAGACTGAAGGAAAACAATCTTGGGAGAAGCCTGTGTGTCCTTCATAGGCTGTTCTCATATAGTTTTGTCATTCTTATTGAGACCTTGGCAGCGTGCCAATGAAGTTCTGAAGGAGTTTTCATGAAATACATGGAATTTTGAAAAATGTGAAAATTATTTTGTTCCAATGAGCGGCTAGGAACAGCCTGGAAAAACATTGGCTTTTTTTCGAAAAGTTGAACGCAGTGAAAAAAACCAAATAGAAGTTATGTTGGCACGCTGCCAAAGCCAAAGTCTCAGTGGGAACTGCGAACCGCTATTAGTTGTCCTCCTGAAATATCGAATAAAGGGGTGCGTCGTGAACACGAGTTGACAGATATTGTGTAAGTAAAAGGTTTTACTATCCAAACCCGGAAATCTATCAGAAAAAAAAACATGGACACTTCTTGCGCACAGCATGTTCTAGCTTTTTTCAATACCCACGGAATGAGCGGGCTTTTAGCGGACTGGCAAACGAGCTTAAAATATTGTTTTTCATCGATTTGCCAACGGCATGCGTATGACATATTTTAGCCATCTACCGTGTGGCTGGAGCCTGGGTGAATTGTGAATTCCCTCTGTAACCGGATCCTTGGAGCCGACTTCCTGAATCGCCCGGTCTCCAGTGAATGATTCGAACCGGACCGCGAACCGCATATCATCTCATATACAATACAATACAATAATTTATTACGGAATCAGAACCAGTACAATTCGCCGTAACATGTAATCTCTCCAAATCGTTCGCTCTTCCCTGGCAGTTCTCATCCAATATTTTCCAATAGCTTCTTCGAATTCATCCCTCCATCGTTGTTTTGATCTTTCTGTTGGTCTCGGTGCATCAATGGGACACCATTCCAAAATGACTTTTGCCCAACGGTCATGGTCCATTCTCGAGACATGCCTTGCCCAGGACCATTTTCTCTGCACACCACGTTCACGAATGTCTGGTAGTCGTACTGTTCTGGAGAGCCATTCGTTAGTGTGGCGGTCCAAGAGCGTTACTCCAATCATTTTCCGTATCATTCTACGTTGTCCAGTAATCAGTGTGGACAGATCTTTCTGGCGGAATGTCCAGGTTTCACAACCGTACAGAATTGCTGGCTCAATGCGAGATTGAAAAACTTAGCGTTGGAGTTTCAGAGAAACAGTCCGACTGGTCAGAAACTGGTAGTATCGATTGAAAGCGCACCAACCAGCACGTAACCGGCGTTGTACTTCCGGAGTGTCATTCAGCTCAAAGGACCTACGATGTCCAAGATAAATTAACTGTAAGCAGTAGTTGAGGTTGAGCCCATCGATGATGATTGGAATGATGTCATGGTTGCACACCAAGAAGGTCTTTGCGTGATTGATCGTGAGACCCACTCGCTTGCTGTTGTCCGACAACTCTTGCAGCATAGTTTGCAAATCATTTGGACATTGTGAGAATACAACGATGTCATCACCAAAGCGAAGAATGGTGAGATTCACTCCATTCACTGGAATTCCATAGTCTTCCCATTCCGAGAGAACGGAACACTTCCTCAACGACTGCAGAAAACAGCATTGGCGACATGGTGTCACCTTGCCGCACTCCTCTGTGAACCGGAAGGGGTACTTTGTCTCCACCGATATTCGTTAACTTCAGCCTTTTCATACACAGATTTGATAGTGGTGATGATAGTTGGATTAACACCTTGATTGAGAAGGGCTTTCCAAACCGAGTCAAACAGAATCGAACGCCTTTCGGTAGTCAATGAAAGCCATGTATAGAGGAAATCGATAATCACATGATTTCTGCATGACTTCTCGGATCGCAAATATGTGATCAACAGTGGAGTACTGTTTGCGAAATCCTGCTTGTTCCACTGGCTGATAGATCATCTCATACACCGTTTTATTGTGCAGAATTCATTTGATAACAACGGCATTGTCGAGCCGAACCGCGAACCACTCACTAGAGCTGAGAATGGCTCTGTCATTGTTCAATCAGAGTGGGCCTTTGAATTGTTCTAATTCTTCACTGCAGAACCGGGCGGTTCGAACGCCGGTTCCGACAGACCTGTTTGATTCTCCAGTGACTGGATCGCTGTTCGATTCACCATTCACCCGGTTCTCCAGTGAATTCACAAACCGATTCAAGGAAAGTTACAATAACTCATACTGGTTAAGCTTAACATTTCACTGTATTTTTCGTCGGGCAGGTTTCCCAGTTTCACATAAGTGAGCAAGAAGTCTGTGAAATTGCTTGAATGTCGCTCAAATAACTACTATTCTAGTGAAATCTACTGTAAAACACATTACACGTTTTATAACCTTGCACCAATTTGTAGCAGTTTCACTGAATGGACTGAATGCCATACTACCGTAAACGACAGCCATGATGGCTGAACATAACACATCCCTTGTTCACATGTTTATTGTGTCTCAAGTTTCTAAATATGCGTGCCTGCTTTCTGGTATGGTATGGCTCATTTCTCGTTGATGTGGAAAAAGGCGTGAAGTACGTTTCTGTTGCACTCTTGTAGAGTTTCAGTAGTTGAATGAATGAATCAATTTATCACGCAAGTGAAGCGTGCGATAAAAACTGAGACATACTTGAAAATAGATAACTTCAAAGATGAGAAATCAAACTGTGGAGATAATATTATACACGTACGTTACGAATTGGGGACAATAATCCCAGGATGGAACAACAGTTAAAATATATCCGATGGTATTTTCGTGCCTCCGAACACGTGGTAGCTACAGTTCGTCCCCTAATCTCAACATGATGAGACTTTGGCATGAGGAAATGCCGGATGAAGGTTTTTCAGAGGACAGATAGGTTTAATGGAAAAAATTATTTTACAAGATGTCACTTTATTTTAGTTTTTGAAGAGACAAGCTACCTTCTCATGGGAAACGACGGAACTATATCTGAACTGGGTCCGAGTGAACCTTTATTATGAAGGAATCATAATCGTAATACTATATTGCATACAACTGAGTGAATCGTAATAAATACGTGGGTTATAGGATGTTTTTACAAATGCAAATACCTGGAAATAAATCCGAGAAGTTAGCTCGAAAATGAATATACGATTTTGATGACCAAACTTTTGCCATGTGTTGGCGTTCATTTCGAAAGTATTCAGGAGCTCCTGAAGAGTCATGCAGGACAACATCAAACCTCTGTCTCACGATTTTTCTATGATTTTCTGTTTCGACATAATTTCTTCAAACTCTTTTACGATGATGTTTATATAAAAACTTTTGGTAGAATATGCAAGATAAGGTTTCGCGATAGAAGAAGCATAGTTCATTGCACCCTACATGAACTTCTACAGTAAGAGTTCGCGTGTTCTAGTGAATTATATTTAAAAACTTTGAAAATCACATTCTGAAGACGATAATTTTGCACCCTTCTTGCAATATTTATCGGAAAACATATTGAAAAAGTCGACGAGAACTATCAACACATTTTTGCACATACTCGTGAATAGGAAAAAAACACTCATACATCGAAAATATTATGATATATATTATGATAATATTATTGTATCGATAATATTGTGACATATATTATTATATTATGATGCTCACCAGTTCCCACAGAGCTCAGTTTCCGCGGGCCTTCTAACAAAAAACGAATACCACACTGAAAAATTGTGTAACGGTCATTTTTCGTCCAAACATTTCCCACACAACATGAGCTCACAATCCGGTAGTTTTCTTTAGGCTCAAAAAATCAGGTAAGCTATTTTAAAACATTTTCAATAACCGATTCCTCGTTATTTTTTCCCTATTTAAAACATTGGGCTACTTCATTCATAAATTCGGTGGTACACTATGTTTTCATTTTTATAGATGGATGATGTTAAAAGTTATGAAAAAATATAACACTTTCACAAAAAGCTAGAACTATAAGGGGTGCCCAAATCCTAGTTGTAGTTTGATCTCGACTCTCGATGTACGCCGTAATTTTCCAGTTTCGAGAAAAACAACGGGATCGAACTACAAACACAACGGGATACGGTAAGGTGCATCGTATAGATTGGCTCTATAAAGAGTGAACCCGAAGGGCAATTGAAATACACTGCTTTTTTATGAATTATTGTAAGAATCTTTATCACCACTCTTCACTAAAACAAAACACTTCACACTTGTGAAATGGCGATGCCAAGCGTGAATGAACTACAGTAGATGTGAAGTTCTACGGTGACTTCATACATAGTTCACGTTCTCGAACTGTGACGGGTTTCACACGTTTTGTTGCTCACGTTTTACGTGACTTTGACTAAGTATACGGTTTGTGGTTACAATGTTACAACACAATAAATGACTCTACCCGGGTATAATCTTCTATGTTGATGCGGCACTATTCTCTTTCCTTTCGTGTTTATTGTTCTATTTTTTCTCCCGTTGTTTTGGCGCGAAAGTACGTGGAGGGTTGACCCTAGCTGTGGCTCTACCGCAAAACAACGCTTTGACCCGGTCTCACGCAACAGCACCGCCAGGTGTACTCTGACACCAGATCACCATTATGTCATTTGAATATCTTTTCCGTTTTCCCTCTCTTCTCTAGAGAATATCCTGGCATTCACATCGATAGTATATTAGAGGTCGTAGAATTATTTCATAGATATAAGGTAAAATATAAGTGAGCCTCGATCATCTGTTTTCCTCGGTTACTGTTCCCGTCATGCCTACGTGAACTCTTACCGTATCCATTTGAACTTTACTTCAATATTGAATGTGTTGGAGTTTGCTGAAAAAAATTACACCCAAACAGTTTTTCCGGGAACAGTTCTGATGAGATACCTACTTTGAGTTCCGAATACTGTAGGAGTTCACGTAGGCATGGACAATACTATATTTATTTGGTTCTGTGATCAGTTTTTCGCTGAGCTTAACCTCATGTGAGTTGAACTATAACGGTGGGAATTTCACACCGGTGGTCTGAGGAGCTTAAAGGCTGAAAAATCTCTCTTACCACTCTCAATTCCTCAGTACAACTTTTTCAAAATTCAAAAACTTTCAGAACCCTTCTCTGTCATTTGTAGTTTTAGATAACTTTGTCACAAAACATCCATTTTTAGCAATGTCCTCACACGATTCTTAGAAACTTTCGTAAAAAATGGTGATTTCTGCATTTTCCATGGATGATTACGGTATCGACATAGTCCCTCTGTGCTGCGCCGCGTATAGACGAGCTTCATTGATTATCATCTTCCTCGCAAGACCCCTAGTCCAATTTTTTTCTTTATTCGGCAGCGAACACTTTGAAAGTCCCCAATAGTAAATAACTTTTTTAATAACATAATAGTTAGAAAGACGCTGTGGGTCAGCGTGCAGACAGGGCAGAGTTTGGGGGCGGGGTACGCAGAGTAATCCAACAACTCCGCCCCCAAGCCGGCCCCGAAGCGGGAAGCGACGCCGACCCTCCCAGTACCGCCATTATAAAGCTTAGAATATCCCAAGATCATCACTTATGCTCCGTATATGTCTCATATATCTCCGCCTCTACATACATTCAGTACATCCACTCATTCTTACATTGTTTATTCGTCGCTAAATGCCCTTCAATGCCGGTGAAACAACAAAGATAAAAACTTTGTTTTTCGATCCAGTAGAACTTAACATTGTATTAGTAACTAGTGACAATCTTGAGTGGGATTTCTGTTTATTAGATGTTTTGAATAGCTTTTCTTGCTCTACGCCTCTCCTATTTGAATTTCGCGCGCCCAAGTAAACAACTGGCCCGCTGCCAAGTCCTGAGTGATCTTTGAACAGGAACGCCTAATGATGATTCACTTCGCTTGTGTTCGTCACTATGCATTAACTGCCGGGTATAACCGAGTTCTTTCAGCTAACGTCAAAATGAGCGCTGTTGAAGAGAGGACTGCTGAGAAGCGATCTATCGACAAGGGAGATGATGAGAACGAGGTTGTTGCTGCCAAGGAACCCAGAATCGAGAATGGAAAGGCCGAGGTTAGTTATTCTCACTTATAACTAGGCTCTGAAAAACAATTCAGATCATTATTTAGTTAGCGATTCTTCGGGATTAGGCAGGATAACACTCTGACTAATGAGTTGTTTTCATCACTCTGTCTTTCACGTTCGTCTATAATCTGAAAGACTTCCGTCAACCTATAAAGTGCTCTGAGTCTCGAGGTTTTTGAACCAACCATACCTGGTTCGTCGTTTAAGCGAAGAGCGTAGTCATTCATTATCTTTTCTAGAAGTTAGTTTTATGAAGTCAGAAACTTTGTTAGTTTTCGACGTATCAATGGATTAGTGTTCACTCAAATACCGCTCTGCTCAATAGTCTACAGGCATTTATGTGCCTACAACACTCTGATATGTAACCATTTGTTTGTTTCAGGACGAGATCGTGAAAGAGAAGCCGACGAAGGGTGAGTTGTGTTACACGATCCTGTTCCGTTCACGGTGGTCACGATTATTCGTGCACCTGCCGTGTCCAAGCGTACTTGTGTTTTGAAGGCAAGGCAGTGGTGGTAGTCGATAGGAGGAGAGGGGTAGAGCTAGCAGCCGCTCGGGCTGCCTAGAGAGCGTTGCACTGCGGAGCGGGCAGACTGCGCTAGTTAGAGTGAGGCATCCAGCCACCGGTCATAGACGCAGATCATGGCCGAATGGGCGTCCCGATAACAACGCTCTCTCTTGGCCGCCAAACGAGCACCCACGAATCATCGATCAGTAAACAAAACAGCCACATAGATGTACATGCACACATTATCACCAGAAGTTTGTTGTTGATGCACGCTCTCTAGGTACCACGAACGTGGCGGGAATATTTCTGAGCTGTTTAACATCAATAATGATGTACGGATAATATGGGACAACATAGTTAAAACCTAGACGCGCTCTTTCCATTGCGAACATGTTTTGTAACGCTTTACCTCCAGAAGTTGGCACCCAACGCTGTCAATAGCGCAAACAGACTTTATCCTCAATAACCACCAGCCTGAGCATAAAACACACAGCTGTCAACAATTTGGCTCTTTCACTATGGTTGTAGTGTTGCCAATAGTATAGTTATTTAGTTATCTTACTCTCTTGGTCCCACGGACGTGGCGCTAAATAGTCGGAGCTAATTAATACCAAAAAGGATGAAGATACAGCACTTAATCGCACTACTATTACTACTACTGTAGTACTATAGTTGTGGTCATAGTACTGTAGTTTTAGAATAAGTGTTGGGGCGGTTTTTCGCTGTGTCTTTAGCTATAATATCTTATTCTAGACGCCGAAGTAGCCGAAGAGGAGGATGAAGACGATGATGAAGATGTAGATGATGAGGATGTGAACGAGGACTCCTCAGAAGGAGAGGGCGATGGATCCGAAGGTTGGTCCTACAAAGATATGCGAGTGAAACAGGGGATATTGTTAGTTTAGATAAGATAAGGTGATCTAATAGCTTTGTACTGTCAATTGGCGAAGTCTCCTCTTGCCACGGAAGCTTTCGTAGTGATGCCTTTGGATCGCGTCATAGTTATTTAAAAGCTTTGGACGACAGATTGTTCAAGTAATACTTTTTAATACGGTGGTCACAGACGCATTCATTAAAGCTGTAAATAACGTATTTTGTTTTCAAATGAAAAATAAGTGTTGATTCTCTCAGGATCTGTTGACTTTTTCTCTCTTTTGTATTGTAGTACTGTATCTGCCAAATGCTTATGGTAGCAGAAAAACGCTCTGCTGACACCTTGGCACTTTTTGTTGATAGCGTTTCACAACTTCTTGAGAGGGTGCTGTGTCGGTTAGAAGATTTGAGCAGACCCCCGTCAAAAAAACGATAGGCTATAGGTTCCTCTAGGTTATTTTCCACCTAATTTAGAAGTTTTTGGTAGACCTATCGGTTGCCAGATAGAGGAAAAGTTAAAGATAGTAGGGTCAGTTCATGGACTGACAGAGCCTAATTTTGTATGGGATTTGGGATATTACTGACGTGACCGGTTGCAGGTGAAGGAGATGACGACGACGCAGAAGGCGATTCTGGCGAGGAGGAGGGACACGACGCTGAAGGCGATGAGGAGAGCAACCAGTAGATGCGGTCCCCATCAAAATGACGTCATTCCTCCCGGTTTCCCCTACCAAATGTTCCTCAGCCATCCCGCGGTTCACTTCTCAGTAGCCCCCGACTGGCCATTGTTTGACTCTCACCTTGTTCACTATGTATTTTGTTGTTTTGTCCATAAGTGTTTTCTATATTCCATGTTGTGCTGAAGTTACCCTACCATTAAACTGTATTTATTCTCTGGAAAGCTGATTATAAAAAAAATCACAAAAAAAGTGGGCAATTAAAACTATATCATGAGTAGTCAGTGAGGCACATCTGCATGGAGAAAAGTCGTCGGAAAAATTTGATTTTGAGCGTATTCGGAACTAAAATCGATCGTCTCACTCAAACATCAAACTACACTACCTCGCTCAACACAACAAGCCAGGGTTATGAACATCGTAGAGCAAAGTTATTTATTGGAAAATGTTTCTCTGGTAAAATCTTGAATATTTCGGTCATCCAACTTCTTGTCACAAATATGGGGTAGTTGAGGAGCATTATTTACAATTGCAAGGGTTGAAAATCGTTCTTATTGTAATGTGGGATAAATACTACTCTGGAAAGTACTAGAAAATACACCGGTGAAACAGTGAATCTACAGGGTTGAATGACGCAACAAATTTTTTGCCGTTGACAGCGTTTCACGAGAACAACACCACATTAACAACATCATTTGTTATCCCTCCTTTACAACTTTACAAGAAGTTCAATAAATACGAAGGATTTCGAGCACATACATTGAACAACTGATATGTGATGTGATCATGGTACATGCAGTGGAACATTATGATCAATGGAATCGAGAGTTGCCCGAGGGTATAGTCTGTTCGATCGGGGTGTAGAGACTTATTACAGTATACAGCTCGACGTTCACCTGCTTCGTTTTGGCTTGATCCTCGTTTTATTCAATATCTTTCAGTTGTGTTGTTGAATCTGACGTGAACTTCGAAAGGGGCAGGAGTTCATGGAAGCTTTTGTATTTTAAAACGTGATAACCTACCTGCTTTCTGAACTATAAGTGGAGAATTCACGTAAAAGTGAAGGAGCTTTGAAATTGTGCCCTCTCATATTGCACATTCTTGAACTCTGACATGTTTTACGTGACTATGTAGTTCAACCAGGAGTAATACCTGTTATTGGGTGGGCTTGTACATGTATTGTGGTGACCCCACAGAATTTTTTCGACAGTGTAAGTAGTTTTCTATTAAAAATACTCGACTACTGAAACCGTTGCGTGATGGATGGATGTGTTATCATTGCGCTGTTTTCTCTGAAACCATGTCAAAATCTAGTTCTATCTTGACTTTCGTTGTTGAGCATAACTCAAGTGCGACAGCGAATCGCTCTAAAATAAGTTGCCGAACTGAATCGCACTTCCATTCAAGAAACGTAGCTTGGAAACTATAGAAAATGAAAAGCAAATTTGTAGGTACAGTGAGTCAATTGATAGGTTCAGGTGCAGGTTCAGGTTACACAGAAACAAAAAGGTTCGGAACGATCTCGAACACGATGTATCTACAGCAAATCATTGTTTTGGAAATACGCTTGTTTTGAGTTGACGCAATGCATGAGCTTACGACTGAACGCAAAATCGTAAAGATTATGGTCGGAGAAAGGAAAGCTTGAAAACCTTCCGTTGAAGTCCTCGCCAAAATGAAGGTGTACACACTTCATTTTTACGGATTCTGTGCAAGTACACTATCAACTCTCACTATTCTTAAGGTGTTGTTTATGATGGTTTTCGTGTGCGCCAACGAAACTTCTGAGGTCGGTTCGAGCCCCACATGACGCAGGTGTTTTGTAAGTATTTAGATTTACTGACAGACCCTTCACAGACAATAACATGCTTGTCTGTATTGTATTCAGTTCCTGATAATCCCATCTGGCTTCTCGATGCTATATTCGGCTGGTTCCAGCTTTCTCTCTGTTTGCGTCATCACTAGTTGATTAACCGTGACACTGGTTCAAGCGACAAGGGCATCTGCCAGCCAGTTGGCGACGCCCCACATTCCTGACACCACGACAAAAACAAACACAGCTCGCAGAAAGGACATAAAACTTTCTTAGAATTATACTTATTCGTTTTCAGGCCAATGTCGTAACGCAACCGTTTTTCGGAAAACAAAATCCAGAACGCGGTATTACCGGTATGGGTGGTACGATGGTACTACCGCTTTAGTATATGTTCATGTCAAGTGTAGGCATGACCTAAGATGTGCCTTAAAACGACTAGTTAACTGTTTCGACGATGATATTTGCCCTTTTGATGTAGTTATACTGGGTCGCTGTTGACAGTTTCATGTTGGAAGTATTTAAGGAGTTCATTCGAGTCAACTACTCTTTGTATCATTGTCTACAGGCATGAAAACGCAGAGAATGAGTACAACCTATATGGTCGCCTAGTCTCTGCTGCAGGTTGGTAGAGTGGTTAGCACTGACACTTGCCAAACGTTTCGGCTTTGTTCGAGTCATACTTGTAGTAGATGTTTCATATTTCCTACCGTAACACTGTACCAGCAATGTACCTCAGATTTAGGGGAATGTTTGGAGTACATGACTAAAAACATGTGTAAGGGAGACTGGGCGGGTCCACGTGAATGTCACGAAAACCACACAAATCGTGGGAATGTGCGTTTGTGTAAATCGCTGATTATGGCGAAAAAGGTGGCACGGTTACTTCCGCGTCATTTGAAAAGGCTTTTTGGGTTGTAATGGTATTTGATAAACTTACATGGAAGAGAACAGAGGACATGGAGCATTTCACTTGTAGTAGAAAACATTTTCAACTTATTATCTCTTCTATGTAGATCTCGCTGATGTAGTTTCAATCTTCTAGAGAAGCAGATATTTCTTGGCTTAATTATGATTTGACGCCGACAGCACACAGGGCGGCAAAGCAAATTCTCCTGAACCCTTGTGAAATTCTCCAGGCGTACGTGTTGCCCAACCGCACATAGTCGTCGCCAACGCAAAAGCGGGAGGATACTGTATATCTCAATTCCCGCTGTGTACGGGCAGATATTCTGGATTCCAAATCTTGTCGACCGTGCACTCTCGTAGCGCAGTAGAGCCCTACTACAAACATTTTGCTCGTAGGTTCGATCCCGCTTACCGTTCAGCCTGGAATTTGGAGATCTGTGCAACTGAGCTCGTGAGATATCGCACGATCATGTCACAAAGTTGATGATTGCAAACAAGTCGAATTACCAATCACACGAACAATCTGAGTTCCCAAATCAGACGAGATTGACATTTCACACACTCTTGTACTGATCCACTACCTACCCAAAGATCGGAAAACGTTTCAAATTAAACCTGTTGCTATTTCAAGTTTGTTCTATTAATTACCTTTTTTGTAGTTGTTCACCCTTGAGCAAGACTTTTCAAACAGGAAGTGTATACCAGTAGTTCTGAGGTTTTGAAACCAGTGTTCTTCAGAGTGTAGTTCAAGTAGTTCCGTAAAAAGATGGTTATACCGCTAGGCGTTACCAGTAGACTCCTCGAGACAAAGAAGTTCAGACAAGTCAAATAATTGAGATGAATCTATTGTATGTTTACAGTCTGTGAAGACACTGAACCTTGAGGAAATTGTTTGTTATTGACAATTTGGGTCACAACTAGTAAACGTAGACTCTTTACGACTGCAGGATCTAGAATTGACTGATGGTTTTGGATAGATATAAATCCAACAAGTGTACGTGAAAAGATTTGGGATATCGTGGTGTTCGAGTTTTCACTGAGAAACACGTGAGGAGTTCCGAAATACTAACCTGGGAGATCTCACATGAACTATCTCACGGGAGCTATCGCATGACAACCTGCTCTCGAGTAAACGTATGATTAGGATCATGATCTATGAAATATCTCGAGAACTTTTGTTACGAGGTACTGGATGAGATTATCTCCCGGGATTCATAAAGATCACGACCACATGTTGTTCAGAACCAGAATGCGAATATATAAATGTACTTTTTAGGAGAAGTTTTCGATACGACCAGTGGTTTTCTAGAAAAATCATTGGTTTCCGAGTTTTTACTACGAATTGATTCGCGTTTTGAACAGAGCAGAAATATATATGGCTCAATATCATATGTCATCACCACTTTGAGCATATCAACATTTCACTAGAACTCAATGAAAAGTTCAAACTCCCGCAATATTCTTCAATCCCTTCATTCTCTCTCTCGAGAGCGGGCGAGACAAGAAAGGCGACATTGATAACGAGATAACTATACTAATTAGTGGTTCCACTACTGGCTTACTGTGCCACAATGATGATCTACCGATGAACCCGTTTGAGCTGTCAGCATAATCATATCTGGTATCAGCTGCTCTCCTCTGCATCCACACTCTCTGGTCGCGGTTCATTGTCTGCGTCTCTCGTGGAGACACACTCTCTCGTCCCGTTTACGCCCGGGGGAGGGGCGGGGAGAGGCCTCGGCATGGTGAAGCAGATCACAGTTTCCCACATCTCCCCACTTAGACAACCTCATGAGAATCTACTTACTATTACTCGTAATATGCACGGGTGAGCCTATTATAGTACATACTGCTTATTATCTGCAACAGGTTCAGTTTTTCATGCTTTTCGTCTTCCAATTAGCTTCACCACAATGACAGCCTGCTGTCAAAAGGAGCGAAACCCGCTAAACTGCCTGATTATAAAAACTACAATTATGTCATGAATAACGACAATAAAGTCCTGAAGTGAATCTATAGAGGCTATTGAGTATAGCGTAAATGGTTTATTGCCTTGGTTGGTACTGCGGATAACTTTATGAAATAATTTTTTGTACCGCCAACTCGCTTCACTTTCTACCATTCGTAGTGAAAACTTATTTATTGAAAACTATTTCTCATCCCTGTGCCATTTGATGCAGTTGATATATTACGGTCATCTGATTTCCATGAGGTTCATTTTTTCACAAGAGTATCACTGACAATGCTGAAATTTAAAAATTTATTTCTCTTCGAATACACTATCTAGTGCAAGCCAGCTTAGCCGCTGTCAGGCGAAATATTAACTGAAAAGCCAGCGGAAATTTTTTTATGATATCGAAACCTCTAGTTCCATCTTTCATAAAAAAGCGACTGCAAATCATTAAATTTTTTTCCTTTTTTGATAAAACCCATATATGTACTTAGGTGAGAAAATAATAAGCTATAGCTGAATATAGGCTGGTGTATCTTTCGTCAAGTAGAAAATGTAGATACTTTCGAAAATTTAAACTCTTGACCAATTTTTCTTTTTTTGATCCACTTTAATTTAAATGTCAAAAGTCCGTCAAACCGGCCGTTCAAACTTTAAACCTTAGAATAAGTTTTGAGTACCGAAGCAAGACTGTCTGCAGCCCTAATAAAATCAGATACATAGATTTTCTGAAGCTCCAAAGATCGTATTCTGCTGTTAGGACTTGATATGTCTTTGTTATTCCCTAATTGGATCGAGATAGATTATATCTCATCTCTATTTGGCTAATCTTCAACTGGTATTAGCTGTGGTGGAACCCGAAGTCTCGACTAGAACAAAGCAAGCGCACAATTGCGGACAAAACAAAAAGATAATGTACATAATGTACATACAACACACCACTCTCACGTTTTAGGCCAAGCTGTTCAAGGTTTTTCACCACGTTTGAACATAACAACATGTAACGGTTTCGAGATTTCATAGAATAAAACTCAATGTTGGTTACCATATACCTTGAAAATGAGCTCAGTTTTTGGTGAACCTTGGATAGTTGGAACTTCATAGTGGTCAATCGTTCCTGAACATACTATTGGGGATTTGTATATATCCACTCATTTAGTAGTTAGTTGACACCTCTCTAGTAAAAACACAGCAAAACTCAAATACTCTCACGCGATAACGTATTCACGGCTATTGCTATAATCAATGAACAATTTTTTTTTCATAATTTGAATGAAACATTTGTTTTCGAATTATCTCTTTCTCAGGTTAACATTACTGTTGAATTAATGAAACATGGAGATATTTTCCCGTTTGCATGAATGAGATTCCTTTTTTCTGTCCTTCATGGCCTCGTTTTTAGATGATGTTTGTTTTTATCCTCCACTTTTATTTTCTATTCATTCCGCGTCATCGAATATATATGACAGAATACGGGTTCGTTTTCTCCTTTCGTGACATTTCCCTTGGAAATCGAAAGTTGCAAAACGGCTTTTTGACCCACGCATTTACGAATTCCTATCTCAATGATATCCTACCCCTTATCATGCCAAGAAATGAAAGCTATCTTCAAAACTTTAAAGAGGGAAGACTATTTTCAAATACAAAGAAAAACAGGAAAAGGGCTAGCTGATTTGAGGTTTGTCCCATTTTCAGTCTCGAGGTAAAACGTAGTTTGTATTTTGGACTCAATTTGAGAGCACGGTGGATTTGCGTTTGCCTGTTACACCAATAGTATTTGAACTTTCTAACAGTTTAGTGTACATTGCTCGAAGATCAGTCTTGTTACGGTCTATTCGAGAATGAAACAGATCATTCGATCGAAGATCATTTTTAGAAATCTGCGGTTGACTTTCGAAAGACAAGCTACACCTGTCAGTCTGTCTGCAGCCTTAATTGTAGTCGTATATAAGTTTAGTGCGGATATCACGTAGAAACGGGAACAGGAACGCCTAGACTAGATGGATTGCCTTAACAAATCGACAAACCGCCTCCAGGATCATTAATTTATCAATGCAACGTTCCAATTACAGCAATTCTCTGCGGGGAGGGCTCGAGTAGAGTAGTTTCAAGATTTTAGGTTGCGCTATCGCATGAGCTACAAGACAAAGTACAGTAAACCTTCCAAACTTTTGGTGACTTTCAGTAAGAATTGGATTAGATTTTTGTCAAGTAGTTGAAGATTTCCAGAACAAAATCAAAACAATTTTGTTCATACTCATTTCTTAGGTCTGAGAACGAGAACGAAAACGACTATAACCAGCTGGAAAGGCCCAGACTGTGTGATTTGAGCCAAAATATGAGTTGAACGAAGAAATAACCTGTAGATGACTCTAAAACTGGTGCCGCTGAGAACTTGGTTGAAAATAAAGTTTTTATACGTGTACTGACTTTTCAACTTATTCAACTTCAACTTCTCTGAAATTAAAAACCGAGTTGTTTACCAAGGTTCGCCCCACCAAATTGGTCACTGGTTGATATCAAGTTGTGAAATCAAAGATTGGTGCACAATTGTGCACAAAATTCTCGGTAAAAAGTCAGATCCTTGACTTACAACTTGGGTTTTCGACAAACCTTGGTAAACAACTAGGTTTTCAACACCAGAGTTATTCAGAAAGGAAAACCGATCTTTGTTGAGTATTGGAGACAGTTAGTCTGAATCTACAGAAGTGAGACCAATTTTAGTTGAAGAACTTCCGTTTTATCATAACACAAGTGAAGCTCGCTACAGTTTAGTTTGTAGGTATAAGGCAGTAGAGAAGCGTCATTACCATCGCGAACGTGTTAGTTCACGTAGAACTTGTGTGGTGTTCTCCTAGTCTGAGAATTGGAACAGAGTGTGATAATAGAGATTCAAATCTGTTTGTGAAACATTTGAGTACGTAACCGATTGTTCCAGGGCACCGGCTGATCGCAGCGCAAGACGACGACCAGAATGAATTGGACCCCACCCCAAGTTCGTTTCTCACTATTCACGGGAAACTAGCGTATTTTCTCCAAAAACTTGGAACGAAACCCATTTCTTCTTTCCCTGTATTCCCTGTATAATGTGTAACGGTGGAATAAAGTTGTTTAGCAAATTTTGTAAACCTGGTCCAGCCAGCACTCTACGTTTTTAAACAGTGGGTTCCTGTTCTGATCACTACCAGTAATCTACTTGAATGATAGTTCAACACTGTAGATGCTGAAGATACTTTTGCACTTTGGTTTCCTAGGCCTAATGCTCGACTGAGAAGCTGAAAACTTGGACGTCGATTTTGTAGAAAATCTACTGACAATTTTAATACGGTTTACAATCTAATAAACTATTTGATAGCTTTCGAGCTTGAAATGTGCAATGAAGTAAGAGCAATGTTCATTTCTCTCAAATCTCCGCTAGAAGACGGTCAGTAAGTCTTTTCGTCCTGTTTTCATTTTCTCAGAGGGGTTCAACTGATGATGACCCAACCCTCTGAGAAAACCCAAAACCGTCTTGAATCAGGGTCGAAACGGTTTTGAGTACATCTCTTACTGAGCACATTAACCTAATCATATTTGATACACACATCAACGGTTCTCTCTCATCTGCTACAACATGCATCTCAGGTTCTTCTGAGGTTACTGACGCGACAACTGACGATTCTTCTTTTGCCGAGAACGGCCCTCCCTCTGCCCAAGAGAGCAGTACTGAGAGGAGAGACCGGGAGGAAGAAACAACTACCACTGAGGTAAACTGATAATCTGTTATGGTATCGCAAATATGCTCCAAATAACTCGTAATATAATCACATGAGGCACCTCGTCAGTGAACTTAAGGCTATACATAGTAGATCGTGTTACTGTTCCCCTTGGGACAAGCACGGTATTGACATTTCGAATGTGAATACTTATTCGCCAGATCTTGCGTTTGGTACTCAGATAAGTCATCAAAAACAGTATTACCTACGATATGAACATCTTACCAACTTCTTATTGGATGTTCGCACGTAGTCCGTGCGACGGTGATAAACTTCTCATGAGAAAAGCCAAGTGAACTTCTCATGAGGTTAATGAAATCCATGCCTGAAAATGACATCAACTTGATTTCCAGGAGACTGCTGCGAGCAAAGAAGCAAGCGCCTCAGAGGAAGAATCTGGAGAAGTCAACCCGTGAGCATATATTTTCTTCGGTTCCTCCTGTACTTCTCATTCCCACGTAGAGTTTTTCACAGCACAGTTGCATCCTCTCGCCTCTTGCGACTTAAGAAGAGGAGCTACTTTTCGGTTATGATAGAACTACAGAACAGCACATAAACTTTCAAGGATTGCTCAACCTTACACATGTTCAACTAATCATTTTACCTTCATCTGTATCAACGTAGGTAGCTTCATTTCTGCCCAATGACCCCCTTTATACACATCAAGTGTATTCAACTGTGCTGAACCGTTTTTGTTTGAGAGCAATACTTCCAAAAAGCTGTTTTCTTTCGGTTGGGGCCGAGTTCGACTACTTTTGCTCATCAAGACTTCCCTCGTTTTCAGTGACTGCCATGACCACCATGATCTGTGTAAGTTCTGGTCCTCCATCGGAGAATGCGACACAAATGCCGATTGGATGGTCGACAACTGCGCGGTGTCCTGTGATAAATGCAATGGTTAGTTTAGATTTGTCCCTTTTTCACGTGAATTTCTCACGTAAGCTATCTGACTTAGGACATCTCGATGTAGTTGTGTCAAAAAGGGTGACCTGAGTTGTAGTTTTATATCCAAACAAATCGGTAGTATTCAATCACGTCTCAGCGTGATCTAACTTCGACAGAGCCTACCAACCTGCACAGTTTGAGCCAGTAATCAATTTACCGTCCCGTAAAGCTATTTTATGTCGGCTTCAAATCCAGTCTGCGGCACTCATTCTGTGAACTTGGCCAATTGGTGATGAATTCACCTCTTCAAGGTACCATGACGTGTATTGACCGACATCGTCTGTGCAATTTCTGGGCTGCCATAAAAGAGTGCGAGACGAATGCCGTATGGATGCTTTCCAACTGTGCACGCAGTTGCAAGGCTTGCAAGGGTGAGCCATATAACACTTTTCTCTCTACTTCTCTCTTTTTCTCTATCCCTCCTTCTGTCTCTCGCGGGCTGTGAAGCATTTTTAAAAGAGACTGCACTAAGCCAATGTGAAACTTAGAAAATATTTGTGTCTCATTTTCCACGTTGTTGTGGTTATTCAGTTTACTCCTTTCAATTTCAAGTTCACGCTTCTCCTTTTCCTTTCTCTTTCATTCTATCCCGGTCGCCGAAGGTCGCCTTAGGTGAAAGCTTGAAATCCACCATTTGGAAAGTGACCAAATCTTGTTGTACTTTGATACACGCCAGATTTTTTGATGTTGTCCAAAAAGTAACGTGATTAAACTACAAACACAGCAGGATAGAACGAAATACATCGTATTGGCTTGCTTCAGAGAGAGCTTTTCTGGAATGAAAATGAAAAATCCACGTAAAACGTGAGAAATTCTGTGAGTGCGAATCCTATCGAGCGTGTCTTTCAGACGGTGCAATTTCCCTTTCCCCCTATTTTCACCCTCGCGTTCCTATTAGCCGTTCGCTGGTGCGTGTAAACTGTGTCAAAATAGCGGACGACGGCTTTCTTGTCCAAAACCAATCGCGTACATCATCCACGAATGTCTTCATTCACAGCTGTCAAGTTTTCAGGGAAAGTGCAATCCGCAAATTACGACATCGATTGCGCAACAAACGCATTCGTTGGAAATTGACTATATGGGGGGGGGGGGATGAAAAGCGCTTACACTTTTCCGGGGTACTGTTACGTTTGTGGTGTCTGGGGTGACTATAGGGTTCGTTGTTCCCAGAGCAAGCCAATACTGTGTTTGTTGTCTTGTCTCTCTGTGTTCGTAGTTTCATCCTGTTCCTTTTCGGTAGAAATTCGAAAACTATGGATATATCAAGTTCAAACTAAAACCCTCATCGAGTCACATGTATCCACACTTACAGTAGGACAGAGAACAAAATACAAGCCGAGTCCATTCAGAGTGCCCAAAACAACCATACAATTGAGAAGGACTCAGAAAGAATTCACAAACTGTAAAAAACAAAACAGCACTCGCAATTCCGAACAACAGTCTTCGTTCATGTAACAGATTTCTGTTTCTAAAACCGGTTTGTGAGTGATAATAAGTGTTGTAGGTCGAACAATCAGTGGTATCAGCGGATCGAGAAAAGATGGCGGATTTAGAGAAGAAGACTGCACTTTTGTTACCACCCACGAGGGTAAGTCGCGTCACCAAAAAGTTTGAGAAATTTTCGTCACTGTTGCAAACACGCGGACGCCTTTGGCGTCGTTTCGAGACAATAACTCCATGAATGATCGCCAAAATGATGTTTAAGAAGCGTTGTTTCAATACGTTTTCTTGTACAGGTGTAGGGTATCTGATAGGGTGGACTAAATTGAGTTCAACAACATTGAAGGTGTTGTCATACAAAGTAAGAGGGAGGTTGCGAAAATGACAGTTGCTTCATGAACCCGTACAATTACACTGGCTACGTTGTTATTTTAAAAACCGAAACAATGATTGACAATGTAATTCTATATTCTGACTTTCTCACACTGGGAACTTTCAGATACGTCCCACCGCAAGACGCTGTCGGTCAACGATATTCGTAACAGCAACGCAAACTTCAACTGTGCACCCACGCAACAAATGCCGAACTGCAACAGAAATCTGTGCTACCATCTCAAGTTAGTTTTGAAACAGTCACCAGTGGATTTGTAGAAAACGCTGCGGGATAACCGGTCAGTTCACTATGCAATCATGAGCATAACAATACTGTGTTGTGTTGTGCACGCATACTCAAACTAAAACAGAAGATCGTCAATTTCACGTTGTGTGTGAGCTACAATATCAGAAAGGAATTAATTTACATACCTCGAATATTTTCTAAAACTCAAAGGCTCAGTGAAGTTTCTACTCCTTCAAACTGCTCGAAACAGCTTAGAATTATAAGAGCAAACCAGTTGCAGAGCCTGATTTCACTTCGTGAGCGGTTCTTGGGTTTTCTACATAATAAGTTTGTTACTATGAGTGCGTACAGCTTTGTGATAATATTAATGATGACTTCAATTAAGATTCCGTACCTTCGACGGTACATGCAACAACATGGATCATCCCTTGATGGGTTCTGCCTTCACATCTCTGATGCGACTCAAGACCCCCGCATACGACAACGGACTCAATGCACCCACCTGTGAGCAGCAATCGGATGATTCATATACTCTGTTCCACCAATCGATGTCCTGCTACAGTAATCCGTCGAATAATTGAGAGGGTCTCACATTTTGTAGTGAAAAACGTGCACAGACGACTCTACCAAAATTTGGAGGAATCCAACAACGTTTAGATTACTTTAGACGGTTATAAGTGGGTGGAACAAACTATGGTTATGGGTTTCTACTGCATGAGTGGTGGTAACAATTCGGAGATTGTAGAATTCATCCAACTTCTCACAACTCTGAGGTTCCGCGATGACAAGAATATGACTCTTCCTGTTTTCATAAAATTTGTTTTTCGAAATCCCAGTGAACAATCAGAAAAGATTATAAAACACACAAACTGACAAGCCGTTTAATACAACAATACAACAACATAGTTTTTTGCTTACTTGAATGTTTCAGCTTCGTTCACCCGCACGCGCCCATCAGCTCGTGATGCCTCACGACTACTCCTAGCTTCCACCTCTCAGGTAACTTTATTTGAAGCTATTTGATTTATTTCCTTTGTCTTCGCTTAATGGACACACCTTGAAGAACATTCACTTTTCACATTTTATACGATAAGCACATGAACTGATTTTTGCTCATCGTTTTCCCAGAAACATTCGAATTTGAGAACGTACAAGAGTAAATAAACAATTTCTAATTATCCCATGTTTTTGGTGACTGTGTTTTTCCTTCCAGCAAATCGGAGAAAGAATGCATTCACCCAATTGAACTGTGTTGTTACTGATGATTAGGTTAATGTGCTCAGTAAGACTCGTTACAGATTCCCCATCATTCGAATGCACTGCTGATGCAGTGGGGTCAGTTCATAGCTCATGACCTGGCGAAGACCACCATGTTGAACAACCAGGAGTGTGCCGCCTGTACCTCCAACAAGGGAAGATGTTTCTCCGTGTTCCTCTCCAGGGCAGATCCTACGTCAGTCTGTTATCCATCGCAACCATAGCGTCAAAATCTCGGTCGTATGCTCATGAATGATACCGCAGAGTCGATATCGCCATAGTCTCGATCACACGGTAGTGAACGATTACAGGATATGACACCGAGGGCTGGAAGCAGCATTCGGTTAAGACATATTACGTTTTCGGTGAACTGTCAGATTATCGTTTCTAACACGGTAACCAAACTGCAACTATTCGATCCTCTTTTCAGCTTCGGTCGTTTTATGTGTCTGCCAGTGGCCCGTTCCACGCCCGTTTGTGGAACAGGACAGTCCAATCCGAGAGAACAGTTCAATGAGAACACAGCCTTCATCGATGGATCAATGGTGAGCAGTAATTTCAAACTGTTCATAAGTACTGAATATTACATTTTGGATGAGCTATATTTGTTATTAGAATATTATGATCTCACGCCCAAGATACGAAAATTTGCATGAATTCTTTTGCGTACAATTTGGGATTTCACCCGGTTTTCACCAAGCAGGATAGTTTTTACAGTGTTGTAGAAGTTGGATAAGTTCTTTTTTCTGAGAACTTCAACTTTTGATTCCAGATTTATGGCAGCAGCGACCGAGATCAGTTCCTATTCCGTCAGGGCGCGTTCCTGAAGACAAAAATGGTCAAAAACCGTATCTTCCCTCCAATCGGTGGGTTTCGCCAGGAAAATCTAACGTTCTAATGATTGGGATTGAAACATTCTGCGTTTCGTGATGGGATCGTATCAATGTTTGTCTTACAAAACGTTCTTTATTGATGTTGATAACTGCTGCCCATCTGTGGAAACTGTAATGAGGTTTCGTTCCACTATGACAAACAGATAGCTGATTCGGCTCCGGATTCAAAACTAAACTCATGCTTCAATTTCAGATACGAATATGAATGTGGTGGCAGGGGACGACAGAGCCAACATTTTCGTCGGTCTCGCGGCATTGCACACTCTCTTCCTCAGACAGCATAACAGGTAAATAACGAGACATTTACAAATTCTAATTCTCACCACGATTTGTTTGTTGAAGTGTACAGAAGTATCGGCGTAACCACACCTGAATTGTAGTTTGATCAATAAACAGCGCAAAGTGAGTTCAGAAAAAAAGGCTAGAGATCAAACTACAAACACAGCAATAAACAAAGTTAGAGCACCTCAATAGCTATTGCTCGACATGATGGATAGAACGTCAGCTGTTTGAGGAACTTTACTGTTCAATATTCATTTATTTCCCGTTGTTGTTTTTTGTTTTCTTTTTTTAATCATAGTTTTCATCCTCAGAATCGCCGCCACATTGCAACGAGTGAATCCTCACTGGGACCAAGAACGAATTTTCCACGAGGCTCGAAAGATCGTCGGAGCCATCATTCAGAGAATCACTTATCACGTGAGTGTGCAGAAAGCTTCCTTTTGTTTTTATTTGATACAGCTGGAACCGTGATAAAAGTGAAAGGCGCGCCCAACCATAAAAACCGGAGGTAAGACGCACCAAGTCAAAGAAGTCTTCAGAGCAATGAAACAAGCAAAAACCTTCAATTATCTCAGATATTTCACGAGTATCTGGGATTTGTTTCACTCGAAACATCTCATAGTTCTACTTCCCCATTTTTTTTTGTACTATGGTCAATGTTTCTAGGAATACCTGCCGAAGGTATTGGGAGTGGAGTTCGAGCGACGTCTGAGAGGATACTCCGGGTACAGAAAAGAAACCGACCCCTCGGTCGCCAACGAGTTCACTTCTTGCGCTTTCCGGTTCGGACATGGAATGATTCAGGTATCCCACGATGTCACGTTTCATCATGGAAATTCGATACGTATGATCCTCACATAGTTCAGCTTCAACAGTCTAAACAGATAAAAGCATCGCACAAACATGTGTTTTTCATTTCTAGTACATAATCAATTATTCCCTAACTGTTTAGTCAGCTTCTTCAAACTTGATATAACTGTTAGTTGGATCTGTCGCTTCATTGTGTTCCTTTATCCACAAGAGTTTCCAGGAGTTCTACCCGTTCTTGAACGAGCGTTTTCAACCGATTGGTGGAATTCCCTTCAACGAGGGAATGTTCAAGAGTTTGCACATCATCAACAATGGAATCGACCCTCTTCTCCGAGGTCTCATCACACTTCCCGCTAAGATGCCACAGAGGTATGGGGGGGGGGGGGGACATTCTTGCATACTCTTCAGTGTAGTTTGATTGCGGATGCCATTACTTGATCTCGATAGACGTCATTACTTTCGAATTTTGACCGATAAGCAACGGAACCAAATCACAAACACAGCTGAATGAAGCAACAATTATCGTGAGAGTATGCTTCGGAATTGGCAAACTCTGTCTAAACTTTGACGTGAAAAAGTGAAAGACCGTGAAGTTGCTACTACTCAGAGCTATTTCCGTGCTGTACGAGGTTGTTTCTTTAAGGTTGTTTCAGTAGTTCGTGACCGAATCCATTTAGAAATTATACAATTCTGTACGTTGAATGATAATACAAGCCCCATTCCGTTGTGAATTGAGTTGTTTCAGATTGACGCCGGCCGTCACAGAGCGTATATTCGGAAACTCTGATTTGGGATCAATCAATATTCAGAGAGGAAGGTGAGACCACAGAAAAAAGTGGATGGCCTGGAAATAGCTTAAACAGAATCGCTCCGTTCTGTATTGAGATTCTCGTCGTATAAATCATAAGGCGAAAGTAGAAACAACCACTCAAAAATGAAATCTGAACGTCGTGTAGGCATACTGTATGAAACTTTTACGAAACGAATGACATTTGTAATCCAATATAAAGCTAAATATGTCTAGATAGGCTATTTTCGACTACAACTGTTCCCATTGCAGAGATCATGGAGTGCCCGGTTTCACCGCTTGGCGCAAGTTCTGTGGCCTCGAGCCCATCAAGGACTTCGGCGATCTGAACAAGACCATCTCCAACCCGGTTGTGGTGGACAACTTGAAAATCATCTACAAACACGTTGGTGAGTTGAAATTTGCAATTGTTTCAGCTTCTCGAGGAAGGATAGGCCAAAATTATTCCTGTTATTCTGTTAACCTCACTTGTAGTTTGGTCCCGCCGGGTCTCTGTCGTTATTTTTACGGGCTTGGTGATTCGAATATTGTATTTGAGCATCACAACAGTTAATCATTTGCGAATTTTGAATTGATATGATCTCTTTCAGATGCCATTGACATGTACGTTGGTTCGCTTCTGGAAGATCCAGTCCGTGACGCGTTGATTGGCCCAACTCTCGGATGTATCATTGGAGAACAGTTCAAGCGAACGAGAGATGGAGACAGGTAATACCTCAATTCAATACTGCCAGTCACTTATCGCCGAATGTTTGATATTTCTCTAATTCTTCTTTTTTTATTATTTGAATTGGGAGTAAAGTAGAGCTCATACTCTACAGTAAGCGAAATAAGTCCCATTCAGCTTCCTTGTGAATAAGTATATGAAAATGCACTCTTGAAACGAGAACCTTAGATTTCCATACCATGTTTTGGATTACACATTTATCTTTAATTGTTGTTCAATCATTTTCACTATTAAAGGAACATATTTGCATTAGAAGAAGAGAACACTCACACCATGAACGATGGCAAAACGTGTTTTTGATCTCTTCCCGTACTATCATACCATCTTTTCTATTAGGTTCTTCTACGAGAACCCGAAGGTGTTCACTTCGGGACAACTGCGTCAGATCAAAAAGATGACCATCGCTCGAGTCCTATGTGACGCCGGCGACCATTTCGCCTTCGTCCCCAAGAAGGCCTTCGCTGTATTCAAAACGAAAAAGGACGACTTGAAAAGGTTGGTATACATATAATTTGCGTCGTTACTCGAAAAGCCTCTGTAACTTCCTCATAAAAGAGTAGGCTGGAACGATGCATGTTGATTTTATTTTCTGTGTTTGTAGTTTACTCCCAGCGCTTTGGGATAAAGTGAACATAACTTGATAAAAGAGACTCGAGAACGTGCGTGATGTCAATTCTAAAATTTTGAATATCTTATAATGTTTGTCCGAAGCAGGATACTTTGCCACGTTTGTAGTGTTCGTTATGATTTTTGAGGGTGCTACCTCCAGAACATCGGTTATATGTGCCTATAGTAGTTTGACAACTAAAATTACGAATTTCAGATGTGATGAAATTCCTGACATTGACTATAACGAATGGAAAGAAGAACTGGTGGCCTAATTACCACTCTTGTATTTCTATCTTTAATTTTTGTCACAAATAATCTCGGGTTAGTAACTGCCATTATTTGTCCTCTGAAAGTTTGATCAGACTTCTAGTATTTCACTGAAAAAAAGACATGGACAAAACTGGTGGTAACTAACTCAACCCAAGTACCTCGGCGATTCACAATCGCACCACGCAGAGTGAGTGCTCTAGTCAGTTTGTTTGAAAAAAACAATAGAAAGTTGTATATTCACTATTTGTCTGTGATATGTGATGTGAACATCATTGTAGAAGTTTTCAGCATTCCAACCACAATAAGAATGTTTTGGTTAGTTCTATCATTCCGTAATGTATTTTATCTAGAATATTAGTCAGTATTAGAGTGTGTATGAAATTGTCGTAGACTTGAAAACTCGTGCTTTATCCAAAAACTGTCGTAGACTGATGAGATTGATTTTATATGTTTTGTCCTTGACTGTATTTCTGTGACATCATATCAGAAATGTAGCCCTTGTTCCTGAACTGTTGTTATCAATAGTGCTCACCATGTCTGTATATTTGCCACTTTTTTCTATAATAACTGAGTTGTATGCTCACGATCTGTACCGGTTCAACCTTGTATTGTGCTATTTGTTTTTTGAAATAAATTTCTCATGAAGAATTATCCTAATCGTTGAAACCGGATAAAATGCGACATTCAATCTTTATTTAAGCTGTACATAAATTTGCCTTTCGTTTCTCACAGAACGGGGTAGAAAATGATCTTGGCAAAGTCTGTTGTAGTACAGGCGACAGTTTCCAACTTTTCCATAGTCGTAAGTGTGTTATAATTCACCGAGCTAGTGAACAGCCAGCAGAGCTCAACATCTCCAAAAACGTACCCACAACCTAGTCAGTGAGTAAAGTTAGCATTCTAATGAGGCATCGTGCACTTTGTAATTGCACGTTTCTGAGTTCTGCTGTGTTGAACATGTTCTACGTGACTGTGCAATTGACTAACACTATATCCGGACTTAATTCGACGATTTCAATCTCTATGTGGTCAGCTCTCTGTGATTAAAACGGCCAGCGATAAGATCAAAGGCAACTTTTCAAAACAGTTCGAAATGAGATAGGTATATTGCATTGTGTACTGAGGATGGGTGTTCTGTCGAATGGGGAAACATTTCAGTTCAGTCACATGAAATTAAGCTGAAAACTATGAAAGCGTTGTTTTACTGTCTGCAGCGAATAAATATTTTCCGGACATCTAGTCAAACTATTCAGTCTAGTTTTAATGTTTTAAAGAAATTTTCAATACTTTTTTTAGTCTATTGTGTAGTTAGTTTATCTGGAAGTGCCAGAGAAAATTTTATTTGAGATGTCAATAAAATGACAAAATGTGTTGTTAAAATATTTACTAAGGAAGAAACGTTGGTTCAATTTAGTTCTTCTTGTCCTCCGAGCGATCGGGGCAGGGACAGTAGTTGGCGTCGTCTCCTTGAGCTCCGGGCTGTCCAGGAAGTCCGGGAGTTCCGTCATCGGCGCTCTTTCCGGGGAATCCGGGAGGTCCGGGAGGTCCGGTGGGACCGTCAGAACCATCCTCACCAGGCTCTCCGTTGTTTCCGGGCTCTCCCTGAGGTCCGGGCCATCCGGGGTTTCCGGCTTGACCGGGTTGACCGGGAATTCCGACCTGGAAGGAGGGTAATGATGATGTGTTTAGTTTTTTTTCTGAATGTACCTGTTTCCCCTATTGGAATGAAAACTGTCGAAGTTTTTGTCTGAGTGGCAAAACACTGTCTATGTTGCACGTTGCAAACTTTTGACTTTGCTGACAACTTGTCACACGGAATCGAGAGCGAAACTCACAAGTCCGTCGTTTCCGTCGGGTCCAGGGCTTCCCATCATTCCGGTGAGACCGGGCATGCCGGGCTCTCCGTTTTCGCCGTTGATTCCGGGCTCTCCGTCCTTTCCGGGCTCGCCACATCCACCACGAGCTCCGTCGTAGCCGGGTTCTCCAACCTCACCGTCACCGCCAGGAGGTCCGGGAGGTCCGGGAGGACAGACGATGCAACCGCCGGGAATCTCTTGGGTAACTCTGAAGTTATTGTATCTCAGTAAGAAGTCACTGCATTCCAGACCACACAGTAAAAAAAAACCGAATTCGGAATACCTTTGAATATGAACTACAAAGGCACTTACAGCGGAGAAGTATATAAATACACTCTAATGATAGAAGGTATTCGTTGTTGAGTAAGGAGTATGAACTTACAGAAGTGAGATTCCGGAAGCTCCGCGTCTACCAGGTGTTCCGGGGTGACCTTGTTCACCTCGGCCTCCAGGACGTCCGGGAGGTCCGGGTGGTCCGGCGGGGCAGCCTAGGGAGTTCTCAGCACAGTTGCAGACGCCAGGAATGGATCTGAAAATTAAAAATGTAATCAATTACTATTATAAATAATGATTATTAGTATTAATCAAATTTTGTTATGATTCACACTTAGATTTGCGTGCTATCTGGTTCATTATGTGACTTATTGTATACAGATTAACTGTATAGTTACCTCTTGCTACGTCCGAATAGAGTAGCGAAAGTGGGTGGGGCATCGGACTTCATTCCAGGGTTGGTGTGGAGCGTGAGGATTCTGGTCCACGCGTCGTCGGACATGACGCGCATCTCCTGAACACCGTGCACGATCTCTGACTTCATGTTGTCAATGTCATTGACAATCGATTGGATTGCAATCAGACAGCCGACAACTGCTACGAGGGCCGTAGAAGCCCCGATGGCCACTCCATATGACGTCATCTGAAGGGAAAATTGGAATTCGGAAACATTTTTTTTAAACATTTCAATAATATTGTGTCTTACGACTGATTCTCATGAGCAGTGAAGATATATTATCTGTTTTAGTCGAGTGCTCGTAGCACTGATCCCAACCAGAAAATAGAATAGAATTCGAACTGATTTTATCTACAAGTAATAATGAGAGACTGAAAGCAAAACAAGAGTGAAATCGAAGTCTTCCATCTCTCTTTTATACGCCGAGAAACTACTTTTTCACTAGGTTTTGAACTGGATGAACGTTTTTCTAAAAATCGGGACCGCACTTGGGCTTGGATCGAAATCCTATTCGTGACCTAGTCAGGAAGGCGTTGGGATTAGGCCGTAATATATGAGATAGAAAGGTTGAAAGATTTAACTTCTCAACTGAACTATTAGTAACCAACAAAACTTTTTGATCTACTACCGATTTCGATACATGGAAAAAAAATTCTTCAAGAGTAAAAACTCCATATCTAGAGAGCGAAACCATAATTTTGACGCACTTATTTTCACTCGGTTTCGCCTGGTATTTGAATCGCCCGATGATATAGTTCTGAGATTTTTATCCATGACAATGTACATTTGCAGTTGGTTTCTAAGCATTTGGACTTTTCAATAGTTATTTGGAATATAGTTGCCCATGCTGAACCAGTTCAGCAAGTCACAATAAGTATCAGCTTCGGATTTTCTCTTTTCAATACTGGAAAAATAACACATACTTCACGGTGGCTATAATTTCCAGTCAAAATTCGTAAATACTCGAAGACATCTATGAATTTCATCTTTCTAATGTGTTCTTCATAATTATATGTCTGTAAAAGCATCAGAACTGGCAAACTCTCACTGAAAAAGTGCTAAATTTGTGCTGAAACAGATGAGGATAAAAAGTAAAACCATTTTCACATTTCAAACCGGAATACTTCACAACTTCACATACATTTTTCCATCTTTTCAGTGCGAGGCTGCGATAATATGAACTTTGTCTGTGTGATGGATAGGAGCAAAGACTCTTGGCGGGAAAAACACAGCCAAAGTTGTCAACACCGTACGCCACACATTCGATTAGACCAACGAATTATTCAATTCCTAAAATTTTTGGCCGAAAAATGTAACGTTTGTTAGTGTTTTTACTGTTTTTTATTAGAAATTTACTAAGTGCTGATTGTGTTGTACACTATCCGTAAGAGCACAGAGAGTTTCGTGCTCTCTTGATATCTATAATTCATTTAATAAAAAGTTCATTTCTAGCTCGTATGTATGTTTTACGTTTTCTTAATTTATATTAGCATGTTATTTGATGGTACGTTCTGTTTCCAGGTAAGATGGTCAACGTGCCGAAGGCCCGCAAAACCTTCTGCAACGGCAAGTGCCGTAAGCACACCAACCATAAGGTGACCCAGTACAAGAAGGGAAAGGAGTCTAAGTTCGCTCAAGGTGAGCTGTGTTTTGTTATCAAAAAAATAAAATTTATTGCATATCGTTTTTCCCACTCATTGCTACATATTTCCGCTTTGATTCGCAAGTTTTATATATATAGTTTCGATAAATATATATATATATATATATATATATAAAATGCGATTCAGTAAAATGTGCCAAATTATTACTGACATTGGCTAGTTTCTAGTGCCATGTTGACCAATTGACTGTTTCCCACTAGACTATTGCTGGTTATTAACGTCCTTTCTGCTTAAGTGGTAGGGCCTAGACATAGCTTATACAGTGATTTTTTCTAAACCCTTATGCCTGAGCAAAAACCATAAATGAATAAGAAAACTAATCACTGGCGAGGGTCTCTCAATACGATTTTATACACTGACGGCGTCTTTCAACAACTAAATATGCCACTACTCTTTATTCAGCCGGATTTTCATATTTTTCTCAGTCGATAAAAATTGTTATGAACAGTTTTGTGACATCTGACGTTTATCGTAGTTAGTTTGCGTCCTATCTCTCACATGTACTGTCGAAAAAAATTGTTATACATAGTTTTGGGACATCTGACGTTATACGTAGTCAGTTTGCGTACTATCTCTCACAGAGGTACTCTTATTTGTTTAATTTGGTTTCTGGAAGTTATAGATAGCTCAGATAATAGTTTTTTTTTTACAATTATCCAATTGTGGTGTGCTTTAGGCAATGCACTTCGGCGCGGGCAATAGTCCAGTGTAGTTCCCAGTACCCTTAGAGGTATCTTATCGGTACTTAAATCAGTTCAGTCTTGCTGCAATTCAAATTAGTGAATTTCCACTACTGAGATAGTTTTCACTTAGGAATCTATTTTGGTTGATATATTAGTTTCGATACCAAGGCGGTAATGTGTGATATAAATGCCACTTAGTCTGGGCAAGGACATCGTGTTGATCGTGAATGTACCTAATCCTTTGTTGGCTATATTAATCTGTGTGTAAAATCCCCGGCCAGATCTTAAATCTTGTTGGATTCATGGCATACGTATACTATTTTTGTCAGGTAATTTTTAGGTTGGACAATGTGGAGTGAAACTACTTTACCCTTTTCAGGACGTAGACGTTACGATCGTAAGCAGGCCGGTTTCGGAGGTCAGACCAAGCCTATCTTCAGAAAGAAGGCCAAGACCACCAAGAAGATCGTACTCAGAATGGAGTGCACTGACTGTAAACACAAGAAGCAGCTCTCCATCAAGAGGTTTGTTGCACACGTTATACTCATACTGTGTTCGCATGCCTCTAGTTTTGGGCAAGGTGCTCTACTGAAGTAGATCAACCTAATCGCTGCAGGCTATATTATATAGATTTGAGAGATAATCCCTGTTGTGGTTATTACCATTCCAGTTTCATGCCTCTAAAACATATTCCCTGCTTACCAATGTTCACTTAATTGTTTTCAGATGCAAGCACTTCGAGTTGGGAGGACAGAAGAAGGCTCGCGGACAGGTCATCCAGTTCTAAGTTGGCATCCCTTAATTGTTTTTGTTATGGGTTCATGTCAATGAAATGTTCCTCCATTATCTTTATTTGTTTTGTACCGTTTGTCGAACCTTCATTTATTTCGATCTGGTTGATTCGACCGAGGTTGGCACTAATCAAATTGGTTGCCTGGAATCGATGTTTACTTTTCACAACTGACTGCGTGTGATATTTTGGTGTGCGTGGGCAACTTCCACAGGTTGAGGTGGGTCGTACTTCATGCTTGGTATTTAATAGATTTTATCGAGCAGTATTTTGTGTCGTCAACGATTGCGCTCGTAGGAAGGTTTACTTCTACGAGGCTTTGTCGCATTGTGGGGTAGCCTTTGGTTGATTAGCTGTCTCTTAGTTTCTGCTCTTGTACCGATCGCCGTTGGAATAGACTACTTACTATGTATTTTTGCCGTTTGGGAATTTTGTTAACTCCGCGTCCAATTTGTTTACTGGATACCTCGTTTGCTGCTCGACCCAAGACGCATACGTTTTCCAGGAAACCGCTGTCTCTATATGGCGGTTGCTTGATACTCATTTTCTCTGTTCGCCTAGAAAGTCAGCCAATCCATTCTGCTGTAATGGTGGGCGTTATAATTATCTCTGATAAGGGTGAGTTTATTTATTTTTCAATAACCGTGGTGTTTAGTCATGCGATTTGGAAATATGTTCTTGGAAAAGTCATTGTGCGAAAATTAAGTCAAGAACTTGATTCAAAGTTGATATTTACTCGCATGTGTAAAAAAACCTCTGAGGCGCAGATTCTATGCGTTATGTTTGCTCACGCGCAGCAGGTAACCTAAAGAGCTGTAGCTAGCGCAACAAACGACAGCTGTTTTATGGCGTGCCTTGTCCTTTGTTCCCAGGTTTGAATTTTGCTCTCCTTTTCCTCAGGGCAGAGTTCTATAATTAATGTTAACGGTATATGTTGTTATTTTATTTGAATAACCACCATTGTTGCACGATAGACTATGTAAAGCTGCGTCAAGTCTCGATAAGCTCTCTTTTGAGTGCCGCTCTGCTTCTGGTAAGGTAATGCTAACGATACTTCAATACCGCGTTTGTCGCAGAAATTAGTCACACGAACCACTGTATTCGAACAACGTGAATGGTAACAGTTAGTAGATCCTTCACATTAGTGTGGTGTTCTGCATGTTAAGGATTGGATTATGTAACTGGCTTGTTAGCTTTCAATACTCCTCTCTTCAGGCTCCGCTTCTCTTCCTAAAGTTGGTTCGAAGTTGATGATTGGACGTGACTCTAAACAATGTAAATTGGCTCTGCCTGCAGATGCTACCGGTGTTTCTCGTGTACATGCAACAATTGAATGGAAATCGGAGGTGACCTCGTCTTTACTTTTTTCCTGATTTTCTTTTTATACGACGTAAGTAAATTAATCTCACGTTTAGCAATTTTCTTTCAGCGCCAACTAGTATTGACTGATTCGAGCACGTACGGAACTGGTGTTCAAGGATCGACAATCAATAAAACATCAACACAGTTGAACAATCTGGATAAAATTACCGTCGGGGAGACGGTCTTCACGGTTGACTGGGCTTTGCCGGTGAGTTAAACCAATCACAGCTTCCATGATCTCGCATTGTCGTTACAAGTTCTAGCTTATTTTTTTTGCGAAAAACTAGGGAAAATCTATGTCTATTAGAGTCGCTATAGGCTGATGAAGTTCCACCAGTTCCGACTGCTCGATCCAAGAGGCCTCTATTGCCGCAACACGCAAATGATGCGAAAAGGCCAAAAACAACAAATGAGGTGCAGAAGAACTACTCATCCAGTCAGACAAAGGTGTGTTTCTCTGTGAAAAGATTAGAAGTTATATGTACAATGCTCACCAGTATGTCCCATCTCCTTTGGCAAAATGAAATTGATAACCGGTCTTTCACGCTGGTAGAATACCACGTATTTTTATTGACGACTACACATTTTCATCGTGCCCCTTCCATTCCGTTTGTTTCTGACATTGGAGTGTACATTATTATTAAACACATGTTTATTTTTTCCAGATGCAAGATTACTTCTCGAAATCACGATCCTCTCCAGATAATGAAAACGAAGTGCTAGCCGAAGACACCCCGGCGTACAGGTTATTTTCTCTTTTCTCACATGTCATGATTTCGTCAACCTCTTCAAAACTTTTGATATGGAAGGAAAGAAACCGAATGTCTTACTCACAGAACCATGGATCTGCATAAATAACAGTCCTCTTGGTAATACATCAACATCTCCATTATTGTTAAAGCCAATCTCTTCCAGACTTTTGGAACGAGAACAAGTTTCTGTTGAAGCAGTATCCATGATAGCGGATTCTCAGACGGACAGACTTGCCAGTTCGAGATCTATTCGCGCAGTGGAAGATGATATCGAAGTAATTGAAGGTGCGATTTTACGTGGTTTTCATATCAGTTGTCTGTACTCTGTGCCTCTTGCACTCACTCAGTTTTTTTCAACTCGAAAGACATATTTGTTTCATCTATAGTGAAAGTGAGGCTATCAGGATCAACATTACCATCATATTTTTCAGACGAAGACTTTAAAGTGCCCTGCAATCCTGCGCCCCCTACGTCGAAACGAGTAAAGAAGGTAATTATTACAGTTTCATAATTTAGTATGTGCTACACTCAATTAGATTATGTTGAGTCTTTCATCATACCGCTAGGTGAATGAATTCCTTGGTTGAATAGTTGAATTCCTCTCTCTGCTAAGGCTTTAAATATTGCATGAATTGACCGCGGCGCTCGTGGATCATCCCAAGTTTTACACACAAGAAACCCGGTCTTAATTATATTATATATAGAATGGTTTTGCTGTTCAGCTAAATGTGCCAGAGTATGGCAGAAGGATATTTTGTGAGGCACATGTTTTATATTTCTAGACCAGCGTATTGTTCAAAAATCAACGTGGAACTGCGGCGAGTTCGTCGAGTTCCCGTTCCCCACAACTCCTTGCCCCCGACACAGTCAGCGTATCGTCCGATATCAGAAACCAAACAGGAATCGACACTGAGTGGGTCAGCGACTCACAGCGTTCAAGAAGGTGCATTTGCTCATTTTGTTGTTATATGTGAACCTTTATTGAGATCAGCTTCTGTGGGTCGCAGCTGAGAGAGAAAAATAATAGAAATTTTTTGTCTACCCTTCACATGATTTTGTTCGGAACCCTCTATCCCATAAGAGGCCTTGGTTTGGTGGTGTATGCTATTAGTAATACTATTTCAATTTTTCCTGTTCAACGGTAGCATTCAGAAGCCTGTCGAACATGACGACTGCGTCCCAAGAATGTGTTGTTCCTTCTCAGCCGCCCTCAGAAATTGGGGATGAATTGAATTTGAGTGACGTGCACTCCCAAATGCATTTCGACCCACTGGCTAACAGGTTAGTTGTACCGTTTGTCTTACACTATCATCGATATTGTTTTGGCCGAACTGTGTACGTGAGATAGACAATAGGGTTTGTGTGCGATTGACGTTTTCTAGTTAGTTTTATTCAGTTATTAGTTGAAGTCATGTAACAACGATTTGTGGTGGGCAAATTGTCCATTGTAGAACAAGATGAATTGTAGTTGTTTATGTTTTTGTATTGTAGCTTCTGTCTTTCAGCACACAGCGAACAAATACTGTCATTCCTCAAGCTCCGACAGCCACACGTGCGTCCAATACAAGACCGAAGAAGCGATCAATTCTGCAAGGGGTGGGTTCTATTCTTCAATCTTTATAGATGGTTGTACTACTAGTTCAGTAGCTCATTTGTTGATAGACGAGGTAGACAGCATATCATTGAAGTATTTTGACGAAGTGAAACATATACCTAAAACCTAAACACTACATGTTGCTCGTCGTACAAAAGGGGGCATGGCCTATGTCACACTTATATAGTCATTTAATGGACATTGCAAGAATGTATTCAGTTTTAGTTGTAGTAAGAAGAGTTATCAGTGTAGTGAAGGACAATGTGATTGATTTTGTATACCAGTCAATTGATTACGTTTTTCCACACATATGATCATTTTTCGATCACACATCATGGACGATTATCTTCTAAATTTGAATGTTGATTGTTGAATATCAAACGGACGGAGCTGTCCTGAAAACCTGCCGTCAATGACTGTTTTATAGCCGCCAGTCGTCAAGAAGGAAATGATGTTTGCAACGGAGGAGTTGTTACCAAAGAGAGTTGCAAGCCCAATGTCAACTGAACGAGGTAAACTTTATTTGATTGAATTGAATATATTTAACATTTAACTATAGGTTGTTTCTCTTTGCATGCCCCTATCCCACTAGCTGTACTAGTTCTGTGTAGTGTAAATCAAAGCTCCTAAGTAGTTTTCACACCAGTACTTTTCTCTGTGCCTCAAGACATTTCTTGACTGGACGACTGGTAATGGTTCATGGTTGATCTGAATTGTTGTTTAGTATAGATATAGTTTTTTACCTGAGCAAACCAGTACGGTGCATGTTTTCTATTTTTGTAGTTTGATCTGGTTCCTTTTTGGTCGGAAGTCATAAATTATAGCGTGTATAGAGTGCAAACTACAACTGAACCATGGTCACCCCCATACCCGTCTGTTTCAGTTCCCTCACCAGCTGTATCTCAGAAACCAGTGATTGCCTTGATCGACAATGATGTGCTGGAAAGTGCGAGTGTGCCTCCGCCGAAGAAAAGAGGCCGACCTAGAAAAGTTTGTGGCTCAATCGAT